>JAWHQI010000222.1:0-1200000 GCA_033032865.1 Dactylorhiza incarnata
GCTGCTCTCTCTGTTTTGTAACGTTCTTTACGTGCTTTCTTTTCTTTGCATTTGCTTCATCAAGTGGGAGTTCGGGTGCTCTGTGCTTCTTCGGTGTCCGCGCCACATCGGAGCTTTCGGAATCTAGCCGGGTGTTGTACCTTGAGGAGTGAGCATCGGTGAAGCCCTGCCGGAGGGTGGTGCAACTTCTTTAGGGCAGTGATCACACGCCTTACCCAGGCTCGATTCTAAACTATAGATTACTCTCTTATTTATTTCTCACCCCTTCATGCAATCTTATTAATATCGCAATATTGCTGCTCTGAAAAAGTTTTTTATACCGAAAAATTATGTTAGTTTGAATATTAATATAGGAATATAGAATAATCTTCCAACAATCTAAAGAAGTTGGTAATTCCACATCAACAAAATAAATAAAATTAAAATGTTTCTGTCTGCTTTCGTTTTCATATGTATAGCAATTTATTGTTTATATTTTAAATTTCAATCACTAATGGCTTCTAGATCTGAGGATTCTGCCGGATCAAACCCGAGAAATTCAACGGTAACGGTTTTCGTCGTTGGCAAGCACAGGTCGAATATTGGTTAAATACCCTATGTCTTTTGTCAGCCATCTTCGATGCCCCTCCTACGGAAACTGAAATCCCTAGCGCTGCAAATGCAGTTGCTTCGACTCTACCATCGTCCTCATCTTCAACTGCAAACACCACTAGAACCTACGTAAGACGTCTTCCTATAGAGATCCGGTAGATATTGAATATCATTGTCGTAACTGAATCCTAAGTGCTTTGTCCGATAGCCTTTACGATGTCTTCCTTCAATATCGTACGGCTAAGGAATTGTGGTATGCACTTGAAGCGCGCTATAACCTTGACAATGCAGGTATAGAACGCTACAATGTTTCCAACCTCCACAAATTCAAGATTGATGCTTCCAAGCTCATCAATCTGCAACTCCATCATCTAGATGAGATGTTGTCCAAGATCCGAGCCGATGGCTCAATTCTTTCCGAAAATTATTTAGTGGCTTATCTGATTGATTCCCTTCCTGATTCTTGGTCCGGCTTTAGCACTAGACTAAGGCATGACCAATCAAACCTTACTTATGTTCAAATCCAAAATGCAATACGCATAGAGGAGGAACATAAGAGTAAAAATTCTAAAAACCCCAAAGACCTTGCTCCTAAAGTAAATCTCACTGAATCGCAAGACAATCAGTCTTCCCACCATCACTTCAAAGCCAAAGGAAAGAACCATAAGAAACCTTTCCGTCAAAATTCCCGTCATCAAAAAACCAATCAATCCAAACCTAGTTCCTCAAACCAAAATCTAGGTAAAGGGAAATGGTGCTTTTATTTGCGGCCGCACTAACCACTTGTCAACAACTGCTTCTACAAGAAGACTGAACCGGTGGTCGGCAAATCCCATGGCTCCAAGCCACAGGCAAATATGATTCAAGCACCGAATCAACATATCTTCAGGTTAGATTATTCTCCTAGTCTTCATCTCACTTGTTCATCAGATTGGTGGCTTGATTCCGGAGCAAATGTTCATACTTGTTTTGATCGTTCTTGCTTTGCCACCTTTCAGGACATCAGTGGAGGAAGCGTGATCTTAGGAGATGCCTCTTCGGCACAAATTCTTGGACGCGGGCGAGTTGATCTTAGGTTGACATCCGGGAAAACACTAGCCTTGCATGATGTGCTCTATGTGCCGAGAGTTAGGAAGAATCTTGTTAGCGACTCTCTGTTAGTGAAGAAAGGCTACAAGATTGTTTTAGAATCTAATAAAGTTGTAATAACAATGAATGATTTATTTATTGGCAAAGGCTATGTTTGTGATGAATTATTTAAATTAAATGATGCTGATTTAGAAGTTAATCAAATTTCCTCCTCTTTAGTTCAAAGTTCTTCTCCTGATTTTTGGCATGCTAGATTAGGACATGTGAATTCTGATTGTATGAAAAGAATGATGTCCTTGAATTTAATTCCTAAAATTAATATTGGACCAAGTGCCAAGTGTGAAATTTGCGTGCAAGCCAAATTTTCTAGGAAGCCGTTTAAATCAGTCGATAGAACTTCTAAACCTCTAGAATTAATTCATTCGGATGTATGTGATTCAAACCGCCAACCTACTAGAGGTGGAAATAAATATTTTGTAACATTCATAGATGATTTCACCAAATTTTGTTACGTATATTTATTAAAAACTAAAGATGAAGTGTTCTCGTATTTTAAGATTTTTAAAGCTGAGGTAGAAAATCAAGTAGGAACCTCTATCAAAATACTTAGATCCGACCGAGGTGGAGAATACACCTCGAATGAACTAACCCAATTTTGCCAAGAACATGTGATAATTCATCAAGTGACTGCTCCATATTCACCTCAATCTAATGGGGTAGCTGAACGTAAAATCGGACTTTGATGAATATGGTCAATGCCATGTTAGCCGAGTCCGGTGCCCCAGAAAATCTTTGGGGAGAAGCGTTGCTCACCTCCTCCTTTGTCCTTAATAGGATTCCTAAAGAGCATAATGAAAAAACACATTTCGAACTGTTTAAATTAAGGAAGCCTAACCTCCAAATTCTTCGAGTGTGGAGGTGTTTAGCTAAGGTAGCAATCCTGAACTAAAGAGAGAAAATAGGACCTAAAACTTTAGACTCTATCTTTATAGGTTATGCGTCAGATAGTAGTGCTAATAGATTTCTAATTACTAATTCCCAAATTAGTGAAATCTCTAATAACTCTATTATAGAAGTTAGAGATGCAGCCTACTTTGAGGATAAATTTTCTTTCACATTTAACTTCGCATCTCAACCTTCAACAAGCTCATATCAACTTTCCTCTTCTTCTTTAGAACCATTAGGAAATGATGAACCTAGAAGAAGCAAAAGAGTTAGAACCGAAAGAACCTTTGGGGAGGAATACTTCACCTATCTAGTTGAAGGAGATCCTAATACTTTTTTGGATGCTATGACCTCATCCGATTATCCTTTTTGGAAAGAAGCCATAAATATAGAAATTAATTCTATCCTGGAAAATAAAACATGGATTCTAACTGATTTACCTCCTGGTGCTAAAGTCATAGGTTGTAAATGGATTTTTAAGAAGAAATTAAAACCAGATGGCTCCATAGATAAATATAAGGCTCGCCTTGTAGCTAAAGGCTATGCTCAAAAACAAGGAATAGACTTTTTAGATACATACGCTCCAGTAGCTAGAATAACCTCTCTTCGTATTCTAGTCGCCTTAGCATCGATCTTTAAGTTGCTTATCCATCAGATGGACGTCAAGACCGTCTTCTTACATGGAGACTTAGAAGAAGAAGTTTACATGTCTCAACCCGAAGGTTTGTAGTCAAAGGTCAAGAAACTAAAGTATGCAAATTAATTAAATCTCTTTATGGATTAAAGCAAGCTCCTAAGCAATGGTATCAAAAATTCGACTCTGTAGTCTCTCATCTTTGGTTTCAAATCAAATGAATTTGACAAATGCATATATGCTAAACAAGACGGAAATGGAATTATCTTGTTATGCCTTTATGTAGATGATATATTAATTTTTGGAAACACAATTGAATAATAAATGAAACTAAAAATAATCTATCTTCTAAATTTGATATGAAAGATTTAGGAGTGGCAAATATAATATTAGGAATGAAACTAGTTAAAACTGATTCTAGTGTTTCATTATCCCTCTCCCATTCGATTGAGAAAATGTTAAATAAATTTAATTTATTTGACTCCGCTCCCGCTTCTACCCCTTTTGACGCTAGCTCAAAACTCTGCAAAAATATGGGTGAACCGGTTGATCAACATAGGTATGCACAAATGATAGGATCACTCCTATACATAGCTAACCGCACTAGGCCCGATATTTCTTATGTCGTAGGCCGACTTAGTAGATATACTAGTAATCCTAGTGATGATCATTGGATAGCATTAAATAGAATATTTAAATACCTTCGTGGAACTATAGATTATAGTTTAGTGTACACGGGATTTCCCGAAGTACTAGAAGGATATTCAGATGCCAATTGGGTAACTGATTCGTTAGACGTTAAGTCAACGACTGGATTTGTATTCCTCCTTGGAGGAGCCGCCATTTCATGGGCTTCTACAAAACAAACAGTCATTTCTAGAAGCATCATGGAATCTGAGCTTATAGCTTTAGACACAACATGTGTCGAAGCAGAATGGATTAAAAATTTACTTTCAGAAATTCCTTTACTTGCAAAACCTATACCTGCTATTTCTTTGCATTGTGATAATAAATCTGTTATTGATTTAACTGCTTCTAATAGCACTAATTCCAAAATGAATAAGTTTATGAGAATCAGGTACAAATCAGTGAAGCAAAGAAGAAAAGAAGTGATATCACTCTATTATGTAAAGTCAGAATTGAATCTGGCTGATAATCTTACCAAGGGATTGTCCCGAAGGGAGATTTTTTTGTCATTGAGGGGAATGAGGCTTAAGCCCACATGATTTGCTACCAACGGTGGACACCCAACTCATGTGATTGGAGATCCCATGAATTGGGTTCAATGCGGTGTAGAAACGAAACGTTGATGTAGCGTAGTTGGGAGCACAAATTTTAAGGTTGAGAAAACCTTCTCCACATTCCTATGATGTTGTGCTCTACGTAACAAGATAGGATGAACGTAAAGTTCTTAATGGTTGCCAAAGGCATATACCTTTGCGAGATATGGTTACGAATATCTCTTGAGGCACCACCTATGTGGGGGTTGTTGTGAGGCCGCAACTTTGGGATCCGGGCTGAACCCAAAATAACTCTCATGAAAAATCAAGGAATGCGCATGGCCATTAACGCGCCCACCGCCATAACCCAAGAACAACCAATCTTTTGTGTACTTATCTAAATTTATCGGTCAAAGTTTATAATTCAAAGCCTCTGGCATATTATATTCTTCGGTAGAGGAAATAAGTACTAAGTATAGGTTCAAGGTAACCACACCACCTATACCCATTACATTAGATACAACTTGATAAGCAAATTTGTATTTGATTTTATTTATTATTACTAATATCATAACTTATGAAGTTCGTTTTGGTTTTTCGCTTTTGTGGGGGATTGTTAGAAATTATGTAAATAAAACATTTATTTTATAATGTTTTATTGGAGCCTTTAAGGTGTTTAGTGTATGGCTATTCATACTTGATGAAAAGCTCTAAAACCAAATTGGAGGGAATCCAAATTTTGGAGGGAACTTTCATTTATGAAAGGATGAACCCATTAGTCTCACCATGCTCCCATGTTTTCTAGTTTACAAGTATATATATGTATTCACTCTTTCTTACTTGTTCAAAAAAACATAAGGAGAAACTATGAACCACACACGCGCGCGGGCGCGCACGCACCGCACCGGACCGGATCCGGATTTGGATTTGGGGAATAATTGAATTGAATTGTATTTTTTGTTCAAAATAGTTTCAAAGCTTTTATTCGGAGTTGCGTCGAATAGATGTCGGAGTTGCGTCGATAAGAATTCGAAGCAACTTTCTTGCGTCGATAAGTTGTCGACGCATACGTCGTCAAGCTTTCCGTCGTTTCAGTCTGCGTTGATAAGAACTCGACGTTGCGTCGAGTTCCTCCGTTCAAATTTCGACGTTGCGTCGATATGTACTCGACGTAACCTTTTCCGTTCGCGTTTTCTCTTGTAATTATTACGCGTGTTTTCTAACTGCTCATATATGCGTGTTTCTTGCCTTTATTTACGTTGGAAATATGCATCGTTTCTCTTCCCGATATGTGCCTTCCAATTATAACCGTTAATATTTATTATGGTTTAATATTGCCGTTTTCGAGCTCCTTTTTTCCGGCGATTTACTGCCTTCGTTTTATATATTCTCGTGTTTCTGAGAAAGAGATGCGCTCTGCTGCTCTCTCTGTTTTGTGACGTTCTTCTACGTGCTTTCTTTTCTTTACATTTGCTTCATCAAGTGGGAGTTCGGGTGCTCTGTGCTTCTTCGGTGTCCGCGCACATCGGAGCTTTCGGAATCTAGCCGGGTGTTGTACCTTGGAGGAATGAGCATCGGTGAAAGCCCTGCCGGAGGGTGGGTGCAACTTCTTTAGGGCAGTGATCACACGCCTTACCTAGGTTCGATTCTAAACTATAGATTACTCTCTTATTTATTTCTCACCCCTTCATGCAATCTTATTAATATCGCAATATTGCTGCTCTAAAAAAGTTTTATATACCGAAAAATTATGTTTTTTTGAATATTAATATAGGAATATAGAATAATCTTCCAACAGAATCTGTTGATTGACGGTGAGGAGCAAGGTTCCGAGGGAGAAGAAGAGGTTACTGAGGAGATTACTGCCACCGTTGAGGAGGGCTGGGAGAGCGACGCTGAGCGTTCGTTAGAGGTGGGCATGGTCAGACGCTTCCTACATACTCCACGTGCCGATGAGGATTGGCGCCGTACCACCATTTTTTATACGTACTTCCCGAGTGCAGGGGGACCCTGCAAATTAGCCATTGATAGTGGGAGCTGCGTGAATATCGTGGCCCAGAAAGGTCTAGACCGCATGCAGGTGAAGGCGGAGCCTCACCACACCCCTATCGGTGTCATCTGGGTCGACAAGACAGCGATACAGGTTACCCAGCGTTGTCTCGTACCGATCAGCATAGCTTCTTTCGAGGACCGAGTCTGGTGCGACGTCATACCTATGGATGTCGCCCACGTTCTTTTAGTCCGCCCTTGGCTTTTTGATCGCGACGTCACTTGCTTCGGTCGATCGAACACGTGTGTCTTTTATGACAAGGGGCGGAAGATCACTTTATCTCCCACCCAGCCCAGAGAGACCTAAGGGTCGGATTGAGCCTTCCACTAGCACGATTGCCTCGAGACCCGTGCATATCCTGAGGCATAGTGAGTTTATGAGAGACAGCACTGATGCTGGTATCATGTACGTAGTGGCAGCCACTATGGCATCTGATTGTCCTACATCTGAGATTCACCCTGCTGTTCGACCCTTATTAGGTGAGTTTGCGGATATTATGCCCGAGGAGCTCCCCGACGAGTTACCCCCTCTGCGGGACATCCAGCACACTATAGATTTAGTCCCGGGGGCCTCACTCCCAAACCTTCCACACTACGCCGCATGAATCATGTTGAGCACGCTGAGCTCAAGAGGCAAGTTGAGGAGCTTCTTCGGAAGCAGTTTTTTCGCGAGAGTCTGAGCCCGTGTGCCGTCCCCGCCAATCTTACCCCTAAGAAGGACGGCAGCTGGCGCATGTGTATTGATAGTAGAGCTATCAACAAGATTACTGTGAAGTATCGTTTCCCGATCCCTCGTCTGGATGATCTATTAGACACGATGTCCGTAGCTCAAATCTTTTCGAAGATTGATCTCCAAAGCGGGTACCACCAGATCAGAGTTCGAGAGGGAGACGAGTGGAAAACGGCATTTAAGACGAAAGACGGCCTGTACGAGTGGCTGGTCATGCCATTTGGACTCTCGAACGCCCCGAGCACATTCATGCGAGTCATGACTCAGGTCCTGCGGCCCTATATGGGCAAATTCCTGGTCGTTTACTTTGACGACATTCTGATTTATAGCCATACTGAGCCAGACCACCTCGAGCACTTGAGGCTCCTCTTTGACATTCTCCGAAAGGAGAGAAATTATTTATTAATATGAAGAAGTGCTCCTTCTTATCCGAGTCAGTCCACTTTCTGGGATTCATTATCTCCTCCTCAGGCGTGTTCGTTGACCCTGAGAAGGTCCAGTCCATCCGCGAGTTGCCCACACCATCGAATATTCATGAGGCCCGTAGCTTTCACGGACTTGCGACCTTTTATAGGAGATTCAGGGGTTTAGCTCGATCATGGCCCCGTTTACTAGTTGTTTGCGTAAGGGAGACTTTCAGTGGACCGCCGCGGCCACCCGTGCATTTGAAAAGATTAAGGACAAGCTGACGTCCGCTCCCGTCCTCCGACTCCCCGATTTTAGCAGAGCCTTCGAGGTCGCTTGTGACGCGTCGGGTGTGGGTATTGGGGGAGTGCTGAGCCAAGAGGGACACCCAGTTTCTTACTTTAGTGAGAAACTGAACGAAGCCAAGCAAAAATACTCGAACTACGATCGAGAATTTTATGCTATCGTCCAGTCGCTACGATATTGGAGATACTACCTCCTCCCCGGGAGTTTGTGCTCTATTCTGACCACCAGGCCCTACGCTACCTCGATTCTCAGAGGAAGCTGAGTGACCGACACGAAAGTGGGTAGAGTATCTGCAGGATTTCCACTACGTTCTCAAACATCGCGCTGGTATTGAGAACAAACCCGCCGACGCACACAGCCGTCGAGTTTCTCTACTACACACATTACGGGCCCAGGTGGATGGTTTCGAGAGGTTGATTATGGACTACCCCACTTGTCCTGACTTTGCTGAGTTATACACTGCGCTATCGAGGGACCCTCCTGACCCTGTTGAGGGGTTCCAGATCATTGATAGGTACCTATTCCGGGGCTCCCGTTTGTGCGTGCCCAACACCTCGTATCGTGATTACTTAGTCTGGGAACTACACGCCGGGGGTGCCGCCGGTCATTTTGGGCGGGATAAGTCGATTGCTATGGTAGAGGATCGTTTCTATTGGCCGAGCTTGAAGAAAGATGTGGCTCGTATCGTCCGACATTGTCGTGTTGCCAAACGGACAAGGGAACGAAGCAGAACACGGGCTTATACACCTCGTTACCCGTCCCTCATCGTCCCTGGGAGGACATTAGTATGGACTTTGTACTTGGGCTTCCGCGCACCCAGCGGAAGCATGATTCTATCTTTGTCGTGGTCGATCGGTTCTCTAAGATGACGCATTTTATCGCGGCTCAGTTGGTGATGAGAGTCCGCCTAAGGACTCTTTATCAAGGAGGTCAGGGGATCGAGCCCTGGCCTCAACAACCCTATCGGCCCTGTGGTGGGGCCGGGGATGGGTTGGGGTGTACGGTCTGTGGGACCTGATAAGGCTCATCGGGTGGAATCCCGGTGGGACCTTGGGCTGTGGTGGGACGCCAGGTATCCAGGGTGGCAGGCGGGTGGTGATGCCCGTTCTGCATCACTTTGTGGGGAGGTAAATGTAATTTCGAAAAATAGATGGGTGCAGCCTGTAATTATGCAAACTCCCAGGGGAGGTCCTGGTAATTAACCCTATATATATGTAGTTTAGATATATATATATATATATATATATACCTCTCCTTGTATTACAACTACCACTTATGCAATTTTTAAGCACAAATTCAAACCAGTCCAAAGAAGAAAATTGTTATTTTGCACGCATGTTGAAGACATACTTGATCGAATAAATAGTTTTTTTGTTAAAATAATAATGGCCAATCGATTGGTGATAGCCAAAAGAAATAGCAATGAGCATACAATTACTGTCTGCTGAACACCTGAGTTCTCAATTTGTTTCAATAGGTTTTCCCCCTTTTCTTGCAAACTAGCTTATTCCTACTTGATTTTTCTATACAAGGTTCATACTGCTGCTTCCGAGTGTATTCTAGAGATTATCAAACTCAATCGAAACATTCCTGACCGAGCGAGACTCTTTGAGTTAAGAGACGAGTTAACTCATCTGCTCGGGATCGAGAAAAGCGGAGCAAGCAAAGACTTTTCTTCAGAGATCGGCCCAAATCCTGCAAGAATTCGAAAAAAGCGACGGCCACGTAGTTTAAGATGCTCAGATTTTGATGTTGCTGCACTTTATTCTTCTACTATAGTCCTGCTGTAGTATCCAAGTGCTCCTTGTTTCCACACTCCACATAGGAATGCACATATCTCACATGGTTATGTAGCATCAAGAGAGAAAATGACAGGTTAATTTTTTTTTTAACTATTACTGTAAATCAATCACCCAACTTGCTGTAATATGAATATGCAATCATTTTTATAATTATATTAATATTTATATACAATATTTATTGTTATTTCTTCTTGCAAATTACTTTTGGGCTTGCAGTTTCAATTCTTAGTGTAATCTTTTCATTTTTTTTGTACTTTGTAACTTTGCTTAATTATTTATAAAAATTGTTTTTCTTTACTATTCCTTGTCTATTCTTCTTTCCTAGAACTAGTATTTAAATTTCTTGTTTACAAATCACATACGATTTGTCGATAAAATAATAAAAATATAGTGAGTAGAAGTACTCGACAAATCCCTTGGAATGATATACTTGGTATTCTCAATATCCATTACTACAAGCGATACGTACAATTCCCTATAGTTTGTAGAATTAGAGACACATCTCAATTTTTATGTTTAAGTTTTTGGCGTCGTTGTCAGGGAGTTTTGTTGATGTTTTGAAAGTGAAAATTATATTAACTTTATCATTTTTCTTTTCTTTTCAAAAAAAAATGTATTTATGTTTTTATTTTTTGTGTATGACTCAGGGAATCCGTCGAATCTTTTCAATTTTGATCCAAAAATCGAGCAAAACCATTCAGTAACTTTAGATAACCACTTCTCAAGCATATGTGACTTCTTTTTCTACCATGGGTGATGGCCAATCAAAATGCGTCCGAGCAAAGGATTATGTCCAATTATGCCCGGACAAATTTTGAAGGAACAACTTCAAGTATCGTTCGCCCCGCCATTGCAATTAACAATTTGAATTAAAACCAAGTATTATTCAAATGGTACAGCAATATGTAAAATTTGATGAGTTGCAGGACGAGGAATCAAATTCGCATCTTTCTAGTTTTCTAAAAATATACGACACTTTCAAAATTAATGGGGTCACTAACAATGCAATTCGGCTTTCGCTATTTTCTTTTTCATTACGCACTAAGGTCAAGCAGTGGTTGAATTCTCTTTCTAGATTATCCATCACTACATAGGACTAAGTGACAGGAAAAATTTTACGGAATATTTTTCGCCCGCTAAAACTGCAAAATTGCGTAATGATATCTCCTCTTACTCTCAAATGATTCTGAAACTTCATATAACACGTGGGAGAGATTTAACAAATTATTGCGTTGATGCTCCCATAATGCATTTCCTACTTTGTTACAATTGCAAACATTTTATAATGGCGTTAATCTTCAAACAAGATAAATGATTGATGATGCAACTGGAGGCACTTTAAATAACAAAACACTGGAGGTCGCTCAAGAGCATATTGAAGATATGACCATGAATAATTATCAATGGAGTACACCCAGGTCTCGCCCAAATAAATCGGCGGGGATGTATGAAATTGATTCAGTAACTAATTTAGCTTTGCAAGCTGAGCTACTAAACAAAAGAATGGAGGAGATGCCTGCTTACTACACACCTACCTGGGGGACCAATCAAATTATAGAGCATGTGAACTACATGGGAAATCCACCTCGATCACCTTTCAACTCGAACAACAATCTGCACAGCAACACCTACAACTCGGGTTGAGGAATCACCCCAACTTTTTTGGGGGGAATCAAGGTAATACGAGAAGTGCTCCAAATGCTTCTCCAAGTTTTTCGCCGCCGCCGCAAGTTTCAAAGTCGTCTTCTATCGAGGAGGTGTTTTCAAAATACACGGCCAAAATGATGCGGACATCCGCAACCTTTTCGGGATGGTGCAAAACTTGGGGTATCAAGTTGAACAACTCATCAAAACGGTTTCCGATCTCAACAAAAGTACTTCGTCGGGCAACACTAACCCCTACTCTACCGCACAAGCCATGGTGATTACTTTAGTAAGTGATTCGGAAACCCACCTTGAAAAAGTGGTACACATTGCTCCACCTTCTCCTCCTCTTCCAGAATATCAGCCCCGCATTCCTTGCTCCGCTCGCTTAATGGAGGGACCGAGTAATAATAATAATTTTTTCATTCCTTGCACTATAGGAAAACTTTCATTCCAAACGCTTTCACCGATCTTGGCTCAAGTGTAAATATTTTTCCCTATAATTTATCATAAAAATTAAATTTAGGAGATGCTTCCCCCACTAATTTATGAATTCAAATAGCTGACAGCCCTATAAAGACCGCAATGAGGATTATTAAGGACGTGCCTCTAGAGGTTGGCGAATCTAACTTACCGGTAGATTTTGTCATCCTCGACATGAAAGATGATACCAAGATTCCTAATATTCTTGGTCGCCCCTTCTTGGCCGCATCCAGGGCTATTTTTGTTGTTAGCGAAGGAACTCACCTTCTTCGCTTGGGGTATGAGAATGTTCTCCCCGTGCGACTAATTCTCCATCATCTTCTCCACCCTTATCATCATTGATGATAAGTTAATTTCAAGGTAACTCGCTGTCATATGCGTCTAGCTAAAAGATAGTAAAGAAATCGTTCTTAGGAGACACCTCTTGCTTATCTTTTTTTGCTAATTTTCTATTTATTTTTTATTTTCTCTTGCAGGACTTCGCTTGAGCATGCCGACTACTTTTTATGGAAGTTTCCTCTCTTTTTCATCCTCCTTATTTTATAAATATTGAGGACAATATTTATTTTTAAGCATGGGAGTGTACTTTTCTTGGTTTATGTTGTTACTTGTTTTTACTTATTTTAACAAAAAGTATTGGGAAAATCTACAAATTTATAAAAATTAATTATAAAATTTTATAAAATCACAAGAATTATGTAATATTATTAAAATGAAATAAAAATTCTTGTCTTTTTCTTTGTTTTCTCATTTGCTTTTCTTTAGAAACAAGAAAAACATCATAAAATCCTAAGAAACATAACTTCTTGCAAAATAATCATGTTAGACTATCATCCCACAAACTACATATTATCAGTGAGTGCTCATCATTGTGTAATCCTTGGGAAGTTCATGAACAAAAAAAAAATTAACGGATATAAAAAAAATGTTTTTTTAGAACACAAAAAATTTGAAAACTTATAAAATTTGTACAAAAAACTATAATCCTTAGATAATTTGTTGTCTTAATCAATTATTCCCTTCTTCTTTTTTTTTCAGAAACTAACTAACAAATGTAATAATTAGTTTTATTTATATGCATTTCAAAAAAAATCTTTTATGCACTTTTGTTTTGTTATTTTTACTTTCACAAAAACTTGAACAAATTTTCGAAGACTTTGAAATAATAGATTTTTCGTTAACTGAAATTTTTGAAAAAATTTATAGTTTGTATTCCCTTTCAAATATCATTATTCGATTTTGTAGTAATTTTTGCTAAGATCTTAGATTTCGATTATATTTACTCCTAAACTCATTGATTCTTACGATTACTCCATTTTATTTTATATACTCTCAAAGCAAATTTGTTTTTCGAAATTAAGAATTAGGATATGTTATACTCCATTTTTTTATATTAGCCTTTTGTAGGCTGACACATTACATTTGCCCCAGTTACCCCCTTTTGTTTGGAGAATTGCTGGCAAATGTACAAATATGTTTTGGGGTGAAAGGATAAAATTCACCATCCCATATTTTTTAGAAAAAGTAAAAAATATATGTTTGATGATGAGAGCATAAAATTCATCATCTCGTACTTTTGAGAAAGAAGTCAAAAAAGAAAAAATATATTATAACAGGGATGAGAGGATAAAATTCATCATTCCCTATCAATATACAAATTCGGTTCCTAATATGTGGGGGTGAGGATAAAATTCATCACCCCCGCCTAAGTGCTTTCTATGTCAATTTGTTGATTTTCTTTGTATCCTACCCTTGAAACCTAAGCCAATACAACTTGTAAAGTCCTAGTTATCCTAGAACCTTATTTTTAAAATTCATTTGTAGAGAGAGTATATATAAATAATTTGGGTTTTAAAACAAGTTTTAAATGTTTTTACCATTTGTATAATCTTAATCTTGAATTGATTATGCTAATTCAATACAATCTTGTTTATGAAAATTTGATTAGAGAATTAGAAACTTAAATTTATTCCATTCATTTCAACTTATGATTTATGAATTATTTCTCGTGTAACTAAATTTTTAATTCAAGCAAATTATGATATAATTCATGAATAAATCAAGGTGCATAATTAAGAGTAATACTTGAGAAATGTTCTATGAATATTACCCATACTAATTATTAATTGAATTAGTTTTATTCTGGAATAACAAAAACTTAAGTATGGAGGTATTAGTGCATATATTATATATATTTTTATTATATTTTTTATGGTTTTATTAAGTAGTTTAATATAATTTAATGTTGGTTCTATATTTATGTGTAACTTTCTTGAATTTTTGGAATAACGGGGCTGCAAATAACATTTTAAAGCTCATGGCCATTGTCAGGAGGATTCTAGAAATTTTTAGTGTTACATGCCTTAAGTTAATGCCCCAGGTACACGCCCTGACCTAGTGCGTGTAACCTCCAGATCATGCATGCACGCCTGCTGCCACACCCTGAAGTTCAAAATAGAAGAAAATGTAGTACGCGCTCTAGGGTCACGCCCTGACCCAGGGCATGTCAACCAGTCATGCCCCCAACCGTTACAGCGCACCGTGAACATAGCTAGCTCATCTTAATTTGAGACGCCCTCAGGTCAGGGCGTGACCTGAGGGCATGGACGCTTCAGTAACAGTAACTTGCCAGCAGTCACCCTGACGGAAGCTGTTTCCACTCACATTGATCACGCCCTAGGTTCAGGTCGTGACACGAGGCGTGTTCCATCAATTATGATCAAAATGATGTCTTTAATCCCTACGTTTCCCATGGTTTTATTAAGCGAGTTTTCTCCAGTACACGCCCTCAGGTCAGGGCGTGACCGAGGGTGTGTAACTCAAATTTTCTGCTATAAATAGAGGACGAATCCAGGAGTTCAAGGATCCAGTCAATGCTTTTAGATTGGATCATTTTAGTTCATTTCAAGCACTTTTATTATTGTAATTTCTTCATGCAATTTACTTTTACTCTTGCAATTTCAATTCTTAGTGTAATATTTTCATTTTTTTTTCACTTTGTAATTTTGCTTAATTATTTATATAAACTGTCTTTCTTTACTATTCCTTGTTTGTTCT
Source organism: Dactylorhiza incarnata (assembly GCA_033032865.1). Classification (NCBI taxonomy): domain Eukaryota; kingdom Viridiplantae; phylum Streptophyta; class Magnoliopsida; order Asparagales; family Orchidaceae; genus Dactylorhiza; species Dactylorhiza incarnata. The sequence goes on from JAWHQI010000222.1 coordinate 14,956, forward strand.
TCTTTCATAGAAGTAGTATTTAAATTCCTTGTTTACAAACCGCATCACGATTTGCGGGTAAAATAATATAATATAATGAGTAGAAGTACTCGACAAGTCTTGTGGAATACGACACTTGGTATTCTCAATATCCTATACTACAAGCAATATGTACGCATCCCTATATTTTGTAGAATTGGAGACACATCTCAATTTTTACCCATCAATGGGTATCGGTTACCTCAAATATGTTCTACTTGGAGAAGATTTCATCATCCTCTTGTAAGTTCTTGAGAAAGTTCTTGTGTTTCACGTTTATAATGCTAAAGACTAAAAAAGTGAGTCATAATCTCATATTTGCACTTTTTAACTTTAATTGCGACATGTTCATAATATTTTTAATCTTTTATTTTGGCATAATATAACGTTATTTTGGCATAATTGATGGAAAACTCATCAATTCATTCAATATGGTGAGTCTTAATCTCATATTTGAAATTTTTATGACATGTGCAAAATGTTCTAACTATATTTTTTTGGCAAAAATATGAAATTAATCCCTAAACTTTAGGAACTTTTTTTAAATTAGTCCATAAACTTTTTGAAATCAATCCTTAAACTTTTCTTTAATTGCTTGAAATAGGTCATTCAACTTTTTTTAAATTAGTCCTACTCTTAATATTCTTACTAATCAATAAAAAACTATGTGTTTGAATTAAATTTTAAAATAATCCTTTTGTTCATGTTCAATTTATTGTGCCTTGAGTGTTCACTTAACATTTTTTTTAATCCCGACAACTCTTAATGCGACTAAAAAAGAAATTCATCTTTAGTTTTTAATAAATAAATGTAACAGTATTTAGTAAAATCATCAATAAAAGTTACAAAATATTTATTTCCACCTCTAGTGGGTTGACGGTTTGAGTCACACACATCCGAGTGAATTAACTCTAATGGTTTTGAAATTCTTTCTACTGATTTAAAAGGTTTTCTAGAAAATTTGGATTGCACACATATTACACATTTAGCACTTGGTGCAATATTAAATTTAAAAATTAAATTTAGAGTCATCATTCTTTTTATGCAATCTAAATTTACATGTTCTAATCTAGCATGCCAAAAAACATAAATTGAACTTGAGACAATAGAAGATAAAATCTAATTTATTTCTAAATCAGCAACATGTAATTTAAATAGATCAACACAAATATATCATTTGCCAACAAAATTATCATTAAATGTTATTACAACTTTATTTGATTCTAAAACGATCTTATAACCCTTCTTCACTAGCAAGGATCCGCTCACAAGATTTTTCTCAACTCTCAGCACATAAAGCACATCTTGCAAGGCTAGTGTCTTCCCGGATGTCAACATAAGATCCACTCGCCCGCGTCCAAGTATTTGTGCCGAAGAAGCATCTCCTAAGATCACGCTTCCTCCACTGATATCCTGAAAGGTGGCAAAGCAAGAACGATCAAACCAAGTATGAACATTTGCTCCGGAATCAAGCCACCAATCTGATGAACAAGTGAGAAGAAGACTAGGAGAATAATCTAACCTGAAGATTGGTTGATCAGGTGCTTGGATCATGTTGGCCTGAGGCTTGTCACCATGAGACTTGTCAATCACGGGTTTTGTCTTCTTGTAAAAGCAATTGGTAGACAGATGATTTGTGCGGCCGCAGATGAAGCACCACTTCCCTTTACCTGGATTTTGGCTTGAAGGACCGGGCTTGGGATGATTTGGTTTCTGATGGCGAGAACCTGGACGGAAAAGTTCTTTTATGGATTTTTCCCTTACCTTTGAAGTGAGGGTGAGAGGATAGATTGCCATGAGCTTCAGTGAGATTCACTTTAGGAGCATGGTCTTTTGGGGTCTTGGAACTCTTGGACTTATGTTCCTCCTCTATGCGGATAACATTTTAGATTTGAACATAAGTGAGGTTAGATTGGTCATGCCTTAGTCTAGTGCTAAAGCCGGACCAAGAATCAGGAAGAGCATCAATAAGACATGCAACTAAATAATTATCGGAGAGAATTGAGTCATCGGCTCGGATCTTGGACAACATCTCATCAAGTTGATGGAGTTGAGGATTAATAGACTTGGAAGCATCAATCTTGAATTTGTGGAGGTTAGAAACATTGTAACGTTCTATACCTGCATTATCAAAGTTATAGCGAGCTTCAAGAGCATACCACAAATCCTTAGCTGTACGATATTGAAGTAAAACATCGTAGAGGCTGTCGGACAAGGCACTAAGAATTCGGTTGCGGCAATGATATTCTATATATACTGAATCTCTATAGGGAATACATCTAACATAAGTCCTAGTGGTGTTTGCACTGGAAGATGAAGACGATGAAAAAGAGGAAGCGACTGCAGTTGCACCGCTGAGGTTTTCAGTTTCTGCAGCATGAGTGTCAAAGATTGCAGATAAAAGACCTAACGTATTTAGCCAATATTCTACTTGCACTTGCCAACGACGAAAACCATTTCCATTGAATTTCTCGGGTTTGATCCCGGCAGAATCATCAGATCTAGATGCCATTACAGATTTCTGGAATTTAAAAAACATAAAATAAATTTCAGTACATATGAAAATAAAAATAGAGATAAACATATTTGATTATTTGATTTTATTTATCTTAAAATAACAGTGCAGTAAACAACTTCTTTAGATTGTTAGAATATTTTTCTTATATTCCTATATTAATATAGAAAATACTATATTTTTTTTGTTTTAAAAAGGATTTACAGGATAACAGATATATATAAACAACAATATTAATAAAATTGCATTAAGGAGGTGAGAAATAAATAAGAGATCAATAGATGGTTTAGAATCTAACATGGGTAAGGCGTGTGATCACTGCCCTAAAGAAGTTGCGCCACCCTCCGGCAGGGCTTCACCGATGCTCACTCCTCCAAGGTACAACACCCGTTTAGATCCCGAAAGCTCTGATGTGCGCGGACACCGAAGAAGCACAGAGCACTCAAACTTCCAGTTGATGAAGCAAATGTCAAGAAAAGAAAGCACGTTGAAGATCGTCGCAAGAACAGAGAGCAAGAAGCAGGATTTCTGAAGGCGTAAAGCATGTGTTGAAACAATTCAGAAACGTCTCCTATATTGGAGTCTCGTAATAATAACATGTAATTAATTCCATCGGTTATAATTGGAAGGCGATAGTCGTGCAGAGAGACGTTGAATATTTCCAACGTGAGGAAGTAATGGCGAGAAACACACGTGAAATGAACGGTTAAAATGCGCGTAATAACTGCGAAGAGAAAGCGCAAACGGATGGGTCACGTCGAATTCAATTCGACGTTGTGTCGAATTCAATTCGACGTTGCGTCAAAATCATATCGACGCAAGTCGAGTTCTATCAACGCAGGTCAAACCGACGCAGTACTTGTCGACGCTAGCGTCGAGAACATATCGACGCAAGCGTCGAGTTTGAGTTCTACTCGACGCAATTGCAGACGACTCAAGTCGGGTGCGTCGAATTCCATTCGACGTCATTCCAACTTTAGCGAGCTTGTCGACGCCACTTCGAAATCTATTCGACGCAGCTCCGACTTCTATTCGACACTACTCCGAATAAAACTCTGAAACTATTTTGTACAAAAAATAAAATTCAATTCAATTATTCCCCAAATCTCGGATCCAGTCCGGTGCGGTGTGTGTGCGCGCGTGTGTGGTTCATAGTTTCTCATTATGTTCTTTTGAATAAATAAGGAGGAGTGAAATCACTTATATACTCACAAATAAGATTGGAGAATGGCAATTTGGGACTAAAGGGTTCATCATTTCCTTCATGAAAGGTTTTTCTCCAAATAATTTGGATTTCCTCCATCTTTTGGTTTTTGAGCTTTTCATCAAATATGAATAGTCATACACCAAACACCATAAGGGCTCCATTAAAACATAATAAAATAAATGTTTTATTTACAAAAATCTAATAATCTCTCATAAAAGCGAAAAACCAAAAGCGAACTTCATAAGTTATGATATTAGTAATAATAAATAAAATCAAATACAAATTTGCTTCATCAAGTTGTATCAATTGCAATGGGTATATGTGGAATGGTTACCTTGAACCTATACTTAGTCTTTATTTTCTCTACCGAAGAATATAATATGCCAGAGGCTTTGAATTATAAATTTTTGACCGGTAAATTAGATAAGCACACAAAAGATTGGTTGTTCTTGGGTTATGGCAGTGGGCGCGTTAATGGTCATGCGCATTCCTTGATTTTTCATTAGAGTTATTTTGGGTTCAGCGCGGATCCCAAAGTTGCGGCCTCACAACAACCCCCGCATAGGTGGTGCCTCAAGAGATATTTCGTAACTAATATCTCGCAAAGATATATGCATTTGGCAACCATTAAGAACTTAAACGTTCATCCTAAACTGTTACGTATAGAACAATATCATAGGAATGGGGAGAAGGTTTTCTCAACCTTTTAAATTTGTGCTCCTAAGTACGCTACATCAACGGCTTCATTTCTACCACATTGAACCCACTTCATGGGATCTCCAATCATATGGGTTGGGTATCCACCGTTGGCAGCAAATTATGTGGGCTTAAGCCCCATTCCCCTCGATGACAATAAAATATCCCTTCGGGACAATCCCTTGGTAAGATTATCATCCAGATTTAATTCTGACTTTACATAATTTAGTGATATCACTTCTTTGCTTCACAGACTTGTACATGATTCTCATGAATTTATTCATTTTTGCATTAGTATTATTTGAAGCAGTTAAATCAATCACAAATTTATTATCACAATGCAATGAAATAGCAAATATAGGTTTTCTAACTAAAAGAATTTCAGTAAGTAAATTTTTAAGCTATTCGGCTTCGGCACATGTAGTGTCTAAAGCTATAAGCTCAGATTCCATGGTGCTTCTTGAAATCACGGTTTGTTTGGTTGAAGCCCATGAAATGGCGGCTCCTCCAAGGAGGAATACATATCTTGTAGTGGACTTAACATCTAAGGAATCAGTTACCCAATTGGCATCTGATTATCCTTCCAAAACTTCGGGATAACCCGTATACACTAAGTTATAATCTATAGTTCCACGAAGATATTTAAAAATTCTAGTTAATGTTATCCAGTGATCATCACTTGGATTACTAGTATATATACTAAGTCTGCCTACGGCATAGGAAATATCGGGTCTAGTGCTATTAGCAATATAAAGTAGTGATCCTATCATTTGTGCATACCAATGTTGGTCAATAGGTTCACCTAAATTTTTACATAGTTTTATGCTAGCGTCATAAGGAGTAGAAGCAGGTGCGGAATCATATAGATTAAATTTATGCAACATTTTCTCAATCGAGTGAGAAAGAGATAAAGAAACACTAGAATCAGATTTAGCTAATTTCATTCCCAAAATGACATTAGCTTCTCCTAAATCTTTCATATCAAATTTAGATGATAAATTAATTTTGATATTATTAATGATTTTAATTGAACTTCCGAAAATTAAAATATCATCTACATAGAGATATAAGAAAACAAATTCATTTCTATCTTGTTTTGCATAAACACATTTATCATATTCATTTGATATAAATCCAAAGGATAATACTACATAATCAAATTTTTGATGTCATTGTTTAAGAGCTTATTTTAAACCATAAAGAGATTTAATTAGCTTACATACTTTGGTTTCTTGTCCTTTAACTACAAAACCTTCGGGTTGAGTCATATTGACTTCTTCATCTAAGTCTCCATGAAGAAAGGCGGTTTTTACATCCATTTGGTGAAAGATTAGCTTATGGACTGAAGCTAAGGCTACTAGAACACGAAGGGATGTAATCCTAGCTATGGGAGCATAGGTATCCAAATAATCTATCCCTTTTTTTGCGCATAGCCTTTTGCAACAAGACGAGCCTTATATTTTTCTATGGATCCATCCAGATTTAATTTCTTTCTAAAGATCCATCTACAACCTATGGCTTTGGTACCAGATGGAAGATCGGTTAGAATCCAAGTTTTATTTTCTAGAATGGAATTAATTTCGACATTTATGGCTTCTTTCCAAAATGGAGAATCATATGAGGTCATAGCTTCCTCATATGAATTTGGATCTCCTTCAACTAGGTAAGTGAAGTAGTCCTATCCAAATATTCTTTCGGTTCTAACTCTTTTACTTATTCTAGGTTCATCAATTTCTAATAGATCTATGTTAGAGGAAGGTTGAATTGAACTAGAAGATGGTTGAGATGAGTTGTCTAATTTATATGAGAATTTATCTTCAAAATAAACGACATCTCTAGCTTATATAATAGTGTTATTTGAGATTTCACTAATTAGAGAGTTGGTTATAAAAAACTTATTAGCACTACTATCGGAAGCATAACCTATAATTAAACATGGAGTCTAATGTTTTAGGTCCTATTTTCTTTCTTTTAGGTTCAGGAATTGCTACCTTAGCCAAACACCCACACACTCGAAGAATTTGGAGGTTGGGTTTCCTTAATTTAAATAATTCAAAAGGGGTTTTATCAGTATGTTTTGAAGGAATCCTATTTAGGATGAAAGAGGAAGTGAGCAACGCTTCTCCCCAAAAATTTTCTGGGGCACCAGACTCGGCTAACATGGCATTGACCATGTTCATCAAGGTCCGATTTTTTCGTTCAGCTACACCATTCGATTGAGGAGAATATGGCAGTCACTTGATGAATAATCTCTTGTTCTTGGCAAAATTGGGTTAGTTCATTCGAAGTGTATTCTACACCTCGGTCGGATCTAGGAATTTTGATTGAAGATCATAATTGATTTTCTACTTCCGTTTTGAAATCTTAAAGTAAGAAAATATTTCATCTTTAGTTTTTAATAAATAAATGAACAGTATTTAGTAAAGTCGTCAATAAAAGTTACAAAATATTTATTTTCACCTCTAGTGGGTTGGCGGTTTGAGTCACACACATCCGAGTGAATTAACACTAATGCTTTTAAAGTTCTTTCTACTGATTTGAAAGGTTTCTAGAAAATTTGAATTACGCACATATTTCACATTTAACACTTGGTGCAATATTAAATTTAGGAATTAAATTTAGAGTCATCATTCTTTTCCTGCAATCTGAATTTACATGTCTTAGTCTAGCATGCCAAAAATCAGAAATTGAACTTGAGATAATAGAAGATGAAATCTGATTTATTTATAAATCAACAACATTTAATTTAAATAAACCATCACAAATATATCATTTGCCAACAAAATTATCATTAAATGTTATTACAACTTTATTTGATTCTAAAACAATCTTATAACCATTCTTCACTAACAAGGATCTACCCACATGATATTTCCTAACTCTCGGCACATAAAGCACATCTTGCAAGGCTAGGTTCTTCCCGGATGTGAACCTAAGATCCACTCACCCGCGTCCATGCATTTGTGCCGAAGAAGCATCTCCTAAGATCACGCTTCCCCCACTGATGTCCTGAAAGGTGGCAAAGCAAGAACAATCAAAACAAGTATGAACATTTGCTCCGAAATCAAGCCACCAATCTGATGAAAAGTGAGAAGACTAGGAGAATAATCTAACCTGAAGATAGGTTGATTCGGTGCTTGGATCATGTTGGCCTGAGGCTTGTCACCATGAGACTTGCCAATCACGGGTTCTATCTTCTTGTAGAAGCAATTGGTAGACAGATGATTTGTGCGGCCGCAGATGAAGCACCACTTCCCTTTACCTGGGTTTTGGCTTGAAGGACCAGGCTTGGGATGATTAGGTTTCTGATGGCGAGAACCTGGACGGAAAGATTTTTATGGATGTTTCCCTTACCTTTGAAGTGAGGGTGAGAGGATTGATTGCCATGAGCTTCAGTGAGATTCACCTTAGGAGCATGTTCTTTTGGGGTCTTGGAACTCTTGGACTTATGTTCCTCCTCTATGCGGATATCATTTTGAATTTGACCATAAGTGAGGTTAGATTGGTCATGCCTTAGTCTAGTGCTAAAGCCGGAACAAAAATCACGAAGAGCATTAATAAGACATGCAACTAAATAATTTTCGGAGAGAATTGAGTCATCGGCTCGGATCTTGGACAACATCTCATCAAGCTGATGGAGTTGAGGATTGATAGGCTTGGAATCATCAATCTTGAATTTGTGGAGGTTAGAAATGTTGTAACGTTCTATACCCACATTATCAAGGTTATAGCGAGCTTCAAGAGCATACCACAAATCCTTAGTTGTACGATATTGAAGGAAAACATCGTAGAGACTGTCGGACAAGGCACTAAGAATTCGGTTACGGCAATGATATCATATATCTACCGGATCTCTATAGGGAATACGTCTAACATAAGTCCTAGTGGTGTTTGTACTGGAAGATGAAGACGATGGAAAAGAGGAAGCGACTGCAGTTGCAAGGTTTTTAGTTTCTGCAGCAGAAGTGTCAAAGATTGCAGATAAAAGGTCTAACGTATTAAGCCAATATTCTACTTGCGCTTGCCAACGACGAAAACTATTTACATTGAATTTCTTGGGTTTGATCCCGGCAGAATCAGATCTAGATGCCATTACAAATTTCTGGAATTTAAAAAACATAAAATAAATTCCAGTACATATGAAAATAAAACAGAGATAAACATATTTGATTATTTGATTTTATTTATCTTAAAATAACAGTGCAGTAAACAACTTCTTTAGATTTTTGGAATATTTTTCTTATATTCCTATATTAATATAGAAAATACTATATTTTTTCGATTTTAAAAAGGTTTTACTGGATAGCAGATATATATAAATATTTATATAAACGGTAATATTAATAAAATTGCATGAAAGAGGTGAGAAATAAATAAGAGATCAATATATGGTTTAGAATTGAGCCTGAGTAAGGCGGGTGATCACTGCCCTAAAGAAGTTGCACCACCCTCCGGCGGGGCTTTCACCGATGCTCACTCCTCCAAGGTACAACACTCGGCTAGATCTCGAAAGCTCTGATGTGCGCGGACACCGAAGAAGCACAGAGCACCTGAACTTCCACTTGATGAAGCAAATGTCAAGAAAAGAAAGCACGTTGAAGATCGTCGCAAGAACAGAGAGCAAGAAGCATGATTTCTGAAGGCGTAAAGTGTGTGTTGAAACGATTCAGAAAAGTCTCCTATATTGGAGTCTCGTAATAATAACATGTAATTAATTCCATCAGTTATAATTGGAAGGCGATAATCGTGCAGAGAGACGTTGAATATTTACAACGTGAGGAAGTAATGGCGAGAAATACGCGTGAAACGAACGGTTAAAAATGCGCGTAATAACTGCGAAGAGAAAGCGCAAAAGGACGGGTCGCGTCGAATTCAATTCGACGTTTCGTCGGAATCATATCGACGCAAGTCGATTTCTATCAACGCAGGTCAAACCGACGCAGTACTTGTCGACGCTAGCGTCGAAAACATATCGACGCAAGCGTCGAGTTTGAGTTCTACTCGACGCAATTGCAGTCGACGCAAGTCTGGTGCGTCGAATTCCATTCGACGCCATTCCAACTTCAGAGGGCTTGTCGACGCCACTTCGAAATCTATTCGACGCTACTCCGAATAAAACTCTGAAACTATTTTGTACAAAAATAAAATTCAATTCTTCCCCAAATCCGGATCCGGTCCGGTGCGGTGCGTGCATGCGCTCACGTGTGTGGTTCAAAGTTTCTCCCTATGTTCTTTTGAACAATTAAGGAGGAGTGAAATCACTTATATACTCAAAAACAAGATTGGAGAATGGCAAGGTGGGACTAAAGGGTTCATCATTTTCTTCATGAAAGGTTTCCCTCCAACTAATTTGGATTCCCTCCATCTTTTGGTTTTGAAGTTTTTCATCAAATATGAATAGTCATACACCAAACACCATAAGAACTTCATTAAAACATAATAAAACAAATGTTTTATTTTCAAAAATCTAACATCTCCTACATCACATATGAGAGAAATATATGTTTATTTGTGACACGTTCACCTCCAATTCCAGAGAGCTAAACAATATTGTAATATTGAACCAGTTCTTTAGGGTTTTACGGGAGCATGCGCATATCATTACGTGATCATCTTCAATGTAAAAAACGATTCATCGCCGCCCGCACCACTGTATAAAGAGACATTACAACAAAATGGGTCTACCGGGACGTTCTTTACGCCTTGCGCGGTGCTCTTTCTCAAAGAAATTGTGGCTCTTTAAAAAACTCACAAAAGCGCCGCAAAAACGATCATCGTGATAGCCTATAGACATTAGCGGCGCTTTACTAAGAAAGCGGCGCAAAAACGTTTAATTGTTGTGGCGCTTTATACAAAAACGCCGCTAAAACTGTTACCAAGCATTGGCCACGGTTTTCTTAACAAAGTGCCGCAAAATCTTTAAAAAGCCCGCAAAAAAACACCCTTGTAAATCTATTTTGTTGTAGCGAGGCCAGTTATTAGAGCATATTGTAATATTGTACCAGTTCTTTAGGGTTTCACGGGAGCATGCGCATGTCATTGCGTGATCATCTTCAATGTAAAAAACGGTTGCATCTCCGCCCGCATCACCGTATAAAGAGACATTACAACAAAATGGGTCTACCGTGACATTTTTTACGCCTTTCGCGGCGCTCTTCCTCAAAGAAAGTGCGGCTCTTTAAAAAACTCACAAAAGCGTCGCGATAACAATCATCGTGATAGCCTACAGACATTAACGGCGCTTTACTATGAAAGCAGCGCCAAAACGTTTAATTGTCGCAGCGCTTTATACAAAAACGCCGCTAAAACTGTTACCAAGCATTGGCCGCGGTTTTCCTAACAAAGCGCCGCAAAAAAACACGCTTGTAAATTTATTTTGTTGTAGTGAGATCCCTTATTACAGCATATTGTAGAATGCTCATGGCTTGCATCACATGCTCACATTCACAGTCTTCTAGAACTTTCTCACCACATTTCAATTAAATATGGATATGTAGTCAATAATACATTTAAATTCAAAATATTATCACAACATTTGATTATTAGCAAACCATCTATAATGAAAACGGCTACTTGCAAAAAAAAAGTGGTATTAGCAAACTATCAAAAAAATTTGAAATAAAATAAAATTTTCTAGTATTGCTGAAGCGTTTCCAAGTATTGTTAAGCGACATTGTCCATAAAAAAACATATTGTTTAGAGTTCACTCTTTTTTTCAATGTGTTGAGAAAAACCTTTAAATTTAACTTAACAAATTGCTTAAAAGTGATTTTATCTCTTGGGTTTTGATTACTCATTGTTAGTGAGGGTAATCTGGTCATTAGATGTCTTAGGATGTCACACTCAACCTAGAGTGTCAAGACCATTTCAAGAGAAGCACAATTTGGGCAGAGTTAACATTTGCGTCGAATAGAAGTCGACGCAACATCGAGTTAATGTCGACGCTACTCTGACTAGAAGACCAAGCAACTCAACCCTTCTGTCGAAGTAGATCAAGTCGACGCTAACGTCGAATAGCTAGCGACATTGTCCAAAAAAAAAAACATATTGTTTAGTGTTCACTCTTTTTTTCAATGTCCAAAAAAAGTACATTCTTCATAATGTGAACATTAAAACCCTTCTTCATTCCAAAAAAAATATTGTACATCCTGCAGAAAAATTCATACAAAATGAAGTAGATGCACCGGAACACAACTCTTGTGTTACACAAAGTGGTTGATATGGACGATGAACCAATAACAATATAACTTAATCCGGTAGACTTTACACATTCGGCCTCATCCTCCGGCCATAATACAAGAAATGAACTAAATACACTAGAACATAATTGGCGTTTTCGTCCTCATTGGTTTCACAATAGCCGGCTGCGTTATCGCGAAGAGCGGCGAGGAGAAAACGAAGGAATAGGGCTTTCGGTTTAGACGGAAAGAGGGAGAATAAGGTTTGCTAATAACGCATTTTTTAGATTGAGAACAAAACTTCATATTGGTGCATGAACCCAGTTTATTTTGATTTGCTAATAGCGAAACCCGATTTGCTATTAACAAAGTCTTAATTCATTTACCAACTATTAAGCCAAGAATATGTAAATTAATTGTATGAATATGAGAAATATAATGGAGTATATAAAAGTAGTTTAGGGTAGAGTTCCACCCGTTGAAGCAATTCTATATTGAGTAGAAGCATGAGTTCTTAAACCATCATGCTTTAAATTGCTTTATTCCCTTCACTTTTTTTGATATTCCCTTCACAATCAAATCTGTTGGCATACGCAACCTCATAATATCTACTACTGCTTTTATGCAGACAGCACAAATAATTGCTATGATATTTTTGGTTTTGTTTCTTCGCTAGCTCTACCTCAATGACGGATAAGTGATAGGCATAAAATAGCGCGAATGGATCACTTATATCGATGTTGTGAAGCCGATTAAGTGCGAACAAGACATTGGTGATCTATACTTCCAAGATCATTATGAACAATATTAATCAATTCTTATGGTTCAGTGTTGATATGGTTCCCCCAAAACAAAAAATATAAATCAATTCTTACGCACTCGAATGCCTCCGCATTCGTGACACGCGTGATAGTTAACCTTCTTGATTTCTCAGATTGCAGGTCTTGTTCGTTATTGTCATTGTCATCAACGAAGCTGCTCAAATTGCCTGAACTGACCGGGGGCAAGTCTGGAACATCCAAAAAATGGTGAACGTAATTCGTCCGTCAGGTGGTTACGGTGGTTACAACGGTAAAATTATCAGGCTACCTCTACCCGAGGCTATAAAAGGAGCCCAGAGCCTCATTTCAAGACACATTGCCTTCAGCACCCGAGAGAGCTCCTTCGAAGATCCTTCAGAGTCCCCCTTTGGCGTTCGAAGAATCCTACGAAGATCTCCTTCGAATGTGACTTGAAGATCTTTCATTGTCTCTTGGAGATTTATTCATCCTTAGATCTCTCTCTCTCTCTCCCTTTCTTCTTTACACCCCCTGCAACGAGCGGTGGTCTGTTACCCTTTTACATTTTATAACTTGTAACACCAAAAAAGATAGTGAATTTGGTCGGCACCGATCCGGCCCCGTCTTTTTTCACCCTTTTCGGGTTTTCCACGTAAAAAGTCTTCTTGCATGCTGTCTCACTTTTCTTTAACTGATTGCGCGCTTAGCTCACTCTAGAGTTGAGACGGTTCAATTCGATCGGTCTAACGAGAGCGTCGAGCGACCCGCAATAGTTTGGCGCAGTCTGTAGAAACGCGATCCCAGGAACTCAATATAGATCTACAAAGATTTCCTCAAGACAGCATCCGACATTGGCAAGAAGGTGCGCTTGGAGCGGAGCGCGCGGAGGCGCGCTTGTGAGTGCGCAAGGAGGAGGCGCGCTTGTGAGCGCGCAAGGAGGAGGTGCGCTTGTGAGCGCGCAAGGAAAGGGCGCACTTGTGAGCGCGGAAGGAGGACACGCGCTTGTGAGCGCGCAAGGAGGAGGCGCGCTTGTGAGCGCGCAAGGAGGAGGCGCGCTTGTGAGCGCAAGGAGGTGGCGCGCTTGTGAGCGCGCAAGGAGGAGGCGCGCTTGTGAGCGCGCAAGGAGGAGGCGCGCTTGTGAGCGCGCAAGGAAGAAGGATGAGAGAGAAAATCTGTAGGAGGATTTTCCCGGCCGGAGAGAGAGAAAGTCTCAAAAGGGGGGAGAGATGGAGGAGGAGAAGATGGAAAAAAGAGAAGCCTTGGGGTTCTATTTATAGTTTTTGAGGGTGGCACTTTCGTAATTAAATGGGTGGTTAGGGTGGTTATGCGGCTACCCGCACACCATAACCAATTTATATGTTATACGCACACTTATCATGAATATAGCTACGCGCACACCAGTTTGTATAGTTTTGCGGTGATATGTATTCATATGACGGATATGGTTATGCGCACACCACAACCATATTATTTGCTATACGCGGACCGTATTAAAGGATTTTACTATTTGCACCTCATGATGTGGGATTTTGATTTTACTATTTGCACCCCATGATGAGGATTTTACTATTTGCACCCCATGATGTGGGATTTTACTATTTACACCCACATGTTGGAGGATTTTACTATTTGCACCTCATGATGAGGGATTTTACTATTTGCACCCCATGATGTGGGATTTTACTATTTGCACCTCATGATGAGGGAATTTACTATTTGCACCCCATGATGAGGGATTTTACTATTTGCAACTCATGATGAGGGACTTTACTATTTGCACCCCATGATGGGAGATTTTACAGGGATAGTGGGATTTATCTTGGTCAACCCCATTTCCTCCACCAAATGAGGCGAGTGATGTTCATTAGCGCACTGCCCGAATGCACTGCCTGAACATTTTGAGAGACCACATCACGTATCATCTTTACGAGTGCACATCATAATCCTCCCAAACGTTCGGAGTCTGAATTACTGTGCGGAGGAGTTCGGTGGTTTTGATATTTTCTGCGGCGGCTTCGATCATTGCTATCTTCGTGGCGCCTTGGGTAGGAATTGCTGTTGTAGGATGAGTGCGCGGTTGCTTTTGCTTTCTTGTTCTGTTTAGGCGTTACTTGCTCTGCGTTGCGATAACACTCTCGTGGCCCCGCTGCCCTGGTTGTTGTCGAAGTATCGATTGAGGAAAGGTGCTTCAAGATGGCCGGCGAAGGATGTTCGTACTTTGGGATGGTTGCTGGCTTGCTATTTAGCGTTGATACCTGAACAGCTTGATGACCTTTTACAAAATACCGGATGAGCATGCGCGAGTCTTAGTAGAATATTAGTTGGCGCGAGTCTGAGCTCGCGGCTTTTTACATAAAAAATTAGTTTGCGCGAGTCTGAACTCGCGACTTTTACATAATAGAAAATTAGTTCGCGCGAGTCTGAGCTCGCGGCTTTTGATATAATAGAATATAAGTTTGCGCGAGTCTGAGCTCGCGGTTTTTTACATAATAGAAAATTAGTTTGTGCGAGTCTGAGCTCGCGGCTTTTACATAATAGAAAATTAGTTTGCGCTAGTCTGAGCTCGCGACTTTTTCATAATAGAAAATTAGTTTGCGCGAGTCTGAGCTCGCGGCTTTTACATAATAGAAAATTAGTTTGCGCGAGTCTGAGCTCGCGGCTTTTACATAATAGAAAATTAGTTTGCGCGAGTCTGAGCTCGCGGCTTTTACATAATATAAAATTAGTTTGCGCGAGTCTGAGCTCGTGACTTTTACATAATATAGGTTTGGCCGGTGAATATCGGGTGTATTCAAACCGAGGGCGAACGTAAGGGGGGCAGGCCCCTACGACGTCGGGATTTGACGGCGGAGGAAAAGGGCGAACCTTCAATCGACGGCGGTGCAAAATCCCCGGGGCAGGGCCCCAAAGTGGCCGGTGAATAGCGGGTGTATTCAAACCTGGGGCGAACGTAAGGGGGGCAGGCCCCTACGACGCCGAGACTCGACGGCGGAGGAGAAGGGCGAATCTTCAATCGACGACGGTGCAAAGTCCCGAGGCAGGGCCCCAAAGTGGTCGGTGAATAGCTGGTGTATTCAAACCGGGGGCGAACGTAAGGAGGGCAGGCCCCTACGACGCCGGGACTCGACGGCGGAGGAGAAGGGCGAACCTTCAATCGACGGCGGTGCAAAGTCCCCGGGGCAGGGCCCCGAAGCAGTCGGTGAATAGCTGGTGTATTCAAACTTGGGGCGAACGTAAGGGGGGCAAGCCCCTACGACGCCGGGACTCGGCGGCGGAGGAGAAGGGCGAACCTTCAATCGACGGCGGTGCAAAGTCCCTGGGGCAGGGCCCCGAATGGGTTCCTGCATTTGAATAGTTCAGGACAGGTAAAACATAATTAGAAAATGAACATTGATACATGCGCAAGTGCAATCTTGCGGCTTTTGAGCCAATAAGTTTCTTATATAAGTTTGACGAGAGAGGGTAACATCGAGCTCCCTTTGCGATGCACTTGCTCGAGCTCTTTCGGTCGTTCAGCATGGTGGGCGGCGGTGACCCGGCGACCGACCTTCGGTGGCATCCTTCTGTGCTTCTTTGCAGAAAGCCCCAAGGTGTCCTGACTGGACAAGGCGTTCAATTTCTTCTTTCAACCTGGCACAGTGCTCCGTACGGTGTCCTCGGCCTTTGTGGAAATTGCAAAACTTGGATTGATCTCCCCTGTGCTGGGAGAGTGCTCTGGGCCAGTTGATGATTTTGTTGTTGTAGATTACGGACAGTATATGCTCGCGGGGGGGCATTTAAGGGGGTGTAGATCCGGGAGCTTTGATTTGCTAGCCCTCGGGAGCGGTCTGCTCGGTTCTGAATGGGCAGTTCGGCCTTCTCGAACTGTTGTTGTTGTCCCTTTCTCTTGCGACACGTATCCCCAAATCATAGTGGGTTTGCCGGTGCCGGAAGATTAGCTTTTTCTGCCAACGGGGGGGGGGGGGGGGGGGGGGGGGGGGTTGCGCGGCCCTCCAGCAAGCCTTGCTTTTCAGAATTTGGTTTTGGTGATGGGTCGTTGTTGATCCAAGGGAGCTCGGTTGCGGCTGTGTCGAAACCACGAATTGCATCCTTGAGGATTCTCCCTTTGTTGGTCATGAGTCCAGACATGGAAACGTCGTGGTCCAGGGCGTCGAGTAGGAGGCTCCCAAATATTGCATCGTAGGGGGAGTCTGCCTCTGCGATGATGAACTGAACATCGTACAGGACGGGTTCCGAGTGCATCCTACTTGGACGGGGAGGGTGGCGACTCCTATAGTGGGTACCATAGTTCCGTCTGGGAGCTCTGCGTCGCTGGCCCTAAGCTTGAGGTTCTCGCTTAGGAGTTTGAGCCGCACCACAACTGCCACGAACAGGATATTGAACGAGATGCGATGGGTTATCAATGCTCTCCTTAGTTCGCAGGCTGGATTGCCTATGCTTGCGTTTAAGGCGAAGTCCATCCATCCACGGGGACGCTTCTGGTGAAAGCTTGTGTAGATCTTTTCTTGTTGCTTGATTCGTCCCGCTTCCCCTAGGTGGGGCAACTCGTTCGTCTCGGACTGTTCTAGCCCTTCTTCTTGGATCCTCGGTGCACGCGCCTCGTGCCATTCAACGAACAGTTGGGACAACTCGGTGAAGTTGCGAATCGCTCCATTTGACAGAGATTGATACCAGCGGAGGGCGTCTCCGCGCAGTGTCTCGGTGAAGATTTTGCAGCTGATTTGGTTGGGAAGTCCGAACGTTCGCATTGTTATCAAGAAGTGATTAACGTGCTCGTACGAATCCTCTGCCCCGTGGAACTCCTTACAGTGCTGGAGCTTTAGCCATGACGGTACTGGGTATGCCAAAATTGACTTTCACATGGGGGATCGCCTTTGCTGGTGCGTGATATCGTTCGGATCCTGCCCCGCCGCGAGAGGGGCCGGCTTGCATGCGTCGGATAGTTCGGGGGAGGTGTCCACTCTTGCTGGTTCCGTGAACTCAGGCGAAGTGGGCACTGATTTCGGAAATCCTTTGCTCGGTAGTTGGGAATCCATTCCCAAGGACGGCGTCAAACTGTTGCGGGTCGCTTAGGGCTCTTGGTAGACCGGTTTACTTGAACCACCTTAGCTCGGGAGCGAACCAAGTGCACAAACAGTCAATTTGAGATTCGTTGATTACACTGGGACTTTTTAGCGTGGAAAACCCGGAAAGGGTAAAAAACTACGTGGCCGGAGCTGTGCCGACCAAACTTCCACTATCTTCTGGGGGGTTACAATTAGAGACTTAGAAGTCGAGCGCGACAGACCACTGCTCGTTACAATAATAGAGAGAAAGAGAGAGAGAGAGAGAGAGAGAGAGAGAGAGAGAGAGAGTGTGTTCCGAAGGTGACAGACCACCTCCAGAAAAACTAAGTCCTTTCTCCTTCTGAGAAAGGTGGAGAACAAAAGTGAGAACGCCCTGGAGAACAAAAGTGTTCGCGCTGAGTCGCCTTTCGGGAAGAAGGAAATCTTCGAGTCCGAAGGAGAATTCCGCGAAAGTCTGCAAGAAGCTCTCCCGGGTCCAGAAGGCAAGGTCCCTTGAAATGAAGCCCTGGGGCTCCTTTTATAGCTTTGGTCGGGGATAGCCCGGTAATTTCGCCGTTGTAACCACCGTAACCACCTGGCGGACGAATCATATTTTCCGGTTCAGAGCACACGGATCGCCATTTTTCGTAATTGACCATCTTGCCCCTCGGGCAGTTCGGACAGTTCGGGCAGTTTTGTTGGAGGCGAAAAAGGCGACAAGCTGTTCCTAAAATCTGAGAAACCGAAATGTGAAAGTGCTCTGAGCGCGCTCAGAAGTTTTCTGAGCGCATAACGAACGGAGAAGCAATCTGAGCGAACGGAGAGGCGTTCTGAGCACGCAACGAGCGCGGAGGCGCTCTGAGCGCGCAACGAACACGAGAGCGTTCTGAGTGTGCTAGGAGGCGTGCGTGAAGTGGAGCACACGAAGGTGCGCTTCGAGCGGAGCACACGAAGGTGCGCTTCGAGCGGAGCGCGCGGAGGCGCGCTTGTGAGCGCGCAAGGAGGAGGCGCGCTTGTGAGCGCGCAAGGAGGAGGCGCGCTTGTGAGCGCGCAAGGAGGAGGCGCGCTTGTGAGCGCGCAAGGAGGTGCGCTTGGGAGCGCGCAAGGAGGAGGCGCGCTTGGGAGCGCGCAAGGAGGAGGCGCGCTTGTGAGCGCGCAAGGAGGTGCGCTTGGGAGCGCGCAAGGAGGAGGCGCGCTTGGGAGCGCGCAAGGAGGAGGCGCGCTTGCGAGCGCGCAAGGAAGAAGGAGGAGAGAGAAAATCCATAGGAGGATTTTCCCGGCCGGAGAGAGAGAAAGTCTCAAAAGGGGGGAGAGATGGAGGAGGAGAAGATGGAAAAAAGAGAAGCCTTGGGGTTCTATTTATAGTTTTTGAGGGTTACACTTTCGTAATTAAATGGGTGGTTAGGGTGGTTATGGTGGTTATGCGGCTACCCACACACCATAACCAATTTATATGTTATACGCACACTTATCATGAATATAGCTACGCGCACACCAGTTTGTATAGTTTTGCGGTGATATGTATTCATATGACGGATATGGTTATGCGCACACCATAACCATATTATTTGCTATACGCAGACCGTATTGAAGGATTTTACTATTTGCACCCCCATGTTGGAGGATTTTACTATTTACACCCACATGTTGGAGGATTTTACTATTTACACCCACATGTTGGAGGATTTTACTATTTGCACCTCATGATGTGAGATTTTACTATTTACACCCACATGTTGGAGGATTTTACTATTTGCACCTCATGATGAGGGATTTTACTATTTGCACCCCATGATGAGGGATTTTACTCTTTGCACCCCATGATGTGGGATTTTACTATTTACACCAACATGCTGGAGGATTTTACTATTTGCACCTCATGATGAGGGATTTTACTATTTGCACCCCATGATGTGGGATTTTACTATTTGCACCTCATGATGAGGGACTTTACTATTTGCACCCCATGATGTGGGATTTTACTATTTGCACCTCATGATGAGGGACTTTACTATTTGCACCCCATGATGAGGGATTTTACTATTTGCACCCTATGATGAGGGATTTTACTATTTGCACCCCATGATGAGGGACTTTACTATTTGCACTCCATGATGGGAGATTTTACGGGGATAGTGGGGTTTATCTTGGTCAACCCCATTTCCTCCACCAAATGAGGCGAGTGATGTTCTTTAGCGCACTGCCCGAATGCACTGCCTGAACATTTTGAGAGACCACATCACGTATTATCTTTACGAGTGCACATCAACGGTCATCCCATTATTTGAAGCATTATCGAAATAAAAACTCATAGTTTTTTCTTTTATTTTAAATTCCCTAATACATTTAATAATAACCTGATAAATAGCTTTAGCGGTGTGCGGATATTCAAATCCTTCAAAACAAATTATACGTTTATTTATTTCCCAACTATCATGATCGATCCATTGACAAGTAATGCAAATATAAGAAAATCGATCAATTATATCGCTAGTACAAACGTCGCTCGTTAAGCTAACGCGACCATCGAATGTTTTAAAATAAAATTTTAAATATTGTTTAGATTGCATATAAGCTTTTAAAATATCGTGTCTAGTTGTAGTGCGACTTATTTGTTGATATTTAGGCTGGAGTATTTTCGTGAATGAAAACGGTCATTTCTTTATCGTCGTAGTGGTTGAATGGAAGTCCGTTTTTGATGACGTTCTCCAATTGTCGCTCTTGTTGTCGAGCTTGGTCATACGTCCAAATGTGCCTGGTCGCCGAAATTTATGCTTGGGTTGACTCCGGGGCTTGTTTAGAAATACAAGATTTTACATGTCGAACGAGCGTTGTGTTGTTGCCAACGACCATTACCTTTTCACAAAGTTTGCACTTCGCCTTAATTTTTCCACCAACCACATTTTATCAATATTCACTGCCGCTTTGTGGTGGTGCTCTACTATCTCATGAGCGACATACGCGGATGAGGACGCCGACATGAATGAAGAGGAAGCCATTTGGATTCGAGCGAATTTGAGAGAGAGAGAGGGAATGAGGGGGGGGGGGGGGGGGGGGGTATTTATAGATTTTAATAATTTTTTTAGTTTTAATTAAAAAAACAAAATATATTTATTTAATTTTTTTTAATAAATATTAAATAATAAGTGGCAGCCTGCCATTTAAGCCACAAATGGCTGAGCCATACCGGTCTTTAGTACTGGTCCCGGTCCGAGACTAGTCTTTGATGAAAAAGAGGAACCCTTGGATCGGTTTGGGAACGTACCGGTCCCTAGCTGGTCCCAACCGGACCGGTTAAGACCGTGCACGACTAGTATAAATACATATTAATATGCACCACTGTTTTTAACTACACTATAAATTTAATTTTCCGAACAGTTTCATGAATTTGCTCACCACTGAAAAACAACTTATTCCTCCAGACTGCCACTGTCCTCCACCACTATTTCTCACCACTGTTTCTCCTAGCGCTGAGCCAAATAGGAAACAGAACATAATTTTATATTTTACTGTTTTTTTAAGGGCGTTGTTATTGGCAGACCAACTTCAGCTATGTGCAGATCACTGTTAATGACAGACCAAAATAAAAAACTAATGAGACATATGAACCCATAAAGATGATCTGCCGATAGCTTTTTTTTTTTGCAATAGCACGGGCTGCCAATAGCCACATATGACCCGCCATTAAATTTTTCCTTTTTTTTAATTAGACATAATCACATAAGCCGGATTCGGCGTTCATTAGCGTACTCGAGTAAATATAATTGTGGAGGAGCTGGAAAGTCACTGAGCATTTCGTCGAACGACTGATCTGCATTGCTCATTTATTAGCACAAAATCCATTTTTTTTACAAAGTTCCTTCCAAGGGTATTTCGTTCTGCTGCTTCCATGAGGGAGTTTCCAAGGATATCGCCATTATGGCAATCCCTGTACAGCTGGAAAGCCTCTTCGTCTCCTTCGAAGCAGAGCGGACTGTTATATACAGAGAACTGCCCTCATCCGAGATTACTACAATCACAGAAGCCTTTTTTATTTCCTCCGCCGATCAAATGGAAGGAAGAGGGAGTAATGCTATTGCTGAGAAGAAGGAGAAGTGGATAATGCACTACTCCAGCGCTCACTCAATACTTCTTGTCGGCGAAGGAGACTTCTCTTTCTCCGCCTGCTTAGCTAGGTCGTTCGGATCCGCCGTGAACATGGTGGCCACCTCCCGCGACAATCAAGGTGAGATGGAACTCGCCGATCGATCAAAACTTTTCGCAAACTAATTGATGAAAGTCTTCTTTTTAAACCGCATCAGCAACCTCCTCCTACATCAGTTTCTTTGCATTCCAGGTGATTTGATGATGAAGCATAGCACTGCTAAGAATCACCTTGATGAGCTCAAAGGTCTGGGGTGCAAATTGCTCCACGGCATTGATGTGAAAGACATGAACGATGATCGATTCCTGAAGACGAAGAGGTTCGATCGAATCATTTTCAATTTTCCTCATGCAGGGCATGATCCCAGTTTCCGGGAATGGGATGAAGAGCTCATTTTGTAAGCCCCGCTAGTTTGCAACGTTTTCATTTACCGTTAAACATCGCCGGTTTTCACTTCTGTTTGTTTATAGAATGATTTTCACGGGCAGTTTTTGAATCTACCAATACAATACATGTGTTCGTCTGCTTTATTCTTCTTGTCCGTTTTCTGTTCATTTTGGGCGAAACCTCTGAACCGCTGGAAAAACGTTGAAATCTGCTGGAGGAATGAGCCCTGGTGCGGCTGCTGGTGATGCGTTTGTTTACCTGGAAGAGATCCGGTGAAAAACGCCACCACGCCGGAGGAAGGAGGCGGAGGCGAGGAAGAGAAGGAGAGCTCGGGAGGGTTTTTCGGGGGAGAGGCGGAAGTCTTGTTTCCAAAACACCGAAAACAGACGAAAAAAGGCCAAACGAACATCAAATTTTCGTTTCCGAAAACCCAAAAGCAAAACATACCTACCAAAACATTGCAAACGAACGGAGCCGACATTGAAATGTCTAGCTGTTTTATTTAGGGCAATGTTATAAGCACACCAATTTTGGCTATTCACAAACCAATTTCTATGAGTTATTACGCGCCTTTTGAAAATAAGCCTTCTACATGCATTTTTAGGAGAAGTATTCAACACGAAAGTTGTAGATCTCGTCGAGATCTACAACTTTCGTGTTGAACGCTATTCCTAAAAATGCATGTACAAGGCTTATTTTCAAAAATTCGCTATAGTTACGATCACGACGACAATACGCCTTGTGCGTGCATTTTTTTAGGAAAAGTGTTCAACATGAAAATTGTTTCAAAAGGCGCGTAATAACTCATAGAAATTGGTGTGCGAATAGCCAAAACTTGTGTGCTTATAACATTGCCCTTTATTTATCACTTCGGTTGGTTAGCAATATAACTTTCATAAGAATGAATAATGTGTAGCCGACATTGAATTAGTGCATGATTTCTATAGAAATGCTAGACTATATATTATTTTTATTAAGTATATATGGTGGGATGTTCAATCTTATGTTTAGTGAAGGAGATGGTGGGTTTGAGAAAGACTATCCAGGTTAACATAGCAAGTGTGGATTGTAGAACTAAAGAGCAACACGAGTAAATAGAGTTTAATTAAGTTGTAGACGAGTGACAGTGCGCGAGGGACCCCTGCACGACTGTGGGAGTATTTAATTAAGTTGTAGACACCTTGAGGCGTCGAAAATAATACTATTGCTACATACATTCAATGCATTATCACTCGTATGTACATTTGGAAAGTTATTATATTTTTTTTAAGAAGTTATTTAACGGAGTTGGTAAATAGTGTTTTTGAATTAAACACTCTTGTTCTTAGGTTCAAACTTCACCATCTTTGTTAAATTATTAGTTTAATATTTTCTTAAAAAAATGTTATTTAAAAGTACTTAATTTTAAAATAAATCAAATGATTGAGATTAATATAGATGTGTCAAGCCAATGTTAGCCACATAGTGCATGCACACAAACTAATACATCACATATCTAATGTGGGACCAAACATTGATTTAATATATGACTTGACATGTTGGGGTCAATCAAAACCCTATTAATAATTAAGATAAATCCTATTAAAATGTACGCGTGACATGTTGGGGCGGCGATATTTTTCCGGGGGGCGGCGATATTTTGCAGGGGCATGGACATTAGGCGGTGGCGGCGACATTGGGCTAGGGCGGCGACATTAGGCGGGGGCGGTCCATATTTATATACGTATATATAAAACATAGTTCAATGCTCAACAAAAACCATATGATGTGATGATTATCATTTTTGCTTGACGTAGTGGAAACTTGAGTTCAATTTTCACTATTGACAATTTTTGTGAGATTAAAAATCGGGTCATATGACTCTCCTTTTTCAATAAATTTAGGGGTAAAATTGTAATTTCATGTTGTAGGGTACCCTACACCTTAATATAAGTTTAGTACACCATATCATAGTAGGTGTAGGAGCTCTAGTAAAAAAGATGTAAGTAATCAGACGGTCCGTATTAATCATGTTATCATTAACGGATCTGATCTTCCCGATGATTTTTAAATTTCATGCTATCTGTAGCCCACAGTATTTCTTTATAAGGTAGTATATATATATATTAATGGTGATATCGACTATTTGCTTTTAATATATTATTTTGAACTTTAATGTGGATTAACATGCAGGAGACACAGGGAATTGCTATCTAATTTCTTTAGCAGTGCTAAATGCTTACTGAGTGAAAGTGGTGAGATACATGTTGCCCATAGAGATGATGGACATTATGCTCAATGGAGAATTCGAAGTTTGGCAAGGAGGGAGAGGCTTTTTCTGAAGGAGGTCGCGGAGTTTGATAAGAAAAACTATCCTGGTTACCATAACAAGAGGGGAGGAGGAATAAGGAGCAACAAGACGTTCCCTCTCGGGCACAGAAGCTTCACTTTTAAGTTCTCACTGAAGGAAGATAGTCTGTCGCTGAGTTTAGCAAATTTAGCGATCCGTTGATATGATTTTTTGGCTTCGGCCTTCTGAATTAAACGCTATTTCAGAGAAATGTAAGGTAAGTTGTAGAATGTGTTCATGCTAGCACTGTAAATTTTGGCGCTCTTAATCTTTTTTGGGCATTTGGATTTGGTGCCATTCAACATATTGTTAAAACTAACATTTGGTAGATTTGTTCTTTTTCTTTTGTAGAGGATGTTGAGCAGGTATTGTACAAAAATCATTTATCTACTTTGATTTTTTTTAAAGGCTAATTGCTTCTCTTCTGAAGGGCAAAACATCCTATAAAGATGTGTTGCTGATGCTATTGTAGGACTTATTGAATAAATAGAATTATCTGAAAGTTATCTTTCAATTTCCTTTGGGCAAAAGTGTATGTAAAGTGGAAATATAACATTGTGATTGCATTGAGTTTTGGCCAAAAATTCTACTATCTTGTTGCCCCTTTTAAAAAAAATATTTTCATCTGATAAGCTTTGGTATGGCTAGCTTTAAAAAAAGGCTCTTGTTATTAGCAAATCTTGTTTGACTTCTAGCAAACTATTACTGCTTGCAAATCGTCAAATTTGAAATTGACTATTTGAAAACTATTTTGTTATTAGCAAATCACCACAAAATTTAAAAAAAAAAAATCTCAAACATGTAATGAGTTGCATTCATTTGTTAGACACAAGTTTTTGTATTATACTGGATTTTTTAGCATTACAAAAAGGTACAAGTAGTTGTCATGATTTTGTTCCACATAAAAATCAAATATATATATATGAGTCTTCAAAAGCTCCCCAAAATATCTTCAAGTGCCTCCATATTGAAGTATTCTTAGTAGACAAAAAAATATATTAGAAAACTATATTATAAAAATGAATACATTATGAAAATTGAAAACAAAATCTTACATTTCATTACTTGTAGTTGAGTATGAATTCCCATGAACTTGTCATTCATTCATAAATAACAATTATTTTAAACATTTTTTTATCATTGCAAAAGAGTTATGCAAAAAAAAATTGCTCCAATTCTTCTATAAGTGCCCCTAAAATATCTTCAAGTGCCCCAAACTTTCTTGAAGTGCCTTTAAATATATATTCTGCAACAAACAAAAGAAAACTATTAATAAGAATTGTTATGTAAATGAATCAATTTGGAAAATTGAAAACTAGAGCTTACATTTCATTTCTTTAAGTTAAGCATTCATTCCCATGAACTTGTTATTTGTGTATGATATTGCTGTTGGAACATGCATTTTGTATCTCTTGGTTTGAGAATAACAAATTTTATTATGAATATGATCAACCTTGTTTTGTGTTTATTGTGTGTAGGGAATACATGTACAATACCACATTGAATGCCTACATGAAATGCGATGCAAGAATGTAAACGAATCTCTGAAGTTAGACCTACCGCGGGGCGGCGTCACCTACGTAGGCGGTAGCGTGCGTGTCAATGGGACAACTGGCTCAGCACATTCAAATGAAATCAGTGGCGGGAACAGCGATGTCGAAACGTAAAGAAGCTATCGCGCGGCGTTAACGCTAACACACAGAGTTAACGCTAATGCGCGGTGATAATCGAAAGGCAAGCCCGACGATCATTTGCTGATTGTGGAGCCAAAAGGAGCAAGAGATCAATCAAACGGCTGTAGCGTATATTGGGCTAACGCGGCGAGATAACCCTATCGCGGCGCAGTAACTGTTGCCTAAAATAAGAAACGCGCATACCATTCCTGGCCAGATCTCTTACCATTATGAGTATCGCGCGACGGTAGCACCTACCGCCGACGCTAGCTCACAGTTTTATAAATACGACGCTCCGCTATTTCATTTTAGAACGAACAAGCTAAAACTCTGAATCAATTCGTGTGAACCCTCGTCCCAGACAACCAGAGCACTCCCTAAGATCCAAATGAGAACTTGAAGGCGGATTCAATCGATGCTTATTCTACACGAAGGACGAACGCAACAACAACTCCAATCTCTAGCGTGCCTTCGTCATCGCCTTCAGAGTTTCGTCATAGGGATTTTGTATACATAAGTTTTTATTTCTCATCTTGTATTTTATCTTTTCTTTGGTGACTAATTTTTGTGTATTGGTAGTGGAATTCGCCCTCGTGGGCGACTAGGTTCGTGGGCGGCTTAGAGAGGAATTCGCTGCGTGTGTTGGCGACTAGATCTAGGGAATAGGTCTTGGGGCGGCTTGAGGTCTATCTAGGGAGAGATAGGCTAAGGCCAATCAGTCGGTATAGAAAACCAAAGAGTTTTTATATTCACCGCCTTGATTTCTAGTGTCATGGAAATTACGTGTTTGTAATCAAATTATTAATAAAATAATATCTTACAACTTATTTATTACTTTGATGATTTCACTTCTTATTCTCTGAAAATGTTTTATAAAATAATTTGATCTAAGTTTTTAAGTTAAATTAAAAATTGGTAAACACCCTTGTTCACCTCCCCCTCCCCTCTAAGGGTGTTTGATGATCCAACAAGTGGTATTAGAAGAGGTTATTCCAAAAAGATTTCACCACCTGAATAATGGTGCATCATGATCTCCCTTCATCAAAAGGGGAGGAATCGTCAAATATTGAATTTACCATAACACCACCATTATTCACCAGAGAAAATTATATTGCTTGGAAAACACTTGTGAAAAAGTTTCTCATTACATTAGACATAGATGTTTGAAATATAACTATAACAAAACCTCCGGATGAATTAAATAGGAACGAGTGCGTTTTGAATGCTAACGCCATGAACAGTTTATATTGCGCAATTTCAAAAGAATTTTTTAAATTAATTTATTTGTTTCCTACTGCTTATGAAATTTGAAAATCTCTTGATAAAACTTATACTCTTCCCTCTGCAGATGATGAACAATATCAACTCGATATGCTAGAACAATTTCTTATGGATCTGAGAGAAAAAATCAATAAGGACTCATGCTTGGAGGATGACCTGTCAAACTCATCAAAGATAGAGTAATGCAACTTTATAATATCATGCTCGGATGGTGACACGACAAACACCTATGAAGTCCCCATGGTGAGAAATATTAGTTCAATTCTACCTACACCTATGAAGTCCCATTTGTACATCTCACAAAAGTCACCATACTATATTGGGGTACCCAAAAAAATCGTCCCACTTGGTTCTCTTTGGATACCTAAAACTCTCATTCATTAGTAACCATCAAAATTCGTGAAGAAGAAACAAATCGAAATGAGACACAAAATTCTACTTCACGATGTGCCTAATTTCAAATAAAAAAAAACTTTTTTCTTCTTGTTTTGTTTGTTTTTGTCTTTCTTTTTATTGAACCAAACATGTTCACATTTGATATATGTTATGACATTCACCTTAATGAAGCACACACACTATAAAAAACTAAACTGATGTGGATCGTTCGGGGCCTCCGGTAGATCGGGCAATTCGACCGCCTTAGCCCGCTAGAGCCCGAACGTGCAAACAGATAAATGAGTCCCCTGAGAAGACCGAGTCCAAGAGCTGATGATGTGAAAAACCCACAATCGGGGTGAAAAGCCACGCGGCCGGAGTTGTGCTGGCCTAACCTTCACTATGCTTTGAGTTCTTAAACAGATTTGTTTTTGAGAGAGCGAGGGCGACAGACCGCGCCTCGTTACAATGATGGAGATCAGAGAGTCTGTTGCCTTGCTCCAATGTCGGTCTACCCCCGGGTCCAAGCTTCGTTCGTACCACTACGGGCCTTCGGCTCCCTGATTGGCCTGCCGATAGCAAGTTTCAAGCCTCCAAGCAGTCTGCTGATAACAAGCTACAAGCCTCCAAGCAGTCTGCAGATAACAAGCTACAAGTCTCCTAGCGGTCTGCGGATAGCAGGCTCCAAGCTTCCCAGTGGTCTGCGGATAGCAGGCTCCAAGCTTTCTAGTGGTCCGCGGATAGCAGGCTCCAAATCTCTCAGTGGTCTGCTGATAGCAGGATCCAAGTCTCTAATCTCTAGAGAGAGAGGAAGAGAGAGTAAGAGAGAATTCCAGAGAGAGTATTCCTCCTCCCAAAAAGTGGTCTCATTAGTGAATAGATGAGGTCTATTTATAGGCTTTTGAAGGGGCGGTCAGGTAATTATACCCGCTAATTGTTGGACCGGCCAATAGGATCACCCGGATTCGATCACGCGGGTCACCAAATTCTCGGAAATGAACCCTAAACGGGCGTAGCCGGAAGGGGGAGACGGTGCGCGGCCGCCGTCCAAGACGGCAGCCGGGACAGAGGGTGGCTGGCCCGGCCACGGGAGGCCTTGCCCAAGGACGGCGGTGCCCTAGGTGGCCGTGGCCTAGGGCGGCGTCGCCCGAGGCCGGGGCGGCCTCGCCCGAGGGAGCTTTCCTTGCGGTGAGGATTCCATGAATATCAGGTTTCCTTGTTCGTTAATCCTTCCTTAAGCGGTGATCCCCTAATTAGTGGGCTTGACCCCATCAATAATGTATACCATTTTTTTTTGCTCCAAGCTCTGGCTTCATCATAGCAGCTCCACAATAGGTGAATTGTTAACATACAGTGCTATACAAATATTTAATCTCCACAAACAATAGGTGAATTGTTAGCACAACACATGTACATAAACTAGTTGTGAAAACTGAAATCAATATAAGTATGTGCTAGATCAAACAACGGACAACTGAATTGCAACTTCTAAAGAGATTATTTCGCAGCTGTGTTTAATCGGGTAAATGAAGGCGTGAGTTTGTAAACCCAAGTGGATCTGATTTAGTTTTCAATTCATAAAACTTAGATTTTGGATACTAAAGATTCTAAGTTAATAAATCTGAGTTCTAAATATTTATAACTTGAGAATCTTTACTAGAATCAGAAAAATTGAAAAAAACCAAGAAAAAAAACTGAAGGTGATAAGGAGATGGACCTCATGATCTTAAGACTGCAACAAAATAGACCCAAAAGCTTGCACCGAATCAGATCTCACTTGTTGCCATGAATGAACAACTTTCAAGAAATGAAGGATTATGATTTCATGAAGGAAACGAGGCGTTTCAATAAATTCCTGAAGTCATATGCCTCTCACAAAATCTGGAAACGCATGCTTTTAGTCTTCCTCTGTCCAGATCTATACTGTCCTTCTCCTATTGTTGCTCTCTCATCACCAAAAGGACCCCTTGCTGTCGGCGATCTAGATCTAGAGGAGAAAAGGAGACTTGTCGCAGGCAATGGTGTTCTCCAGCATCACAAGGTTGAATCGGGAGTGGGCGACTCGCCGGGAAGGAGATCCTGCCCACTCGATTTTCTCCAGGCAATGAGAACAAAGCAACAGTTTTCCTTTCCAGGAGCCGAAGGGAGGAGGAAGCAATCGCGGAAGCGGCTGTTTCTGCTCATGATTTCAAAATTTTCAGCCCTAGTTCACGTTCGGCAAAGATGAAGAAAAGTCCACGCTTGGCATAAAACGAATTTGGGTTTTAACAGAGCAAACCAATTCTGAAGTTACAATTTTAGGCAATTGTTAACCGCACCTCAGTTTTGGCTATCCGCAACCATTTTATATGAAGTACCAAGTACTACGTGTTTTTTTGGAAATACGTCTTGTACAAGTATTTTTAGGAAAAGCATTCAACATTGAACACTTTTGCTAAAAATGCACGCACAAGACGTATTGCCGCTCGAATTGAAACATGGGCGTAACTATAACGAAGTTTTGGAAATACACATTGTGCATGCATTTTTAGGAAAAATGTTCAACACGAAAGTTGTAGATCTCGACGATATCTACAGCTTTCGTGTTGAACACTTTTCCTAAAAATGCTTGTAGAAGGCGTATTTCCAAATATAATGCGTAATACTTCATATAAAAGGGTTGCGGATAGCCAAAACTGGGGTGCGGTTAACAATTGCCCAATTTTAATGGGTGAATAAATCCCATTAAATTCAAAATCAATGAAGGAAAATAAAACCTATAAAATTAAGTATGATTTCATATTATGCCAAAATTTGTGCCTAGGGTGAGACCGGGTTCGCGTGCTGAAATTACGAGACGATATGACCCAACTATCACAAGCTCCGTCCGTTCGCGCGACTGAATTAACGTACGCTCGTGTGAGTCCGAATAGAATCTAATTTTGGCATAAGACTTCACCTGGACGTCTCGATGAATCAAGCCACTCAATGGAAAATTTCCAACAGCTTCTTGAGGTGTCCTTCAAGCTTTTCAAGGTGGGATCCCAATTCTTCATCCTCACTCGGCGCCATAACCTTCTCGTGGTCCGTGACCGTCGGCTCTGGAAGATGTTCAATTCCGGATCCTTGCTCGAAAAAGATGAAGGATTCCTGCTACCAAAAGGAGCATTATTTCCCGACGCTTCACGACGTTCAGGATCCTTAAGGTTGCACTCGATATTCTCTCTTACATGTACCATACACGTATTTAGCTTCTATTACGTGTTTTAGATGAAGAAAATCTTTGTGTGAGCTTGCTTAATTTTTTTATGTCCTCGAACATAATTGAGAAATTACTTACCTTATAATGATGTTTTGAGATGTTCTTTGATATCAATGAATTTGTAGAGCTCTAATGATTTGTAATTATCAAATAGTTACGAATAGTCAAAAACATAATGTTAGTAACAACCGCCTTATTAGAAATAGGGCGTTTATATAAGTAGCCACATATGACTATTCGAAGCCCATAGATAAATGCAGCCCATTAAAGCGATATTTGCAGCCCACTGGATATTGGCAGCCCAAATTTTAAATTTTTTAAAACATACAAAATAATTAATTCCTCTAATGCAGTGTCATCAAAACAAATATTAATCACTAGTAAACATTTATGCGGACGTATAAGTTGAAATTTGAGTAATTTAAATTGCATTACGCAAATGGAATGAAGATTCGGCCTCATGTCGCATAGCGTCCGACATTCTCAAAATTATGCTTGTCTTTCTCAACATAAAATTCGTCTCACTTGTTGAAAATTCTGACATATACATAACTCTTTCCTAGTGCTTTACACGGGCTTCATAAATTGCACACAAGGGGTCCTCTCTCGCAAGATTTTACTAAAAACTTAGTCGATCAACGGACGATGAAGATCAGATGAATAAAGAACAATTTTGACCAAGAATTCAATCCAAGAAGAAGGGAGGAAATATGGAGCGGGCTGCCATTAGAGCAGCTCCAACCGGACTGCATTTTACTTGAAATCTGCATATTTGCAGAAAAAACTCCCTCCAACCGGTCTCTAAATGGATTGGCATTTTTGCCGATCCCCTCTCTCTCCCCCTAAATTTAGAGGAGGGAGAGAGAAAATAGAGGCCTTGGGGTGCGTCTAGAGAAAACTCCACTGAAGAGAGGTGGGGTCAACGGTCAACGCATAATCGCTCGAGTGGAAGAAACCGTACCCGCCATTTTCGTCGCCAACCGCCAGGACCAGAGCGCGCACAGAGCAAACCGCAAACACATGCGCCACCGCGCGCGCGGCAGCGCGTGGTAGCGCGCGGGCAGCGCCCCCCGTTGCGGGGGGAACGGCCCAGCCGCACCCCATCGGGGTGCGGCCGAGCCGCGCCCCCCGGTGGGTGCGGCCCAGCCGCACCCCCACTGGGGTGCGGCCCAGCCGCACCGCCCTTAGGGTGCGGTCAGGCCCCCTCCCCCCACTTTCTTCACAGGGGGGCTCGTAGGGGACCCCGCCGTATTCGCGCCCCCTCGTCAGGTGCGTCGGATCCCATTTTCTCCTTGGGGCGCAACTCCTCGTTCCACCGTTCGCTCAGAACGCCTCGCAACGCGACCAGGACGCTTCCATGTTCATTACACGCACTCAGAACGCTTCTGAGCGCGCTCAGAGCGCCTCCGCGCTCAGGCGCGCTCAGAACGCTTCTGAGCGCGCTCAGAACACCTCCATGTTCATTGCGCGCTCAGAACACTTCTGCGCTCGCGCGCGCTCAGAACGCTTCTGAACACGTTCAGAAGCGTTCTCACTTTTCCGACTCGCTCACTTTTTGTCTTTCTAGCGCGCTCACTTTTTGTCTTTCTAGTGCGCTCACTTTTTGTTCGCTTCCGAGCTAAGGCGGTTCAGTTGAACCGGTCTACCAAGAGCCCTAAGCGACCCGCAATAGTTATATATATATAATAATCATGTTCTCTAGGTTGAAGTTGCTTTACTATGTTCTCTATATTTAGAGATTTCTCGTTGAAGTTGCTCTTAGGGGAGGACAAAGATGAGTTTTAAGTTTTATTTTGAATTTTTAGAGGCTGCTAATATAAATCCGTGGGCTAATTATATAAATGCTCTAAAATCCAATAAGGAGCTTGATGATTCATCAAGCAGATCGTATTTTAATATTTTCTCTGTTCCACGCGTCACCAGATCCTGTGTCTGCATTCTCCGCTTATTAGTTATTATAATTCAAAATGGAAATTCACCCTCTTTCGTCTCTCACCTCCTCCTGGGCCGGCCTTCCTCCTCCTCCCTCTCAGGTTAGCTCCATGGAATCGGATTCCTCCAACTCCGCCGCATTCTCCCTTCCCGCGATCTCCCTCCAAACCATCCCCCATCTCTCCGAATCCATCCCCAATCTCCTAAAGCTTTCCAACCCCATCGATAAATCCCCATACTACCATCCAGATCCCGCCTTCTACATCTCCTCCTCCGACGTCCTTCTCCGCCAAATCCTCTTCGATCTCTCCACCTCTTCCGCTCCCCTACTCGCCTATCACCGCGCCGGCCCTCGCAGCCAAATCCGATTTGACCCCGCCACCGTTCGCGCCGCTATCGTCACCTGCGGAGGCCTATGCCCGGGGCTGAATACAGTTATAAGGGAGCTTGTCGTCGCGCTCTGGGATCTCTACGGAGTCCGCCAGATCTTTGGCGTGCAAGCCGGCTTTCGCGGGTTCTACTCGTGCGAGACAGTCGAGCTCAATCCGACAATAGTGCATGATTGGCATTTGCGGGGAGGGACTAGCCTTGCTACCTCCAGAGGAGGGTTTGATCTTGACAAGATCGTTGGAGGGATCGAGGAGAACGGGTTTAATCAGGTGAGGATTTTGAAAATTAATTTTAACACTATTTCTTCTGTCTATCTATTTTGTTGCTTGCTCTTTCGCATGATTGTATTTGCTAGGTTTAGGGCTCAAAGTTGAATGTTTAGGCGACACACGAAAATGAAGGATGGATATTATATCTGTACATCATCACCTCATTAATTTGCAAAATCTTTACAAGCGTAGAGGATCTTTACTGGTTTCTTATGGATATATTGTTAGAAAAATTATACTAAGCGCATTAGGTCACAACAGGCAGAAGATGAGAAATTAAAATCAAACACCGTACACTACGTGAATTGGATCGTCATGAACATAGTTAATCAATTCTTACGGTACGGTGCAATCAAAACAATTGTATCGCTTATTGATTTATGCGAACACAATAAATATGAAATGATGACAATCTAAAATGTATTACGGAGTGCGCTGTAAAATAAAGTGCGAACCATTCTTGGATTCAGCATCGTGTCGCATGGTCGCCGACATCCTTAGTAATTTACTTGTGTTTCTTCGGATAAAGTTCGCTGCGCTTAGTGGCGTGGAAGACATCAACTATGCAAGTCTATTCTTCCCTTAAGCAGCGAAAATTCTCTAACCATAATTAGCCAGATACACAAGAATTGTCAATGTCAGTATAAGATGTTATTCGTTTCATTTCCATTTGTGTGTTGCACACACATCTTTGGAAATCAACGGGTTCTCCTTCTTAATGGCTGAAGCAGATAGGTGATAATAACCAGGGAAATCAACGGGTTCCTGTTGCTTCCCTTTCCAGAACTGAGAATCCGCAAAGCTAGAAAAACACGAGAGAGAAAGAGAAAGGAGATAACCGTAATTTCTGTCACTCTCGTTCATGCCCGGATAAAAATAAACCGCAAGTCTTAATTGATCGGCACCAAATCCCCTCTTTAATAGGATAGAGGGGTTCAGTTATTGAGAGATTATGTTTCAAATACAACCCTCAATTATAAATTAATTACAAATTCATCCTAAAAAATTTAATTGGGTAGACGAAAAAGTATCCAATCTTTCCGCAGCGTGTCGAGAGCGAGACCAAGCTTGCGCAACTAAAGTCCGAAAATGTTTAGCCCACCTATCATGGGTTTCGACTATTCTCGAAATTAAATTTGACGCGCACTCGCAAGAGATCCAAATGAACTCGAACTAATGCACACGCTTGATCGAGACGACTCGATTGACTAGTCCACACATAATTAGGTAAAACTTACATATATTATATAGCGTAAAGCTTGATGCAATTCGTACATTTAGAATAATCTAGATAAAAAATTCTACGAAGCACTGATACACCGAAAACAGGCCCGTACCCGTACCGGGTACGTTTCCGGTACGGGTACGCGTTTGGTACGCCGCAATACGCATATATCGCTATTTTAGGTTTTGTCGGGTTCATTTCTGTCGCTGCTCCTGCTGCCGCTCCCTGCTGCTGCCGCTCCTTGCTGCTATCGCTCGCTGCTGCCGCTCCCTACTACCGCATCCTCCCTGCTTAAGCTCCCTGCTGCCGTATCCTCCCTGCCACATCCTCCCTGCTGTCGCATCCTCCCTGCAACATCCTCCTTGCTGTAAGCTTCTTCTCTGAAATTTCTGTTCTGTGCTGTTCTTCTGAAATTTCTTTACAAAAATTTCAATTTCTGTTCTGTTCTGTACAGAAATTTATAAAGAAATTTCAGAAGATTTTTGTACAGAAATTTCTGTTATGTACAGAAATTTCTGTACAAAAATTTCAAAAATTTATGTACAGAAATTTCTCAAATTTATGTACAAAAATTTCTCAAATTTTTGCAAAGATTTTCTGTTATACAGTCTGATTTTCTGGAGTTCTATTTTTGTGGAAAATTTCTGTATTATTTTTTTTTCGTCTTGTTCTTATTACATCAATTATGTCTCAATCACAATCTCCGATTAGTGTCACTGGTTCTACTTCTACCTCAGCAACAAGTAGATTTATTTCTGATGACGCAAACAAGGATGATAGTGCGCCACTCTGGGATTATCTGATTTTCTGGAGCTCTATTTTTGTGGAAAATTTCTGTATTTTTTTTCGTCTTGTTTTTATTACATCAATTATGTCTCAATCACAATCTCCGATTAGTGTCACTTGTTCTACTTCTACCTCAGCAACAAGTAGATTTATTTCTGATGACGCAAACAAGGATGATAGTGCGCCACTCTGGGATTATGTATCTCTTATTCATAGTAGAGAAGTTGGTGGCGGAAACAAAAAATGGAAATGTAATTTTTGTGAGATTGATTTCAACGGCTCGTATTCTAGGGTTAAGAGTCACTTGCTAAAAATTTCTGGGAATGGTATTAGGGTATGTCCAAAGGTTACCCAAGAGTATTTAAAAGAGTTTCAAAGAGTGGTTTCTACTTCAGAAGAAAAATGCAAACCGGCTCCCAATGTATTATCGTTTTCTAATGCAAGTCAAACTTCTCAATTTGTTGGGGAAAAAAAAAGAGATGGACCTATTGATATGACTTTCCAAAATAAAGCTAGAGATGAGTTGAGGAGCCACATAGCTAGGATGTTTTATTCTCGTGGTTTGCCATTTCATCTAGCTAGAAATCCGTATTATATTAGTTCATATAAATTTGCTGCAATTGTGAGGCACGATTCCCACATATTTTTTGGACACCTTGTGTTGTGCACACCTTAAATCTAGCATTAAAAATTATTTGCGTAGCCAATAATATCGATCGTTGTGCAACAGTTAGAGAACAATGTGGATGGATAACTCAAGTGGCTTGTTGGGTTTTGTATCCACAATAACCTTGATTTATAGATAGTCAACTTTGAACCAAGATTGAATTGTTTGTGTATTTGATATATTTTTCTAGTATTGTTCTTGCAGGATCACTTTGCTAAGTGTAGACCAATGTCAGGTCACTATGGGTCAATAAGCACAGTCTCATGCAATGTAATTCTTCATTGTGTGGGGTATGGGGTTGACTCATGTGTGATCTCTCAATTGGGATACACTTTTTGATCAAGACATTAAAGTTTCAAAGCTTGGGTGTGCAGCATTGGTCTGAAGACAAAGGAAGAAAGTTTTCTAAGTAAATTTTTCGAGAAGTATGGGTACTTTTCGAGAAGTCCTTCTATGCTCTCGAGAAGTCCTTGATTATTTTCGAGAAGGGTTGTTTCAGATGTCTCTCGAGAAATAGTTGAATTTTCCGAGTAGTTATTTGCACTTCTCGAGAATTCTTTGTGATCTCGAAAAGTCTTCTTAGTTTTCGAGAAAAGTTCTTTTCCAGTTGCTTTCGAGAATTCTGTCTCAGCTCAACTTTCGAGAAGTCTTTTTCTCTCTCGAGAAGTATTTTTGTTTTCGAGAAATCATTGGTTCTTTCGAAAAGCTTTCTCTCTAAAGGTTGTTCTCGAAATTGTTCTGAAGTTTTCGAGAAGTTTCCTTTGTTCTCGAGAAGTCTTGTATCTTTCGAGAAGTTCTGTCATAATTCCTTAAACCTCTCTTCTAAAGCTGTTTTTCGAGATCTAGCCAGTTTCTCTCGAGAAGTCGTGGATCTCTCGAGAAGTCTGGTTCTATCTTTTCTCGTAAGCCCTGTTTTTCCGTTTTGACGTCAAGTCTTTTCCGACAATTTGACGTGACGTCTTTCCTCGTTTTAAGGTTTAATCGTTAGATCTTCATCTATATAATGATTGCTCCTTAAGAATGAGACGTTTTAAAAAATGAGAATCAGAAGATCAGAGTTCGTTCATTTTCTCTAAAACCCTAATCTGATCCAAGATCGTCGTCTAGTGCCGTGCATCGCCATCGTTGGAGTTCGATCGTGAGTTATCTGATTTCGTCTCCAAGTGGAAGAGAAAGGTTAATCGATCATCGCCTCACTCGTCCTGTTTTCATTGGATCGATCAAGACCTTAGAAGATCTGATTTGTGCCGATTCGATTCTTCTTCTTCAACATCAAGCCGAAGCCATTTCTGTTGCAAGAAGGAAGAAGATCATCTTCAAATTTCTCAGATCTGATCGTGATTCGTTAAGTATTGTTTCAATCTAAGTTTACATTTGATTGTAGGAGAGATTGTTCTCCGAGTTGTAGGAGAGGTATTCTCCGAGTTGTAAGAGAAGGTTATCTCTGAGTTTGTAGGAGTTTGATCTCCGAGTTGTAAGAGTTTTGACTCTGAGGATTGTAGGATCGTTCTTGATCCGAGATTTAGTGAAGTAGTCAAGTCTAGCTGTGGTGCTAGATTGGCGAGGCCGGCAAGTGGAGTACCCAAGAATGGGGAACCACTATAAATTTCTTGTGTCGTCTGTGGTTGTGATTTGCATTCCGTGCGTTCTTTATTTTGAAGATTTTCAATTCCGCAACAGACGCAATTATCACCTATTCACCCCCCCTCTAGGTGATTTTGGTTGACAACTAGATATTACAATTGGTATCAGAGCCAGGTTGTTCATATCTAGGTTAACACCTTGAACAAGATCTATCCATTCCAGTTACCTGCAAATCATGGAAAAGTGCAAGGAATCGTTTTCATTGAAATTGCCAATATGCACTAAGGCTAATTTTCCTATGTGAAAAGAAAGAGTCAGATTTTATATGAAAGCCACAGACCCAAGAATCTTCCAAGTCGTGGAAGAAGGACCTCATGTGCCTATGACCGCTTCTACTATTGATCCAACCTTAAGAGTACCAAAGAAAATGATGGACTTAACAAAGGATGAGATTGCACTCGTTGCTTTGGACAAAAAGGCAAAGAACATAATTGCCAGTGCAGTGGATGATTCAATGTTGCAAAACTTAATTCACTGTAATTCTGCCAAAGAAATGTGGACGTCTTTAATAGTCCTTATGGAAGGTACTGAAGAAGTAAGAGATGATAGAAGATCTCTTTTGAATCAAGCGTACGAGGCTTTCAAGCAGAATAAAAAGGTGTGCATTGCCGATGCTTATGGAAGATTCTTCAAGATAGTAAACGGCCTAAGGAATTATGGTCGGGAATTTACTAATGGTGAACTAAATGACAAATTCCTGCGATCCCTCACGAAAGACTGGGATAGCAAGATAGTTGCAATCAGAGAATTTGGGAAGTTACCAAATCTAGACCCTCAGAATCTGTTTGGGAAATTATTATCCCACGAGCTACAAATGAACATTCGGAAAACAGAAGAAGATGGGAATATAGCTTCTAACAAGGAAAGGACCTTGGCTATGAAAGCCGAAAGCTCCAGAAAAAGCAGAGCTTTGTCTCCAGTTAGAACACAAGAATCTGATGATGAAAAAGAATCTGAAGCCGGCTCCTCCAGTTCTGAAATGTCTGATGGAGAGTTTTCTCTAATCTCTCGTCAGTTCAAGAAACTGCTAAACAAAAGAAGACACATGAAGAATAAGTTTTCCTCTGAAAATAGACATTCTCGACGTGATGGTGATCATCACAAAAAGAGCTCTAGCAATCATGACAGGTATAAATCTAAAACTGGTAAACATATTTCTTCTAATATAGTTTGCTATTGTTGCAATAAGCCAGGGCACATGATTGCTGAATGCCCTTATAAAAAGAAAGAGGGTGGAAGAAAAGAAGAAAGGAAATCCACTCACAGGAAAAGGAAGACTGAAAAGAGTCTAGTCGCTAAAAAGAATAAAACTTTAAGCGACAGTGACTCGGAGAAATCAAGTAGTGAAGAAGAAGCCTACTTCGGGCTAATGGCTATGACTGATGAAGAAGAAGAACCTCCATATACTGGGAAGGTAAATTCTCACACCGCTTTATCTGATTCTGATCAAGCTCCAGATGAGCAAAAGGATTATCTCTCAGATGATGATTCTGACCTCATGACCCAATACGCTGAAATGCTTAAAAGTTTTGACAAATGCCGTAAGGTAGTCAAAATACAGGCCAAGGAGATCATGTCTCTCAAAGAAGTGGAATCTAATTTGAGAAAGGAAGTTGAACAACTTTCTTCCTTCAAAGAGGAAAACCAAGTCTTGAAAGACAAGATCAAAAGTTCAGATGAGCTCCTTGATCGGAGAGAGAACTCCATCAAAGTTTTGGAAGAACAGCTAGCCGCTGAGAAGAAGCTAGTTGAAAAGTTTTCACAACCGAAAACCATTCTTCCAATCATTGATAGATTCTCCGTTAAAGCAAGTGGAATAGGTCATGTGGCTGGACCTAGTAATTCTTCTAAGGGCATCCATGCCAAAAATAATGATAAGGTTGTTATGAAAGCCACCGCCGAAGAGAAAGGGAAAGCCCATCAAGATCAAGTGACATTTAGGAAAGTTATCTTTCCTACAAATAATTATGATCTGGAAAGCTCCTATGGTCATTTGACAAGACCAGTTAACTTTGGACCTGTCATTGACTACAAGGGGTGGACTCGTCCTAGAAACTTTGGCGCAAGTGTATTCAAAGCACCTTACGAAGAGATCAATCTGAAAGATTATGGTCCTTATGTTCATGGTCCAAGTGCTAAGAGAGCACCAATAGTAAAAACTGTTGCACCTAAGCATAATGAGACATTCACACCTTGTGTATGTTGTACCCATGAAGCATCCTCTTCCAAGAGTAATGTTCCTGCCAAAGCTATCATTCAAAAAGTAAAGCAGGAAAACACAACTAAGGTACAACCGATTTAACTGTTGGTGTTGCGGCAAAATATGTCACTTTGCCGTAGATTGTTGGTTCAATTCTACATATTCCAAAAGACCACAAGTAAACCATGCAAGAAAGACCGCTCGAAATGTTAATGTTCCTCATGGTGCTCAACTAACAAGGGACCAAGGACCCAAAGTTGTTTGGGCTCCTAAGACAAAATAATTTGTTTTTGCAGATATGTCCAAAGGCCAACAATAATCCTATCTAGTATTTGGACAGTGGTTGTTCTCAGCATATGACCGGAACAAAAAGTCTTTTGCAAAATTACATTCCAATTGAAAACGGTCCAAAAGTTATATTTGACGGATCTGACAGAGAGATAACAAAAGGCTATGGTATGATTTCTAACGGTAATGTATCCTTTTCAGATGTAGCTTATGTGGAAGGATTAGAACATAATCTGATAAGCATAAGTCAACTTTGTGACAAAGGATACATAGTTGATTTTAGTAGAGATAAATGTTTGATAAAATTGGCAGAAAATCTAGAAACAATTTTATCAGGCACTCGTTGTAGAAATATGTTTTGTTTAAACTTTCTTTGTTTATCATCTTCTACACCAGTGTGTCTTTTAGCAAAAAATAGTGCATCTCTTGCTGACCAATGACATAAGAGATTAGCACATATAAATTTCAAAACTATAAATAAATTATTTTCTCAAAACTTAGTACGTGTGCACCAAATATTAAGTGCATTAAAGATAGACCTTGTCATGCTTGTGTAAAAGGCAAGCAAACAAGAGCTACCTTTAAGAGCATCTTAGGCAAAGATTCTACTAGGTGTTTATACCTACTTCATATGGACTTATTTGGTCCTTTGCAAGTTAGAAGTTTAGGAGGTAAGTCTTACACACTTGTTATTGTAGATGATTACTCACGTTTTGCATGGGTATTCTTTCTAAAACACAAGTCAGATACGTTTGACATTTTCACCAAGTTTGTCAAGCAAATCCAGAACGAATTTGAATGTTCGGTAGTCAAAATCAGAAGTGACCATGGAACAGAATTTGAATCTGGAGCTATGACAGATTTTTGTGAAAGTCTAGGTATCTTTCATGAGTTTTCCTCTCCTCGAACTCCACAACAAAATGGGGTAGCTGAGAGAAGAAATAGAACACTCATTGAGGCTTGCAGAACGATGTTGAGTGACACTTCTCTACCCGAATATCTTTGGGCTGAAGCAGTCAACACTGCATGCCATGTGCAAAACAGAGCACTCATAAACAAAAACCATGAAAAGACTCCTTATGAACTACTAAAAGGGAAGAGACCAACCATTTCTTATTTTAGAATCTTTGGTTGCAAATGCTTTGTACTTAATAATGGAAAGCATTACAAAACCAAGTTTAGCGAAAAGAGTTTTGAAGGTATTTTTGTAGGCTATATCAGCCATAGTAGAGCTTAGAGAATATTTAATAAGAAAACCCTGGTGGTAGAAGAGTCTATTAATGTTGTATTTGATGAAATGAGCATGCTACCTAGCAGCTCTTCTAGTGTTTCTATGGAAGGTACAGGTTCAAAGACACAAGATATAAGCTTGGATGAGCCAGTCAAAGTTGATGC
Organism: Dactylorhiza incarnata; assembly: GCA_033032865.1. NCBI lineage: Eukaryota > Viridiplantae > Streptophyta > Magnoliopsida > Asparagales > Orchidaceae > Dactylorhiza > Dactylorhiza incarnata. Next base: position 56,620 of record JAWHQI010000222.1, read on the forward strand.
TCAAACCTTCGTCAAGATCTCTTCCCCAATCACAAATGAAGAAGAAGATCAGTTTGATGAAGAACCAGTACAAGTGGAGGAAGACATTCAAGTAGCAAATGATGCTCCAAATGTTCAAACCGATGCAAGGAACCTTGAGTTCAGACACATGAGAGATCATCCTATTGATCAAATCATAGGAGATCCTCAAGTCGGAATTAGAACAAGAAGAGGTACTACTAACGAAAATATGCATTTAAGTTTTCTTTCACAGGTTGAACCAAAGAAGTTTCAAGAAGCAAATGAAGACCCCCACTGGATAATTGCAATGGAAGAAGAATTAAATCAATTCAAGCGTTGCAAGGTGTGGACACTAGTTCCAAAACCAAAGGATAAAAATATTATTGGAACAAAGTGGGTTTACAGGAATAAGTTGGATGAGAATGGAACGATAATAAAGAACAAAGCCAGACTTGTAGCAAAAGGTTATAGACAGGAAGAAGGGATCGACTTCGATCAAACTTATGCTCCGGTAGCAAGACTTGAAGCAATCAGAATGTTCTTAGCCTATGCTGCATTCAAAAGTTTCACCGTATACCAGATGGACGTTAAGTCAGCCTTTCTGAATGGTAACATAAAAGAAGAAGTATACGTTGAACAACCTCCAGGTTTTGTAGATTCTGAACATCCTAATTATGTTTACTTATTACAAAAAGCTTTGTATGGGTTAAAACAAGCTCCTCGAGCTTGGTATGAGACGCTGTCTAATTTTCTTCTTGAGAACAAGTTCACAAGAAGAAAGATAGATAAAACATTATTTCTTAGGGAAGTAAAAGGCAAGATTTTGCTAGTGCAAATCTATGTCGATGACATCATTTTTGGCTCTACGGACGACAATCTTTGCAAAAAGTTTTCAAAACTTATGCAAGGAAAGTTTGAAATGAGCAGTATGAGAGAGCTAAAATATTTCTTAGGACTTCAAGTGAAACAATCTGAAGATGGAATTTTCATCTCACAGACAAAATTCACCAAGGAGTTGATCAAGAAATTTGGATTGGAGAGTGCAACCTCTATGAGGACTCCAATGAGCTCAGCTATGTCTCTGGACAAGGATGAGAAAGGGAAACCTTTTGATGAAACCAAGTACAGAAGCATAATTGGCTCTCTGCTCTACCTTACTGCTAGTAGACCTGACATAATGTTTTCTACATGTGTTTGTGCCAGATTTCAAGCGAACTCTAAGGAATCTCACTATACCGCTGCAAAGCGAATTTTGAGATATCTTAAAGGTACACCAAATCTTGGCTTATGGTACCCAAGAAGTAATGATAGCGAGCTAATTGGTTATTCAGATGCAGATTTTGCAGGAAGTAGAGACGACAGGAAAAGCACTTCCGGAACATGTCAATTTCTCGGAAGAAGGCTTATCTCCTGGAGCAGCAAGAAGCAAAATTGTGTTGCAATCTCAACAGCCGAATCAGAATATATTTCTGCAGGCAGCTGTTGTGCACAACTTCTTTGGATAAGGAATCAACTTCAAGATTATAATTTGAAGATAAAGAATATTCCAATGTTTTGTGATTCCTCCAGTGCAATAGCTATAGCAAATAATCCAGTCTCACACAGTCGAACAAAGCATATCGAGTTAAGATATCATTTCATCCGAGAACATGTGGAGAATGGAGATATCAACTTAAGCTATGTCCTTACGGATAAGCAAATTGCAGATATCTTCACAAAGCCACTGGATGAGACTAAGTTCTCTTTCTTCAAGACAGAACTTGGAATGCTGAACATGGAATAATGGTCAAGCAAAGGAGAAGAGAAGAAGATAAGTGAATTTTCTTAAAAATTTATCTTGTTTTATGTTCTAAAATGAAGTATAGGCTTATCATGTGCAAAGAAGAAATATCTAAGAAGAAAAATCCAAGTCATCATTAAACTTCTCGAGAAATGAAGTTAATATCTCGAGAAATGACTTGCTTTTGAATGAAGATAAAAGTTTTCGGAAAATTGACATCATCTCTCGAAAAATGAATTCACACTTCTCGAGAAATGGGTCATCCCTCGAGAACTTTAATTTTCTTTCGGAAAAAGATTGGCAAAGTTCTGGAACTTCTCGAGAACTATTACTATCTCTCGAGAAATGTCTTATACTTTTCGAAAATTCTTATTTACGAGAATATGAAAAGCCAGGTAGGCGAGTATTTCATTTTCTTATTATTAATATAAACGAGATAAATTGTCACATCAAACCAATCTATATATATAGACTATCGAAATGAATTAAAGATCACGTGAGGTCATTTCTTTTTCGAAAAGCGCCGACCGTTCGTCTTCTTTTCTCGCAAAAGCCGATCACTAAGGTTTCCGATTTTCTCTCTTTCTGTCTCGCAAATTTTCAATCACTCTTGCTCTATGGCTCCCCAATCGAAGCCTAAGATCGGAGTTGGTAGTGAACTGGAGCGGAAAGGTCTTATTTCTCTATCAGATGAATTTCAAAATCTTTTCTACCTTCTAGACGCCGCTGGGTTATCGTTTGTTCTTGAACATCCATGCCGAGTTCTACTTAATGAGGTAGAAGAGTTCTTTATAAATATCAAAGTTCACAAGGAGAGAACAAGGATGAAAACTGAAATCGGAAATTTCAAGATCAAGGTCAGTCCTAAATCTATATCTAAATTTCTAAGATTGCCAATGGTATCTTCTGAGGACACATTAGTTGATGATGATTGGAATAGAGCTTTGAGCTTTTGTGGATTAGATAAGTCAGTTAAAAGTGTAAGAAGACATCAGATGAATGATGTGGGTAAATTTTTAGTGGACACTATTTGGAAAGTTTTGTTGTGTAATACAGGAAGTTTGGGCTATGTCTCAACAGACGTGTTCTGGTTAATGACAACTGTAATTTGTGGAAAGAAGTTTGACTGGGCAAATTTTCTCTTCAGTAAGATTAAAGACAGTATTTTATCTCCAAGCTTTGCCAGAATTCGGTCTCTGTATCTAAATCAGCGTAATCATGAAGTCTTTGACATGTCGAAAGGTGCAATCATACACCATCTGAGGAAGATAAATGTCACAACAATACGGAGATGGGATATCAGAATTACTAAGCCAACTGCAGATGCAGGTCTCCAGGGGGAGCCCATTTCTTCAGCTCAATCAGTTCCAGAGTATGAAGCTCCAGCTCCACCTCCAGCTCAGCAACACAGCTCAGTTCCAGATCCATCTCCATCTCCAGCTCCACAAGACACCATTCCCTCAGCAGAGCCAAGTCTCCCTCCTTCAACAAACACAGTTCTTTCTCCATCAGCTCAGGATCCATCAGAACAAGTTCCTTCAGATCAAGCTCCTTCCAAAACTCCATCCATCCCAGATACTCAAGTATTATCAGATACTCATATGGAAGACACTTTTATTTCTCAAGAACAGGTTGTTCATGTCTCACCTCCTCCAGCTATTAATGAAGATAGAGTTGATTCCACCATAGCAGATGTGGTAAGTGAAATTCTTAAGGGTGCTGATGATGTGCTTAGCACTAGTGACCACATGGCTGGGTCAGGTGCTGATTATGATTTTAATATAGAAGTAGATGATGCTTCAGTGCATGGTTCATCTCCTCCCCCAGTACATATTGAGGGGGAGCAAGAGCCTTGTTTAGAAACAAACAAGGAGGATCAGGACAAATCTGTTGATGAAGAAAATGAGAGAATCAATATATCTTCTGTCAAGCTCCAAAGTTCAGTCATTCTTGAAGATATCCCAGAAGAAGTTCTGCCAGCTCCTATTCCTCCTTCTCTTTATGATGAAAGTACAATTCTTGGTAAAGTTGAGTTAATGCTTCAAAGACAAAGTGCCAAAATAGATTACTCCTTCAAAGAAGTCCATGCAAGATTGTCTGATATTGAAAAGGAAATGGCCAAGGAGTTGAAAGAGTTCAAAACCAGTTCAGATCAATTGAAAGAGGTTGTTATTCAGGGAGGAAAGACCATTGATCACACCATAGAGGGTGTAGCCACAGTTCTAGCAGAAGTTATTCAAGTGAGAAAAACTCAAGAAAACATGGCTTCAAGGGCTGAGGAAAATACTTTCAAAGTTATTGATGAGGTTGGACAATTTAAAGATTCTATTCTCCAAACCCTATCTGTAGAAGTCAGAAAGGGGGAGGACAGTTTAACTGAGAAGATGACTGGGTTACTGGATCAAACTCTTTTTGATTTTCATAAACATTTAATTAATAGGTTTGAGCAGTTGTCCCAAGGTGTCCAAAAGCAGGTCAATGAGTTAAAAGATTTCACCTCTAATACTGCTGTTTGGCTCCACCATGAAATCTTTCCTGACTTGGGTATTGACCCTGCTCAACCTCCTCCTCATTTTGATCAAGTTCAATCTGATGCTCCTTCAATTCCTCAATTTTCTCCAAGGCCAGCAGAGCAGTTTGATGTTATTCCTTCAGTAGAAACTCACTCCTCCATGCATTATTCTAGAAAAAGGAAATATGGTGATGGACCTTCTGCAAGCAGATCTGTTCCTGGCTCCAGCTCAGCAGGTTCTGGCAAAGCAGTGGTAGATGAAGCAAAGGTTTATCCAGAAATTTGGAGTCCAGTTTCAAAGATTATCATTCTTGACTCTCTCAAGCTTGTAGAAGAAGGAAATATGAAACCTTCTGATCTGTACAGCACTTCTGAATGGAAAAAGTATGAGACAAGCCAAATCAAGAGAAGAATCCATTTCAAGAACTATGGGTACAGCAATCCAACTGCTCCAGAAGCTCCTCCTAAGTATCATCCAAAGCCATATGTTTATTTTGAAAGGCAAGAAATGTTGAGAAAGCAAAAGGCAGATATTTGAAGTCAAGTTTTCTTTGAAGATCTTTAAAACTTTATTTCTATATGCCTGTGTGAACTTTAATTCATTAGACAATCTTAAATCTAAATATAGTTTTTGATTTTGATGTGACAATCATGTTCTTATATTTAGATATTGTTGTAAATGTTCTTTCCAGTATATTTTTTTATATTTTTATTTGTTACAATTCATCTTGGTAAATAGGGTTCTGACTTCTACAAATAGGGGGAGATTGTTGGGTTTTGTATCCACAATAACCTTGATTTGTAGATAGTCAACTTTGAACCAAGATTGAATTGTTTGTGTATTTGATATATTTTTCTAGTATTGTTCTTGCAGGATCACTTTGCTAAGTGTAGACCAATGTCAGGTCACAATGGGTCAATAAGCACAGTCTCATGCAATGTAATTCTTCATTGTGTGGGGTATGGGATTGACTCATGTGTGATCTCTCAATTGGGATACACTTTTTGATCAAGACATTAAAGTTTCAAAGCTTGGGTGTGCAGCATTGGTCTGAAGACAAAGGAAGAAAGTTTTCTAAGTAAATTTTTCGAGAAGTATGGGTACTTTTCGAGAAGTCCTTCTATGCTCTCGAGAAGTCCTTGATTATTTTCGAGAAGGGTTGTTTCAGATGTCTCTCGAGAAATAGTTGAATTTTCCGAGTAGTTATTTGCACTTCTCGAGAATTCTTTGTGATCTCGAAAAGTCTTCTTAGTTTTCGAGAAAAGTTCTTTTCCAGTTGCTTTCGAGAATTCTGTCTCAGCTCAACTTTCGAGAAGTCTTTTTCTCTCTCGAGAAGTATTTTTGTTTTCGAGAAATCATTGGTTCTTTCGAAAAGCTTTCTCTCTAAAGGTTGTTCTCGAAATTGTTCTGAAGTTTTCGAGAAGTTTCCTTTGTTCTCGAGAAGTCTTGTATCTTTCGAGAAGTTCTGTCATAATTCCTTAAACCTCTCTTCTAAAGCTGTTTTTCGAGATCTAGCCAGTTTCTCTCGAGAAGTCGTGGATCTCTCGAGAAGTCTGGTTCTATCTTTTCTCGTAAGCCCTGTTTTTCCGTTTTGACGTCAAGTCTTTTCCGACAATTTGACGTGACGTCTTTCCTCGTTTTAAGGTTTAATCGTTAGATCTTCATCTATATAATGATTGCTCCTTAAGAATGAGACGTTTTAAAAAATGAGAATCAGAAGATCAGAGTTCGTTCATTTTCTCTAAAACCCTAATCTGATCCAAGATCGTCGTCTAGTGCCGTGCATCGCCATCGTTGGAGTTCGATCGTGAGTTATCTGATTTCGTCTCCAAGTGGAAGAGAAAGGTTAATCGATCATCGCCTCACTCGTCCTGTTTTCATTGGATCGATCAAGACCTTAGAAGATCTGATTTGTGCCGATTCGATTCTTCTTCTTCAACATCAAGCCGAAGCCATTTCTGTTGCAAGAAGGAAGAAGATCATCTTCAAATTTCTCAGATCTGATCGTGATTCGTTAAGTATTGTTTCAATCTAAGTTTACATTTGATTGTAGGAGAGATTGTTCTCCGAGTTGTAGGAGAGGTATTCTCCGAGTTGTAAGAGAAGGTTATCTCTGAGTTTGTAGGAGTTTGATCTCCGAGTTGTAAGAGTTTTGACTCTGAGGATTGTAGGATCATTCTTGATCCAAGATTTAGTGAAGTAGTCAAGTCTAGCTGTGGTGCTAGATTGGCGAGACCGGCAAGTGGAGTACCCAAGAACGGGGAACCACTATAAATTTCTTGTGTCGTCTGTGGTTGTGATTTGCATTCTGTGCGTTCTTTATTTTCAAGATTTTCAATTCCGCAAAAGACGCAATTATCACCTATTCACCCCCCCTCTAGGTGATTTTGGTTGGCAACTAGATATTACATGGCTAATGAAGCTCAATCAATCAGGACTTTCATAATGAATCATCAATACAGGTTGAACATGTATAACTCGTTTGTTTCATTGAAGTTACTTGCAGTTGCTGAAACACGATTTGCTTCCACTATAGGAGGAGATGCATGTGCAAATCCTTTTGATGGATTTGACATGCTTACAATTGCCAACTCGTCTTTAGATGAGCCAGAAATTGAAGATGTCATGATCTCCAACAATACGAAGGAAGATGAAGAAAATGAGTGATGAACATCGTTAAATTTGAAATGATTATGAATATTTCGTCGACCCCACTATGGTGGGAATGGGATAAAGGCTTGAGTGTTGATGTTGTTGTTATGAATATTTTATGTCTAAGAACTTCATGTTATATTGCATTAGTTATGGACTTGTATTTTAATTGATTATTTATGCTTCATGTTTTATTGTTTTGAGAATTTATAATTGCATTTTTAATATATACATATATATTTATTATATTTAATACAACGTATCCCGCTGTACACGTATTATTGGTTTTTAAATTTTGACGCACCGCCGTACCAGATACGTATCATACCCGGTACTCGTACCCGTACCGGTGCTTCCTAGGATAAAATCGATCAGATGATCAATTTAGATCAAACAAGAGAACAAACATGTTTAAGCTGGCATGTTAACCCCCATGCTTGATTTTACCTCCGAAGCCTTGCACTTAATATTTTGGCACTTGGGTTGCACAATTGAGGTCTTGATAGAACCGGGCAGGCCCGGATGATTAGCTCATCTTGATTCGCCATGGCTAATGCTAGACTGAGTCACCAACGACAAGAACTTTTTCCTTGCGAAGTGTGCAAGGGAGATGATTGTGTCTATTGTATGGATGGTGTCATTTGATTTCTGCCACCAGAGGGCATTTGATTTAGATTAGAACAAGCATAGAGGTTCAACATCGTTCATGTTCTTTCAATGTATGAGCTTCTTCCATGAGTGGAATGGCTCTAAGAATTTTCATTGACTATAGGACCTGAGTTCGAGAGACAACGATGTCATCTCATTTGAAATGATAGCGCAATGCATGTGATTATATCAAAATTCTCATCATTACAACATTTAGATTCACAAGGGTCAACCTCCTCAATTATCTTAATTTCTTTTGAGTAATATTAGCTAGTGGGGCATTTATATTTGGCATTTAAAATAAAATTTTGTTATAATTCTTGACATATTACCTCAATCTTGATAGTGAATAATCTTGAGATAGGAGCATTTAGGACTCTCGACCTTGGGGACAATGTCAAATTTCAGGGTAGGAGTATTGATGCATATGGCACCTGTAGTGAATACATCCATCTCCTCATGATGAGCAATAACTCAAGAGTGTCTCCTAGTTATCTTCTATTATTAGCATGATAGTGTAATAGTCTCCTAGTTATCTTCTATTATTAGCATGATAGTGTTATTACACGTCTATGTAAATTGCCCACCAAAGGGTGTTAAAATAATTTAGTCAATTGGGGTGCTCTCCTCTATACAAGGGAGAGGAATAGTCTTTTAGGTATCTTGAATCTTGGCATTAAGTAATATTCTCTTGTGAGATAAGCTCTTGGGGAGAACTAGCCCCAGAGAGTAGCGCCAGTATCCCTCGCGAGTTGTATCCCTGCATTTTTATTCAATGATATTTGATTCGGCCGCCATTAGCTATCAGTTACATATGAAGAATTATAGTTGGACATGATTTTTCTCTCCAAAATTTGATAATGAAGTAGAGTTTCAAGCCTTTTAAATGTTGATAGGATGAGGACCAGGGTAAGTTCCCTTCAGGAAAGTTGTGAGGGATTTTCTTGAGATAAAAACACACTTTATTTAATGAAATAAGACTACAAAAAGTTAATAGTTTTTTTAAAGAAGTACGGTAGTTTAGAAAGCAAAGAAGAGTAAATATCAAGGTAATGAAAAACTTAAAAGATTCTATTCATTTGGAAGACAATCCTAAGAAGCTGCCTCAACAAATATAAAGCAAATTAAATTGTATATATTAAAACATCTACAAAGAGCGGAAATAAAGCTACCGAAAAACTTAAAAGATAATAAATTTTTTAAAGAGGCACGGTCGTTTAGAGAAGCAAAGAAGAGTAGGTGCTGAAAATCTTAAAAAGAATATATTCATTTGGAAGAAATCCTAAGAAGCTGCCTCAACAAATATAGATCCAATTAAATTGTATATATTAAAACAAAAAAGTAATAAATTTTTAAAGAGGCATAATAGTTTAGAGAAGCAAAGAAGAGTAGAAATCAAGGTGTTGGGAAAAGTCTTTGATTTCATAAACCAGATTATCTTTAAAAGTGATCTATGTTAATTCTTATTCCTGTATAAAAAAGACTTTGTTTCTTAACTTTTCTATGCAGGCCAAATGACTAATCCGCTTACGTTGAATTGCATTCGACTTATCATGCAGATGTGATTGTATTACCCGTAATTCGTCGAGACCAAACCGGAAGTTAAGGTGACCAAGACAAGTAAAGTGACCGCTCAGAAGCAACCGGAGACCACTCACCCGGGAAGAAAGTATATGTACAACCCCCATATTTGCCGAGCGCGTATAGCGCAGCGTGTACATGGTCGCGATGATGAAAATGACCGTAACAGGGTAAAATGGCTGCTCGAACGCGTTCGGAAATGACCGTAATCAGAAAAGGCGAAGACTCCCACTCGCCCCTTTGGGGGCGGGTGGGGGGAGACCCCCCTCCCCACTCGCCCGCCCCTTTGGGGGCGAGTGGGGGAGACTCCCCTCCCCACTCGCCCGCCCCCTTGGGGGCGAGTGGGGGAGACTCCCACTCGCCCCTTTGGGGGCGGGTGGGGGGAGACCCCCCTCCCCACTCGCCCGCCCCCTTGGGGGCGAGTGGGGGAGACCCCCACCCGCCCCTTTGGGGGCGGGTGGGGGGAGATCCCCCTCCCCACTCGCCCGCCCCCTTGGGGGGAGTGGGAGGAAGCCCCCACTCGCCCTTCTTGGGCGAGTAGGGTCTCGTGTAATCACGTTTGGACCTCCGGCAAGGGCGGGAGTGGACGTTTCAGGTCCCCCTCGCCCCCCTCGCCTGCCTTGGTGGTGGTCGCAGGGTTGCAGGGTCGCAGGGTCACAGGGTTGCCAGGGAAGACTCAGGAAGTAATGTTTCGACCCGCGTTTCAGTATTTTCAAACAACAGAACTTGGCTATTAGCAGACCATTTCGACTATCCGCAGACCATTTTTTAGGAAGTCTATAAATAGACCCCCATGGCACCTTGGGAAGGGTTGACATCTCTCTACCCCACCCCCCTTAGTGTGTTGTCGGTTAGCAGGCGTCCCTGTCTTCCGCTCGCCAAGTCCCTTAGGCAAGCGATCAGGTGTTCTCTAGTGTTCTCCGAGGTGCCCAGGCTCGGCATTGGCTTGGGAGGGGAAGATCTTCGGATCTTTCGGGTTAGTGGCGTGACCTCCTCGCTGCAGCTCATGGGGTCTATTTTCATCTAAGTCCACAAGTAGAGAGGTTTCTAGGCTCTAAGTGACCGGTCGTGGGACTTCACCCGAGAGGAGTAAGGGCAAGCTGCCTACCCCAATTTTGAACTGTTCGAATCTCATTTCTTGGGTTTCAACATTCTGGTGCGGTGAGCGTGGAGCGCAGTTTGTTCGGAAAAATCTTGAGTAAGTTCAATGGCTGGAAGTGAACAGCTAGGGAACTCACCCCCTCCCGACGACTACGTGCGGAAGAGTGACTTCGATGAGTTCAGGAAGTCAATCCTGGAGACCCTGCGCTTGGCGCTCACCCCTGCGGGCGAGTGCTCGACTCCACCGGTTCCTGTTCTCCCCTCGCCTTCTCTGGGCGAGACTGCACCAGTCGGGCGACCCGGCAAGGAAGTGCAGGTGGAAGATGATAGAACTCTTCACGCACGGGTACTGTTTCCTAGCCCGGTGAGTGCTCTGCATCCTAGCGAAGAGGTCGGGCGAGCAATGCCGACCCGCCAGGTAGGAAGGGGAAGCCCTTTCTGCGAGTTGATCTTGTCCGCCCCAGTTCCGGAAGGATTTAGGGAGCCGATTATGTCCCAATACACGGGAAAGGATAACCCCCAGCAGCACCTCCAGTGGTTTGAGGACGCCATGTCTATCAGGCAGACGACCGATGCTTTCAAATGTAGGTTATTTGCCATCTCTTTCCAGGAGAAGGCTAGGGACTGGTTTCATCAACTCCCCTCCGGGTCCATCTACAGCTTCGAGGACTTGAAGCGGAGTTTCCTGTTGAGGTTCTCGACGTCCAAGAAGAGGAGAAAAGGGGCGGAAGCCCTTTTCTTGATCCAGCAGAGAGCGGAAGAGCCGCTAGGAAGCTACGTGGATCGATTCCAAGAAGAGGTCCTTCTCGTCAATGAGGTCCCCGGACACACTCTACAACTTGCGCTTACCCTCGGGTTGCGGCAAGGGTTGTTTCGCATTGGCTTGTCCCGGGACCCCCCTCTGTCTTATGAGGAGTTGATGGAGCGAGCAGGGCGGGAGATTGAAGTAGAGGCAACAAACCCGAAGTTCGCGGCAAGAATGGCCTAGTGGACGGAGGAGGAGAGTATGGAGCAAGGAAGGAAGAGGAAGGAGGAAGCAAGAAGTCAGGGGCACCAGGGACCCCCCGTTGGGCAGGAGCAAGGCTGGGAATTTCAACCACCAGTCGCCCGACTAACCTGGAGGCCGCCAGGACGACCCCCTCAAGGCCAAAGAAGAGGCCATTTCCAAGGGAGAGGAAACTTTCAGGAGGGGCAGGGACGATTCAACCCAGTAGGGTGGAAACCAGACCCAAGGCCATTTCAACCCCAACCCTTACATGCCATGACGATCGGCCGAGAAAGGGGAAATAAGAAGAGGGGTCGCGCAGGGAAGGAAGCAAGGTTGTTGGCACTGCCGTACTGTGACTTCCATCAGCAGGAGGGTCACGCGACAGCCACTTGCCCAGTGTTTCTGGAGGTAAGAGAAGGAACAAGAACCCCGGTAGAGGGGAGATAACTTTACTTGGACGGACCAGGAGGAAGCTAAGGAGATGGAGGGAGTGATGAAGGAGATGGCCAAGATGCATGTGGCCGAGTAAGCGCGAGGAAGCGCATTGTAATGCCATGTAATCAATTTATGATGTATCAAAAGTAGTTAAAGATAGCATTTAAGTTAAGTCCCCGATTGGAGACCACTCGCCCGGGCTTGTTGATGCCGGTCGCTGGGAGGCTCGTCAGGTAGATAGCATTTAGGCTAAGTCCTCGATTGGAGACCACTCGCCCGGGCTTGTTGATGTCGGTCGCTGGGAGGCTCGTCGGGTAGATAGCATTTAGGCTAAGTCCTAGACTGGAGACCACTCGCCCGGGCTTGTTGATGCCGGTCGCTCGGAGGCTCGTCAGGTAGATATCGTTTAGGCTAAGTCCCCGACTGGAGACCACTCGCCCGAGCTTGTTGATGCCGGTCGCTGGGAGGCTCGTCGGGTAGATAACATTAAGGCTAAGTCCCCGACTGGAGACCACTCGCCCGGGCTTGTTGATGCCGGTCGCTGGGAGGCTCGTTGGGTAGATAACATTTAAGTTAAGTCCCCGACTGGAGACCACTCGCCCGGGCTTGTTGATGCCGTTCGCTGGGAGGCTCGTCGGGTAGATAGCATTTAGGCTAAGTCCTCGACTGGAGACCACTCGCCCGGGCTTGTTGATGCCTGTCGCTGGGAGGCTCGTCGGGTAGATAGCATTTAGGATAAGTCCTCGACTGGAGACCACTCGCCCGGGCTTGTTGATGTCGGTCGCTGGGAGGCTCGTCGGGTAGATAGCATTTAGGCTAAGTCCTCGACTGGAGACCACTCGCCCGGGCTTGTTGATGCCGGTCGCTGGGAGGCTCGTCGGGTAGTTAGCATTTAGGCTAAGTCATCGACTAGAGACCGCTCGCCCGGGCTTGTTGATGCCGGTCGCTGGGAGGCTCGTCAGGAAGATTTGTATGAGTTAAGGCCCCGAGAAGAGACCGCTGACCGGGCTAGTTGATGCCGACAGGGCAGGAGAACTCACTCGGAGAGGCAAGGAAATTTGGTTAAGGCCCCGAGAAGAGACCGCTGACCGGGCTTGTTGATGACGACAGGGCAGGAGAACTCACTCGGAGAGACAAGGAAATTTGGTTAAGGCCCCGAGAAGAGACCGCTGACCGGGCTAGTTGATGCCGACAGGGCAGGAGAACTCACTCGGAGAGGCGGGAAATTTGGTTAAGGCCCCGAGAAGAGACCGCTGACCGGGCTTGTTGATGCCGACAGGGCAGGAGAACTCACTCGAAGAGGCAGGAGACTTATGTTGGTTAAGACCCTGAAAAGAGACCGCTGCGCGGACTCTTGTAAGTTGCCTCCACTTCCAGTTGAGCTCGGCTCTCTGGAAGGTGTTGAGTTGTCTTCACTTCCAGTTGAGTTCGACTCCCTGAAAGGTGTTGAGTTGTCTCCACTTCCAGTTGAGTTCGATTCCCTGGAAGGTGTTGAGTTGTCTCCACTTCCAGTTGAGCTCGGCTACCTGGAAGGTGTTGAGTTGCCTCCACTTTCAATTGAGTTCGACTCTCTGGAAGGTGTTGAGTTGTCTCCACTTCCAGTTGAGTTCGACTCTCTGGAAGGTGTTGAGTTCTCTCCACTTCCAGTTGAGTTCGACTCTCTGGAAGGTGTTGAGTTGTCTCCACTTCCAGTTGAGCTCGACTCCCTGGAAGGTGTTGAGTTGTCTCCACCTCCCGTTGAGCTCGGTTCATGGGAGGGTTGTTAAGTGGAGAAAAGATTTTTCTTTCCTATGCTTACTTCAGTTTGAAACGTTTTTGAAATAGTTCAACCCTCGAGTTCTCGTCGTTGGTCTCTCCGAACCACGAGTCATCCATTGTTTTTTCGGGCTCGTGCCGAACCCTAAAAAAGCGGGGATTGTGTATTACCCGTAATTAGTCGAGACCAAACCGGAAGTTAAGGTGACCAAGACAAGTAAAGTGACCGCTCAGAAGCAACCGAAGACCACTCACCCGGGAAGAAAGTATATGTACAACCCCCATATTTGCCGAGCGCGTGTAGCGCAACGTGTACATGGTCGCGATGATGAAAATGACCGTATCATGGTAAAATGGCCGCTCGAACGCGTTCGGAAATGACCGTAATCAGAAAAGGCGAAGACTCCCACTCGCCCCATTGGGGGTGGGTGGGGGGAGACCCCCCTCCCCACTCGCCCGCCCCCTTGGGGGCGAGTGGGGGAGACTCCCACTCGCCCCTTTGGGGGCGGGTGGGGGGAGACCCCCCTCCCCACTCGCCCGCCCCCTTGGGGGCGAGTGGGGGAGACTCGCACTCGCCCCTTTGGGGGCGGGTGGGGGGAGACACCCCTCCCCACTCCCCCCCCCTGGGGGCGAGTGGGGGTCTTTGGGGGCGGGTGGGGGGAGATCCCCCTCCCCACTCGCCCTCCCCCTTGGGGGGAGTGGGAGGAAGCCCCCACTCGCCCTTCTTGGGCGAGTAGGGTCTCGTGTAATCACGTTTGGACCTCCGGCAAGGGCGGGAGTGGACGTTTCAGGTCCCACTCGCCTCCCCTCGCCTGCCTTGGTGGTGGTCGCAGGGTCGCAGGGTTGCCAGGGAAGACTCAGGAAGTAATGTTTCGACCCGCGTTTTAGTATTTTCAAACAACGGAACTTGGCTATTGGCAGACCATTTCGACTATCCGCAGACCATTTTTTAGGAAGTCTATAAATAGACCCCTATGGGCACCTTGGGAAGGGTTGGCATCTCTCTACCCCACCCCCCCTTAGTGTGTTGTCGGTTAGCAGGCGTCCCTGTCTTCCGCTCGCCAAGTCCCTTAGGCAAGCGGTCAGGTGTTCGCTAGTGTTCTCCGAGGTGCCCAGGCTCGGCATTGGCTTGGGAGGGGAAGATCTTCGGATCTTTCGGGTTAGTGGCGGGACCTCCTCGCTGCAGCTCGCGGGGTCTATTTTCATCTAAGTCCACAAGTAGAGAGGTTCCTAGGCTCTAAGTGACCGGTCGTGGGACTTCACCCGAGAGGAGTAAGGGCAAGCTGCCTACCCCAATTTCGAACTGTTCGAATCTCATTTTTTGGGTTTCAACAGTGATAGTGAGGGTTTAAATACTGGAATCGAAGAACCAAGATTAACTGAAATACTACTAGTGAGGGCTTTATAAAAACATCCAACCCTAAACACAGGATAACAAATTATAGAAATGTCATTGGGCTATTAAAATAGAGATTTTAAGCGATCTAAACAGCCCTAAAGACCAAAAACTTCAAGAGTGCTTGACAAAGCGATGGCTCTTGATCAGCACCTCAAATTATTTCCAGATGCAGAATTTTGTTCGATTCAATCTCCATCTACAAGATCGGCAATTTGGTTTTTCTTCACGTTGTGTAAAGTGAATTTCATGTATAATCCCATACCTTTTTAAATTTCTGACAGAAATTGAGATTGTTTTTTTTCGACTGTGCGCTTTCTTTACTGCCTGTTCTTATTCCAGGTATACTGCATTGGCGGAGATGGGACCATGAGGGCTACAGTTAAGATCTTCAATGAAATTCTACACCGCAAGCTCAAAATCTCAATCACAGGCATCCCTAAAACCGTCGACAACGACATCGGTATCATCGACCGATCGTTCGGGTTCCAGACCGCAGTCGAGATAGCGCTGCAGGCTGTTCACGCAGCATATGTGGAAGCCCAGAGTGCCGTCAACGGCGTCGGACTCGTCAAACTAATGGGACGAAACACTGGCCACATCGCCCTTCACGCCACTCTAAGCAGCCGTGTCGTCGACTGCTGCTTAATCCCTGAGAATGATTTCTACCTCGAAGGCAAAGGAGGGCTCTTCGAATTCCTTCATCAGAGGCTGAAAAAGAACGGCCATGTTGTCATTGTCGTTGCTGAAGGCGCCGGGCAGAACCTGATACCAAGAACCGAGTCACAGAAAGCTGAGCATGACGAGTCCGGTAACCAAGTGTTTCTCGATGTCGGTCCGTGGCTGAAGTCGGAGCTGAACAAGTGGTGGAAGAGAGATCACGACGGCGAGCTGTTCACATTGAAGTATATCGACCCAACTTACATGATCCGGGCAGTTCCAGCGAATGCTACTGATAATTTGTACTGTACTCTGCTCGCACATTCATCGATTCATGGTGCAATGGCTGGGTACACTGGATTTGTTTCTGGGCAGATCAATGGAAACTATGCTTATATTCCAGTTGAGGAGGTCGCTTCTGCGAAAAACTTGGTTGATACGACGGATCACAAGTGGGCTTGGGTTAGGTCAGTGACTAACCAGCCTGATTTTAATAAAATTTAAGGTTTTGGAGGATAGTTCCACTTTTCTAGTTTCTAACATGACAAAGGGCTTCTCTGATTTGAGTTTGTTTGAAGAGTTACATTACTGGTTCAAATAAATATACCTTTTTTTTCAATGAAATATACCTTTTTTTTCAATTAAATATACTTTTTTTTTTCAAATAAATATACTTTTTTTTCAAATAAATATACTTTTTTTTTCAAATAAATATACCTTAATATCAGCTGCTCTTAGGATATAAGCGGTATTTTGTGATTGTTGCTATGAAAGGTGCATTGTATAGTTATTCTGTAGCTCTTTGAATTCGAGTTAAAGATGCATATTTGAGTTGTATTGTGTGTTGTGAAAATCTTATATATTTGTTAAATGTAAAGTTTCATCTTATCATGGTCTCTAGTAAAATTCGTATCTACGTCATGTTTGATCTTGTGCTGTCGTGCAAAATTATGGGTAATATTGATAGCGATCTTATTGTCACAATATAAAAGAATGAATTTCTTATCACATAGATCTATAGAGTGGACTACAATCAAAGTCCTTTATAACTTCAATGCCCGAGAAATAGTTTATATTGCCTATGTCCTTGTCGTCAAATTAATCACTATATCTTCGACTTCGATAATAATAACAACAACCAATTTTCCGGGCTTTCTCTTTGTAAAGAGAGTAACATCAGCGTACGCTCCAGATTCAGCGAGTGTGTCATTGATGGAGGAACATCAAGATATAAGTCGGGGAGGCCTCACCCAGGGGTTCCGCGTGACCCTGGGGAGGTCCCGCCCATCCCCAAGGGGTCTTGCACAACACCTTATGGGGTTCTAAAGACAATTTGGAATTGGGCATCGTATGAGACTGCAAGGTCTCCACAACAAGCTTTAACTTAAGCTTCTTGCGAGGGATTGCTAGTTTTCAGGCTGACTGCAGAAGCGCGAAGCTGCCCCTACTACCCGTCCGGCAGCCTCCCCAAAAACCAATAAATACCCCCACACCATCATTTGTAAGAGGAAGAACATTAATGAATCAATTTCGAATAGCACGACCCCTGCTTAGAACTCGCGTCGCCGCAAGACCCTCGCACAAAACATGCCTTTGGTTTACGAAGGGAGAGTTCTTTTACACTCACGAGTTAGCGCCGAAACCTCCATTTTGCAATCCTTCCGCCTCATCAATGAAGATCTCTCTCTCCTCTCCACTAGTTCCCTCTCTCCTTTGCAGATCATTTTGGTGGAGTAGCTCGGGGCCATCCAATTTTGAACATTTCTCGGTGAAGTCGGATTGTAGGTCTTGACTTGAACAACTTGGTTCGTCGAGCGTGGACTTTGGTCGTGAGTGGAAATACCGTAATGGTTGGAGAAGTAAAAAGAAGCAACTCCTCGGTGTAAAGTAACATGCGAAATTTCCTCCCCAACTAACCGACTGTGAGAACTCCTTCCTGATGAACATGATGCCTTGATGCCTTTGCGAAGGGACCGATTACAGAAGACCGACAACGCCTAGCAATAATAGGAACAACGATCATCCTATTCGCTGAATTCTCTCCAACACCTGAGCGAGATGTAGGGATCGACTTGGGTAATAACATGGACCACCCTACCAGTGAGTTCTCTCCAACACATGGCGATAAACTCTTTGTGAGATAACACTAGTGTCTCATCCAACCAAGAAGGCTTGACAAAACCTCCAAAATATAGAATGGTCTCCCGCAGCTTCAGTGAAGTCCTTCGAGGAGAGAACACCCGCCGAGACTACAAAGTAAGTAAAATAAGTGGTCCTCCGGGTCAGAGATGAATTTAGGATGATCCACATCAACAAGGGACTCCCAAAAGACAATAAGGGAGGACTCCTCACCTGCCTTCAGGAGAACGTTAACGTTCTAGCCTGGTGTGTGGCCTATAGCCTAAATCAACTCTGATTTAGCATGCCATCGCCTCAGCTTGAATCCTGGAGCAAAGCCCATAATGTAGAGGGGGGGGGGGGGGGGGGGGGTCATCACAACCACCTTGGCTAAACTGAGTCAAGAAGAAGTGAATAAGTTGTTTCAGTCCTAAATAAGGCATGCCCGAAAATTTGTTCTTCCCCACCCCAAATCGACTCGCTGGTTGACTCGATAGTCGATTTTTCAGTGATGAGCTTTCTTGATGCATTCTTAGGACACCACTAGATCCTGATGCACCCACCGAACATCCTTGACACCTCTTTCATCACAAACGATGACTGCTACTATTATAAGAGGAGTTGCTCCGGTTAATGAACACTGAAGCCACCTATCAGAAGACGATGGACATGATCTTCTCAATCTATAAAGGTAGGAATTTATAAGTACACACATACAACTTGCTTTTGAAAATCCATAGCCAGTAAAGGTAGGAAAATACCTACATGGTCTAGTGAAACCTTCTCCACCTTACAAGATACATGGTGAACCTTAACCCGAGAAAATGCATTTTCAGGCCAGTAATGGTAAGTTCTTGAGTGATCTTTTAACATCCAACGGGGTAGAACCCAATCCAAATAAAGACAAATCAGTACCACATATGGTGGCACATCGCAACTCTAAGGAAATTTAGTACTTTGACAAGAAGAAACGCAAGACATCTCTTTTTTTCGAAGTCCGATGAAAAATGTTCCCATTTCTTCAAAATGTCATAGACTAAGAAGAAGTTCGAATGGAAGGAGGGTCGTGACAGTGCATTATCATGACTGAAACAAGAGAGTCATCGACACCCAACTTAAGTTCACAAAAATGGTAGACACTTTTCCTTTATCTCGGTTTGGGGGTCAAAGCCGTGAGTTTAGTACTGGTCTGAGAAGAGGGCAAGAAGCAACTTTCAATGTATTATATTAGCCGAGTATTGAATGGCGTAGAAAGCAAATATCCTATTTTGGAGAAATTGGCTTACGTACTGATGATTTCAACTATAAGACTCTAAGAACCGTTCCAATTTTCTAGGCGGAAATGGAATTGTGCTCAATTCCATGGGAATTCAGTTTTGCCTATTCCCCCCTCCCATTCTGACCTCAATATGTCTGAAATGGAAATTCCGCTCACTCTCGCGTGCAGCTTGCAGCTCCGCGGTCTCGTCGGTGGGAGATCTCCCCGCTCTTCAGCATTCAAGTTCGGGTTTCGACGAGGAAGACTGGATTGATGTTGCTGCGAACGATCTGTTGCAAATGGCAATGTGGGGAGTCTCATGTCAATTCATGGGGGATTTCCTCGACGAGTACGTCGTTTCCGGGGGATTCGAAGGGGTCGAGATGATCGTAGATGTAGGAGTGATCTCCGGGGCGTGCCTTCACAAGATTATGCACTAATTTCCTGGATTTAAATTCAACATCAATTTTGACTTGTCGGATGTCGTCGTCGGAGCACCCGTATTTCCTGGCGAGTTCTAGTAATTGATTGTTGATTTGTGTTGCTCTTGTTAGCCTTGGTTTCTTTACTTTTCGCTCTCTCCGTGAGTTTTAGTAAGAACAGAGGACACTGACCATCTGGACCCCATATGGTTTTCTCAAATAGTCTGATCGAACGAAATCTGCACCATTAATAAATATATCTCCTTCTCAAAGTCTTTCATTATGAACTCAGAAACGGGCCACTACATAGTCTTTTAGCCATTGAATACGATATTTCTCTTTTGCAATTATAAGGAAAAGCTTACCAATGAATGGTTGAAAAGCATGCAAAAGAAATTCTAATCCAACCATCTTCCTTCTATTTTTGCGGGCTTCTCTTTCTCGACAATTCTGATCCGAGGCTGGAATCACGAGTGCGAGCTGATAACACTCAGCAAGATCATCCATGAGAATTGCCAATTCCAATTCCAACCTAAAGAATTCTTGACTATAGTCGAACGAAAAATTGGAATTGCCTCAATTCCAATTCCTATCTCTCAATCTCTTCCAAATGAACGGAGCCTAAATGTATTTTCAGATGATCTGACAGCCCAACATGACTTTTCACAACCACCCAGATGGACAATGCTCGTTTACGAAGCTTTGGGGAAACATTAAAAAGAAATAGGGGTCGTCCTCATTATCCCCAATTGCGTCAAAGCCAAGCAAATTGTGAAGTCTCTTTGAGTCCACTAATAATTTGGTCGAATATGAGGGGTTGGTTGCTGGACTGCGCCGAGCAAGAGAGCTAGGGGTAGAAGACATCCAGGCAAAGACACACTAATTAGTGATCGCCTAACAAGTGTAAGACTCCCCGAGAAACATGCACTTGTGATGATATTTTATCGCACACCGCCACCAATGTGCGATGATAAATTGGCTGACAGAAGCGTAAGATATGAATGAATCTCTTCACTCTCTTCGGCCATCCGCTCCCAGTGCTACAAATCATATGCAGTGTTCAACGAATAACTATCACATCACAATCTCAAGATATACAAGAAGAGGGACATAAAACCACATCCATAACATATGTGCATATATTAGAAACATTCAGGCTCTGTTTGTTTGGTCGTTTTTTTCTCCATTTTCGGTGGGGAAAAATGTGACAGCTCAAAATAGCCGTTTGGTAAACTCCATTCTCCATTTCCACCGCTCTAAAACACAATTTTTGGCCTTCAACGCTATCAGAGCCCCATCACTCCATTCCCACCGCTCTATCCCCATTGCTCCCATTCCTAATGCTCAAAAACAGCACCGCTCAAAAAAAAAAAAAAAAAACAAAGCCTCAATATTCACAAGCGTAGAAGATGACAAAGTCATCCATAAGGAACAATATAAATGTACATAAGTGTCCATCAAATAAAATATAACAGTCCATTTATACAATATTGATTTACAAGCTCAGTAATCTCCATGATGCATGATGATGTATAAGCTTGCAGATGTCGGATGTCGGACTCATGTCGGTTTTAGTTTTTATGTCGGATGTCGGATTGCGGGGGATAAATCGGAGACATTTCAAAATGTCGGGTTTTAATTATATATATATGTTTTTAATTAGATGGTAATTATTTTTTCTAATTATATATATATATATTATATGTTTTTAATTATGTCGGATTTTAATAATAGATGGTAATTATTTTTTCTAATTATATATTATTTTAATTATATAATCGGATTTTAGGTTTTACTGGTTCGAGAAATGAGGTGAACCGGGAGAAAATAAATAGGGTTTTAGTTTTTTTTTTGGGTGCTATTAGCCATTAATAGGGTGATAATTAAAAATAAATGTTCATAGCTAATGTCGCCGCCATAAGCCGCCATAAACCGACATGTCGGACATGTCGGCCGCCATATTGGAAAACGCCATTTTTCTCATCTGTGTCGCTAACGTTGCGATTTCCCCTCAAAAATGACATGTCGGCCGACATGTCAGACACGTCGGCCGACATCTACAAGCTTGATGATGTACATGAATATTGTTACAAGAAATAAATAAAAGCATATGTATTTAGGCCCATAAGGCCTCTCCTCTCTAGCTCCTCCTTTAGTCCTACATCTCTAGTTTACATTTAACTCTCTCTCCCTCATTCTATAAAAGGAGACCCTTTGTACATTGTAATTAAGAAGAATATGATTTTATGAGGATAATAAATATTGGCCCCTTTTTTATTCTCAAAATCCACATGGTATCAAAGCGAGTAAAATTCGACCCCTCCAATTTTTTTCTCGGTTGAGCGTTTGCTCCCGTCTTCCAACCCATCCTCTTTGACAGTTCGCGGTTCGCTGGTTTGTTTCGCCTGTTTGCGTGTTCCTTCTTATTTGCGGAGCTTCTCTCGTGGTGTGCACTATTCGAATGTTCACTGGAGTGCCCGCTGGTTTACAGCGGCTGTGTGCGCGCTTGTTTGCATCGACTGTTTGACTGATCGTTGGATTGCGCGCTGCTCTATCCACTGGTGTGCCCGCTTGATTGACTGTTCGACTGATCGCTGGATTGCGCGTTGCTCTGTCTGCTGGTGTGCCCGCTTGATTGCATCGACTGTCCGCTGGTGTGCCCGCGGTTCCTCGAGATCGTCAGAATGACGGCCCACATCGACTGTCCGCTAGTATGTCCGCTGGTGTGCCCGCGGTTCCTCGAGATCGGCAGAATGACGACCGCATCTGTCAGCAAGCTCTTCTTGTCCGCAGTCTCGTCGAGCTCTCCTTGAGAGGCCACCGTGCTCCTGTTCGCAATCTCGCCGAGCTCTTCCTGTTCACAGTCTCGCCGAGCTCTTCCTGTTCACAGTCTCTCCGAGCTCTTCCAGTTCGCATTCTCTCACGTAGATTCCTATGTGAGGTCGTCGTGCTCCTGCCCTTTGTGTGTTCGCCATGATCTTGCTTGCCTGCAAGTATTCCTGTCAAAATCTGCTTGTCAGTCGTGTTCGCCACGATCCTTCTTCCCCGAGCCCTGCTAAGTCCGGTGGCCGGCTCGCTTTCTCTTCTGCCGGGGTGTCTCATGTATCTTATCATGAGAACACCCGTGGATCCTTATACCCCGAGCAACACTAGAAGACAAACAACACCCTCCAATAAGTTTTGTGACCGTAGATGCACCGACCGTCCTTGTCCGCTCACTGAAATCGACATTTTGCGTAACAAACTCTGCCACCTGTGGGGGCTGATTGCTCGCAACTCTGGACCCGCGGTCTCCTCATCCCATGCATGTTTCTATACCATTCCTCTTGGCTCCTCCTGGATTGTGGACTCCGGAGCCACTCATCATGTCTCTCCTCAACAACCACCTCGGTACTTGGACTCTCCGTATCCGAAGTTCATTACAGTAGCAAACGGCGACACCACTCCCATTGTTGGATCTGGCGATATATTGATCACCCCTTCTCTCCCACTCCATTCTGTTCTTCATGTCCCTGACCCTCAATTCAATCTGCTCTCTGTCAGCCGCCTAACTCATGATCAAGATTGCCTACTTACCTTTTCTTCCTTTTCTTTTGTTGTGCAGGATCGACAGACGCGGAATATCATTGGTACATGGCCGTTGTGCAATGAGCTCTACACTATGGATCTTCCTTCCTCCACTCTCTTCCGTCAGCTCTACTGATTGGCATCGACGCCTCGGTCATGCTCCCCTTTCCATTCTCCAAAAGGTTTTTCCCGATGTATCTTTTTCTCCTTTTACGTGTGAACCATGCATCTATGGGAAACAACATCGCTCTATTTTTCCTCCTCATTGTACTCAGAGCGTTGTTCCTTTTGATTTAGTTAGCTCATTCCGATATATGGGGTCCCTACAAAACCGTCAGTATATTTAGTTATCGCTACTTTGTTACGTTTATTGATGACTATTCACGCACGACTTGGTTATATATGATGTGTGATCGCTCTATGCTTTTGTCCATTTTCGCTCCTTTACTGCAGAAACCCACACACAATTTACCCATACTATCAAAATTCTTCGCACTGATAATGCTCGCAAATACACTGGGCATGCTTTCCAGGAAGTCTGCACCTCGTTGGGTATCATCCACCAAACCTCTTGTGCGCACACGCCACAACAAAATGGTGTTGCTGAACAAAGAATCGCCACCTTCTCGAAGTTGTTCCGTCTCTTTTATTCCAAATGCAGGTCCCCACTACATATTGGAATTTCGCTATCTCCACTACTTGTTATCTCATCAACCATATGCCCTCGTTCGTCCTCTAATTTGCGACTCCCTTCTCTCTCCTATTTCCTGAACGCACTCCCTTTCCCTTGACCCCACGGGTCTTTATCTGCGTCTGCTATATTCACCATCTAGGTCCTCTTGTCGACAAGCTGGCCCCTCATGCCACACGCTACATGTTCATTGGGTATTCACGAACCCAGAAGGGCTATGCCTGTTATTCTCCATCAACTCAGAAGCTGACTACGTCTGATGATGTCACTTTCATGGAAAATTAACCTTTCCATCAATCCGTCACCACGTCAATACCACCTCCTGATATCCCACGTCCTCTTGTTCCTACCAATTCTCCTTTATCACCCTTACTACCGACACCACCGCCTGCCTCGACTCCTCCTCTACGTGTCCACTTTCGCCGCTATCCACGATCTGGTACCCCGCGACAACCTCCATCTACTACTGATACTCCGCCGACTGCGGATTCGACGACACCCTCCACTGCGGATCCACTTTCTAATTATGTCTCCATGCATCGTCTCTCCTCTGATTTACGCAGGTTTGCAACCTCTCTATCGTCTATTTCCACCCACTTCTCTGTGCGGGAAGCCCTTCAACATTCGGGATGGCACGCAGTAATGGATGAGGAAATGGCTGCTCTTTGGGCCAATCACACTTGGGACCTGGTTCCTCTTCCGCCTAATCAACATATCGTGAGCTACAAGTGGCTATTCACTGTGAAACATCATCTGAATGGGAGTGTTGATCGCCTCAAGGCTCGTCTTGTTGCTAGAGGTTTTACTCAACAACACGGTCTTGATTATGAAGAGACATTTTCTCCGGTGGCAAAACTCAACATCGTTCGTGTCCTCTCTCTTGCCGTTCATCGCCAGCCTCTACATCAGCTTGACATTAAAAACGCCTTCCTTCACGACGATCTTGTGGATACTTTGTATACATGCAACAACCTCCTGTTTATACAACCAAGTGGGAGTCCCTTGTATGTCACTTGAAGAAATCTCTCTATGGTCTGAAACAGTCTCCATGAGCATGGTTTGAGAAGTTTAGTCAGGTGGTTCGTGAGTTTGGCCTCACTCGGAGCTCGGCAGATTTCTCTGGCACATTGATTCTTCTAGTTTACGTTGATGACATCCTTGTGACTGGTGATGATCTTCCCGGCATCACCCAAATCAATCAACATCTTGCCTCACATTTTCAAACTAAGGATTTGGGATGATTCCGGTACTTCTTGCGAATTGAGGTGGTCCAACGAAATGGTCTTGTCTTGTCTCAACGGAAGTATTGTCTCAATCTTCTTCATGATACAGCTACTCCGGATGTAAGCCTGTGGACACAACTATGGATGCAAATCATCAACTCCGCGCTCATGGATCTGACTCTGATCAACTTCTCTCTAATCTGGGAGTATTATCGCCATCTTGTTGGCAAGCTAATCTATCTTACTGTCACTCGACCTGATATTTCATTTGCGGGCAGCGTGGTCAGTCACTTCATGCATACCCCTTGGGTCTCTCATCTTCAGGCCGTTGAGCGTATTCTTCGATACTTGAAGAATGCTCCGGGACAAGGGCTGGTATACAAACACTCTACTTCTCTGTCTCTCATTGCATATTGTGATGCTGATTACGCTCGGTCCCTAGACGACCGACGATCTACGGGAGGCTACTGCACATATTTTGGCGGGAACTTGGTTACTTGGCAAGCAAGAAGCAGACTGTGGTTGCTTGGTCTTCAGCTGAAGCAGAGTATCACTCCATGGCTGTCGCCGTCTCTGAACTCTCATGGCTTGAAAGTCTCCTCACTGATTTAGGTGTCAAACTTCATTTATCACCTGTTCTCTTTTGTGATAGTCAAACTGCTATTCACATTGCCGAGAACCCTATGTTTCATGAGCGTACAAACATATTGAAGTTGATTGTCATTTTTTTCCGGGAAAAAGTTCAACTTCGGAAACTGATTCTAGAACATGTGAGGGCTGCCGATCAAATCTCTGACATTTCACTAAGACCTTATCTCGCCCACTATATCTGCAATTCCTCTCCAAGCTTGGTGCCTATGACTTTTACGCTCCAACTTGCGGGTGAGTGTTACAATAAATAAATAAATAAAAGCCCATGTATTTAGGCCCATAAGGCCTTTCCTCTCTAGCTCCTCCTTTTGTCCCACATCTCTAGTTTACATTTAGCTCTCTCTCCCTCTTTCTATAAAAGGAGACCCCTTGTACATTGTAATTAAGAAGAATATGATTTTATGAGGATAATAAATATTGATCCCTTTTTATTCTCAAAATCCACACATACAACAACGTATATGTAAAGAAGTAATGGCATTTCTTCATTTATCTTTTAGTAGCAAGTAACAAATTCAACTATGAGGGAATTAAATTGCTTTGCATCCCCACAAAACAAATAATAAGGGCCAGCAAAATGCTGACATGCAACATCCCCACACTCTCAAGCTTTAAGCCATGGTCCTCCAAGAAAAAGTACAAGCAACCTTCCAGTTAGGCCAATAACAAAAAACAAGATATGATGCAACATGTGAATATATGAGCATGATAACCATGATGAATATAACTACAATATCATATGAGGTAGTTAGATCGACACATGTGTATCAACAACACATACATGATTAATCATTCACATCAATAAGGTCTACCTAGACCTGGGATTCCAAAAATAACATATCATCACCATCTATATAGAATTAACAAATATAAAATCATCAACTAACGGTAGAGTGTTCACTCGAAGAGTAATACGTTCATCAACCGATCCAATACTAGGTTCTCAATACCCACTCTCCAAAACATGGGACCAAAAACATCAAACCTTATTATGAGCTATGAAGCCTAGGAATCAAGATACAATGTCTAGTAAGGGTTTATCCATACACAAAGATCTCACTCGATCTATATGCCTTCATAGTCACACCCTAGCATCAAGTTTAGCAACCAAAGGTGCATTATCAAGGCATGAAGCATAACACTGTGCTATAACTCTAATGCACTCAAGATGTCTCACACAATTAGGTGTCAAGCCTCACACAACTTGAATACTCTCGCATGTTTTGTGGCTATTGATAACTTCCTAAAAAGAAATTATCTAGCCTTTTATTTTGACTTATTATTTTATTATAAAGGAATAAATGATCTAAATGAATATAAAATATAAATAAATTCATGCTTATTTAAATTATGGATCATTTGATTAAAATTATATGTTTTCTTATTAGAAATGCCGAAGAAATCGACTCGGAGAAGAAAAGCTGGACATAAATATTTTTGCCGGTTCAAGTTGTTATAACATCCATTTTTGGATGTTACAACAAATCTGGCGGATTTAAAAATTGAATTCTGAATTTTGCGCCAAATTTAATTATGGAAGGATGCGTCTCTTGGGCTTGAGCTGCTCGTTTTTAGGCAGGAAATAACCTCCAGCAAGTGAGATACGAAATTGGAGAGGGAAAGGAGGAGTTTTGGAGAGAAAGAAGAAGTAGGGTTGGCGAAAAACCCTAGTGGAGAAGAAGGAGACCGGACTGAATCTTCAACGGATTGTGCACATCTTTGAGTGGAATTTCCTGCATCATTTGACTCTCTTAAGCATGTCTAGTAAGATATTTCTTATTTGGTTTCATCCCTCCACCATGAACTAATCTCATATATCTTGTGTGTTGTTAGTACTTTGTTTGCTATGATGTTTTGATTTTAATTTCCTTATGGATGTTTGGAATATTATCTTTATTGAATTTATGATTTTACTCTTGGAATGTTTGGCTTAAGTTCATCTTTAATTTGCTTGGCAAGATTCGGGAGAGGAGTCAGGCTAGATGATTGCTTTATTTTATGCGGCAAGATTCGAGAGAGAAGTCGCGTAAATCTTTAACCAAAATTTCCGTTTTTATACTACACTGCGAGATTCGAGAGAGAAGCAGTGAAAGTATCATGAATTTCAATATAGCATAAAGGTAGAAAGAGATTTCATCTTTTGCTATCAACATCGATTGTGTGCTTTATGATAGTCTTTTCCACCTAAGTTAGAGATAACTAGGGAATTAATAATATGGATTTCAGAGATCGAGAGATGATGACATCCACTTCTAAATCATTGCAAGATAATTAATCAAACATTTCATAAAGATTCATCATAAAAATCATCACCATAAGCAAAAGAAAACAATACACAAGATTATTTCTCCAACTGATATTTCTCCAATTAGTTTGAATAGAGTAATCTTTAGTAAGCGTTGTTTAGTTTTGTTATCATTATTAATTTTTCACTATTAAAAACTCACTTTAATCATTCAACTTGAATTTAAAGAAAAGGTAGAGCTAGTACTTGCGAGCACTAAGTTAATCACTTCTCCGAGGGAACGATCTTTTCTCACTTTATATTACTTGATTCGACACGTGCACTTGCGTTAAAACGTAAATCTATTTTGGGCGTATCAAGTTTTTGGCGCCGTTGCCGGGGAAGTGCAACTATTTAGTGATTCTCTTCTTGCAATATTAGTAAATTCTGAGTATTTAGAGCTCAAGTTTTTGTTGTTCTATTTGAGCAATTAATTGTGAAGTTATCTTCTTTTTAATTCTCTTTTCATTGTTATTTTAAAATTTCTAAGCGGGTCTCCATAGTGGTTTTGTATTTGTAAGCTTGTTTATGCATCATTTTAATTTGTGAATCCACCCATACATCATCATGTTTTCTTACTCGCAATGTCGATGGTGCGGGTCTTATAATCATAATAGTGATGATTGTTATATAGGAGACCATGGTTATACGTCATATGACTCACCTTACGGAGCACCAATACCATATGATATGTCATATGGCGAGCCTAATTTTTATAATTATGCACCTTCACAACAATTATCGTTCCCTTATTTCAGCACGACCCCTCAAAGGCCGCAAAGAAGTGGGGAACAATGCATATTTTGTCATAGCACCGACCACGTATTAAAAGAGTGCGCTGCGTTTCAACGTAAAAGGGAGGAGGAGAATGAACCGTACATTGAAATTAGTCTATATGATTATCCACCTTGGCTACAGGGGGCTATTGCAGATTCTCTCCGTACACTTGACGTTCCTTCTACCTCTTATGATCCATACACAGTACCACCTTGTCTACGGGGGAGTATTGCAGATTCTCCTTTCGATAATTTGTGCAATGACATGGTTGTACCTCCTCTACACACGCAATCATCATCTCTTTTGGATTCACCTCACGAGGAACCAATTCACATGTTCTCTGATATTGCGATTGACGCAGTTCCTCCTTTGCATAAACTTTCTACACTCATTGTCATTGATCCTGCTTTAGCCATCCAGCAGTGTGAGGTTACAGAGATTGTAGTCGAGTCGCAAGAGTTTGACGATGTCATCTCATTGGTTGAGGAACTATCCACTTCCTCACTTGTTGATGATGTCCATTTTGCTTGCGTGACTCCTATACCTTCTGATATCTCTTGCCCTGCTTTGGATGTCGACAGTAGTGTACATGATTTGGAGCTTATTGAGAGTGAGACTGGGACCACTTTCTCACTTTTAATTATTTATGTCTTTCCTCTAATTTATTTTCTAAACCTCTTTCTCCATCTAAGCATATGCATGTTGATGAGATGAGTGAGGAGCAGATGTCCTGCTCCTCTTACTTTCTATTTCCCTTACCTATGAAGTTCATGTATTATTATTCGGGAGAGGGAGTAACTATGTTATCTCTGTATCGGTACCCGTTATCGCAACAGATATTAATGCAGTTACATGTTCACTTTATCTTTCACAGGTCAATAATCTAGAATATTTTTAAGGCCTGAATAAGTCCTGCTGGGGAGACAATAAACCCAGTAGTTATCTTTCGTTTGCTGCATTTTGTGTTTTAATTTTCCTGTATTTTTTTTCCTACAATAATTTAGAAGCTTGGTGGGGGCAACCCATCCAATATGAAATATTTAAAATTTATATGCTGATAACTTAGTAAAGGCTGTGTGAGTGAAAGAAGGAAAACACAAGATGATGACCATCGAGGAATAGAAAAAAAAGAAAAAAATTCGGTTAAGAAAAGGAAGAAATGAAAGTAGGCTGAAAATTTTTCTAAGTCAAATTCGTCTAAGGCTATTGTTACAACAACTGAAAATAATTGTTACAACATTGTCACTGCTGCACAAAATTGTTACAACAACTGAAAATAATTGTTACAACATTGTCACTGCTGCACAAAATTGTTACAACGCAGAAAATAAAATGTTATCACATTGCTCGCTTTGTGCAATTCCTTCAGGATTTCGCACGCCGGTTGGGTTCGATGTTCGTCGAACCGGATTTTAATTTCGCACGCCGGTTGGGTTCGACGTTTGTCGAACCGGATTTTAATTTCGCACGCCGGATGGGTTCGACGTTCGTCGAACCGGATTCTAATTTAACCGCCGCATAGGTTCGACGTTCGTCGAACCTATTTCCTAATGCAATCTGACAGGCTACTAGTTAGACTTTCGTCGAACCCAATTCCATATATAATATAACCGCCGGCTAGGTTAGATTTTTGTCTCGCTCAGACCGCTGAGAAGAAAGGCGGCCGACGGGCGATTCCGCTGAGAAGAAAGGCGGAGGAGAACATCGAAGTAGCAGGCATTTCGCAAGAAAGCGAGAGGATCCTTGCGGCTCGACATCATGGTACGTCGGCATCGGAGCGAGGAGGTGGCTGGAGCGCAGAAAGAGGTAATACTCTGACCTTCTCCCTCATGCTAAGCAGTATACTTTGTTAGAGGTTGATTTCTCTTAGCCTCATTTTTGATTTAGGCCGAGTCTTCTAAGAAAGGAAAGAAAAGGGGCAAGGGAAAGAGTGTAGCCCAGGAATTTGGAATTTTTTTTTTACTCCATCGGCTGAGAGAAGGTTCCAAATGCTAAAGGAAATACCTTGCATCTATGAGATATTTTCTTAGTGTGATATTTTCTTTTATACCCTGCATCTATGAAATACCCTGCAGTATACTTGAATGCTTCTTAGTGTGATATTTTCTTTTATTTCATCTATGCTGTTAGCCGTGATGTATTTTTGTTGGTGTTGGTTTTACTCTTACTTGCATAGCACTATCTTATACTAATGCTTATTATTAGATGCTTATTAATGATTGGTGCACTTTGGTGAGTCCCGAGGCTTGATATTATGATTTATGAGTAATGATATTTATTATCATGATTTAATTCTGAGGTGCTGCTTAAGGATTGCTGCCCACATGTTATTATGATTAATGATATTTGCATTACTAATGATGATCTATAATTATATCTCATGTTTTAATGCATATCCATTCTAGAAATTATAAGAATGCAGGCCTGTTTTTTATGATTAAGTGTGGAGGTGGGAGTACCATGGAGGAAAACAAGAATTCTTCAACATCCATCCCATCACATTCAATTCAATTCAGGGGAGTCCCCTAACTTGATTTTAAATTCTAAATTCTCCTTATTTTTGTGTTTTGCTCCGCTTCAAAAATTTGCATGATATAGTCTCTTTGCTAGGGACTAGCAAAGCCTAAGTGTGGAGGTGGGGGTAATATAACCCCTACCACTTGAGTGAAGATTAAATCAACCTTACATGAATTTTATGATCTCAATTCTTATTTTTATTAATCAATAAGTTACTTAAGTGTTCAATGATAATTAATTGGTATGGTTTTACAATCTTAGGAGTTCAATTCATTAATTGGATAATGCTCATTTAGGCAATTATTTCTTGCACAAAATTTTTGTTTACAACAAAGGCAATTTTTTATATTGACTTCTGCAAATACCAGGGAGGGTGAGCAAGAACTGAGTTAACGATGTAAGTCAAGACTTGAGTTTAGGAAGTTAATCCATTTTGAGCATCCACTAAATACTTTGAGCCTTATCCTTACCACTTTGATATACACCATTCCATGCTTAAATTCTCTATGTTCCTACTAGTTGTATCTTAATAAGTAGCTATTTATGGGTGTTTAAAAAAAGGTTAAATTTCATAGTGATATGTGGCCTAAGTATTGGTATACATACTTGGAATGATCCCAACTGTGATATATAAAAAAAGAGAGCATCATAGTGATATGTGGCCTAGGTATGTACACTTGTACTTGGAATGATCCCTACTATGAAAATAAAAAAAATATATGTTGATAAACCTCATATTATGGTAAACTTGCTAAGATTACTAACTAGGGAATGTCATTCCACTATCAAAGTTACCCATAAATTTTGAACCAAGCCAAAGTTATTCTGATATTCATTTGAACTACTAACTTATGTGGAGACTAAAATTAATAACTTAACATATTCTTACTCTTTCCAATAAATGCAGAGGTTCAATAAGAAATATTGCATGAGAGTAAATTTCTTTTTAGCACTCACCGCACTAAAATCTTATTTGAGCATTACCTTTTATTCAAGCTAATGGAGTTATGAATGGTTGAATTTTTATTGATTGTAGGCTTATCAATTGAGTAAAGCGAATTTCTATAGTATGCTTTGATTAAATTTTTTTACAAGGATGAGAGATCATTTGAATTTATGTTATGTTATTAGTTCTTCATTCAAGCCAGTAATTTGAATGATCTTTGCTAGGGACTAGCAAAAGTTTAAGTGTGGAGGTGTGATAACTTCCTAAAAAGAAGTTATCTAGCCTTTTATTTTGACTTGTTATTTTATTATAAATGGAATAAATGATCTAAATGAATATAAAATATAAATAAATTCATGTTTATTTAAATTATGGATCATTTGATTAAAATTTTATGTTTTCTTATTAGAAATGCCGAAGAAATCGACTCGGAGAAGAAAAGCTGGACATAAATATTTTTGCCGGTTCAAGTTGTTATAACATCCATTTTTGGATGTTACAACAAATCTGGCGGATTTAAAAATTGAATTCCGAATTTTGCGCCAAATTTAATTATGGAAGGATGCGTCTCTTGGGCTTGGGCTGCTCGTTTTTAGGCAGAAAATAACCTCCAGCAAGTGAGATACGAAATTGGAGAGGGAAAGGAGGAGTTTTGGAGAGAAAGAAGAACTAGGGTTGGCGAAAAACCCTAGTGGAGAAGGAGACCGGACTGAATCTTCAACGGATTGTGCACATCTTTGAGTGGAATTTCCTGCATCATTTGACTCTCTTAAGCATGTCTAGTAAGATATTTCTTATTTGGTTTCATCCCTCCACCATGAACTAATCTCATAGATCTT
Organism: Dactylorhiza incarnata; assembly: GCA_033032865.1. NCBI lineage: Eukaryota > Viridiplantae > Streptophyta > Magnoliopsida > Asparagales > Orchidaceae > Dactylorhiza > Dactylorhiza incarnata. Next base: position 89,422 of record JAWHQI010000222.1, read on the forward strand.
GCGTGTTGTTAGTACTTTGTTTGTTATGATGTTTTTATTTTAATTTTCTTATGGTTGTTTGGAATATTATCTTTATTGAATTTATGATTTTACTCTTGGAATGTTTGGCTTAAGTTCATCTTTAATTTACTTGGCAAGATTCGAGAGAGGAGTCAGGCTAGATGATTGCTTTATTTTATGCGGCAAGATTTGAGAGAGGAGTCGCGTAAATCTTTAACCAAAATTTCGTTTTTATACTACACTGCGAGATTCGAGAGCGGGGCGGTGAAAGTATCATGAATTTCAATATAGCATAAAGGTAGAAAGAGATTTCATCTTTTGCTAGCAACATCGATTGTGTGCTTTATGATAGTTTTTTCCACCTAAGTTAGAGATAACTAGGGGAATTAAGAATATGGATTTCAGAGATCGAGAGATGATGACATCCACTTTTAAATCGTTGCAAGATAATTAATCAAACATTTCATAAAGATTCATCATAAAAATCATCACCATACGCAAAGGAAAATAATACACAAGATTATTTCTCCAACTGATATTTCTCCAATTAGTTTGAATAGAGTAATCTTTAGTAAGTGTTGTTTAGTTTTGTTATGATTATTAATTTTTCATTATTAAAAACTCACTTTAATCATTCCACTTGAATTTAAAGAAAAGGTAGAGCTAGTACTTGCGAGCACTAAATTAATCACTTCTCCGAGGGAACGATCTTTTCTCACTTTATATTACTTGATTCGACACGTGCACTTGCGTTAAAACGTAAATCTATTTTGGGCGTATCAGCTATGCACATTTACAGCTATCCCAACAAGGTGGCCAGTCGACTCACCTTTTAAGTACTTACTCGCACAAATATCAATATCATAATAACTGAAGGTGTCTAGTTATACCAATAGGGTCTTCTATCAACCTTCTAAGTTATTTCATAAAGGTGAATGATTATACCAATAGTCCCTTCTATCACCTTTCTAAATCATTTCATAAAGGTGTTTGGTTATACCCGTGCTAGTAAGTCCTATTACACTCTCAAATCAATTAGCATACCAAGTATCACAACAAACATTGCAACACAATGTGTAGATCACTTCACACACCCCTAAATCCCTAAGAACAAAAAGTGGGCTATCTCATTTAGAGTGACCGATTATAATCCCTTTTACCACTTCTATAACAAGGTTCATTTAGTGTACTCACTAGGGTATGGAACATCAATTGGCGTCAAGGTTGACATTATGAAATAGAATGAGGATATTAGAACAAATTACTTTTGAGGGAGATGAATAGAGTATTAATATTTTTGAGCAGATCTAATCACAAGTACATCATTGATTAAATATTAATGTAGCAAAGTGAATGCAAAAATTAAATCTAACTATAGAGCAACAACACAGAAGACCAGAGAATTTTTTAGAGTTTCCTCAAACTTGGGTACTCCTCTCTTCTGCCACAGTAGGAATTCATGGTGTGAAATGTTATATGCACACCATCATTCTCTGAAAGTGGGCTTCAATTTGACTTGCATCTTTATCCATCTTCATACTTATACGTCAAATACAATTTGACGTACAACTACTAACACTTCTACAATATAAGTATTGTCTTGCTCCGTGCTTCGATTCACATACTATGTGCTTTGAATTGTATTAGATGTTCTCTAATTTACTTTAGACATGAAAGTGATGCAAAGATGATCTTCTTCAACACTAATTCTATACTCTGATTGTAAATTGACGTTTGCTTTTTATTACTTGCATTTTGGTGCTACTTCATTCTTTAACTAGAAATTGACGAAAGGTGAGAAAAAGGGTTGTGACAATTTGACATAAGTTACCTGAATTCGGCGATTCTTCATAAACTTCTAGAATTTGACTAAATCATTTGCCCTACAATGTAAGAAGTAGAAATAAAGCCTTTCTATACAACATTACAGCTTGACCTAGATCACTTTAGAGATAATATAATGTATCAAAAGTAGGAGTGTTGGGGAAAACATCCTCTTGATTTACCTTACAAATTCTGTAAAAGTGATTTCATTCTCTAGGATTTATTATCCATGTTGTATAGTGAGGGTAATATGGTCTTTAGATGTCCTAGGATGACATATTCACCTTTGAGTGTCAAAGCCTAGTCAAAAGGAGATAAAAAACCAGTTGAGTTAAATCTGTGTCGAAAAGAAGTTGACGCAGCTTCGATTGAGGGTTGAAGTAACTTCGAATAGAAGTAAAGATAACTCCGACTAACAGTCGACGCTTCATTGGAAGTCGGCGCAACTTCGAATGGTATTCGACGCATAAGTTAGAATTTGAAGTCTACGTTCTTTATCTCGACGAATACGTCGATAATGAATCGACGCAACACCGATAATGAATCGACGCAACGTCGATAACAAAGTTCAATTCAAAGCCGAGGAAGATTTCGAAGCTGTTTCTAGTAGAATTCAAAGGTGCGTCGATATGAAGGCAGAAGTTATTCGATGCAACGCCGAATACAGTCAAAGAATTGGAAACTTCCTGGAATAGATTCTGATGATTATTCAAAAGGTATATATGGAAGATATTTGAAATATAACGGGTCGCACATGTACAAGAAGAGAAAGAATGATTCCAGAGATTCAAAAATGATGAAATTGGAAGGTTATTGGCGGGCTGTCAACATAGATAGAAAGGGAGCAATAATTCTTTCTGGACATTCCAACTGGAGAAGGATCAGAAAGGGAAAGTCATTCAATTCCAATTCAAATGAATCGACAGAAGAATTATTACATATTCTTGGAAGGAGTATGACAAATATATATTGATCTCTCTCTTTCTTCTTCAATATTCTACCTGATAGATCTCTGTACAACATTTTTCCTTCTACAAGCTGCAGAAAGGTTTTTCTTCCTCCATCTCTGAAAGAAGCTAACAAAAGATACAAAGATCAAGTCTGGATCAGTGCTTATAATCCTTGGATCTTCTTCTAAGCAATGATTCATCCTCTGATAAAGGATCCAGAACACTTAGTGCATAGAATCCTTAGTGACTGCTGAAAGGGGATTCAAATCAGAAGATTACACCTCATCATCATCATCATCATCATCATCATCATCATCATCATCATCATCATCATCATCATCATCATCATCTTCTTCTTCTTCTTCTTCTTATGCTTACTATATTTCTCATTTCTGTAAATTGAGTAAAGAGTTTTAAGAATCCCTCTTCAAAGGATTCAGTCTTGGTTCAGACCCCCTTATCAAAGATCTGGTTTGGTTCTAAGAGTCTCCTTATCAAAAGACTCAGTGGTTCTAAGAGTCTCCTTATCAAAAGACTCATGCACTGTGATAGTGTATTCCTACCAAGGTGCTAGAAGAGTGGAGTACCCAGATTTTGGGGAACCACTATATCTTTTCTCTTCCGTGTTTGTGAATTTTCTGTGCTTCTCTTGATTATTTTTATTATTCTGTGATTGTATTAATTCTGGTTGGAATCTTGGATGCCTAGTAATTAAGATTAATTCTCTGTGCACTTCTTAATAAAAGATTTTTTTAAATCTCTATTCACCCCCTCTTAGAGAATTCTCAGAGGAGTTACTGTGCACTTTCAATTAGTATCATAGGGAGGTTGATCAGAAAAAGGTTAACACCTTGAACAAAAGAGTCTCTCACTCATATTTCTATATTTTAAAAGTATTTTAAGAAAATGAGTTCTAAGGATTATGCATCCACTAGACTACCAGTGTGTAATCTGAACAAGTTTACACTATAGAAGGCCAGAATAAAATTATACACGAATTCTATTGATGATGCCATCTTCAATGTTGTGTTGACAGGTCCTCTAATGCCTTACAGAAAGGATGCTAGTGGGACCTCAACACAAGAACTAGTTCTCAGATCTGAGTGGACTGAAGCTGAGAAGAAAGTAAAAGTCTGTGATGCTAAGGCTAATATATTAGTATCAACTATGTCAGATGACATATTTCAAAAAGTGGTTGAATGCTAATCTGCAAAAGAAATCTGGGATTCACTATCCAAATTAGTTGAAGGAAGTTCTGATGAAAGGAAGGACAGAAAGTCTCTTCTTATATTCCAATATGAGAACTTTCAGAAAAAGTTTGAAGAAAATATTGCTAAAATTTATGAAAGGTTCAACATCATAATCAATGAGCTCAAAGGACTGGACAAGGAGATCTTATTGACTGAGATAAATCATAAGTTGCTCATGTGCTTCCCAAGCACTTGGGACTCAAGGAACTGGGCCATCAGAGAGTTAAGATGCCACAGAGATATCTCCACAGATGACCTACTAGGCAAGCTGAAGTCCCATGAGCTGCTGCTAAAAAGTAGAGCTAAGATAGAAGGAAAGGAGAAAGTCTCAATTCCTAAAGAAAAAACCATTGCATTGAAGGCATCTGAAGGAGAGACTTCAACCTCTGAAGAAGAGATGCTTAATCTCTTGGCCAGAAGGTTCAAAAGATGGGTCAAAACTGAAGACTCAAGAAGGAAGGACAGGAGCTCAAGTAAGCCCAGGTTTGACAAGACTCCCAAACAAGAGGTCATCTGTTTTGCCTGCAAAAAGCCAGGGCACATTGCTCCTGAATGTCTAGAAGAGCAGAAGGACAAAAACAGTAAGAAGGAGCACAAGAAGCAGTCCTTCAGGAAGAAGGACAAGAAGAAAGGAAGAGGTTTCATAGCTGAAACCTAGAGTGACTTAGAATCCGAGTCAAGTTCCTCATCTGAAAGTGAGGAAAAAGTTGTTGCAGAAAAAGCCTGCCTGATGGCTTTGGAAGATTCCTCTGAGGACGATCATGTATCTCTCTTTGATGATTTCAATTTCTCTTCAGATGAATTCAAAAATTGTTTTAAATAATTTTGCAATGATCATCTAAAAACTCAAAAAGAAATTAAAACACTTAGAAAAGAATTAGAAGATCTTAAGGAAGAAGATGTATATTCTGAAAATTATGAATTAAGGGGTAAGGTATATGAGAAAGAAATAGATAAATTTTCTGCTAAAAATTTAATTGTACAAAGCCGTGTTTGTCGAGTGGACTCATCAAGCTGTCAAATGATCGGGAGAGAGACTGGACTTTGACGAGTCAGACGGGCGAGTGGCAAGTCCCAGCTTGCACTTCCCCTAGCTTGCACTCACCCATAACTTGCACTCACCCTCAACTTAGTGTGAGTGGCGAGTACCAGTACCAGCGTGTACTCGCCACCCTGGTGAGAAGGCTCAGAACAGCCTGGACTCGCCTGTCTGCTTAGTGGCCTATTTTTTTCTAGAAAGTCCCATTTTGGCATGCAGTTAGCCATTCTAAACAGCGGGATTCCGTTGTTGGCAGACCAATTTGGGCTGCTTTTAGTGAAAGCAAGAAGCGGGATTCATCTATCTACAGACCGTTTTGAGAAAACTATAAATAGGCCCCCAAGGGCACCTTTGGAGAGGGGCTCTCACTTGTTTCCCTCTCCTATGGCTAGCTTTGGACGGTTAGAGAGCTCTGGCTTACTGCTCATCATGGTTTCCGGGTGTGTGGACATGAATTCTCTAGCACTCTCCAAGGTGCCCGACTCAGCATTTGGATTTTGAGGGGGAAGCTCTCTAAGTTCTTCCGGGTTAGTGGCGGGACCTCCTTGCTGCAGCTCGAGGGTCTATTTAAGTTTTCCACCATAAAGAGTGAGTTTCCTTATCCCGAGAGTCTGGAATAGAGACTCAACTTAGGGGAATTAAGTGCAAGACACCCTTGGTCCGAACTCATCGTTGAACCGTGGTTTTCGGGTTCAACATTTTTGGTGCGGTGAGTGTGGACCGTAGCTTGTTAGGAAAATCCTGAGTAAAATCTCATGGCTGGAAACGATGGGCAAGGAGGTGACCTTGGGAGCTCACCCCCTTCAGGCTAGTTATTTAGGAAGAGCGACTGCGACGAGTTCAGGAAGTCAATTTTGGAGACTCTGCGCATCACCCTAGCGCTGTCGGGCGAGTGCTCGACTCCAGCGGTTCAAGTGCTCGGCCCGCAAGCCCTGGGCGAGGAGGCACCAGGTAGGAGACCTGGGAAGGAGGCGCAGGCGGGGGAGGACGAGCGAGCCCTCCACGTGCGGGTGTTGTTTCCCAGCCCGTCGAGTGCTCGCTACCCAGGGGAGGAGACCGGGCGAGTACTCCCAGCTCGCCAGGTAGGGTCAGGAAGCCCATTTTACGAGCTGATTCTCTCAACTCCAGTTCCAGAAGAATTCACGGAGCCCGTCGTGTCCTACTACACGGGCAATGATGATCCCCTCCAACATCTCTAGTGGTTTGAGGACGTCATCTCCAATAGGCAGATGACAGACGCCTTCAAGTGCAAGTTGTTTGCCATCTCTTTTAAGGGAAAGGCGAGAGACTGGTTCCACTAACTCTCCTCCGGGACCATCTACAGCTTCGAAGATCTGTGTCGGAGTTTCCTGTTGCGGTTTGCCACATCAAAGAAAAGGAAGAAGGTGGTCGAGGCTCTCTTCCTAGTCCAGCAGAAGACTGAGGAATCGTTGCGAAGCTACATGGACCGATTCCAGGAAGAGGTTCTCTTGGTCTATGAGGTGTCAGGGCACACCTTGCAACTTGCCTTTATCCTCAGATTGTGGCAAGGGCTGTTCAAAATGGGACTTGCCCGAGGCTCCCCTCTGTCATACGAGGAATTGATCGAACGGGTGGGGCGAGAGATCGAGGGGGATGCCACCAACAATGCTTTCTTGGAAAAGTTGGCTAAGTGGGCCGGAGGAGAAGAGAAGGGGGGAGGAGGATCCCAACATAATGTGGTGAGAAGGGGGGCAGGAAGCAGGGGGAAGGTACCAACCACCCGTCAATCGGCCAATGTGGAAGCCACCGGGAGGGTATCCTCAGGGTCGCGAAAGAGGATTTGTCCAGGGCGGGGAACCTTTTCAAGGAGGAGGGGGCACTTTCAGGTTGGGAAGGGATGACTCAACCCTCCGGGGTGGCGACCGGGTCCGAGACCCTTCCAACCCCCACTTCAGCATGCCATGATGATAGGCCGAGGAGGAAGAAGAGGATGAAAGAATCGCCTAGGAGGGGCAGAGAGGGGTAGGTTGGCGTTGCCATACCGTGACTTCCACCAGGAGGAAGGTTACGCAACGACTACCTGCCCCAAGTTCTTAGAAATAAGAGGAGGGAGGAGAGCCCCGGCGGGGCAGCAACAACTTCAGGATGTCGGAAGAGGAGGAGAAAGAGCGGAGGTAGAGGACCGATGTGAGGAACCGGTCGACGTGGGAACCCGAGGAGGGATCAGGGTGATCCATGTGGGAGTAGGAATCGAGGCCACCCAGAAGGGTAGCCTCCATGACATCTATCGTCGGAGTGGCTTCGACCTACAGGACCCCACCCCCAAGGAGAAGATCACCGTCATCACCAAGGATATACCCGAGGATGAATATCCATTCTGCGATGCGTTGGTCATCCAAACAGCGATCGAGAACTTCACGATTTTTAGAATCCTCGTGGGCAATGAGAGTTATGTTAACGTGATCTTCAAGAAGGCCTTCGATGAGATGAAGGTGGAGGAGAAGAGGGTAATCACCTCCGATGGTCCTCTCTTCAGATTCTCCGGAGAGAGGAAGGAAGTGGAGGAGGAGTCGAGTTCCTCGTGACTCTGGGGAGAACATCAAAGAACTGTCAGTTCGTCATCGTGGACACTCCGAGTAGCTACAATGCCATATTCAGACGGCCCCTCATCAACGCCTTCCGGCGCGTACCCTACTCCTACCACCAATGCTTAAATTACAACATCGGAGGAAGCGAAGGAGGTCGACAAAGCAATGGAGGGTCAGGCCAGGCTGGAAGCAGCAGACGAGATCGGGATGAAGGAAGTCCTCACCCAGGGCGGGAGGCCGGAGAAGGTGCAGGTCAGAAGAAGGCTGAGCGAGGAGGACCAGGAGAAGGTCCGAGAGTGCATCCAACAGAACATTAACGTCTTCGCATGGAGCGTTGTGGACATGCCAGAGATCGATGCAGACGCGACGTGTCATCGCCTCAACCTCGACCCGAGCGTCCACCCCATCCGCCAAAAGAAAAGAGTTGTGACAACCACTCTGGTCGAGCCCATCAGAGAAGAAGTAAGAAAACTGCTGAAGGCAGGTTTTGTATCAGAGAACCAGTACCCAGGCTGGGTCTCCAATGTTGTAATGGTGAAGATAGGCGATGGGAGGTGGAGAATGTGTATTGACTTCTCTTTATTAAATAAAGCATGCCTCAAGGATTGTTATCATCTGCCTCGAATCGACGCGCTGGTAGAATCAACTATCTGTTTCCCTGTGATGACTTTTTTGGATGCTTTTTCAGGATATCATCAGATCCAAATGCACCCGCCAGATGTCAAGGATGTTTCCTTCATCACAGACGATGGATGTTACTGTTACAAGATGATGCCCTTCGGGTTGAGAAACGCGGGGGCCACGTACCAAAGGCTGATGGATCGAGTGTTCAGGGAGCAAAAAGGGAGAAATTTGGAGGTCTACGTAGATGACCTGATGGTGAAGAGTAGGGATGTTGGGTCTCACCTCTAGGACCTAGTAGAGACCTTTGCCACCATGCGGAAATTCAAGATGAGACTCAACCCTCTGAAGTGCATCTTTGGGGCAGGTAGAGAGAAGTTTCTAGGTCACCTCCTCACCCCTGCAGGGGTAGAGCCCAACCCCGATAAAGTAAAGGCGATCTTAGACTTGGAGTCTCCTAGGAATGCTAAGGAGGTCCAACAATTGACAGAGAAGCTGGCAGGGTTGAGCAGTTTCCTCTCCCGGGCGGGGGACAAGTGCTCTCCCTTCTTCAAAGTGTTACGAGGAAGTCAAAAGTTCGAATGGCCTTTCAACAGTTGAAGAGACAACTCACGCAGGCCACTCTACTCCAAGGGCCAAGTGAGGGAGAGGACTTAGCTCTGTACCTAGGAGTCGGAGCTGAGGCAATAAGCTCGGTCCTAGTTCGGGAAGAAGAAAAGAGGTAGTTACCCATCTATTATGTCAACAAAGTTTTAAAAAAGGCAGAACTCAAGTACCCCATCCTTGAAAAGCTGGCGTTTGCCCTGATCATCTCAGCGAAAAAGCTTCGACCGTATTTCCAGGCACACTCGATCAAGGTAGTGACCAACCATCCCCTTCGCAACATCATGGAAGGGGTGGAACATTCGGGAAGATTGGCAAAATGGTCGGTGAAGCTGAGCGAGTTCGAGATCTCCTTCGTACCTCGACTGTCAATGAAGGCGCAGGCATTGGCTGACTTCTCGGCGGAGTGTGTGGCCGAGGTGGAAGAATCCCAGTCTCCCGAATATTTAGCCTGGGAGATGCTGGTGGATGGGGCATCAGGAAGGTACTCTCTGGGAGGAGTGGTCTTGGTAAGTTCACATGGGACAAAGATTGAGCAAGCAATTGACATTTGTTTCCCTCTCACCAACAATCAAGCCGAGTATGAAGCGGTGATAACAGGGCTCCGTTTGGCAAGGGAGCTGGGGGTCCAGGATGTGAAAGTTTTACGGACTCGATGGTGGTGGCGTCCCAAATCAGGGGAGAGTTCGAGACCAGAGAGCCGACTCTCTAGAGACACCTCACTAAGGTCAAGGGACTCATCGGGCTATTCCGAACCTTTTCCATTCAGCATGTGCCGAGGGAGGAAAATACTCAGCCAGACTATTTGGCGAAACACGACCCTTGAGCAGGAAGAACGATGACAGAATTGTTTCAGCCATCTATTGAAGAAGGAGAGTTGATGGAGATCGATCGGCGACCCGCGTGGATGGACCCTTTCATTGCCTCCTTACCTTGGGCAGGTTCCCAAAGGAGATCTCAAATAAGCGACGATTCAGGTAAAAATCAACCTACTATATACTTCAGGAAGGAGCCCTGTATCGGAAGACCCTGTCTGGGCTCCTTGCAAGGTGTCTCTCCGAGGAGGAAGTCCCGAGGATTCTGGAGGAGATCCGCTCCGGAGAGTGTGGAAGCCACATCAGGAGTCAGACCTTGGAAAAAGAGTGTTGAGGCAAGGTTACTTTTGACCCACGATTAGCAAGGACGTGACAGAGTATGCGAAGAAGTGTCTAAAATGTCAGCTCTTTGCACCACTGCAACTTCTACCAGCGCAAAGGCTCAGGACAATCACGGCGTGTGACCCTTTGCAATTTGGGGAATGGACCTGGTAGGCCATTTCCCCCAGGCCAGTGGGCAAAGGAAGTTCCTCCTAGTCATGATCGACTATTTTTCTAAGTGGCTAGAGGTCAAGGCGCTGGCAAAAACAACCTTGCAGGTAATAAGAAACTTCATTTGGGGAGAGATAATCTGCCGGCACGGGCTGCCCCTAGCTATCCTCAAGGATAACGGGTTGCAATTCGCTAGAGATGAGCTCACCAGCTTCTGCAGTCAGTTGGACATCGACCTTCGCTTCGCGCCCGTCCATCAGCCCAGGAGCAACAGACAAGTGGAGGCAGCGAACAAAACCATTGTAAATTTGTTAAAGAAGAAGGTAGAAAACTTGAAGGGTAACTGGGTGGAGCAGCTCCCACCAGTCCTTTGGGATTTAAGAACCACTCCCAGCATGGCCATGGGGGAAACACCTTTTAAACTCTCCACGGCTCTGAGGTCGTGTTGTCGGTGGAGTTCGACGTAAGGTCCCCTCGAGTTGTGGTCGCAGGGGAAGGAGACGATGAATGGAGGGTAGAGAATGAAGAAGAATAATGTCTCTTGCTTGACCTCATGGAAGAACTTCGAGACCTGGCAACCATTCGTAAGGAGGAGATCAAGCGCAGGATGGCAAGATACTTCGATAGACACATTAGAATCAAGCATTTTGCAAAGGGGGACCTTGTTCTAAAAAAGGTCGACGCTGCGGGAAGGTCAACGACGGTTGGAACTCCACCCCAACTGGGAGGGTCCCTATGTAATTTTGGAAGTGTTAAAGTCAGGAGGGTATCGACTCCAGAATGTTGAGGGAGTTCCTCTTAGCAACACCTGGAGCGGTGATGACCTGGAGCGTTTTTATTCCTAGTTGATAATGGAATTTTTGTCTGGGTAGATTCGTTTTCTGACGCATTGACTTCTGCCCTGCCAGGGCAGGGTACCAGGAACAAAAAGTTTCATGGTGTAGAAGTTAAAATTTCTTATGTTGAAAGAGCCTCGGAGATGGTTCCGCTGACCGGGCTCTCACAAGCCGGCACGACAGATTGACCACTCAGGTGGCAAGTTGAAAAGTCTGCATTCATGACTTGAACCTTGTCATACAAAAAACCGGAGTTGCCCAAAATTCTCTTGATATGATTTTGATCAACCAATGTCCTGGAAGTGCAAAATTCAGATTGGGGTATCATTTTGTGACATTACTGTCAGCGGTAGATACTACCGCCGGCGGTAGCGGTGTTTCTCAAATTAAATCAAAATTAAATAAAAAATCAAATAGATTTGATATTTCCTCTCCCTCTTCCAGCAAGTGTCCTCACAAAAATCAGAAAGTGGTCTCCACCGCTTTTCTTTTGTGTTCTAAATGTAATAAGGTTGGGCATGCATTGGGCTCGTACTTGAAAAAGGGACCTCATTCTTTAAAGCAAATATGGATACATAAGGCTTCCACCAACTATATGTGAGGAACCTCTTAGGTATCCAGATCTTTACTCCCTATCTCTTTTTAGGTCTGTTGGCAGGCTAAGGACAAATGAGATATGTGACACTTGGATGCAGGATGCTCCAAACACATAACATACGATAAAGAAAAGTTCCTTAGCCTAAAGGAAATGAAAGGTGGACTGGTCATTTTTGGAGATAATAGCAAATGAATGATCATGAGCATTGGTACAATGAGTAACGATTCTTTCATTATTTCGAATGATTTGTTTGTTGATGGTTTAAAACATAATTTAATTTCTGTTAGTCAATAATGAGATAAAAGTTTAAATATATTATTTGAATCATCAACAAACTTATGCCAAATTATTAATGTTAAAAACAAATGAAATATTACTCATTATGCTTAGATCACATAACATTTATATTATTGCTTTCAATGATCTCATATTATCTTCAATAAAATGTCTTGTTATTAAGAATGAAGAATTTGAACTTTGGCATATAGTTGATCATTCTGACATCAAGATAATTATAGAACTATCTAAGGAAAAATAAATTCGGGGTCTTCCAAAACTAAATGGTAATTTATCTTCTTTATGTAACCCACGCCAAAAAGAGAAATTTACAAGAACTTCATTTAAAAGCAAAACCAAAGTTTCTACCACTAGACCGCTACAACTAATTCACATTGATCTCTTTGTTCGAGTTAGTACATCTAGTCTTAATGGAAGAAAATATATGTTTGTATTGATTAATGATTTTTCACGCTTTTGTTGGATTATTTTTCTTACCTCCAAATCTGATGCATTTTATGAATTTTCTAAATTATGCAAAAGAATTCAAAATGAATATGAATTTAAAATAAATTGCATACACTCAGATCATGGATGTGAATTTGAAAATGAAAAATTCTCTATATTTTGTGATAGTTTAGACATTAAACATGAATTTTTTGCTCCACGTACACCGCAACAAAATTGTGTAGTAGAGAGAAAAAATAGAAGCCTACAAGAGTTAGCACCATCTATGCTTTCTGAGTATAGGTTGCCTAAACATTTTTGGGCCGAAGCCGTTAGTACCGCATGCTATGTTATAAATCAAGTTATGTTTCACCCTATTTTAAAATTAACTCCATATGAACTATATTTTAAATAGAAGCCTAGTGTCGCTAATTTTAGAGTCTTTAGATGTAAATGTTTATTTTAAATACTAAAGACAACTTAGACAAATTTGATGATAAATCAGATGAATGACATATTTTTAGGATACTCTTCAACTAATCACGCCTATAGAATTTATAATAAAAGAACTAAGACGGTTGAATAATCGATTAATGTAAAATTTGATGAGTTTGTTACATATGTAGATCTTAACACCAATACACGAAAGGAAGATGAACTCATTGTTACCATGGAGCTTACATATGAGGAGGAAATCAATGATGAAACAAAGACAAAAGAAGCTTATGTGCCACCAAGTGTGTTAAAATTCTCTAAGAACCATCCACGAGAACTTTTGTTTGGAGAGCCATCAAGTGGGGAAACGATACACTCTTCCTTGCATGAAACTTTCACAAATTTATGTTTTATATATGAAATAGAACCTAAAAATGTGTCTACCACTTTTAATGATGAATCTTGGTTTATGACAATGAGTGGGGAACTTAGCTAATTTGGGAGAAATAAAGTATAGAATCTAGTTGAGTGACCGTCTAACCATCCGGTAGTTGGGGTCAAATGAATTTTTAAAAATAATATGAATGGTGAGTCTAATATCACTAGAAATAAGGCTAGGTTGGTAGCTCAAAGATTATAACAAATTGAAGGGGTAGACTTTGAAGAAACATTCACACCCGTTGCACAATTAGAGCCAATTAGAATATTTCTTGCATTTACTACAACAACAACAACAACATAACCCATATAGTCCCCAATCATTGGGGGTATGGGCGGGGGAAGATTGGAAACAGACCTAACCTTTGGCACTATGCACAAAGTGGCTTCTCTCAGAGGAGAAAGACCTAACCTTTGACAATAAATGCACAAAGTGGCTGCTCACAGAGTACCACTGAAATAGTGGCCCCCTATACCGTCGCGTTTGCTGCGGAATCATGCCCTCAAATCAAAGCCAAAGACATCAGAGAGGGCAGACCCAAGAATTCATTTCTTGCATTTACTATTTTTAAAAAATTCAAACTATTTCAAATAGATGTTAAGAGTGTTTCTCTAAACAAGATAATTAAAGAAGCATATGTAGAATAACCCCCCTGAATTTATTAATAGTGAATTTCCTAATCATGTTTTCGAATTAGACAAAGCATTTTATGGATTAAAACAAGCGCCTCGTACTTGGTATGATAGATTAACTTTATTTTTATTGAAACGTGATTTTGTTATGGGTAGTGTCGATACAACACTCTTCATTAAATATATAAAAGAAAATTTGATAATTTTTATAAATATATGTTGATAATATTATTTTTGGAGTTACTAATGAAGAATTATGTAAAGAAGTTGTAGATGTGATGCAATATTTGTTTGAAATGAGCTTTGTATGAGAACTTATATATTTTCTTGTATTTCAAATTTCACAACACCATGATGGAATTATTATATGTCAAAGTATATATGTTCATGATATGCTTAAACGATTTGGATTTAAAAATCTTAAACAAGTTAATGCTCTAATGAGTGCACCACTTAAGTTAGGAAAAGTTGAAGCCAGAATCTCAATAGTAAAACATTATATCGAAGAAAGATAAGATATTTGTTATATTTGAGTGCATCTAGACCCAATATTATGTTTGTCGTTTGCTTATGTGCATGTTTTTAAGCTGATCCTAAAGAATCACATTTAAAAGTGGTTAAACGCATCTATATGTATCTAGTAGGCACATATAAACTTGGCTTATGGTATCCCATAATAACTCTTATTTTGCATGGTTATTCTGATTCTGATTACATGGGTTGCTCATTAGATTGCAAGAGCAGTAGTGACACATATCATTTCTTAGGGACTGCACTAGTTTCATGGTCGAGTAGGAAAAAGAATTCTTTTGCCCTCTCCGCCATCGAGGCCAAATATATTGCACTAGGCAGTTGTTGTGCGCAAACACTATGGATGACTCAAACATTAGAAGACTTTGGTGTACACTTCAAAAATATAGAGTTAAGGTGTGATAACAAGAGTGCAATTGACTTGACAAACAATATAGTTCATCATTCTAGATCCAAACATATAGATGTTAGACACAACTTTATTAAGGACCACGTTAAGAAAGAAAACGTGAAAGTTAGTTTTATTAGAATTGAATTTCAATTAGCGAATATTTTCACGAAACCACACCCTGATTCACGATTCAATCTACTACGGTTGGAGTTGGGTATTCTAAGCCAAAATTTTAAAATCTGCAACTTTTTGTAAAATCCATAATAATTTAAAAAAATCCAAAAAATGTTTTTACACGAATTTACAAATCTCTATTTGTTATCGCCGCATGATAACAGCTACAACCGACGATAACTATTGATTTTGCTTTTCTTACTTTCCTTCACTTGTTGCTTTCGTGGGATATATTATTACTGATTTGGACGTAAATGCTCTACATGTTCGGCAAATTTGCTCTTTACGATTCAATTTTCTTAAGATTTTTTTTTCAAAAATAAAATAAAAAATTACAAAACAATTCAAAAATACAAATTATTTGTTGTTGTTTTGAGTTTGTTTTTACGTCTTTTCACTTCCTTTGAAATAAAAATTATATATATATATACTATTTTTAAAGCTAAATTTAAAATATCTAGCATGCGTAGTATAACCTTTAAGGATTGACTATAATGGATGATTTGTTTTATTAATTCTTGTTGAACATTGTAATGATTATTCATGTAATACAAATTATCTTAGATGTACAATGAAAAACATATGTAGGAAACTTCTGTCAAATTGCTTATGTATGCCTCTAAGTATGAGTGATGTTTTATGTTAAACAACGATTCACTCTCACTTATTTCCTACAATTATTTATAATCTTGATTATGCATACTTGTGTAGTGTACTGTTATATCTAGTTAATATGCACACAGTTAAATTACCCACACTCCATCGAATTGCCTTCATGCGGTCCGTGAATATTCATGCACTAACATAAGAGAGGCGTGGTTTAGTATAAATGTGTACTTTCAAGTAAATTTGGGGTCCTTGTTCATTCAAAATAAAATATAATAAAATAAAAATGAATAAATGACAAGACCCCCCCCCCCCCCCCCCCCCCAACAATGCTTTGTACCACTGATAAGTCTCAATGAGCATTGTATGGGCAAAGTATCTTGGGTTGAATTATAAATCATCTTGAGAAAACAATCTTAAACAAAATCACATTTATAACTTTCTTTGGTACACTAGATCACCTAAAAATAAAATAAAACCTATATTGTGATCCGCCAAGCAATACTTAGTTTCTCTGATAAGTCTTAATGATCATTTTATGGACAAAGCACCTTGGTAGTTGTACTTTATTGTGCTTAGAAGTTGTGGAAGTAATTTTACTTTGCATATTGACGATGATTGTGTACATTCATTACATTTTGTATGTGTCTTGATTATTACTATTGTATACTTTATTTTTTCAAATCACAAATTGTACACATCACTGTTTCTTTTATAAACCATCCACTCATGAGAATTGGACTATAATCACGAAAACACATCTTTCTACATAAATAAGTAAATGTACTAGATGACTAAACTTGATCTTTACAATATCTTTAAAGCTTAAATTTCAAATCATATCACCCGGTATTGTTTAAATCCCTTTACGGCTATACTTCACATGCTAGTCCTAATTAATTTGAACTATAATGATTATCCTAACTACTTTCTTACAAAAATCACATTCTCTTGGTTTATAACGTTAATCTTTTATGTTATTACTGAGATTATGATCTATGCTTTATCACGATTTTTTTATGATGTTGTGCTCTTATGCTTTTACAATTATCTTGTGTGTATTTCCCTCGCTATGCACTATTTCATGCTTATCTGCTACATACATTCTTTATTCGCTTAATCATGATTGTTTTTATGAAAGTGGTACTCTATTTCATGACATATCTCACTCCCTCCTCTTTCGATAATACCAAAAGGGGGGAACAAGTTGAGAAATCTAAGAGGAGAAAAATTACAAAAATATTCAATTTAGGGGGAGCACATACTTAGGAAGAGTTTCATATTAGTGTACTTGCATACATTCATATGATCATTCTAACACCTATTTTCAATATTACAATTTACTGCACAATCTTATAAACAAAGCACTTATGTAAATGTTTGATTTCTCATTCATTGAATTTGTTATTATCAAAATAGGGAGTTTGATGAAACATTAGTTCCACATCTTTTGATTTGATCTACCTTTGTTTGTGTTTATAATGTGCAGGTTCTATAGGTAAAATAGAGAGAAGTACATTTGAATACGATTGGGACACTCCATTGGAGATATGGACTGAATTGCCTCCTACCACACAGAGATAGGTCTTATCGTCGACGATAGCCTTCGTTCCAGAACGACCAGTTGGCAAGGTGCAATTCAAAGAGACTTGGCAGGAGCAAGGAGCTAATTATGTAAAGTCTTACTGCGCGACGATAGGTCTATCGCGCGATTGTAACCTTGTGGCCACTCCGACAATTACACAATCATTGGCAGCCAAACGAAGCATGTAATCACATTTTTGGTGCTAGGATTTAGAATGCTACTGCGCGACGATAGGCTTATTGCGACACGATAAGTGTTGAGTAAGATAACAAGCTTAGCTTCCAAATCAAGATATGAGGAGCGGGAAATTCATTTAATAGGCTACCGCCTGACGTTAGGTACTACTGCAGGCGATAGTTGACAGAGTTCTATTTAAAACCATTTCACTTTGTCTCCCTAAAGTGAACACGAATATTTTTGAGAGAGCCTTCGTCCTAGAGGTCCAGATGAGATCCAAGACTCCCTACATCGATTGGAAGAGACTTCGAAGGAGAAGAACATCAAAGCTTATTCATGATGAAGTTCGATCGCATCTACGATGACAATCTGAAGTGTTCCTTCGCATTACCTTCATAAGTTCATTAGGGAGTTTTTATTTCAAAAATATTTTATCATCTCTATCTTTGTATTTCCCTTTTAGTTTAGTTATGTATTTGTTGTACGTTGAGGAATTCGCCTCTTGAGTTAGGCGGCTAGGTGTTTGTAGGGCTTATGGGGATAATTCATCTCCAGTGTTAAGCGACTAGGTGTTTGTAAGGCTTAGGGGGATAATTCATCTCTTTTGTTAGACGACTAGACTGGGGTTTAGGTTTATGGGGCTTATGGCCTATCTGGGGATAGATGTCTAAGGCCAACCGGTTAAAAGGACGAGTCGGTATAGAAAACAGAGTTTTTTCCATTGCCTTGATCTTCAACGTCATAAAGATCCAAGTTTTGTAATCATTCTTAAATATATTTTAAACTTGTCTTTTTATTGATCTTAAAGATGTTTCATCACTGATATTATTATTTCATAATATAAGTTTTTATTATATGAAAAGAATTTTATAAGTCATTAATCCCTTATTCACCCCACATCTAAGGGCGCTTCACGATCCAAAAATATTGTGATCATCATTTTCCTTTAGGTCATTCTCTTCTCTAGTCTTGAGGAGCATTATATAGGACTTGAGCTTTCCAAGGAGAGTGTTAGCAGGTTTCCTTGTGGCATATGAACTTTTTGATAACCCGGATCCTAAAGTTCCCATGAGCTACAAAGTACATCAACAACTTATTATTGATCTTTGTGGTAGAGAACTCCTTGTCCAAGCTTCTCAGTTCACTTACAATGAGGATGAATCTTTGATGCATACCAAAGACATTCTCTTTTGTTCCTTTCTTGAAATATTTATATTGAGATATGGGGAGAGACCTTTTGTCTTTCCTTTCATCAGCACTCTGTCGAGGGATTCCCAGATTTACTTGGTAGACTGACTGTTTACCACTCTTTGGTATGTTATTTGTCATTGTTGACACCAAAATATTCATGGTCTTACCATCACAAGACCTAGCCCTTTTATCCCCTTCAATTCATTGAACATTGGGTTTGGGGATTTATTTTCCATTTATGCATCCACCTTGGTGGGTATGCAAGAACCTGTAAAGATAGAGTCAATCTTCATCAATAGAATTCATATATAATCTAATCATAGATTTCTACAAAGTAAACTTTTTTAAGTTGCACAAAGGAGGTCTGTATATGGTGGCATAATCTTTGATTTGTGATGTACTCTTGAATAAATGGTAATCAGATTCTCAGAGTAGAGGATCTTGGTTAATCAAGGTGTTAGTCTTTAAAGATTAACCTCAATCTTATACAATTGGAAAGTGCGGAATCCATGTCGACTAAAGGCTTCTTAAGCAATAATTCTTCATTCATAGAAAAATACTTCATGCATCGAATAGAATTCGACGCAAACTTACATTCATGGAGAGAAATATTATATATATGCTCTGAAAGTGGGCTTTAATTTGGCTTGCGCCTTTCTCTAGCCTCATACTTGGATGTCGAATGCAATTCAATGTATGACTACTAACACTTCTACAACGCAAATATCTTCTTCCTCAACATTGCTTCTATACTCTGATTGTAATTTGACATTTGCCTTCCTAATACTTGCAATTTGGTGATTCTACATTCACTGGAAATCGACGAAGCTGAGAAGCACAACTTCGTACGTCGAATACAATTCAAAGTAAGTTGCTTGAATTCAATGATTCTTCATAAACTTAAGGAATTTGACTAAGTCCTTTAGTATGTAGTGCAAGAAGTAGAAATAAAGCCTTTTTATAAAACATTAAGTCTTGATATATCAAATTCATGAGTTTTTCCAACAAAGATCTAGTCAACACAACCATGTAACAACCTCAAATGGCCTAGCATCACCTCCTTGGACATACCATGACATAGACCGATGCTTCCTAAAAATGTGAAAATCAAGATTCGATCGAATGCATATACCTGATGCCCAAAACCTACCATAATGAAACTAAGCCCCAAGCTCATCATTGCAAATTTTTGAGAAGATATATGTGCTACATCTACATCCTAGTTTGACCCACTTCAATCTACCAGAAAAATAAGCATGACATTGAACATCAATTGAGAATTCATACATAGATTGTCAATTGATAATGGCATCCACAATATGACTTCAATCCAATAACATTGGTCCGACCCAACCAACCTGCTCAGCTTCATCACAGCATGTCTAGGACCAAGACTTCATCGTCAAGCTCTAACAACAATGATATGCAAATTGTAAGACTCCCTTCCACCCCCCAGAAGTACACACTGATAAGGGAATCTTATCACACACTAGCACCAACACACAATATCGAAGTGAACTAACAAAAATATGGTCGTCTCAGCTCTCTACCACCATTCATTATCAACGCTATGAATCGTAGATGGTGCTAAGTGAATTATCATCACATCACAAACAGAGTAATGCAAAAGCAATAAATAGCGAAACACTAAACAACCATATATTAATAACATAAATATCAATATAATAAAGGGTCGACAGAAAGTAAACAACAACAATGAGAACAAGGCCATACAATCCAAGTATAACAATTTATAAAATATCTGAGGCACATCCATCTCCTCGTAATGTCCTTATATCATCATCCTGGTGTACTCTGGGTGGTGACGAGGTAAGGGTCACTCGTACATAATGACTAAGTGGTTTCATCTTTCCTCCTGAGCAACTAGCAAGCTAATCCGTCTTGCAGTAAGTATCAGCACAGTGCAACATGTATGCATATAGAAGTACAGTATGAGACAAGTATACTTAAGAAAATGTAGTAAGAGAGTGTGGTAGGAAATGGTAGTATAAACAAATAGTAACAAAGTACGTTATTGGCAAAATACTAGTGGTGACATCAATACATGCACACTCGTAAGTACATAATGAATGTATATGTAACAGTAAGCACGACGACTCGTCCGCATGGTCATATCATAAATAAACTATGTATATATCCTTGTTAGCAGAGTATAAACTAACCATTAGACTCCCTCGAGTCATGTTGCATAACTATATGTAACAAGATTAAACTACAAGATATAATATTTGGTTTAAATCACATTTTATTGCACAAATCATTTCATTCAATGTTTAAAGCGGTTACAATATAAGTAAACATCATGATACATCATGTCAACACTTATACATATGACCCAAACATTGTAGCTAGATGGTGGCAGTGGATCAATATCTCCATTTCTAGGAAGAGGAGCACACCTTCGCCATAGGCCTCGTTGTACAACAGGAAGCATGTACCAACCCCACCGCTCAATAAATGTACATAGTTGCCTTGCTTGTATTGTTTGAGTTGCATTCATGATGTTCAAGCTAGGCGGTATCCTCTAGTTGATGTTAGAGAGATACATGGAGAGTTATTGTTGAGATCTGTTATGATAGTGTAGCGATGATGGCTTTTTCAGTATGACCATGAGATGCTGGCGATAGTATCCTTTAGCAACAAAAAAATCTTGTCGGCTTGTGAATTTCAAGGAACCGATACGGTTGGATGTCCCAAGTTATCGTTTCCATCTTGTCGGACGATCGCTTCATTTATATCTTTTGGTTAAGATCTGAAGGTAGTGCGTTCGCTCTGTTCAAGTAAAAATTACTCGCACGATTCTAGTAGTGAAGAATAAGTCGATGTTATGGGTTTCACGACCAGTTATTACGTTATCTTTAATTGATTTACTCAGGAGTTATTATGTTGTCTTTCATTATGTTAAATTATTGATTGTCTTTATGTCACGTTTTATGCAAGTCCAAGTGTTAGAACTTATTTATGTTTATGTCATTTGTAGGTCTATTAACAAAACCTTGGGTCTTAGAATGGTTTGCATGAATTAGTCTCTTCTTTTGTCTTGCATGAGATTGTAGTAGATCTCTCCTCCCGAGCACACCGTGCGGATGTCGTGGTTCCGGCTCTGTAGTATCATCAGCCTCTATCATCCCCGCCTTCGGCCATCCTCTGGAAACTCTACTGATGTTCTATGCCGAGCCCGTAATAACTTGATATCAGAGCTGCTAAATCCTCCACATTCTGCTGCCACCAAAAGTTCTAGTCCCTTCCTCTAATTTTCATGGGACGTCCACCACCACCAACAAGAAGAAACTACATCCGCTTGGGTTTTCATTGGACGACCCCATTGTCTTCTGTCGAAATCCATGTGGCTTGCTAACTTCTTGCACCCCCATTCTAAGCAAAGGACTGGCCATATTGTGGCCTCATCGGTGTTCCATGACGTCAGTGTCAACGTTTGACATCAACCCCCCCCCCCCCCCCCCCCCCCCACCACACACACACACAAAATGTATCGACCCTCACCATCGTCCTCCGATGTTTTCGTTTTCTTCACCACAACGCTAACCGTCGATGTTGCTCCCATTCGACGTTGTCACTGACTCACTTGCAAATCAATCGATGTTGTTCCGCGGTTAGCGCTCCCCTCATCTCCTTCATCGAGCCCACCATTGTCGTCTGGAGCCCCAGTGAGCTCCTATCGAGCATCTAACGCTTGGCCCTTTTCGAGACTTGCACCCTGTGCCTTCCTCAAGCACTACACCCTTCCTCGAGTCGTTCCTCAGGCATGCACCTCCTTTTATCCATCTGCATCCTTTTGTCCCATGCGTGCTCCTAGCCTTGCTTATTTACTTTCCTAAACTTTAGCAGATTGTATACGATTCAAGATATCGTCATGCACCTTAATGATGGCACAAACCTCACGACATCTCCACCGTCTACGCAGAGCACTCCCGTGCCTGCAACTCTTTGTCTTCAACACCATGCTCTCCATCAAGGGTTTTCTAAACCGGCTCCATGTTCCCACCAACACACCATCCTTGCACCAAACCATTGCATACCTTAACAACACAGCCGACCAACATTCAAGTCTGACAGCAATCTTAACTCCCACCGCAACAATACCCATCGAAAACAACCCCAACGCCCCAAACAATCCAATATGCTTCAACTTCCTACAATTTGATGGATTTGAATCACTCCATTGGATATTGAAGGCAAATCAACTTTTTCTTCTACCACTGCATACAAATGTCATAGTAACATCAGGCTCCTTCCACATGGACAACAAGCAATAGATTTCAGTGGGAGCATTTTCTTCTTGAGATGCATTCACTGTTTCTCTCAAAAAGAACTGTCTCTACCCCACCATCAAGGAGCACTATCCAAGCGAAAATAATCCTAACTGATGCACATCTACCGAGGTGTGTTTGAATTGTTAGCCAATTATTTCAACATCTCTGAATGATATTTTGCTAAGTTATTTTTTTCTCGAGACTGCAAGATGATATCCTTCGTGAGGTATAGGCTTCCCAATCCTAATATCATGACACATGTTGTGGGACCAGCTAAACAAAAGGAAAACAAATTTATTGTTTTGCGTCATCCTACTTACTGTGCCATCCCATAACCACTTCACAAATACTCTCCCAAAATACCTAAGCAACCCAACTGCCAGCCTAACTACCAAACGGATTCGCAGTCTTACAAACACCAAGATGCAAGTATTTACTGCAATAGACATTATTTTCGAGAAACAAATTTTCATTACTATGGTTTCTCTACATAAAAGGGGACAAGTTGGCATTTTGCGTCACCCATGTAGGCTGTTTGTTTTAAACGAAAGGATAGTAATTATGGTGAACAATCTTATAAGAGCTTGAGCGAATTGAATTGGGGAAAGTAAAACTAGCAGAATAAGGAAACGGTAGTACCACAAAATGCACAATTCCTTATTTTTCAACTGCTGACAGCATCGATTATCTAAGATTCCATAATGAAGCCTAAAGTTTAGGAAAGTAAATTGTTGGAATACCTTAGCATAGGATAGAAATTTTGAAGTATCCGCTGGTTCCTTGGGGTTCGGATGCTGGATATCTCTTACTCATCATGTCCCCGAGACGAATGAATCGGATGATCTTACAACATTAGCTTCTTGGGGTACTTGTGCCTACAAATTCTTAGGGTACTTGTGCAATCAGATAAATGGAATCAATGTGCATTCTTCTAATCACGCCAAATCATTTTTCTCCTAAGTAACAGCTGAATAAAACAATTTGTTATTTTTGTTCTCTTTCAACATACAACTTCTGAATATTATTTTTCAGTAGATTTATGGAAGAGCTTATCATCCATATTTACCAGAAATCTCCACAAGAACAAACACCATCTTTGAAATGATGAAACCTGTTGGTATCTCTCACAGTAATATCCCGACCAAACATCTTTGAAACCAACTTGGTAAACACATGACAATCGCCACAAACTCGAAGGTTTTTGGTGATCCTGATAGTTGATCCTTGGGGAATGTGAATTAAACCAAATGCAATGGCTAGCCTCTCACTGTGTGTCTGCAGCATCTTTATCTTCTCCTCCTCCCCAACATCATGCAAAACAAAGCTAGTATCTGCAATGTATCCACCTTCCTCCAACTTCCGGGTTATCTTGTCTAACTTTTCATGGATTTTTGGCAAATCTTCATGATAATTATCCCTTGCAACAAATGTATTAATCTTGCTTCCTACTTCGATCCAACTACATGCGGGATCTTTCTTCAATCCTTTTTTCGTCATCTTCAATCTCAATTCCTTGACATCTTTCCATTTTCCCATTGCAGCAAAAGTATTTGAAATAAGCACATGGTTTCCTGGATTTTCTGGCTCCAGTTCAAGAAGTTCCTGAGCTGCAAGTTCACCAAGTTCATAGTTTGAGTAGACCTGGCAAGCACCAAGGAGAGCACACCACATAGGAGCTGTTGGTTTAGTTGGCATCTTTCTAATGAATTCATATGCCTCCTTCAATTCCCCAGCTCTACCAAGAAGATCAACAACGCAAGCATAATGCTCTGGCCATGGATTCAAATTGTATTCGCTTATCATTTTCTCAAAAAACATTTTTCCTTCCATAATAAGTCTGGAATGACTGCATGCATAGAGTAAGGATAAGAAGGTGATATGGTCAGGTACTATCCCTTTAGCCTCCATTCTATCAAACAATTCAATAGCATCTCTTCCTCGACCATGCATACCACAAGCATCAATGATACTGGTCCATAGAACCAAATCTTTGCACCTAACCCTATAAAAAATTTTAAATGATTCATCTATCTTACCGCACCGACCATACAAATCTACAAGTGAACTGCTCACTGAAGCATCAATTTCTAGGCACCTTCGAATCAGGAAACCATGAATTTCTTTTCCTTTCTTCAAGGAGGCCAAGCCTGCTGCGGCAGACAGGAGACTGAGGATTGTGACCACATCAGGTTCTACACCGTCTTTCATCATTTCTACAAACAAACTTAAAGCATCATTAAAGATCCTGTTATGCACACAGCAGGTAATCATGCTAGTCCAAGTCACCACATCCTTGTTCTTTACCTTCTTAAATATGTTCAGAGCATGATTCACCTCACCACATTCTCCATATACGTCTATAATTGTGTTCTCGAGTACACGATCTAGCAGCATGTTTCTGATAGTATAACCATGAATCTGCTTCAAGAGGGAAACACAAACTAAACCACTGCAAGCAAGCAAGATACTGCCCATCATCATTGAATCAGGTTTGATTCCCTCTTTCTGCAATTTCCTGAACAATTCAATGGCCTCCGAGTAGTATGAATTCAGTGAATAACATGCAATCATGGTTGTCCATGATACAACATCTTTGTCAATAATCTTATGAAATATAAGTTTAGAATAGCTTACAAGGCCGCATTTCGTATACATGTCCATGAGCGTGTTTCCCATTTGCAAATCAGAATCAAGCCCTCGCTTTACTGCATGGCCATGAATTTCCTTTCCATTGAACAAGTACCCCAACCGCCCCAAAGCAGAAGCGACAGTTACGAGAGAAACTTCATCAGGTTGAGATCCACTTTCAAGCATCTGATAAAAAAGTTCAACAGCTTCCCTGCATAGAAAATTCTGAATATATCCAGATAGTAATGAATTCCATGACACATTGTCCTTCTCATTCATCTCATCAAACAATCGCACAGCATCAGTCATACGACCGCTCCTTGTATACATAACAATCAGAGCATTTACTTCATAGAGTTCAAAGCTCCTATTGTGCTTTAAAAGTGAACAATGAACCTCTTTCCCTAACTTTAGAAAGTATAACTCCGCGCAAGCTTGAAGGATACTAACAGAAGTAAATGAGTTCATCCTCATACCAATCCTGTGCATTTCTCTAAACAGGAAAATAGCATCAAAATACATTGAAGACTGAACACAGCCAGAAATAATACAATTCCACAGCACAACATCGTTTTTTTCAGGCACCCATTCAAATAACTTCCTCGCGACATCAAACTGCCCGCACTTTGCGTACATGGAAACAAGCGCATTTGTGACAAAACCTATACAACTGAGACCACATTTTACAGCTAAGCTATGAATTTCAATGCCAATGTGGAGGTCTTCAGTCAAACCACAAGCCTTGAGCACAGAAGCAAATGTACACCCATCCGGCATCTCATCCAACCTTCTCATATTCCAGTAAAGTTGAACAGCTTTTTCAGGCTTACCATTAGAGGCATACGCCCCAATTAAAGCATTCCAAGAAAAGATTGTTCTTTGAGGCAATTCATCAAACAGTTTTTGAGCGGCGAAGAGACACCCGCATTTTCCGTACATGAACAGCAGCCTTGTGCATAGAAATCCGTCATCAGAGCTGGAATTAGTTTTGAGAATGCGAGCGTGGATCTGCTGCCCGAGGTATGCTATTTTATGGGAGGCGCAGAGCTCTAGAGCAGATGAAAAGGATTCCTGGATAAAAGGTTTTGATGAATTCTGATCAAACGAGGCGACCAGCGAGGAAAATACTTCTTTGACGGAAGTTTTAGCTTCCGATTTTGGAGGAGATTGTGAAAGAACTAAACGCGTGTTATTAGAGGAGAAGGACGGCCGGAGTAGAGAGGACGGAGAGTGGTGGACACTGGTCATAAGAAAACGAGGAATTTTGACGGTTTTTTGGCCTCCGACGAAATTTGTGGAGAGTAATAGCTAGGAGAGAAGATTTAAGGGGTCAGGGATCCTCTCCATTAATTTGAACTTCAAATGGAGGTTCATTACATGGTGGTGTTGATGCATTCTCACTTATCTAATGATGGAAAAAAATTTCAATCCGTGTCCCGTTTCAAAATCTTGGTCCGGGTTAAATGGTGTGTTGACATGTGGTGAAATCTCGCGACTTTATCGAGTATTAGGTATTTGGCGCCAAAGACAACTAAACCGCGCGGCAAATAAAATTAATCGATGCTCTATTATACTCCGCCATTTTCTTTTCTCCATGCTCTGTTATACTCTGCCATTTTTTCTCCTCCCAAGCTTTTCATTTATTCTGGAAGCAACTGAACTCTCATACTCGATAATTTCTTCTCAATTTTTCGCGCGTTCGCAGAGCTCCTAAATGGAAGAGCAGGTATTGTTTCTGGATTTATCAAAATTTGTTGTTGTTGTTGTTGTTGTTGTATATGCATTTAGATTCCCAAACTTCACTTCCCTGGTAGCAATCAACATCTTTTACTTTAGGGTTCATTTACCGTCTTTGTAGAAGACGATTGTCTTGGAGATCGAATTCAGTCTCCATAGAAATCAAATTTGATTTTCATGAAGATCAAATTTGATTGCATGGAAATCAAATTTGATTTCCAAGAGGATTAAATTTTATTTTTACGTAATATCATATCAATTTTTTTGGTAGGTTACAAGCAGAACAAGCAATTATGTATTTACAGTAGCCGATAGTGAAGTTAAAGCCTATGAGATGTATGCAAGTATAATTGATTTTAGTGTTCGTAAAGAGCATAAAATATTCTGGCCTGGAACAAAAACTCTTAAGGCACGTGAATATTGTTGCTCCAGGGCTGGATTAAAAAAAGTGGACAAGGTTCCATCATCACATTTCAAATTTCGATGTTTAGAGACTAGGGCTATGTTTGGGACAGCTCTAGCGGATGGAAAATCTGCTGATTGAATAGAGCTTTTAGAAAAACTCATATAAGAGAGTTGCAGACAGTTTGGAGAGTATTTGCATAAGTGATGATCGAATATTACTTTTTAATTTAAGTTGTTTGGTAGAACAACTGTTTGAAAACTGCATTTTAAATAAAAAATTGAAATATAATGGTTGTGAAAACTCGCGCCCAGATAAACACGCGTGTCTGGTCAAAAAATGGTCGCTCTGGCGAAAAAACGGCCGCCCGGGCAAAAAACGGACGGCTGGGTGAAAAACGGCCGACCGGTCGAAAAATGGTCGCTCGGGCAAAAAACTGCCACATGGGCAAAACACGGGCGCCCGGGTGAAAAACACGCGCCCGGGCGAAAAAATGCGCCCTGGGCAAAAACGGCCATCCGGGAGAACAATAGCTGTCGGGTGAAAAATGCGCGTCCGGGCAAAAAATGCGCATCCGGGCAAAAAACAGCCGCCCGAGAGAAAAACGGCCGCACGGTCGAAAAATGCGCGCCCGGACAAAATACACGTGCTCGGGCAAAAAACACGCACCCCATGCAAAAACGATCGTCCGGGAGAACAATAGCCGCTCGGGCAAAAAACGAGCGTTCAGGCAAAAAATGTGCATCAGGGTGAAAAACAGTCGCAAAGCCAAAAAATGCGCGCCCGGGCAAAAAACGTGCATCCGGGCGAAAAATGACCGTCAGGGCGAAAAACAGCCGCACGGGCGAAAAAACGGTCGCAAGTGGGAAAACGCGCGCACGTTCGAAAATCCGCCTCCCGGGAGAAAAACCGCCGCGCGGGCGAAAAATGCGCGACCGGGCAAAAAACGCGCGACCGGGCGAAAAATGCGCGGCCGGGCGAAAAAACGGTCGCCCGTGCGAAAAACGGCCGCCCGGGCGAAAAACAAGCTCTCAGGCAAAAAACGCGTGTCCGGGCAAAAAAAGGCCTCCTGGGCGAAAAATGGCCGCTCGGGCGAAAAACACGCGCTCGAGCAAAAAATGGTAGCGCGGGCGAAAAATGACCGCGTGAGCGAAAAACGCGCGCCCGGGCGAAAAAGGACTGCCCGGGCGAAAAAGGACTGCCCGGGCCAAAAATGCACACCCGAGCGAAAATAACGAGAGCCCGGGCGAAAAATGGTCGCATGAGTGAAAAATGAGTGCACGGCCGAAAACGAGTGCCCGACCAAAAATGGGCACTCAGACAAAAATACTGGAGTGGTATGCAACGAGGTGGAGTTAATAAAAGAGAAAAAGCTAAAAACAGAAAAAGCAGTTTTTAGAAAGCTATGTTGGACTGGCTTCTCAAAGAGCCTCTAAAACAGCTTATTTGAATAAGCTCTTTTCAAGAATCTGGCTTAAAGAGTTGTCCCAAACAATTAAAAAACAGCTCTGTCGGTTGGAAAATAAATTTTCCATCCGCCAGAGCTGTCCCAAACAGAGCCTAGAACTAATTGTCCCGCAGTTGTTTTCAATGCCGATAGAGAAGGCAAACATTTGACAGTTGACAAATTTGTGGAGGAACATAACCATCCACTTGCTTCTAAAAATGAGCAACACCTGCTCCGATCACATAGGACTGTTGCGGTGGAGAGTGGTAACATTTTAAAGTCAATGTCAGAAGCGGGTATCAGAACCTCTGATGCTTATTGTTATCTAGCTGATGAAGTTGGCGGTTCCCAAAATATGGGATTTACTAAATCAAACGCATATAATTTTATTGGTAAGCATAAAAAATCAAAAATCGATGGAGGTGACGCCGCTAATCTATTAGAACTGCTTAAGGAACGACAAGTATCTGATAACATGTTTTCTTTCGACGTTCAAGTGGATGATCTGAATAGGTTGACAAATTTTCTATGGATAGATGGCCCTGGCAAAATAGATTACGAGTGTTTTGGCGATGTGTTAATATTCGACACAACATATATAATGAACAGATATAATCTTGTTGGGTATATTGCCCTCAATAGTACCTTGATTTGAAGAGGCATCACTCTCAATGCTAAAGACATATTGTATTTGATGAGCTATACTTGTGTAAGATATACAGGTGCAGGTGACTCAAAAGGAAGGGCCAAACATGCCCTTAGATGTGGAGAAATCATCTTCCAAAAGATGAAGTTTTGTCTCAGCCGAGCCGCTGAGACGAGGGGGACAAAACCGCTGAGACGAGGAGCCGTCTCAGCGTATCCGCTGAGAAGAAGGTGCATCCGCTGAGATGTTCATTATACGCTGAGAATCAGCGTGGTCGTCGAACTGGGCTCGACATTCATCGAACTGGGCTCGACATTCATCGAACTGGGCTCGACATTCGTCGAACTGGGCTCGACATTCGTCGAACGCTGGCAAGATCGTCGAACGCTGAACGCCGTTCGACAAACGCTGAGACGAGGAGCCATCTCAGCGGAGCCGCTGAGAAGACACACAAGGCAAGTTTGTCGAGCGCTGAGCTGGCAAGATCGTCGAACGCTGAACGTCGTTCGACAAACGCTGAGACGAGGAGTCGTCTCAGCGGAGCCGCTGAGAAGACACACAAGGCAAGTTTGTCGAGCGCTGAGCTGGCAAGATCGTCGAACACTGAACGCCGTTCGACAAACGCTGAGACGAGGAGCCGTCTCAGCAGAGCCGCTGAGAAGACACACAAGGCAAGTTTGTCGAGCGCAGTCCTTCTCTACGGAAAAGTAGGGCGGCGGGTCCTGCGGCTAGGACTAGTTGCAGAAAAGCTGTGTGGGGTCCACCAGCTTCTCCCATACCTCTCAGCAGATCAGCTAAGAGCCGCTGAAGATCAGAGATGTATAAAAGGAAGAGTTAGGGCACATTTGAAGCTCTCTCTCGTCAACGTGCGAAAGAGATCAACTGTTACATTGACGACTGAAGCTCTCGTCTTCTTCCTCCTGCTCACTGAACAAGAAGAAGAAGAAAGCAGAGAAAGAAAGTTAGCTCCTTTGCAAGAAGGAGCAAGGTGATCTTCCATCACTCCGTCGAAGAGGAAGATCAAGTTAGTTGCTGTAATCAACATCTTCAGCAACAGGAAGCACAGTCAGTGCAGGATCTACAGGAGAGTACCTCTACTGTAGAATAAATTTCTAAATCATTTATCTGTAGGGCATCTTGCCTGAGCTGTAAGACCATTTGGTCTAAGTTTGTAGGAACCCGAGGGTTCTGAGTTGTAGGGCTGAAGGCCTGATTGTAGGATCTGGAGCAGATCTGAGGTAGGGCTTAACAGCCTGAGGTAGGACCAGGAGCTGGTCTGAGCTGTAGGAGGAGGAGTCCTCTGAGTGGTAGGACCTGGGTGAGGTCTGAGTTGTAGGATCTGGAGCAGATCTGAGGTAGGGCTTAACAGCCTGAGGTAGG
The DNA here is from genome assembly GCA_033032865.1 of Dactylorhiza incarnata. Classification (NCBI taxonomy): domain Eukaryota; kingdom Viridiplantae; phylum Streptophyta; class Magnoliopsida; order Asparagales; family Orchidaceae; genus Dactylorhiza; species Dactylorhiza incarnata. The sequence goes on from JAWHQI010000222.1 coordinate 120,419, forward strand.
ACCAGGAGCTGGTCTGAGCTGTAGGAGGAGGAGTCCTCTGAGTTTGTAGGGCAGCTGTGCCTGAGGTAGGAGCTGGTGATAGCTCTGAGTTGTAGGGACTTGTGTCCTGAGGTAGGATCATTCCTGATCTGAGAAATTCTGAGGAACTTGTGTTGTAAGCTCTTTGAGCCGAGTTTGGAGAAGTTGGCCCTGTCTAACACACTGTTAGAAGGGTGGAAGGGGGAAAGTGGACTACCCATAGACACACTATCTTTGGGGAACCACTATAAATTATTGTGTGTTTTCTGTGTTTGTTGATTTGCTTGAACTAATTCTAAAATCAGCTAAAGCTAATCAAGTAAAATTCAAAAGACCTATTCACCCCCCCTCTAGGTGATTTAGACTACAAACCTTATATTCTTTCAAGTGGTATCAAAGGGAGGTTGGTCAAAAAGGACTTAACAGTCTGACCGGATCCTAAAAGGTTTAGTCTAGTCAAATCCCAATGGCCTCCAGTGGACTGCAAAAGGAAATGAGGTCCATGAAGTTGCCCATATGCACCAAAGAAAATTTTGGCATATGGAAGCAAAGGATCAGGTTGTTTATGGAAGCATCTGATCCAAGGATCTTCATTACAGTTGAAGAAGGACCTTTCACCTTTCACACTGCATCCACTATTGATCCAACAAGAAGAGTGGCCAAACTATTCAAAGATCTGACCAAGGATGAACTTGAGTTGTTCACCATGGACAAGAGGGCCCAGAACATCATTGTCAATGCTATTGATGATTCCACCTTTCAAAACTTGGTACACTGCACTTCTACCAAGGAAATGTGGGATACTCTAATAGTATATATGGAAGGGACAACTGAAGTTAGGGATGGCAGGAAGTCACTCCTAAATCAAGAGTATGAAGTCTTCAGGCAGCAGAGCCAGGAAAGCATATCCATGTGCTATGAGAGGTTCTTCAGAATAGTCAATGAGCTGAGAACCTATGAGAGGGCTTTCACCAACTATGAGCTGAATGACAAGTTCCTTAGATCTCTCACAAGAGACTGGGACACAAAGATATGTGCCATCAGGGAAGTGGCCATGCTTGGTGAGACCCCAACTCACACTCTATTTGGGAAGCTGCTTTCCTATGAAATGCAGCTGTCTGCAAGGAAGGAAGAGGACACCTCTTCAAAGGCAAAAACAATGGAGAATTCTGTGGCTCTCAAAGCTGACAGCTCCAAGAAAAGCAAGGGGAGGATAGTGGCTCCTCCAAGGAGAAGAGCTGAACCTGAAGCCAGCACCTCAGGAGGCTCTTCCTCTAATGAAGAATTTGCCGTCTTCTCTAGGCAGTTCAAGAGGATGATAAAGAGAAAGCCATAGAGGAACATGCCCTCCTCATCATCACACTACAAAAAGAACAGCAGCAAATCTGAAAGACTACACCCAAAGGGTGACAGGTATGATTCAAAACCCAGTAAACATTCTACTAATAATATAATCTGTTATAGCTGCAGCAAGCCTGGACATGTCATAGCTGACTGTCCAGTCAAAAGAAAGGATAGTGGTGAAACAAAGCATCATCACCACAAGGATAGGAAGGGAGAAAAGTCACTCCTAGCAAAGAAAGAAAGAAGCTGGAGTGAGTCTGATCCTTCAACATCAGGGTCAGACTATGAAGAAGAAGCCAACATTGGGCTGTATGCAGCAGAAGAGGATGAAGACAATCCAGCTGCAAAGGTTGGAATCAGGACCCCTCTATCACACTCCGATAGTGATGAAGAGGAGGATGAAGAAGACACTATTCAGCTAGGCCTTATGGCCTTAACTGATGAGGAAGAGAGTCAGAATGCTTCTGACAAGGTTCAGGTACTATCTCATTCCACTTCATTTCCTGATTATGAGACCAGTCCAGAATCTGTTGCACCTTCATCAATTGATGGAAGGGGCATGGATGCTGAGGAAGAACTCAATCAATTGATTGAAAAATATGGTGTTCTTTTGGAGGCTCTGAAGAAGAGCAAGAAGCTTGCCAAGAGGCAAGCCCAGAAAATTGTTGCTCTCAAAGTGACTAAGGATGTCATCACTGAACCTACCACCCTGGTGGCTCAGATGAGCAGACAAATTAATCATTTACAGGGGTTAACTATTGTGCAATTAAGCACTATTTCCCTGAAGAACAAGGTCATCAAGGGCCTTGAGGAAAAGCTTGAGAAGGAGAAGAGCCTGGTGGCTCAATTCTCCAAGCCCAGATCTGTGCTTCCTATCATTGACACCTTCTCCTCTCAAACCAATAGGAGAGGACTAGGATTCAAGAAAATGGAAGTAGGAGAAGGGAGTGGAGTTAAGAGCAAGGATAAGGCTAAGCCTCAACCCACTTTTCGAAAGGTGATACTTCCCTCCAACAGGTATGACCATGAAAGCATTTATGGTCACTGGAAGAATGAGAGGTGCTATAGGAAGGAAAATGCTCCTTCATATAGTGGAAGAAAGGGAATGGGATTGAGTGCCATGAAGGCTCCCCATGAGGAAATTCAAATGGCCCAACATGGACCATTTGTTTTTGGTACATCAGCCACTTCATTCAAGAATGAGAAGGCAAGCCCTTCTAAGGTTGGATCTGTCAAGACCATGACTGGTGCCAATTCTATAAACATATCTGAGTGCTCAGTGTCAGATGCCATCAAATCTTGTATGGCTGCCAAGTCAGTGCAAGCTGATGCCATCAGGACAAAGAGCATCAAGATAGCACACAAAATGACATTCAGTCAAATAATTGATGAGAGGAATAGGAATAATGCCGCTGTATCTATTCCTGAACATAAGGACCGTGCTACACAATCCTCAAGAAATGCTCAGAAAAGAAGATACAACATTCATGAATGTTGGTGCTGTGGTAAAGTGAGACACTTTGCCATAGATTGTTGGTACAACCCCAATGTACCTAATGCAAAGAAGAGTCTTCCTGTAAAGGGAGCAGCTAGAGTTAGATCATTTGATCATGCTAACAAGAACCTAGGACCCAAGTCACCTTGGGCTCCTAAGGGATATTAAACTCTATTTTGCAGGATAGTTCAAGTACCAGCCTCATACATAAGTGGTACTTGGACAGTGAGTGCCCATGGCACATATAAGGAAAAAAAGTTGACTTCATAAAGTCAACATCAGTAGAGGACTAAATCCTCAAGGTAAGTATCTCTATTGTGAATTTATCATCAAATACTATCGACAATAGTGTTAAAATAGGATGATAGAATTAACCAGTGCAATCCGCTTAGCTAAGGTTCAAATTCGCCTAAAATCTAGGTAAAGTCTGGGTTCGACAAATGTCGAGCTCAGCTCGACAAATTTAGCCCGGGTTGAAGCATTAGTTTTACCGTCTCAGCTGAACCGCTGAGTCGATTAGGTCAACACTCTGGCCCACTATATAAACCCTCGACTGGATTAAATGACCCTTCACATTCTCTCGCACCACCCTAGCCGTCGAGATGAAACCTCTACTCTTCCGTCCCAGAGTTTTCATTTTTCTCATTCGACTAAGATGGCGCCCAAGATTGCGAAGGAATTGCAAGAAGGTTGTGAGTTGGTGAGGGATGGGTTTCTTCATGCCTCACCAGAGATTTTGAGTGTTATTTCGTTGATTTCTGATGCGGGACTAGACTTCTTGCTGTCTGAACCCTCTCAGATATTCAAGCAAGAAGTCCTAGAGTTCTTTGCAAATGCCAAGCAGTCATCTTCTAATGATGGCTTAACTTCTAAGGTTGGTGAAATTAGGGTGAAACTGTCCCCTAAGAGACTTGAAAAAGTACTGCACCTTCCTAGAGTGGAAGAAGAGGAAATATCTGCAGAAGACAAGGAGCATGCCTTGAAGTGGTGTGAATACAGTGCTCCCCAGACCTCATCACTGAAGAAGAAATTCTTCAATCAAAAAGGGAAGTTGTTATGTGACATTGTGGGAAAGGCACTCCTGTGCAAGCCTGGCTCACATGACACAATCTCTCAACCCATGTTTGAGCTGATTGTAAGGATTATTTTAAAGAAAAGGACATGCTGGGGAAATGTCCTGTACCAAAGGATTAAGCAATGCATGCAGTCTCCAAACCTAGGAAGGATCATTTCTCTCTACCTACTGAAGGCATATCCTGGAGAATTCTCCTCAATCAAAGGTATCAATATCCATTACCTAAAAATGTTGGATATTAAGACTCTAGATAGATCCACAAGGGTTCTCCCCATGAGCCAACCCTCCGTGTTAGCAGAGTTGAAGGAGAAGAAGAAGAAAGATCTGAAGAGTGGAGAAGGAGGTACTAAATTCTCCAAGAAGAAAGGTGATCCTCAAGAGCACATGGAAGATGAAGAAGGAGAAGATGTCCCCAGGACTTGTAGGGATGAGGAGCCCCAAGGAAGAGTTGAACCCAATCCCGAGCCAACTCAGATGAATACTGATCCAGCTGTTCCTCAAGCTGAAGATAAACTTCCCAATTCACCTATCCATGGTAAATTAGGATTTCAGTTAGGCTTCTCCTCTCTAACAATAGTATAGTCTAGGTGTTTAACTCATCAATCATTTTTCAGGTGACTCTAGACAAAATTCTCCACCTATGGATGCTCCAAGTGAGGGGGAGCGCATCCCTCTCTTTGGTGATATTGGTGGGGGTGCTAGTGAAGGGGAGCACAACCCAAGTGCTGAAGATCTGCATAGACCAGAACCTGGAGTGGAGAAAGAAGTGGCCCAGGAAAGGCCAGCTACTATGCTAGACACATCTGATCTGCTGAACTCAATTAAATCTTTAATTGAGGGTCAGATGTTGTCTATGAAAGAGACAGTTGCTGAAAAGGTCCATGATGTCTCTGCTCAGATAAGGGATGAGTTGTATGCAACAAGAGCTGCATTGATTAAGGAGATCCAGGCCAGTGAGCAAAGATGGAGTCAAGAGTGGCTGCAGTCAGAACTGAGCTGAATGCCCAGGTTAATGATGTCAAAACTGCATCAGAGCATATCCTCCTGCAAATGACAAGATGGTTTGAAATGGCCAAATGCACAGTTGGTGCTCAACACACTGTACTGAAGCAAATTGCTGATCATCAAGGGGTCTCCACCAAAAACATCACATATGTAAAGAATCATATTTACAAACACCAAAATGTCTGGGAGAATGCAGTTGCAAGGATGGCACAAGTGGTCAACACATCAAGCAGCCAAGTCAAGTCCCACATTGACAAGGCAAAGGAATCCATTTTGGATGATGTGGACAACTCTCTTCAAACTCTCTCCCAATCCATAATAGATCAACCCTCTGAAATAGAGAAGAAGATAATGGAAAGTGGCAAAGAGGGGGAGGAGAAGGTTACCAATCTACATACTAAGATGAAAGGAGCTCACATTAAGCTGTATAACAACATGGAGTCTGCCCACAAGCTAATACTCTCCAATCAAGCAGAAGCCAGCAAGCAAGTGGTGGAAGTGGTCAACAATGCTTCCAGTGCTATTCAAGAAAATATCCTAACCATGGTCAAAAAGGTTACTGATAATCAGTGGGACTCAAGCTTAAAAGTGCTGCAAGGAACAAGAATTGCTTTGAATCTTCCAATCTTGAACCCAAGCAGAAATGAAGACTTTGACTTCCAAAGTCAATCAAATCTGATTGCTGATGAGAGAGCAGCAAAGAGGAGAAGGGCAGAGGGCATTCAAACTGCTGAAGAATATATGGCCCAGAAAAGAATGGAAAGATTAGAGGATCCACTCCATGAAGATGACAATCTGGAGTTGGACACAATTGTTGTCAATACTTGGGTGAGCCATGACAATCAAATGAAGGACATTGACCATGTCTACTCAGCTGCTGAATGGATTAAGCACCTTGAGAGGGAATCCTTAAGGGAAAGGATTCTCAAAGAAAACTTGGTGAGAAGGGAAACTCCTGTAAGGATTCCCACAAGATATCTTCCAAAGCCTCTTCTATACTTCAAAGTAAAGGAAAAGATCAAGGCTGCTGCTGAAGCTAGGAAGAGGAAGTCCAAAGATGGAGAATGCTCTTCCCAGGGTCCATCTAAGAAGACCATGCCATGAAATATTTTCTTTTACCAATCATCAGTTGTATTGTTTGAAATATCTGTACTGAACATTTAAATTGGAATGATATTTCATCTTTTGATCATAATGTTGTGTTTGTTACTATTGCTATATGTACTTTGTACCTTTATCTTTAGTATTCGGGAGCTAGAATGGGATGTTCAATTTGAACAAGTTCAGTTATTACAGAAATTGCTCACCAATTAAGGGGGAGCAAATTCCCTGCTCAGGTTGAGGGGGAGATGGCAAATGCCAAGATTGTATAGGTTGACCTATAAGTTGATCCAAAGGGATCTATAGATGTTGCCTCCCAATCCCTAATGGGATAAATAGTTGAAGAAACCAGAAAGGGGGAGAATGAGCCATTGCTAAGTAAGAACCTATGCTTAGGATATTAACAAGAGGGAGATAGCGCCTATGCTACACAAATAATTTTTGTGATATGGTTTTTATTGTTAATGTACCTTAGCATTGGGGATGTTCTGCCTTCTTCAAATAGGGGGAGATTGTTGGGTATATTGCCCTCAATAGTACCTTGATTTGAAGAGGCATCACTCTCAATGCTAAGGACATATTGTATTTGATGAGCTATACTTGTGTAAGATATACAGGTGCAGGTGACTCAAAAGGAAGGGCCAAACATGCCCTTAGATGTGGAGAAATCATCTTCCAAAAGATGAAGTTTTGTCTCAGCCGAGCCGCTGAGACGAGGGGGCCAAAACCGCTGAGACGAGGAGTCGTCTCAGCGTATCCGTTGAGAAGAAGGTGCCTCCGCTGAGAAGTTCATTATACGCTGAGAATCAGCGTGGTCGTCGAACTGGGCTCGACATTCGTCGAACTGGGCTCGACATTTGTCGAATGCTGGCAAGATCGTCGAACGCTGAACGTCGTTCGACAAACGCTGAGACGAGGAGCCATCTCAGCGGAGCCGCTGAGAAGACACATAAGGCAAGTTTGTTGAGCGTTAAGCTGGCAAGATCGTCGAACGCTGAACGCCGTTCGACAAACGCTGAGACGAGGAGCCGTCTCAGCGGAGCCGCTGAGAAGACACACAATGCAAGTTTGTCGAGCGGTGAGCTGGCAAGATCGTCGAACGCTGAACGCCGTTCGACAAACGCTGAGATGAGGAGCCGTATCAGCGGAGCCGCTGAGAAGACACACAAGGCAAGTTTATCGAGCGCATTCCTTCTCTATGGAAAAGTAGGGCGGCGGGTCCTGCGGCTAGGACTAGTTGCAGAAAAGCTGTGTGGGATCCACCAGTTTCTCCCATACCTCTTAGCAGATCAGCTAAGAGCCGTTGAAGATCAGAGATGTATAAAAGGAAGAGTTAGCGCACATTTGAAGCTCTCTCTCGGCAACGTGCGAAAGAGATCAACTGTTACATTGACGGCTGAAGCTCTCGTCTTCTTCCTCCTGCCCACTGAACAAGAAGAAGAAGAAAGCAGAGAAAGAAAGTTAGCTCCTTTGTAAGAAGGAGCAAGGTGATCTTCCATCACTCTATCGAAGAGGAAGATCAAGTTAGTTGCTGTAATCAACATCTTCAGCAACAGGAAGCACAGTCAGTGCAGGATCTACAGGAGAGTACCTCTACTGTAGAATAAATTTCTAAATCATTTATCTGTAGGGCATCTTGCCTGAGCTGTAAGACCATTTGGTCTGAGTTTGTAGGAACCTGAGGGTTCTGAGCTGTATGGCTGAAGGCCTGAGTGTAGGATCTGGAGCAGATCTGAGGTAGGGCTTAACAGCCTGAGGTAGGACCAGGAGCTGGTCTGAGCTGTAGGAGGAGGAGTCCTCTGAGTGGTAGGACCTGGGAGAGGTCTGAGTTGTATGATCTGGAGCAGATCTGAGGTAGGGCTTAACAGCCTGAGGTAGGACCAGGAGCTGGTCTGAGCTGTAGGAGGAGGAGTCCTCTGAGTTTGTAGGGCAGCTGTGCCTGAGGTAGGAGCTGGTGATAGCTCTGAGTTGTAGGGACTTGTGTCCTGAGGTAGGATCATTCTTGATCTGAGAAGTTCTGAGGAACTTGTGTTGTAAGCTCTTTGAGCCGAGTTTGGAGAAGTTGACCCTGTCTAACACACTATTAGAAGGGTGGAGGGGCAAAGTGGACTACCCATAGACACACTGTCTTTGGGGAACCACAATAAATTATTGTGTGCTTTCTGTGTTTGTTGATTTGCTTGAACTAATTCTGAAATCAGCTAAAGCTAATCAAGTAAAATTCAAAAGACCTATTCACCCCCCTCTAGGTGATTTAGACTACAAACCTTATATTCTTTCAAATCTTGTATGTGCACCCTTTGTTGCAGTTAATCATCATTGACAAATGTCGTAATTGATATTGCTTTTATAGATGAAGAAACCATAGAATCATTTACATGACTCTTTCAAACTTTTTTAAAATTTGTATCTGGTAAGCAACCCTTAACAATCTATACTGATCAAGATCAAACAATGATTTGTAGGGCAACTGTGCCTGAGGTAGGAGCTGGTGATAGCTCTGAGTTGTAGGGACTTGTGTCCTGAGGTAGGATCATTCTTGATCTGAGAAGTTCTGAGGAACTTGTGTTGTAAGATCTTTGAGCCGAGTTTGGAGAAGTTGGCCCTGTCTAACACACTGTTAGAAGGGTGGAGGGGGAAAGTGGACTACCCATAGACACACTGTCTTTGGGGAACCACTATAAATTATTGTGTGCTTTCTGTGTTTGTTGATTTGCTTGAACTAATTCTGAAATCAACTAAAACTAATCAAGTAAAATTCAAAAAACCTATTCACCCCCCCCCCCCTCTAGGTGATTTAGACTACAAACCTTATATTCTTTCAAATCTTGTATGTGCACCCTTTGTTGCAGTTAATCATCATTGACAGAATGTCGTAATTGATATTGCTTTTATAGATGAAGAAAACATAGAATCATTTACATGACTCTTTCAAACTTTTTTAAAATTTGTATCCGGTAAGCAACCCTTAACAATCTATACTGATCAAGATCAAGCAATAGTTGTAGCCATTGAGAGAGTTTTGTGTAAGAGCCGACATCGATTATGTCAGTGGCATATAGCTAAAAAAGCTCCCACTAAGGTTCATTAATTTAATGTGGATCATGACATAAGATCTTTATTTTACAAATGTTTGAGCAAATGTGATACAATTAAAGAATTTGAAGTAAACTGGAGTTCGATGATTGTTCGTGGCAACCTACAAGATAATAGGTGGTTGAACGACCTATACAATATAAGGCAAAAGTGGGCCACATCTTTTAATCATGACATTTTGTCCACGCAAAGGAGTGAGTCCTTAAATAATGTATGTCATGTCATCACAAAGTCGACATCCACCTTAGTTGATTGTTTCAATTAAATGGAAAAAATGGTTAGCAATTGTCGTGATAAAGAGGAAGAAGAAGATTTTAGATGCAAACAAGGGGCTATACATGTTGATGTGCGAAATTGTCTAATTTTGAAACAAGTTTCGAAGTTGTACATGCGTACAATGTACAGTAAATTTTATGATGACTTTAAAGAAGACGCATTTGGTCTATTCATTGAAGAAGAACATATACTTGCTGAAAATGTTTACACTTTTATCATAAGATGGAGCGATCGGGCAGAACATAATAAACATTGGAATGTGGAGTTGGACAGCAGTACATACGACATACATTGTTCATGTTACAAGTTCCAAACTGGTGGGATGCTATGTATCCATGCACTTAAAGTGTATAATCACAAGAATCACTACTAGAAAATTGACTTTAGCCACGCTCGTATTGCCCACGACCATTTGCCGTGGCAAACAGTCAAATTATCGTGGCTAAAAGTCTAAAATTGTGGCTAAAAGTCATAGAAAAAGGGTACTTGCCACAGAAAGATCATGACAAATATTTTTTTGCCACGCTCGTATTGCCCACGCCCATTTGTCACGGCAGTCCGTGGCTAAAAGTCTTTTGCCACGATTTTGGACTTTTAGCCACAGTAATTTGCCCTGGCTAAAAGTCAGTTTTCTAGTAGTGAATATCACTCGTATCCCTGATAAATATATCTTGAAACAGTGGTCAATAAATGGAAAGAAGGATATCTACTATTATGACAATTCAAATAGCTCAAAAGGCTTTTCAAGTTTGGCTTTTAGAAATCATATTTGTCGTTCGGCATATGACTTGGCTCTACGTGTTGAAAAGTGCAGTAATATGAGAGAATATATCATTGATGCAATATCTGAGATTTCAAACTATGTGGATCATTATTTGGATAAAGAAATCTCAAACGCAAATACGAAGAAGAAAGCATCCATCAAGGATCCACCACGTTTATGTCCAAAAGGTATTCCAAATGCTCGTATTAAAGCACGTTGGGAAAAGCCAAGTAATCCTATTTTCTATATGCTAGTGTTTATACATGTTACTTTTTTCAAAACATCACTGTTAATAATATTTTTTATATATGCAGGGAAGTAGGTTAAAACCATAGGGAAAAAAAAGAAAACACGGCAGATTGTCAACATGATTTCCCCCAGAGTATAGATGAAAACACAGCAGATTATCTTCATACTTTGTAAATTGTTGTTTTATGTTAGCTAACATTGCTCTATGTATCTTCATACTTTGTAATATATGTTAGCTAATATTGCACCATGTTTCTTCAATATAAGTTATGCTTCAATTCTCAAAATATTTGAAGATTTCATATGCTATCTCCGCCCTATAAAAAGACATCTTCTGCGACCAGTCCTTGTAGTCCTTCCAATCGGTTGTGTCACTCCGGGCTATATGCTCTATGTACTTCATAACAAATACCCCGCAATCTACCGCATTCTCCTGACTAGGGATCTCCTTTGCCAACATAATTTTCCAGTTTGTAAAGTTTATTTCAGCATTGCATGCGCCTGCTGTCTTTTGGAGCAATCGAATCTGCATAACAATTTGAAACCTATGTAAGAAATGAAGAAATATATCTAGAGAATTGCAGTCTTTCACTTACTGGATCTCTCGCCAAATCTTTACGTTGGGGATTATATAGAGAGTCATGAATGATCCATTTTGGTTTTTGTATAGTACCCAACAATAAGAACCAATGATCATTCCAGTATACTCGCATGAATGTGATGGCTAAACTTGCAAAAGTTGACTTTGTCAGATGCGCTCCATATAATTGCAATCCAGCAATCTTACCATCATCACGAGTATTTTGATTAAGCAACTGCATTGAGGACAAATAAAGTATAAAATTACACAAAATATAAGATAGTAATAAAACAATTGAAAGCTATGTGTACCCAAAGATTCGGCGAGACGTATATGAAATTTTGCCATGATTTTCCATCTTCTGGTCTATGTAATTCAAGTACTTTTGTAAATGCATCCACGTGACAATCTGCCACACATCCTGCAAATAGAAGATCCTCCATTGCTTCTCGTACTCCAATAATGTTCTGTGCATTGAAGGCAATGTGGTTCCTGCAAATAACATTTTGACAAATATGGTTCAATAAGCAATTAACAAGAAAGACATTAGTGCAATTAATACCTTGTTTTGATGGAGCTCATACGATGGTGGATAAGATCTTTTTGCTCCGCGGATAATGACAACTTTCCAGGATAGTCTTCAGGGTAGGGCTCATCGACTTCAGCTTTCTTTTGATTTGAAGACTGTTTGGGTTTAATAGGAGACTCTTCGATGGTTACAATGTTAGGAGATGACTGTGTTCTACTGATATACTTGTCAAATCCATCAGATAGATCATTAATTTTGTTATCCAATTTTATAACTACATCATTGACTAGAGATATCATTTTAACAACATCATCAAAACGAGTTATCATTTGGTGTTCTAAATCCTGAATGCATCGAATATAAGCAACCTCAGGGGATGGATCATTGGAGGGTGCTGTGGTGGGATCATTGGAGGGAGGTGTCATGGTAACTATGGGGGGATGTGTCATGTCAGTTGGCTTAATTCTCTTGAATTTTTTTGGTTGTGGTGTAGAACTAGATTTTCGTCTCTTCTTCTTCTCAACAGAATATAACATCTGCTCTTCAATTGAAATACCATCAAATTCATCCAAAACCAACAATTGTAAATTTCAAAAATTACAATTACAAAAACTTAACAAAATAAGATAAGTAAACGTAAAATTCACAATACCTGTTCACTAAGCAAATGAGAAATGATGTGGAACAATTCCTTAAAGTTTAATGTTAACTTATCAGACCATCTACATAGCCGAGGTCTACTATCCAGACAGTGTGCATGACGAATTGTCGTGTGTTCTAGAAACCATACATGGGAGAAAAAAATGTAATAAACATATCAACTTCAAATTTAATAAATATATCAACATCCAAGTTACTAAATATAAATAAACTTACTACTAGAACATGGGTTCATCCGTGCATGTACCCTATCAACTCTTGTGGAAGCATGAGTGGTTTATCAAGATGAAGAAGAGATATCTTATCCGCTATGATCTTCATACTATTTAACAAAAAGTCATGAACAGCCTTGGGCCAATTATGCCTAACAAACTCATTTGGCTCACATAATTGTACAAGTACTTCTGGAATTCGATCACCACTTGAGGGGAAAAAAGTTGCATAATAGATGTAAAATCAAAGCATTCACTTCAATATCCGTTTTTTTGCTAGCCATATTATCCAATTTACTCTTTAACTCGTTTTAGTGAGTTTTGCATATGGTTTTGCTGCAAATCTGACATCTTCACCAGAATTGGGCATACCAAGTATCAATGCTACTTCGTTGATAGAAAAACATAAATCTTTGGAGCCAAAAGAAAATACATTCCTCGAAGCATCATAACATGACATCAGAACATATATTAGAGGTATGTTCTGCGGAAGTCGGGGGGCTTCAAAGATTTGTAAAGCTCTGACTTCATGTAATGTCATCTTCTTTTGTTCATCCAAAATGCGTATTACATTACATAGAATGCTTGTGCCCTTGACTCTATAACAAAGCTGCTAAACAAAAGACAATATATTATGCTAGAAATATGTTCTGAACTACACGATATTATGCTTGTTCTACATGATATTATGTTTCAATCTCTGTGGAGACTAATTTCAATCTCTACAGAGATCGAATTTGATCTCTATAGAGATCGAATTCAATCTCCATGACGATCGCGTAACCGTTAACGATCTCCATAGAGATCGGTTTAGAAATGATAAAGAACCATAAAAATCCTTTCTTTCTTCATAACTAATTAAGTAGTTCACAAAGCAAAGAAACAACTACAGAAAAAAATAGCAGAAGAAAGAAGAAACTCGAGAGCTTTTTCTCTTAAGAATCGTAACAGCAAAAATATCAATGCCGCTTTCGAAACTATTCAAATTTTTTATTGTCACGTGTCACAATTGTGTAATTCCCGGACCAAAATCTGGCTCTGGGACATGGATGGAAAAATTTCCCCTAATGATGTATACTCTTTTGATTAAAGGAAAAATAAAATAAGATGAGATTAGTGAACCCGACGGATAAGCCTGAAATAGATCTTGACTCATTGCACTTGAAATGGAGTGGATCCTGATTCGATTTAAGGGGCCGTTGGTTTTCACGGTCCTCGTAGAAAGGAATTTGTTACGTATCAAGAACTTTTTGGCACTATGCACTTCCGAAATATAGCAGTTTCGTACTTTGCAACTTGAATATTCAAAATTGGCGCTTTGCACCCCTCGATTACTAAGTTATGACACTTTGTGCCTTAGGGCAATTTCTAGATGAATGTTTTGGTCCGATTGCAGTTTAATAGAGATTTAGGTCTTTTTTCTTTCTTTCTCAGCAAGCCTTCAAGCACCTTTTAGAGAAGTCGGTGACTGCTCGTTCTCGCATATGTTGGGGATTTTGTCGAGCTCACATGCTATCCTCACCAGAGACCGCCATTGTTAGAGAAGCCTTCTCCTCATTTGCATCTGTCGATCTCGTCTGCCATTGTTATATGTCGATCTCGCCTGTCGAGCTCACCAACTAGGAATTTTGTCGGGATTCTGTAGATCTCGTCATTGCTATCACCACCGACTATCATCTCCAGTTTCAAAGCATTTCATGGCAATACTAAAAATTTAAAGGCAGGCTCTAGTAATTAGTTCAATTTTACATGGCTGAAGTGTTTTTTTTGTTCTAACAATAACGATTGATTATAAGGCAATACTATCAGGATCAATTCAACTTGCCCAAGACAATCGATGGAAATATAACCAAGAAAAAAATGTAGAGAAAGAATTAAAAAAAATTTATCCAACAGTATTTCGGCGCTGCAAAGTACAAAATTAAAAGAAATGGGGTGCAAATTGCCGAAATTAGCATTTCGGTGGAGCTACGGACTAAAATACCCCTAAAATTTAGCATGGGGTGTGAAATGCAAGATTTAATGTAACTGGAGGGCGCAAAGTGCCAAATTTAAATATTCGGGGTGCAAAGTGCTAAATTGTTGTATTTCGTGGGTGCATACTACTAGGGGTGCAAACGAGTCGAGCTTGGCAAAATTTCCAAGCTCGTGCTAACCATTTCGAGCTCAAGCTCGACGAGCACACTTTGCCTAGCTCGAGCTTGGGCTCAAGGCCTACTTATCGAGCTCGAGCTCGAGCTTGAGCTCACGAGCTCGATTTTAGCACATGAGTTTATTTTCTTTATATTTTTATTTTTTTTAAATGCAAAAATGGCTCGCGAGCTCATGAACAACAATTTGCAAGCTCGAGCTAGAGCTCGAGCTGCGCAGGCTCGAGCTCGCGGAGCTCGAGCTGCGCAGGCTCGAGTCCAGCTTTTTTCGAGTTGGCTCAACTCAACTTGCACCCCTAGTGCACAGTGCCAAAAAGTCATATCAAACTCAAGATTCTCTTTCTTACAGGTTGAAGAAGATGAATAGATTCAAAGTTTCTGTAGGAAAAATAGAAAAAGCACACTATCATTCAACATAGAATATCCGTGCACACGCCGGAAGGCCTTTAAACACTTCCTTACAAGTATTACAATTGTTTCAACCACTGAGGAGCGGGAACAGGTGCGATAGTTACAATAGTTATGATCTTTACACACATTCAAATTTAAATATTGCATATAATTAGATACATAACACTAGCTCCTTCATCTATCATCCTTATACTCAAGGATTGAACATCGTGTAAGCTTTCATCAGCTATTCATATGACTCCCAAGTAGCATCTTCTTCGCCTGAATTGGACTATTTAATTAGCACCCGGGCCACTGCTTGCCCCTTTTCTGTATCAGTCGATGCTCCAAAATCTTTTTTGGTATCATCATGAGGTGACCTTCTAGAGTTAGGTATTCATGTATGGATGCAGCTATGGGGGCAGTGCCTATGTGTTCCTTCAATTGTGAGATATGGAAGGTGTGATGAATTTTGGAACTTGGGGGCAGCTTGAGTTGGTATGACATTATGCTGAGTTTCTTAACAATCTGGAATGGCCCGAAATACATTGGTGAAAGCTTAGTGAATGTGGAATCTCTCATGTTTACTTGTCTGTAAGGTTGAAGTCTCACATATCACATCCTCCTTCTAATTTTCTTTCTTTTCTCTTCTTATTTGCTATTAACTTCATGCGGTTCTGGGCTTTCTTTAAGTGATATTTCAGTAACCTGATCATGCTCCCCATGCTTGTAAGCTTCTAACTGCTACAACTAATTTGGTTGCTTCTAGGATACAAGGAAATGTTAGGACGATGGCTTGCTGGCCATAAACCACTTCAAATCAGATCAATTGGATGGCACTATGGTAGGAGGTGTTATACCACCATTCGGCCAAGTGTAAGAATTGGCTCCATTATTTGGGATTGTGCATACGCACCTCAAGTAATTCTTTAGGCAATGGGTGACCACTTCAGTTTGACCTTCAGATTGGGGAGATAGGCTGAAGAAGTATGGAGTTGGACCCCTTGTAACTTGAAGAACTCCTTCCAAAAGGTACTTACAAAAATAACACCATGGGCACTCACGATAGAGCATGGCATACCATATAATCGAAAGATTTCTTTCAGAAAAATCATTACAACAACTGGTGCACTCAATGGTCTAGTCATGGCTATTAAGTGCGTACTCGCTCAACCAATCTATGTAATGTTAAAATTTTTGAAAGACCATTTAGGAGTAAGCAAGAGTTGTATCAACAAGAGTTATAGCCAAACAACCACAATGCCAAAACAGCAACACAAGAAATCTTTATTAAAACAGAACTGCTTTACACTTCGAGGTATACATGGCAAGACATGATTCATAAGAATCACGGAGATGAGAAGAACAAACACACCAAAACTGAAACTGGCGGTCTGCCAAAGCAGAGACCGCACAGACCGCACAGACCGCAAAAAGGCTCAGGTCGCCCGGCTTGCTCTGTTGTACTCCCAGACCGCTTGCACAGTCAGACCGCAGAAACACCTTGAGACCGCGCGAACAGAAGCAGACAACCTGCACTGCCAGACCGCAATCCCAGACCGCACGAACTGAAGCTTTATTGAACTGAACAAAGAACTGAAGCTGTCGCCAGACCGCAACTCTGATCGCCTAACCGCTGAAGGTTGCCTGATCGCTGAGCTCGCTGCGAACAGCATAAGAACACAATAAACCAGTTCGCTGACAAACCGCAGACGAACTGTTTATTCAAGCCACCGGAAATCACCAAGGAAGGAGACCGCAACCTGCTGATCGCAAACCTGCGAACACAACAACGGTTAACTCGCATCCAAGTCGAGCGACCTCAAAACTTGAGACCGCAAGAAACAATCCGGGCTCTTGTTCTTACGATTCTTGTTAGGAATGACAGGCCCTGCACCCCTATTTATAGGCGGAGAGACGGATGTCGTCACCGCACAAACCGGGATACAATAACCGCTCATCAGATCGCGAACGGTCTCACAAGGCAGACCGCGCGAACACAACACTTGGACAAGATTCAGTCCAAGATCGAAGTCAGCAGCAAGCCGCGCACAAGCCGCGCGGACACAGGATCCTCCTTCCTGAGATCGCCAAGACAAGGACGAACATCTGGCCGACTTGAACCAAGTCGCCAGAGCAGCCCAAACAAGTCGCCCGGTCACTGCGGTCAACCAAGAACAGGCCGCCCAGAACAAGACCGGAAGAACTCGCAACAGGTCGCCAGAACCATCGACCAAACCAAGAAGCAAACTGGCCGATCACAGCAGATCGCCAGAACAACAAGCAGGGAGAGATCGCAGAACCAAACCGCCAGAGCACCAGCGCAGACCGCGCGGTCTCTGCGGTCTCCAGCCTTCAGACCGGCCGGACTCCCTTCTTCTCCACTTCAACAATTTCAACACTCGCCCTTGAAGTGGGAAGTGGAAACTAGCCCGAGCAACTCCCTTAACCGTGTAAACGGTCCCTTCGACATCGGCTTTGTGAAGATGTCTGCGACATTGTCCGCACTCCGAACATGCTTGACCATAAGAGATCCTCCCAACACCTTTTCACGAATGAAATGGTGCTCAATCTCTATATGTTTGGTCCTCGCGTGACAGACTGGATTGTTAACCAGCTTGAGAGCACTCTCATTGTCCCCGCGTAGCAAGGTGGGACCTCGAACCTCCTGATGAACGTCCTCCACCAACCTCCTGAGCCAAACGGCTTCCTGAGCTGCCAAGGCCGAAGCCTTGTACTCCACTTCCGTGGTAGATACGGACACCGAGTCTTGCGTTTTGCTGCACCAAGAGATAGCTGTGGGACCCGTCATAAAGACATAACCAGATGTTGATCTCCGATCATCCACGTCTCCCCCATAATCAGCATCCATGAAACCATGCAACTCCAAGCTTGACCCTATCCTATATAGGAGACCCAAATCAGAGGTCGACTTCACATACTTCAAGATGCCTTTTGCCGCCAGAAGATGAGGTTTCCGTGCTTCCGCCATGTACCGACTCACCTTGCCAACTGTATAAGCAATATCTGGCCTTGTGATCGTCAAGTAGATCAAACTTCCAACCAGAGCTCGGAAAACCAACAGTTTAGATAAAACTCTCCCCTCATCCTTCCGAAGCTTATGATGTTGCTCCAGAGGTATAGAGCTGCTCTTCCCTTCCTCCATGCCGAATCGCTGAACAATCCACTCCGCATAGACAGCCTGAGAAATGAGCACTCCGCTCTCCCTCCTCTGCACCTCGAGTCCAAGGAAATGGTGGAGCTCCCCCAGATCCTTCATCTCGAATCTGATAGCAAGCTCAGCCCTGAGTCTTGCAACATCTTCCTTCGAGTTCCCGGTGACAATCATGTCATCCACATACAGCAGCACAATCACCCGAAGCACCCCCTCCTTCTTGATGAACAAGCTAGAATCAGAGTCTGAAGCAACGAATCCGCAGAATAAGAGATACTCTGCAATCTTCCCGTACCACGCTTGAGGCGCTTGCTTCAACCCATACAAGGCCTTCTTCAACATACAAACGTAGTCCGGATACTCCTTCGAGATGAAGCCTTGCGGTTGGATCATGAAGATATCCTTGTCAATCTCGCCGTATAAGAAAGCATTCTTCATGTCGAGTTGCCAAATCTCCCAACCACTCGAAGCTGCCAAGGCAATAACAAATCGAACCGAAGTCATCTTTGCCACTGGACTGAACGTCTCATCATAATCTTCTCCGTACTGCTGTGAGAACCCGCGAGCTACAAGGCGAGCCTTGTACCGCTCGATACTGCTGTCAGCTTTCTTCTTGAGCTTGTAGACCCATTTGCATGTCACAGGAGTGGTGCCCTTGGGCTTGGGCACAAGAGACCAGGTCTCATTCTTCTCGAGAGCTGCCATCTCTTCTTGCATAGCAATGTCCCACTCCTTCACGCCTCTGGCCTTCTCAAAGCTCGACGGCTCCCTCTCATCCAAGGGACCAGCGAAGAAGCATGAAACAAGGTTCACCATGTTCCCTCCTGTGTATCGATCTGGTGGTTGAATAGTCCTCTTCGACCTCCTAAGAGGTTGCCCCTGACTAACCACCTCCTCAGCTGCTTCTTCTGAACTAGCTCCTTTTCCAGACGAACTTGGAGCATCGCTCCCCCTGCTTCCAGAACCTGAAGCTTCCGCCTCTGAGCTAGACACAGCTGGAGCTCCTGGTGAAACAGGCAACTCCACTTGAAGATCTTCAGCAGCCTTCCCTCTTATATCAACCCTGCTTTCCGGTAGCTTAACTACTGAACTCCCCTTGTAGGAAGTCACTTCATCGAACATGTTGGAACAACCCTTTTACTGTTTTGGGCTAGGATCACTATGTACTGATTAGGATCAGTTGACCCCATTGTATAGTTTAAGGGTCAAGTCTGTAGGCTGATAAATTAGCTAGAACTTAAAATTAAATCTAAGGTTCCCAGCGCTCGACAAATGGCTTGCAGTGCTCGACAGTTCTCCAGCCAGCGTTCAACATTTTCTGAACAGCGCTCGACAGTTCTCCAGCCAGCGTTCAACATTTTCTGAACAGCGCTCGACAGTTCTCCAGCCAGCGTTCAACATTTTCTGAACAGCGCTCGACAGTTCTCCAGCCAGCGTTCGACATTTTCTGAACAGCGCTCGACAGTTTTCCAGCCAGCGTTCAACATCCTCTGGACAACGCTCGACAGATTGTAGCCAGTGTTCGACAGATCATTTATTGAAGCCCAGATTTGTTATCAACTATATTCTATCTATCCTAACAGCAAAACGACGAATATAACGGATCTATTTAATATCCTTTGGACGTATTCTGACAGATAAGGAAGGATATTAAACTCAGTTAATATATTCTCTTCTTTCCTTTTTCCAAGGCAGCAATAGCCGTTGACATTTAATGAAAAGGAATCTTTTCACAGTCAAAAATAAAAGGACCTGCCAAAATCGTTTGAATCGACAGAATTCAAACGTCGTTCTATTACAGAATAAAAAGGATATATATATAGCTTAAAGAAGAAGAAGAAGATAGACAGACATCTCAGAAAGTATTTTCTTAATCTTCTTCTACAAGCAGCACAAAACTTCTGAGAACATCATCCTCAAGAGCATTCACTCAGAATCTGCTGCAAACTCAGATCTTCTAAAAGAGCAACAAGCAATATGAAGAACCTGTTCTTCCAGATCAATCTGCTATAGGAGATTTTTGTTTTCAAGAGAAAGCTTCTTCATCTTCTGTCAAACACTTCAATCTGACAGGGGGAGCTTTACAACAACATCCACTAGAGTCTTCTCTCAGCATCTTGACAGAGAAGAACACTATAAACTTTTTTCTTACCTCTCTTGTACAGGGTTATAACTCCCTTCAAAAGTTAATCTCGGTGACAGAGCACCTTTTCAAAAACCTGCAGTTTGGTTAGAGCACCTTATCAACAGCTCACCTGGTGTGAGGGCACCTTATCAACAACCTCCTAGTGGATTCCTACCAAAGGTGGTTGAAGAGTAGACGTACCCAGATTTATTGGGGAACTACTATAGCTCCTTGTGTCTTCTGTGTTTGATTATTTTCTGTGCTTGTGCTGTTTGTTTTGTGATTACATTTACTTATTTTTTTTGTTTATATAATTCTCACACAGCTTACACCTATATATAATACTATTTTAATTTCGCTATAAAAACTAAGGAAAAGTTTTAATACTCTATTCACCCCCCTCTAGAGTAACTTAAGATCTAACCTCCACTTTCAATTAGTATCAGAGGCAGGTTGATTCTTTACAGACTAACATCTGAATCACAAAGATCAACCAGATCTTAATTTGTCTAAGAGCTTCTTTATCTAAGAATTTTATATCATTCAAAACTCATGGCACAAAACAAGGAATATTCTAGCACAAGACCTCCTATGTGCAATCTCAATAAGTTTGCACTATGGAAAGCAAGGATTATGCTTTATATGAACTCTATTGATGAGGAGATTTTTAATGTTATTCTTACAGGACCTCCAGCACCTACAGCAACAACCAGCACTACTGCAACAACAGACAACACTGCTGTTCCACCTCCTGAGTGGACTGAGGCTCAGAAGAAGCAGAGAAATGCAGATGGAAAGGCCATGAACATTCTGGCCCTAACTATGTCAGATGACATATTCCAGAAAGTAGTTGAGTGCACCTCAGCAAAAGAAATCTGGGAATCTCTCAACAACATGGTGGCAGGCTCAGCAGATGAAAGGAAAGATAGAAGATCTCACCTGATCTCTCAATATGAGAACTTCAAGAAGGGAGAATCAGAAAATGTTGCTGATATGTACAATAGGCTCAGCCTCATAATAAATGAGCTGAAGTCTCTGGACAAAGTGATCTCACTCACAGAGATCAATGACAAAATTCTTATGTGCTTTCCCAGCACATGGGACTCCAGAATCTGGCCAATCAAAGAAGCCAGAAGCCTAAATGAGATCACCACTGAAGCCTTATTGGGCAAGCTCAAATCTTATGAGCAGCTCGTCAAAAGTAGGGAAGCTGAAGAATCCACCTCATCCCCAGCACTCAAGAAGGAGAAAAGCATAGCCTTCAAGGCTGCAGAAGATGAAGGACCAACTCCTACCAAAGAAGAGCTGATGAGCTTCATAGCCAAAAGATTCTATAATATGGCTAAGAAAGATTTCAAGAAGAAGTCATCCAGAAGCTATGACAAGCCAAGGTATGACAAAAATCACTCTAACGAAATTATATGTTTTGGTTGCAGGAAGCCAGGACATATTGCTCCTGAATGTCCAGAGAAGCAAAACAAAAAGGACAGAAAGGAGAGAAAAAGAGAAAAGGAAGAAAGGAAAGGTTCTAGCAAATCTTCCTCCCACTCACACAAAAAGAAGGGAAGAGGATTTGTAGCAACATCCTGGAGTGAAACAGAATCTGAATCAGAATCTTCATCTGGTTCTTCTGATGAAGAAGAAACAAAAGAGAATAGCCAATGTCTACTGGCATTTTATGACTCAGACAGTGAGTCACAATATGAATCTTCATCAGGCTCCAGTGATGATGAAGAAGAAAAGAACTTCTGCATGATGGCAATCAATGCCTCAGCCAGCAAATCTGATGAAGAAAATTCAGAATCAGAAGAAGAAAATGATGCAGATCAGGTAATGCCTGGTTTTGATTTTACTTCAGATGAATTCAAGGCTGAATTCAAAGTCCTTTGCTCAGACTTACTCAACTCTGAGAAAGAAATAATCTCACTCAGATGTAAGTTAGCTGAAATGAAAAAGATGAGTGAAGAAAATGCAAATCTTAAGAAAGATCTGGCTGCCTCCAGAGAACACATTGTTCTCATTGAGAATAAACTTTCTGAGGCCAAGAAATTTGAAGAATCCCTAAATGGGAGAAGTATCAAACTGATGGACATCACAAGCTTAGTCAATGCTAGACTTAATAATAGCAAACTGGGCCTGGGTGCCTCATCAAGTGAGTCATCTCTGATTAAGAGAAATACCCTCTCCTCACCTATAAAATTTATTTCTGCTAAAGGCAAAGAAGCTGCAAAAAGAGATAAAGATATTTCAAGCAAGTCTGTTAAGGATAAAAGAATTCAAAAGAATTCGTCGAACGGAGATCGACAAAAAGGTTCAAATTTGTTGAACGGAGCTCGACGAAGTCTGAAAACATATTTTCAGTATAGTTATCAGATGAACAATAGTCGACCAATTTATCCAAATTTGTCGAACAAATACTATACAGGAAACACTAGAAATCTTAATTCCAAACAAACTAAAAATCCTTTCACTGAATGGATAATACCTCCAAGGAGATATCATCCACAAGGCTATAAGGACCAACCTGAAATGTCATTTATTTTTGAATTCTGTGGTAACACAAAAGGACCCAAGGTAGTCTGGGTCAAAAACAACTAGTTTATGTTTTTGTCTTTGCAGGTACACGGCCATCGAAAATTAAGGCTTCATTTGGCTCGGCGGTGGCGTTTCTCCCGGCGGATGCAAACGGAGCTTTCGAACCGGAGGGCGGAGGCGGGGGATCGAAACGGAGCTTTTTGCTCCATTTCTCATGGCGCGGCGGGTGCAAACGCGGCAAACGTCGCCGCCCGCCATTTGGTTACGCGCTTTGCGGCGGCGTTTGCTGCAAACGCCGCCCGCCACCGCCGCGCCAAATGAAGCCTAAATCAAAAATGGTACTTGGACAGTGGCTGCTCAAAGCACATGACAGGAAACAAGGCCAATCTGAAAAATTACAAGGCACAGCTTGGACCCAAAGTGATCTTTGGAGACTCCAACCATGGTCAAACCAAAGGCATTGGTCAAATCAAGGTTGGATCAGTAACATTCAAGGAAGTCACCTATGTGAAGGGTCTGAAGCACAACCTCATCAGCATAAGTCAGTTATGTGATGAAGGTTATCAGGTAACCTTTAATAAATCAGAATGCATTATCAAGTCATCAGATAATGTCATTGTTTTATCAGGTATTAGAAAGGGTAACATATATTTAGTAAATTTCAATTCCTCTAAATCAGAAATTTGCCTGTTTAATGAGCTAAGCAAACCTAGTGAACTATGACATAAAAGATTAGGGAATGTAAATCTTAGAACAATTGCCAAACTATCTAAAGATAATCTTGTTAGAGGTCTACCATCAGGATCATATAAGAAAGAAGGTTTATGTAGGGCATGCCAGCTAGGTAAGCAAACCAAAAACAGTTTTAAATCCTTATCTAAAAGTGATTCACCTAGAATCTTATTTTTGCTACATATGGACCTTTTTGGACCTATAGCAATAAAGAGTTTAGGAGGGAAGTCTTACACTCTAGTTATTGTAGATGACTTCTCTAGATTCACTTGGGTATTCTTTTTGAGAGAAAAGTCAGATAACTTTAAAGTTCTTACAGACTTTCTTAAGAGCATACAGATTGAATACTCTACTGTAGTTGCATTGATCAAAAGTGATCATGGCACTGAGTTTGAGTCTCTTCTTATGCAAGAATTCTGTGAGAAGGAAGGTATCAGGCATTGCTTCTCAGCTCTTAGAACTCCTCAACAGAATGGGGTAGTTGAAAGGAAAAATAGAACCCTAATTGAATCAGCAAGAACATTGCTTGCAGATGCTAATTTGCCACTATCCTTTTGGGCAGAAGCTGTTAGCACAGCAAACTATGTTCTGAATAGAAGTTTGATACACAAACTTAAGGGTAAAACTCCTTATGAATTACTTAAAGGGAAGAAACCTAAAATTGACTATTTCAGAATTTTTGGTTGTAAATGTTTTGTTCATAACAATGATAAGAAATATCTTAGAAAATTTGAACCAAAATCTGAAGAAGGAATTTTCTTAGGATATTCAATAGTTAGCAAAGCATATAGGATATTTAATAAATCCACTCTTAAGATAGAAGAATCCATGCATGTTTCCTTTGATGAAACTAACATGTCTTGCAAGGAGAAGAACTCTTCTACCAAGAATGCTTTGCAGGTACCAGCTCTATGTGAAGAGCTTAATGAACTAAATCTACAGTCAGGAGATTCAATGCAACCATTAGCTCAAAACCTTGAAGATAGTGAAGAAGAAGATCATCCAGATCTTGTTGATTATCAGAATCAAGCAACAACAGAACATCCTCCACAGGATACAATTACTGAACAAAATCCCCAAATAAATACCACTGCAGAATTAACTCCAACTGTTGATCACATCACAGTTAGAGATCACCCAATTTCACAAGTGATTGGTGATATTTCAGCAGGTGTTCAGACAAGACATCAATTACACCAAAATCAGATGCATACTTGCTTTCTATCACAAGTTGAACCTCAAACCATAAAAGATGCAGAACAAGATCCAAATTGGATTCTTGCAATGCAAGAGGAACTCAACCAGTTTGAAAGAAACAAAGTTTGGGATTTGGTTCCAAGACCAAGAGACCATCCAGTCATTGGCACCAAGTGGGTCTTCAGGAACAAACTTGATGATCAAGGAAATATTGTGAGAAATAAAGCAAGGCTAGTAGCTCAAGGATATTCACAGGAAGAAGGCATAGACTATGATCAAACATTTGCACCTGTGGCAAGACTTGAAGCTATCAGAATATTTTTAGCATTTGATGCATACAAACAATTTAAGGTATATCAAATGGATGTAAAAAGTGCATTCCTAAATGGAGATATCAAGGAAGAAGTCTATGTGGAACAACCACCAGGTTTCATCTCTCCAACTCACTCTTCTTATGTATTCAAGCTTAATAAAGCTCTCTATGGTCTCAAACAAGCTCCCAGGGCATGGTATGAGACCTTAGCTAATTTTCTATTGGAAAACAAGTTCTGTAGAGGCTTAGTAGACAAAACCTTATTTTTCAGAATACATAAAAATCAAACACTGCTAGTTCAAATATATGTAGATGATATTATTTTTGGATCTACTGATTCAAATTTATGCAAAAAGTTCTCCAAACTTATGCAATCTAAATTTGAAATGAGTAGCATGGGTGAATTATCATACTTCCTTGGTCTTCAAGTGAAGCAAACCTCATCAGGAATTTTCATTTCACAATCCAAGTATGCTAAGGAATTAGTAAAAAGGTTTGGAATGTCTGATTCCTCTCCCATGAAAACACCCATGGCTTCTAATGCTGTCATTAATGCTGATGAATCAGGGAAACCTGTTGATCAGAAGGTGTATAGAGCAATTGTTGGCTCATTACTCTATTTGACAGCTAGTAGGCCTGATATAATGTTTGCTACTTGTATTTGTGCTAGGTTTCAAGTTAACCCTAAAGAATCTCATCTATCTTTATTAAAAAGAATTTTAAGATATATAAAGGGTTGTCCTAATCTAGGTCTCTGGTATCCAACAACATCTGAATTTGAGTTAACTAGATTCTCAGACTCAGATTATGCTGGATGCAGAGTAGACAGAAAAAGCACATCAGAAATTTGTCAGTTTCTTGGTGATAGGCTTGTGTCTTGGTTTTGTAAGAAGCAGACATCTGTGTCCACATCAACAGCTCAGGCAGAATACATTACTGCAGGCAGTTGCTGCTCACAGATACTGCGGATACAAAATCAACTTCTAGACTATGGTATCAACTTAAATCAGTCAATTATATTTTGTGACAATACTAGTGCAATATCTATAGCACAAAATCCAGTTCTCCATAGTAGGACTAAACACATAGAAATAAGGCACCACTTTATCAGAGATAATGTGGATAAAAATAAAATTTGCCTACAGTTCATCTCCACTGATTTACAAAGAGCAGATATTTTCACCAAACCCTTGGATGAAAAGAAACATATCTTCTTTATGAATCAACTGGGAATGATAGATGGAGACTAAATTTGTTGAAAATTATATTTTCTATCCTATCCAAAATTTTTGTCGAACGAAGAACGACAAATTTTTATTCGTCGAACGATGGTCGACAAAAACCTTCATATTCAGAGTCAGTGAAGAAAATCTCGTTTGTCGAACGGAGGTCGACGAAAAAGATATTTTTTTTCTGTCCGACAAAATTTTAAAGTAGGTTCGACTTCAGATTTAATTAGGTTTTGCCGAACATCGCTCCTCGAATTCTCCTCCGTATTTTCTCGACTATATAACACTTATTTTATCTTATTCTAAGCTCTGCGCCTACAGAAATCGTCTTTCCCTCTAGTTCCCCTCTGCACTTGATCTTCAACTTTCTTTGCAGGAACAATGGCGATTCCTCAGGCCTCTCTGCACCTAATGAAGTTTGACGCAGGTTTTGACATTGACATGGACTCGTTTGCACAGTCAGACCAAATCTTCAAGGATATTCTTCAAACGCTGGATGAACAACACCTAAGGAAGCTTCTAAGCACCAGGCAGAAGATAGCTGTTGCAGAGATAAAAGAATGGGTTTTCACTACAAAACCAGCAGATGAAAGCTTGGCGGAAACAATCTCAGGTCATCATGTATCTCTCTCTCCCACCATCCTTTCTGAAATCTTTGGTCTTGAAAATGGTGAAGATGAATTAGACATAAGCTCAAATGAATTTGATGAAGCTTTAGTCAAAATGAGCCATTTGTCTGGAAACCCTGGCCACATTCTGAAAAAGAATTTGTCTCAGGACTACAAGTTTTTAACAGATATTGTTGGAAAAGTCTTGCTGAGCAAGACTTCTGGGCATGACTATATCAGTAGGCACCAATTTCTGTTAATGGTGGCCTTAATGGAGAAGAAGAAAGTCAACTGGGGATCAATCCTTTTTGACCTAATTAAAAAGAAAAACTCTACAGAGAATGTATGCTTTGGAAGAATTTTAGGAATTTTTCTGCAGGAAAGGCATCCAGAGCTTCTGGTGTCACCAAAAGTAACAATAAATGCCAGCAAGAGGCTGACCTCAGCACTCTTTGCTAAATGGGATAGAGTAATTCTCAAGAAGAATACAGGAGCTGAGACCTCCAGAAAAAGGAAAGCTTCTGAGGACACAAGGACTGATCAAGTCACTCCCTCTACCCTTCTAGAAGATCCTTCCTCAGTTCCTCCTTCCTCTCATATCCTCTCTCCACCTGCTCAACAATCTCCTGCACATTCTCATTCTTCATCCCCTCCTTCAACTGCAATATCACCCATCAATGATATTCCATTCTCAACTGCCCACATCAGTGATGCTCCACCTCCACCCCTATCTTCAGAACCACTACCTACCACACCTCCCTCTCCAATACACTATGAATATCATTCACCTATTCATTCCCCTAGTCCAATCCATCTAGACATTTCCACACATACCACCAACATCAGCAATATCATTCCTCCAATATCATCTCCATCCACTTCACAACCATCCACTAGCCATCCACCAGATTATCCATCCCTCAACCTCTCCTCTATTGCTGATCAAGTCTTTGATCTTATCCTTCCTAAAATGAGCCAGCTCCTGGATGCAAAACTTGCTCCAGTTCTTCAGGCACTTTCTACTTTATCTACTAAGATAGCTTCTCTTCCCTCCTCCACTGCTGTCCCTTCTACTAGGGGCCTAGATTCAGGCTGTCCTGAAGCTAGGCAGGGGGAGATGTCCTATGAAGAAGCTCCAGAAATAGAAGAAACTCCAGAAGAAGAAACAGAAGTTACAATTTTTGATACAGATATAATTGATCCAGATACACAAGTTATAGAAGAAATAAATAATATATGCATTCATCCATCCTGTGATCTATATAGCTTATTATCAAAATTTGATGTCATATATACTTCAAGGGTATCACCAAAGGTATACATAGAGGATCTATCAAAGGCTCTGATTTGTCTTCCTCAGAAAACTCATTCTGATATCATACAAAATTACTTATCCTCTATTCCTTCATCCACTGTTCAAGACATTCAAATAAAGGATCATTTTGCAGAATATGAAAATGATCTTGCAGAATTCCTTGATGATACAACAGCCCCACAAATTACTTCTTCACCTCCAATTCCTGTATGGAATGAAGAACCAATGCCAAGCTTTGATGAAATCTGGAGAAAAGCAGATGCAGAGTTTGACAAAGCTGAAGAAGAAAGATTAAAGGCTCGTGAAGCAATCAAGAGAATTGATGATCTATACAATAAGCCAATCTCATCTTCTGACTCTGATGATGATGATGACAACAGTGATTCTGATGATACACTTTCAAAGAAAAGAAAGAAAAGAACAGCTAAGTCAAAGGCTGCTCCCAAGCCCCCAAATCCAAATAATGACATTCCACTGTATATTTTGTATAATGTCCCTCTTGATGAGAAAACTCCTCACTGGATGAAGCTCTCCAGAAATGAGAACAATAGGAGGAAGAAACTCAAGAAGACTGGCTACATCCCTGACAAACCAGTCAAGCACAATCATCCTCCTCCTCCTCCTCCAGCAGCTGGTGCAACAGGATCAGCACGTGTATCATCTTCCTCTCAGAAGCCAAGCTCTCAACATTCAGGGAGACCTGGTAGTTCTAGTGGTTCTCAAACCTCTGGATCAGCCAGTGCTCCTTCCTCTAAGAAATCAGCTCCTATCTTTCAAAGAAGTCAAACCTTTTCTTCTTCTCAAATATCTTCAGAATACAAACTTCACATTTCTGATGGATCTCTTCACAGAGATAGAGTACCTCAAAAGGTCACTCAAGACAAAAATGATTCAGAAGATATTTATTACTTTCCAGATCCAGAAGAAGAGAAAATCTGTCAGATGGCAAGACTGAAAGAAACAATTGCATATGCACAGATTAAAAAGGCTAAAGCAGAAGGCAAAGACTTCTCAAGTTTCTCAACCATGTCAGAATACAGAAGAAAAGAACTTGAAAAATACAAAACAGTTAAAGCATTCAATACTGAGGAATATATTGATATGCACCCAGAAGCATTTATCCCTCATGTCAAAGAACAGAAAATCATTGGTGCTCAAGATTTGTTTATCAGCAAAAAGAAATCAGAAGATCCCAACAGGAAAATCATATTCAAGCCACCTTCTCAGGACAAAAAGTCTTAAGTAAATTGCTTGGTTATGAATGTAAAGTTTCTAAACTCAGAGCATTTATTTTTATCTTATCTGATTATCTATTTTATTCTATCAGATATATTATTGCTCTGTTGATTATACTTTCTGCTGTATCTATTTAATTTTTCTTGTCAAATAGTATCCTAACCCAAATAGGAGGAGATTGTTGGAACAACCCTTTTACTGTTTTGGGCTAGGATCACTATGTACTGATTAGGATCAGTTGACCCCATTGTATAGTTTAAGGGTCAAGTCTGTAGGCTGATAAATTAGCTAGAACTTAAAATTAAATCTAAGGTTCCCAGCGCTCGACAAATGGCTAGCAGTGCTCGACAGTTCTCCAGCCAGCGTTCAACATTTTCTGAACAGCGCTCGACAGTTCTCCAGCCAGCGTTCAACATTTTCTGAACAACGCTCGACAGTTCTCCAGCCAGCGTTCAACATTTTCTGAACAGCGCTCGACAGTTCTCCAGCCAGCGTTCGACATTTTCTGAACATCGCTCGACAGTTTTCCAGCCAGCGTTCAACATCCTCTGGACAGCGCTCGACAGATTGTAGCCAGCGTTCGACAGATCATTTATTGAAGCCCAGATTTGTTATCAACTATATTCTATCTATCCTAACAGCAAAACGACGAATATAACGGATCTATTTAATATCCTTTGGACGTATTCTGACAGATAAGGAAGGATATTAAACTCAGTTAATATATTCTCTTCTTTCCTTTTTCCAAGGCAGCAATAGCCGTTGACATTTAATGAAAAGGAATCTTTTCACAGTCAAAAATAAAAGGACCTGCCAAAATCGTTTGAATCGACAGAATTCAAACGTCGTTCTATTACAGAATAAAAAGGATATATATATATATAGCTTAAAGAAGAAGAAGAAGATAGACAGACATCTCAGAAAGTATTTTCTTAATCTTCTTCTACAAGCAGCACAAAACTTCTGAGAACATCATCCTCAAGAGCATTCACTCAGAATCTGCTGCAAACTCAGATCTTCTAAAAAAGCAACAAGCAATCTGAAGAACCTGTTCTTCCAGATCAATCTGCTACAGGAGATTTTTGTTTTCAAGAGAAAGCTTCTTCATCTTCTGTCAAACACTTCAATCTGACAGGGGGAGCTTTACAACAACATCCACTAGAGTCTTCTCTCAGCATCTTGACAGAGAAGAACACTATAAACTTTTTTCTTACCTCTCTTGTACAGGGTTATAACTCTCTTCAAAAGTTAATCTCGGTGACAGGGCACCTTTTCAAAAACCTGCAGTTTGGTTAGAGCACCTTATCAACAGCTCACCTGGTGTGAGGGCGCCTTATCAACAACCTCCTAGTGGATTCCTACCAAAGGTGGTAGAAGAGTAGATGTACCCAGATTTATTGAGGAACTACTATAGCTCCTTGTGTCTTCTGTGTTTGATTATTTTCTGTGCTTGTGCTGTTTGTTTTGTGATTACATTTACTTATTTTTTTTGTTTATATAATTCTCACACAGCTTACACCTATATATAATACTATTTTAATTCCGCTATAAAAACTAAGGAAAAGTTTTAATACTCTATTCACCCCCCTCTAGAGTAACTTAAGATCTAACCTCCACTTTCAGAACACCACATCCCGAGAAACAATTGACCTCCGTGTCTCAGGATCCATGCATCTCCATCCCTTCTTCTGCTCATCATACCCAACAAAGACTAGCTTCCTTGCTTTCGCATCTAGCTTTGTCCGAAGAGCATCAGGAATGTGCACATAGCAGGTTGATCCAAACAACCGAAGGTGTGCAACACTCGGCTTCTCCTTGAACATCAATTCGTGAGGGGTCTTCATGTTGATAGGACTCAGAGGCAATCTGTTGATGACATAAGCTGCACAAGACATTCCCTCCGTCCAGAAGGACTTTGGGATACTCTTAGCATGAAGCCAACATTTGCAAGTTTCCGTCAGATGACTGATCTTCCTCTCGGCAACGCCATTCTGTTGTGGAGTATGGGCACAAGTAAGCTCTCTCCTGATGCCATGCTTCCTGCAAAAACTTGAGAACTCACCAGAGGTGAACTCCCCACCATTGTATCTGTGGCCTCCAAGGCTTGGGGTGGCAGTCGGTCCCATCAAATCACCGTGGATGCACTCTAACGGCACTTTGCACCTTGTTTGCGATTTGTCAAATGGAAGTCGATGAGACTTACCAAACTGACATCCTTCGCAGACATGACCATCTCCATAGGAGGACAAGCTAGGCAAGCCATTGACAAGGCCCCTTACAGCCATAGCCTTCAATTTGTCAATGCCTACATGCCCCAACCTTTCATGCCAGATGGCCGTGCCATCATTGGTCCTCATCTTATCAACATAGGTACTTGTTGATAAAACAAACAAGTCCTTCACCTGCTTGCCGGCATGAATAACATCTCCCTTTATCTCCGGTTGAGTTTTGAGAAACTTCACTTCTGTTGGGCCAAACAGAACGTGATAACCGGCGTCGACTGCATTGGTCACAGAGAAGAGATTTTTCTTCATACCAGGCACGTGATAAACACTCCTCAACGTGAGTGGACCCTTATCACTGCTCAGAGAGACGACTCATTCGTGCTCTACTGGATGAATAGTATTATCATCCGTAATGATAGCATTGTTACCTGAGTAAGGTACCAAAGAAGAGAACTTTGATCCATCCCCGGTGAGGTGATGTCCACACCCTGAATCAACAATCCAGTCCTCATCATAGTTGATGGAAGCCAAGGCCTTAACGGGCATCACCGTTATATTAGACGCAAAGGCTCCTCCCCATCCAACTTCTTCAGACTTTGGCATCTCCGTCTCCACTGCATGTCCCGGCTAAAGATTCACCCGACAATCTTTCTTGAAGTGCCCGGTCTTGTTGCATCTAAAGCACCTCGGCCCCTCTCCTTTCTTCTTCCCATCAGACTTAGGAGCATAGCCCCTATCTTGCTGACCTGAAGTGGAGGGTCCATCATGACCCGACTTCTTCTTCTCCCATTTCTTCTTCTTCCCAGAGAACATCACATCACTTTCTCCCCCGGAGATAGAAACCCCCGCCATCTGTCTTGCTAAACTTTCTTGCGAAGCAAGAAGGTTCTCCAGCTCCAACAACGACGGTTGATTTGCCCAACCCTGAACTGAAGTCACAAAGGCAAGATACTCCTTCCGCAACCCGCGGATGATATGCCTCTTCAGTTTTGCCTCAGAGATAGGCTCATCAGGGTCCAACGCAGAAATCTCTGCCGTGAGGTTCTTCATTTTGAGAAAAAAGGAGGAAATAGTAAGTTCACCTTGAGAGGCTTTCGCCAAATCATTTTCAAGATATTGTAGCCTCGCTACATTCTTCTTATTGAACAACCCATCCAAGGATGTCCAAATATCAGCAGCAGATTTACATCCGATGATGTGATCAAACAGCTCCGGTGAGATAGCCCTTTTGAGAGTGAACTCTGCCTTAGCATTCGTCCTCCTCCAAAGTCTCACCTCTGCCATATTATCTCCTGCTAGAAACACCTCTTGTGTGTCTTCTCCGCCAACTACCTCCCATAGATCCTCGCCAAGCAAGTAACTCTCCATACATGACTTCCATTTTTTAAAATTAGTCGATGTGAGGAGTTCAATACCAAGACCTCTTGCGTATCCACCTTCCATGGAAATCTAAGTGGTCTCTTCTTCACAAAGACGATGACAACTCTAGTTGATCACTGCTTATCCACTCCAGAAACCTAGCTCTGATACCATGTTAAAATTTTTGAAAGATCGTTTAGGAGTAAGCAGGAGTTGTATCAACAAGAGTTATAGCCAAACAACCACAATGCCAAAACAGCAACACAAGAAATCTTTATTGAAACAGAACTGCTATACACTTCGAGGTATACATGGCAAGACATGATTTATAAGAATCACGAAGATGAGAAGAACAAATACACCAAAACTGAAACTGGCGGTCTGCCAAAGTAGAGACCGCACAGACCGCAAAAAGGCTCAGGTCGCCCGGCTTGCTCTGCTGTACTCCCAGACCGCTTGCACAGTCAGACCGCAGAAACACCTTGAGACCGCGCGAACAGAAGTAGACAACCTGCATTGCCAGACCGCAATCCCAGATCGCACGAACTGAAGCTTTATTGAACTGAACAAAGAACTGAAGCTGTCGCCAGACCGCAACTCTGATCGCCTAACCGCTGAAGGTCGCCTGATCGCTGAGCTCGCTGCGAACAACATAAGAACACAATAAACCAGTTCGCTGACAAACCGCAGACGAACTGATTATTCAAGCCACCGGAAATCACCAAGGAAGGAGACCGCAACCTGCTGACCGCAAACCTGCGAACACAACAACGGTTAACTCGCATCCAAGTCGAGCGAACTCAAAACTTGAGACCGCAAGAAACAATCCGGGCTCTTGTTCTTACGATTCTTGTTAGGAATGACGGGCCCTGCACCCCTATTTATAGGCGGAGAGACGAATGTCGTCACCGCACAAACCGGGATACAATAACCGCCCATCAGATCGCGAACGGTCTCACAAGGCAGACCGCGCGAACACAACACTTGGACAAGATTCAGTCCAAGACCGAAGTCAGCAGCAAGCTGCGCACAAGCCGCGCGGACACAGGATCCTCCTTCCTGAGATCGCCAAGACAAGGACGAACATCTGGCCGACTTGAACCAAGTCGCCAGAGCAGCCCAAACAAGTCGCCCGGTCACTGTGGTCAACCAAGAATAGGCCGCCCAGAACAAGACCGGAAGAACTCGCAACAGGTCGCCAGAACCATCGACCAAACCAAGAAGCAAACTGGCCGATCACAGCAGATCGCCAGAACAACAAGCAGGGAGAGATCGCAGAACCAAACCGCCAAAGCACCAGCGCAGACCGCGCGGTCTCTGCGGTCTCCAGCCTTCAGACCGGTCGGACTCCCTTCTTCTCCACTTCAACAATTTCAACATGTAGCACCCCAAAACCCTAATTAAAAGAGGTAATGAGGACCCTAAGAGCCTTAGGGAAGTCCCATGGAAGTTTTGTCTGATTGGGTGTGTTTTAAACTTCATTTAGAGCCTTAAAGTGAGTACACAGCCTGAGACATTGGCGTGTTCAAGGGCATGTACATGTTGTGTCCAAAACCCAATTCACCCGGGTGCCACACGTCTTGTTGAATTAAGTCACACAACCGTATATAGGTATGTGTCAGCTCACAAGGCCTATGACATAGGCGTGTCTTTGGGCGTGTAGATGCCCAGGTGTAAGGGAGTTTTGTTCAGTGTGCTACACCACATGTTGAATTAATTGACACTACCATGCCAGAAGCCGTGTCAGGGGACACGACCAGATACACAAGCGTGTACTAGCCCGTGTACTGCTCTAGGAACTTAAGTAGATCAATACGTCCTGGAAAATGGGCGTGTTCCATGTCGTGTTCAGGGTCGTGAACTCATTTTATACACGAATTCAGAGTTGTTCGATGTGGTGATTCAAGATCGGATGGCTGGGGTTTTTTACCAACCCTATTAGGTCGAGAGTGATGAGATTTAAAGGTCATTTGTCATCATACATTCTCTATCTTAGGGTTTAGAAGAGGAAAGAAAGGAGGAGGACGAAGAAGGAAGATCCCTCCATTGGAGGAGCTCTGGAGCTCCAAACGTTGAGCCGAATCTAGATCCATGGAGAGGAGTCCATGCGATCGATTTCATCCGTATCAATCTTTGTTCTATAGCGCCAAAGAGATCTCAATGGGTAACGATCCTTCTCTCCAGTCTTAGGACATGCATAAGAAGAGTCTCATTCGCTAATTAGTAGAGGGTATGACCTCCCTTGGTTCGCTAAAACCCCAAGTCGATTGGGTCCATCCCGACATAAAATGCATTTAGAAATCCGGTAATCATTGTGGATTTAGGCATGGTGAATGAATCCTACCCGTGGTTGTAAGCCCGTATCAGTAATTCTTTGAATAACGATGCATTTAGGGTTGACCTAGTATGCATGTCAAAAAATGATTCAATGAAATGCGTCATATTGTTTGATGGGTTTGGGAATGTGAAAACCCTTGGTGTTCCAATCTAAAGTCCTAAGTTTGTTGCCTTCTATTTGGCCCTTAGAAGTCACCTCGCCGCGAATCCAACCTTCGTAGTAGTCGTTATCCGGCGATGGTGAAAATGAGAATGAGTTTGTGGCAGAACTCAAACCTTCACCACGTTTCGCAGTGGAGTTGACTTGGACCTCCTACATCGGGAATGCTGACACAAAAATTATACCTCCAAAACACATACTACAAAGGGATGGGGGAGACTGTGGAGTGTCAGTTACTTGGGCTAGAGAATGCTAAGGGGGGGGGGGGGGGGGGGGGGGGGGGGGGGGGTATTAAGCAATGCGGCCAGAATTCCCGCAACGGGAACTCTTGTCATGGGTGATCTGATTGATAGAAAGTGGGTTACAGAGGAGTATAAAACAAGTCAGGAGATGAGGTCAGAAAGATACTGAATTTGGGACCGCTTATACAGGTCATAAGCTCAAGGATCGAATCAAAAGTCCTTTCTGGGTATCCCCTCCCCTCTATTTATAGACGCGAGGGTCTGCCCAAATGACCAAGTATAAAAATAATGGGATGCCCAGGGTACAGTAGAATCAGGGCAGGGAAGAGAGGATACATAGAGTGCAAATAGCAAAAAGAGGAAAAACCCTAGACCGCACGTGTAACATCCCCATGATTACTAGACCCCTAGTAGGATTTAGGGTTTTGACTTGGTGAATGAGTCTAGGTGTGAACCTTAGCTTGAGCTAGGCCAACCAAGTCTAGTGAGCCATAGTGGGTCAAATGGACTCCATTGACCTTCCTCAACATGAGAAAGTCAACCAAGTCCACCAAATTGACCCAAGTCAACATTAGGTTAATTTAGGTCAAATTAACTCTAAATGGGTCACCTAGCCTAATGTGGGTCTCACCATGGCCCAACCAATCCTTGGTGGTTACATGGGACCCAGGACCATCATATGAGGTCAACCCTCACCCCTAGTTTACCAACTCAACCCAAAAGTCAACATAGGTCAAATTGACCTAAAATGGCCATTTGAGCTAATTGGACCCAATACCCTTGGGCTAAGCCTCCCCCAACAAGCTAAACCAATTGCCCACATGCCCAATAGTAAGGACCATGACTGAATTCTCAAGGATTGAGGGCATGGCTTGTAATTTATCATTTTCCCCCAATTTTGAAATTAGGCAAAATTGGGAAATGGAAATAGAGCTCCAATTGGCATGGCTCTCCTCTTCCCAAGCCTTCCTCTGACCCTAGGGAGTAATTGCCAGCTGAATCCCAGCGAGATTGATGGTCACTTGGCTGTAGGGAGGAGCAACCAAGGCTGGTCGAGAGCTCCTCTATGGCAACTTTAAACCAGCCATCCTCAGCCCAATCCAGCCTTTCCTTTAGCTTCAGAGAGCACCAAGGAGTCGAGCCAGCACTTTGTGGAGGGAGATTTGGTGGAGAATCCATAGATTAGCAAGCAGCACTTCTCTGATCATCGACAATGGCCTCCAGGAGATCTAGCCGCAATCAAGCACCCATTGAGATCGGTTTCTCCCCCTCTCCCTTTGTGCTAGTCTCTTAGATCAATTATGAGAGGTGTCTAGCTCAACAGAGTTGGATTCAAAGTAAGAAAAGTGTGATTTTTCCATGAATTTGTCCATGCTAGGGACCACCGGAAAGAACATCTCTGGCCTCCATTCCGCCGCCAATCGAAAGCCCCCACCTCAACGAAGGTTGTGGTGGTGGTAGCCGGTCGTGGGCTGGTGGTGGTGGCTGGAGGTAGATGACGACCAGCTGTCGTTGGATTTGCGCCAAGATGCGTGCAAAAATCGCGCTGTATATAATATGGTTAAGGATATACAATTATTCATTCTCTCACACATATAACAACAATTTATAACTCATTATTAGGTACCTTAGATGCAAAATTAGAGAAAGAGTTGAATATGAAAGTTATAGATCCATGTCTTAAATTTAATTGCGCACTGATTTTATGGGATTTGGTGCACCAGGGCTCCATGGGAACCAGTTTTGATGCAAGGTGTACAAAAGGTGCATGCATGAGTATTTTATGTATTTTTCTGTAAATACACCATGCATGCAAATGAAATTTAAACCATAGATGTAATATGATTAAATACACCTCCTGCCCAAAAATCAGAATTTTGGAGACTTTTTTTCTAAGGTTATGGAAATAATTTAAATAATCATGCATGGTGTGATTATTGGGTTATATGAACTCAAATGCAACCAAATCTTCTCTGGAGGTTTAATTAGGTTAATACAAGTCTCTGGTAAAAAAATTGGGGACATTTGGCTTAGTTCACATGAGGGAATTCCACATGCAAGTCTCATGTAGGATTGGGAGTTGTGTGCTAATAGCACTAAACCATATTTGGTGTACAACTCGTATTCGTCAAGTGGGTCGCCGGGTCCCAAAGGGTCAAAGGGCATGCAAGGTAGGTCAAGAAGAGCACTCACCCAGGTTGGGAGAGGCTGGAGAGCCTCAGGGCGAGTGTGTGCCTCATCCGCAGGGCACTCGCTCGCTTTGGAGTGCGAATGTGCGGGAGGCCAGGCGAGTGAGGGCGGAACCCCACTCGCCAAGCGAGCCAGGTATCTGGCGAGTGG
Source organism: Dactylorhiza incarnata (assembly GCA_033032865.1). Classification (NCBI taxonomy): domain Eukaryota; kingdom Viridiplantae; phylum Streptophyta; class Magnoliopsida; order Asparagales; family Orchidaceae; genus Dactylorhiza; species Dactylorhiza incarnata. The sequence continues at coordinate 158,490 of JAWHQI010000222.1, forward strand.
TGCCCCTACGGATCACTCGCCCCGCGGAACCTAGAGAGCTCAGTGTGCGAGAAGGTTGGCGAGTGGTGCCTTCACGGACCACTCGCCCAGACGGCTTTAGTGAGCAAATTACATAGATACCCTTTGTGGGCTGCCAACAGCCCTTCAGAATAGCTGAGTTAGGCTGTTGGCAGACCAATTCAGGGTGCGATTAGTAAAACTAAAAGGCTGATTTACGCTATTTGCAGACCAGACTAGAAAATCTATAAATAGACCCTTATGGGCACCTTGGAGAAGGTAGATCTTCTTTGTCTCTCTCCTCCTAGTTAGTTTTGGTTGGCTCATATTGCCCTCCAAGGTGCCCGGTTGAGCATTGGTTTGGGAGGGGAATCTCTCTAAGATCTTCCGGGTGTGTGGCCGGACCTCCTCGATGCAGCTTTGGGTTTATTCGTTTTTCTTCATCCCCAGTCAAGAGTGCAAGTGAGGGAGAAGTAGGTGTAGGCTACAACCCCCCTATGAGTCCTAACTCAAGAGACCGATTGACGGTTTCAACATTTTTTGTGCGGTGAGCGTGGACCGTAGCCTACACAAGAAAATCTATAGCTGAGCTCCATGGATGGAGGTGAGGAAGAAAGATCTGACTCAGGCCACTCGTAGCCACTCACGAGTGGGGTGACGTTGGGAATGTTCGAAGACTTCAAGCAGGAGGTCTTGCAGACCCTGCAGCTCACATTCGTCACGAGAAGCTAGTTCGAGACACTCGCAGTCCCGGTGGTCGCACCCTAGCAGATAGGCGAGAACGCTCTCGGTTAGCGACCCGGGAAGGAGGTGGCAGCGGAAGCTAGTGGGCGAGATCTCCCGGGGAGGCGGCTCTTCCCCAGCCCGGCGAGTGCTGAGGTGTGTGAGCTAACTCCGCGAGACCAGATACACGAGCATGTACTAACCTGTGTACTGCTCTAGGAACTTAAGTAGATCAATACGTCCTGGAAAATGGGCGTGTTCCAAGCTGTGTTCAGGGTCGTGAACTCATTTTTTACACGAATTCAGAGTCGTTTGATGTGGTGATTCAAGATCGGATGGATGGGGTATTTTCCCAACCCTATTAGGTCAAGAGTGATGAGATTTCAAGCTCATATGTCATCATATATTCTCTCTCTTAGGGTTGAGAAGAGGAGAGAAAATAGGAGGACAAAGAAGGAAGATCTCGCCATTGGAGGAGCTCTGGAGTTCCAAACGTTGAGCCGAATCCAGATCCATGGAGAGGAGTCCATGCGATCAATTTCATCCGTATCAATCTTTGTTCCATAGCGCCAAAGAGATCTCAATGGGTAACGATCCTTCTCTCCAATCTTGTGACAATGTATGTCCATTCCTTGTTGTTTTGCTTGAATAAGAAGAGTCTCATTTGCTAATTAGTAGAGGGTATGACCTCCCTTGGTTCGCTAAAACCCCGAGTCGATTGAGTCCATCCCGGAATAAAATGCATTTAGAAATTCGGTAATCGTCGTGGATTTAGGCATGGTGAATGAATCCTACCCATGGTTGTAGGCCCATATCAGTAATTCTTTGAATAACGATGCATTTAGGGTTGACCTAGTATGCGTGTCAAAAAATGATTCAATGAAATGCGTCATATTGTTTGTTGGGTTTGGGAATGTGAAAACCCTTGGTGTTCCAATCTAAAGTCCTAAGTTTGTTGCCTTCTATTTGGCCCTTAGAAGTCACCTCGCCGCGAATCCAACCTTCGTAGTAGTCATTATCCGGCGATGGTGAAAATGAGAATGAGTTTGTGGCAGAACTCAAACCTTCACCACATTTCGCAGTGGAGTTGACTTGGACCACCTACATCGGGAATGCTGACACAAAAATTATACCTCCAAAACTCATACTACAAAGGGATGGGGAGACTGTGGAGTGTCAGTTACTTGGGCTAGAGAATGCTAAAGGGGGGTTATTAAGCAACGAGGCCAGACTACCCGCAATGAGAACTCTTGTCACGGGTGATCCGATTGATGGAAAGAGGGTTACAAAGGAGCCTAAAACAAGTCGGGAGATGAGGTCAGAAAGATACTGAATTTGAGACCGCTTATACAGGTCATAAGCTTGAGGCTCGAATCAAAGGTCCTTTTTGGGTACTGTACAACCCCGTATTCGCCGAGTGGGTCCAAGGGGCCCTAGGGGCCAAGTGGCAGGGCATTAGCCCGATAGTTCTCAGTTCTCGGGCGAATGAGACCCCATTCGTGGGGCACTCGCAGGGTAACAAAGCATGTATCAGTGGCCGGGCGAGTGAGGGGAGGTAAGGCATCACCCGCCGAGCATACCGAGTGTCTGGCGAGTGGTGCCTTCGCGAATCACTCGCCCGGTCGAATACAGTGAGGAAGGAGCCCGACAAGTGGAGCCTTCACGGACCACTCGCCTAGAAGGCCTAGGAGGAAATGACCTAGATACCCCTTGCGGGCTGCTAATAGCCCTTCAGAACATCGAAGTTAGGCTGTTAGCAGACCAATTTGGGGTGCGATTAGTAAAACCAAAAGGTGGATTTATGCTATTTGCAGTCCAAGACTAGAAAATCTATAAATAGACCCTTAAGGGCACCTTGGAGGCGATCAGATCTTTTGAGCTCTCTCCTCCAGGCAATTTTCGGAGTTGGCTGCTAGTGCCCTCCAAGGTGCTCGGCTGAGCATTGGTTTAGGAGGGGAAGCTCTCTAAAGATCTTCCGGGTGTGTGGCGGGACCTCCTTGTTACAGCCTTGGGTCTGTTCCAGATTTTCCATCCAAGGTTAGGAGAGTTCAGTGAGGGAGAAGTATGCGCGGGCTACACCCCCAGTGGGTCTGAACTCTAGAGACCGGTTGCCGATTTCTGATAGTTTATAAGGTTCGTGGTCAAAATCATCTAGAGGGGGGGTGAAGAGGTTTCTTTTAAATTTTCCTCTAGGTACCCTAGTTTATTTCTGGTTTAGTTTAAGCAAATCAACAAACACGCAGAAAGCACTCAAGCATGTATAGAGGTTCCTCAAGACAGGGTGTCTTGAGTAGTCCTCTTTCCCCCTTCACCTTTATAACAATTTGTTAGACAAGGACAACTCCTCCAAACTCGGCTCAAAGAGCTTACAACTCAGATCCCTCAGGATCTCTCAGGTTTTCCCAACCCTACCTCAGGCTCAACAACCCTACAACTCAGATCAGCTCCTGATCCTACAGCTCAGACCTCAGCAGGTCCTACAACTCAGAGAATTCCTCCTCCTACAGCTCAGGCTATGAAGCCCTACCTCAGATCAGCACCTGATCCTACACTCAGGCCTTCAGCCCTACAACTCAGAACCCTCAGGTTCCTACAATCTCAAACCAAACGCTCTTACAACTCAGGCAAAATGCCCTACAACTCAGAACCCTCAGGCTCCTACAATCTCAGACTAAACTTTCTTACAACTCAGGCAAAATGCTCTACAGAAAAGTGAGTTTTATGCTTACTACGGATGACAGCAAGTCCCCTGTAGTTCCTGCACCACTTGTGCTTCTTGTAGCTGGAGATGTTGATGTCAACCACTACTTGATCTTCCTCTTCAATAGAAGGAAGGATGATCACCCTGCTCCTTCTTGCGAAGGAGCTAACTTTTTCTCTCTTCTTCTTCTTGCTTGATCAGTATGCAGCAGCAGGAGAAAAGACGAGAGCAACAGCCGTCAATGAAACAGGTGATTTCTTTTTGTATGCGATGGTGAGTTTCAAATGTGCCCTAACTTTCCTTTTATACATCTCTAATCTTTAACGGCTCTAATGTGATCTCCCAAGAAGTATGGGAGACAGTCGTGGTCCTCTGTAGCTTTTCTGCAACTTTCCCTAGCCGCAAGTCCCACTGCCCTACTTATCTGTAGAGAAGGTCTGCGTTCGACGAATGCGCTACACTCTACGCTCGACTAACCTGCCTTGTCTCTGTGTTCGACGATCTGCCTTATTTCTGCGTTCGATGAACGACACTCTGCGTTAGACGATCTGCCTTGTCTCTGCGTTCGACGATCTGCACAAGTCTCAGCTGATTCTTCCTTTCTGTCTGCGTTCGACGAACTGCCTTCTGAGTTCGACGAACACGCCAACTCTCAGCTGTTCTTCTATCTCGTCTCAGCGGTCGACGAACTGTGTTCTGCGTTCGACGAATGGCACTCTGCGTTCGACGAACACGCCCTTTGTTCCTTCTCAGTGGCTCCTTCTCTGGTCTCGTCTCAGCGGTCGACGAACTGAATCCTGCGTTCGACAAACGACACTCTGCGTTCGACGAACACGCCATTCTTTCCAATCTGCACGCTGCACCTTTCCCGTCTCAGCGGATCCGCTTAGACAGCGATCTTGTCTCAGCGAATTCTTGACTATCTGCAGCTCATCTTGCGTATAAGATTTCTCAGCGGCTCCTGTTCTGGTCTCAGCGGTTCCGCTGAGATAGTGGGCTTGTCTCAGCAGTTTTGACCCTTCGTCTCAACAGTTCTGCTGAGACAAAACTTCATCTCCTTGTAGATGATTTCTCCACTTCTAAGAGTATGTTTGGACCTTCCTTTTGAGTCACCTGTACCTGTATACACTACACAAGTATAGCTTTATCAAATACAATATGTCCTTAGCATTGAGAGTGATGCCTCTTCAAATAAAGGTAATATTATATTCCCAACAATCTCCCCCTATTTGAAGAAGGCAGAACATTCCCAATGCTAAGGTACAATGACAACAAAAACATATTATAAAAATGATCTGTATAGCTTGGGCCCTAATACCCTAGGCATTGGCCTTTCCTAAGCATTGGCCTAACCTACGCATTGGCCCTATCTCCCCCTTTCTGGTTTCTTCAACTATTTATCCTTCTATGGATTGGGAGGTAACATCTATAGATCCCTTTGGATCAACTTATAGGACAAACTATACACTTTAGCATTTGCTAACTCCCCCTTAACCTGAGCAGGGAGTTTGCTCCCCCTCAATGTGAGTACTATTCTATATTTAACATTCCTAGTTATATCTTGAAAGCATTAAACTTGGCCTCATCCAATGGCTTAGTGAAGATACCAGCCACTTGACTGTCAGTGGGGACAAATTCAAGGCTGATATCCTTACAGTCAACATGTTCTCTTATAAAATGATACCTAATCTCAATATGCTTAGTCCTGCTGTGTGAGACAGGATTCTTAGCAATGGAGATAGCACTGGATGAGTCACAAAATAGAGATTGGCTTACCTTGAGGTTGTAGTCCTCTAGTTGGTGTTGAATCCACAATAGTTGTGCACAACAGCTACCTGCAGCAATGTATTCAGACTCAGCAGTGGAGATGGCCACACTTGTCTGCTTTTTGCTGCTCCATGATATCAATCTTCTTCCAAGGAACTGACAGGTGTCACTTGTGCTTTTCCTGTCTTCTTTGCAGCCTGCAAAATCTGCATCTGAGAATCCAGTTAGTTCAAAGTCATTATTCTTAGGGTACCAAAAGCCAAGATGTAGGCTGTCTTTAAGGTATCTCAGAATCCTCTTTGCAGCTGTGTAGTGAGATTCCTTAGGACATGCCTGGTACCTAGCACATACACATGTAGCATACATAATATCTGATCTACTAGCAGTCAGATATAATAGGGATCCAATGATACACCTGTACATGGATTCATCAAAGGCCTTCCCCTTTTCATCCTTGTCTAATGATACATTAGATCCCATGGGTGTCCTCATGGTGGAAGCAGACTCCATCCCAAATTTCTTGATGAGCTCCTTGGTGTACTTAGTCTGGGAAATGAAGATTCCATCCTCTGACTATTTCACTTGGAGCCCAAGGAAATACTTAAGTTCACCCATACTGCTCATCTCAAACTCCCCCTGCATTAGATTGGCAAATCTCTTGCAGAGGTTGTCATCAGTAGACCCAAATATTATGTCATCAACATATATTTGGACTAGGAGAATCTTGCCCCTTGTTTCCCTAAGAAATAATGTGTTATCTATCTTTCCCCTCAAGAACTTGTTCTTAATGAGAAAGCTAGACAATGTCTCATACCAAGCCCTTGGGGCTTGCTTAAGACCATACAGGGCTTTCTTAAGAAAATAGACATGAGAAGTGAGAGTAGGATGGACAAAACCTGATGGCTGCTCTACATATACTTCCTCTTTCAGATTTCCATTTAGGAATTCTGACTTGACATTCATCTGGTATACTTTGAAGCCTTTGTGGGCTGCATATGCAAGGAATAGCCTTATGGCCTCCAACCTTGCAACTGGAGCAAAGGTTTGATCAAAGTCAATTCCTTCCTCTTGCTTGTATCCCTTTGCAACAAGCATTGCCTTGTTCTTGATGATAGTTCCATTCTCATCCATCTTATTTCTGAAGATCCATTTGGTGCCAATGATGTTGTGTCCTTGTGGTCTTGGCACCAACTTCCATACTTTGCATCTTTTGAATTGCAAAAGTTCTTCCTGCATTGCCTGGATCCAGAATGGATCCAAATTGGCCTCTTCAAACTTCTTAGGCTCTACCTGTGACAGAAAACTGAGGAACAAGGCCTCATTATGAGCTCTGCTTCTGGTTGTCACACCTTGCTGGACATTTCCAATAATCTGTTCCAAGGGATGATCCCTTAGATGTCTTGTAGTTGCAGGCAGTCTGTGCTCTACTTGCTGAATTTCTTCCACTGGTTCAGCAGCTTCTTCAGCATCTTGCACCTCTGCTTCTTCTTGAACTTCTGCATCAGGATTTGCTTTACTGCTGCTGGAAGGTTCTTGTATAGATAATTCTTCCATTGATTCTTCACTTCCTGTCAAAATAGAAGACTTGGGCCAGCCCTTGTAGATTAGGCTGGACTCATCAAACACTATATGCATGGACTCTTCAACAACATGGGTTTTCTTATTATATACTCTATAGGCTCTACTATGTGAGCTATATCCAACAAGAATCCCCATGTTGCATTTTTCAGCAAACTTGGTTAACTGAGCTTTTCCATTGTTTAGAATGTAGCAATTAGATTCAAAGATCCTGAAGTATGAAATTGTTGGTTGTTTGCCTTTCAGAATCTCATAGGGGTAATTCCATGATCTTTATTGATGGAAGCTCTATTGAGAACATAACCGGCAGTGTTGACTGCTTCAGCCCAGAAATATTCTGGGAGTGAAGAATCACTAAGCAATGTTCTCCCAGCTTCTATCAGTGATCTATTCCTCCTCTCAGCCACCCCATTTTGTTGTGGGGACCTTGGGGAGGAAAATTCTTGAATGATACCTAGTTCTTGACAAAACCTTGTCATGGCTTCAGATTGAAACTCTGTGCCATGGTCAGACCTAGTTCTGACCACAGAACATTGCAAATCATTCTAAATGGCCTTGACATGGCTTATGAAGACATTTAGAGTATCAGATTTATTTCTAAGGAAAAATACTCATGTATATCTTGAGTGATCATCAACAATCACTAAAGTATACAACTTCCCTCCTAAGCTCTGAATTGGCATAGGACCAAACAAGTCCATGTGCAATAGATAAAGGCATCTCTTAGTATCTTTGGAGCCAATACTTTTAAAAGTGGCCCTTGTTTACTTGCCCATTTGGCAAGCATGACATGGGCCATTTTTAACACATTTTAAATTAGGACTATTTCTAACCAAGTTATTAGAGAATAGTCTATGCATTGTCTTGTAGTTTATATGGGCAAGTCTCTAGGAACTTGTTGAATACTTCTGACTTCTCTCTCAGAAAGTATACCCACGTATAGCGGGTATAGTCATCCACCAGAACCAGCGCATACTTATTGCCTCCATAAGTAAGGGTGGCGCACGACCCCATAACGTCAGCATGTACGCACTCAAGAGGTGCCTTACACCTGGTCTCCGACTTGTCAAATGGAAGTCGATGTGACTTTCCATATTGGCATCCGTCGCACACATGGCCGTCGCCGTAGGAAGAGAGATGAGGCAGGCCACTCACTAGGCCCTTTGCCGCCATCATCTTCAGCTTGTCCATCCCCACATGACCCAGCCTCTCATGCCAGATCACAGCGCTGTCGTTTGTCTTCAGCTTGTCCACGTAGGCATTTGCAGATAGGACATACAAATCCTTCACCCTTCTCCCGGTGAGCGTGACGTCAGCATCGACAGACGATAGGTTCTTCAGGAACTTCACCTCCTTTGGTCTAAACAGCACGTGGTATCCAGCATCCACGGCGTTAGCCACCGAGAAGAGGTTCTTCTTCATGCCAGGCACGTGATACACACTCTTCAGTGTCACTGGCTTCTCTCTACTCCCAAGGCACACCTTCCCTTCTCGCTCCACGGGATGCACCGTATCATCCGCAGTGATGATAACATCCATTCCTTCATACGCTTCCAAGGAGTCGAACTTGGACATATCTCCAGTGAGATGATGCCCGCAACCGGAATCCACTATCCAGTCGTTCTCGAGGTTGATGGAGGCTAAGACATCGACCGACGTTGCCGTCATCTCTACCAGGAAACAATTGTCCCCCCCCCCTCTCACCGCCCTGGTGACCTCCACCTCTTCCTCCACCTCTCTGGTGATCTCCCTCCTTGTTAGCAGCATGACCGGCCTTCAGATTGGACCGACAGTCCTTTGCCATATGCCCGTACTTCTTACAGGCAAAGCAAAGGGATCTCCCCTTCTCATCGTGCGCAGGGAGGAACTTCCTCCCATCTCCATGAGAGGACGTTGAAGGTCCATCTCCGGAGTTCTTCTTTCTCTTGTCCCAGGATCTCCTCTTTCCTGAGAACAAGGCCTCGCCATCTCCACCTGAGATGGATACTCCCGCCATCTGCTTCACCAAGCTCTCCTGTGACGATAGCAGGTTCTCTAGCTCCAGAAGGGAGGGCTGAGTAGCCCATCCTTGCACGGAAGTAACGAAGGGGACATACTCCCTCCTCAAGCCTCGGAGTATGTGCCGCTTCAACTTCGCCTTTGAGATTGGCTCTTCAGGATCCAAGACCGAGATCTCCCCACATAGGTTCTTCACCTTCAGGAAGAAGGTGGATATCTCCATCTCGCCTTGAGTCGACTTCGCCAACTCATTCTCCAGGAATTGTAGCCGCGCCATATTCTTCTTGTTGAATAACCCATCGAGGGCTATCCAGATCGCAGACGCTGACTTGCAACCAATGATGTGGTCGAACAAGTCAGGTGATATGGCTCTCTTCAAGGTGAACTCCGTCTTGGCATTGGTATTCCTCCAAGCTCTCACAGCTGGAACATTATCTCCGGCAGCTACAACTTCCTCTTGCTCCCCACCACCAACAACCTCCCAGAGATCCTCTCAAAGAAGGTAGCTCTCCATACAAGACATCCACTTCTTGTAGTTGGTTTGAGTAAGCAGCTCAATGCCAAGTCCCCTATCATACCCTCCTCCGCCGTCCATCTTGGTTGCTTCGTCCTTGTTCCCACTATCCCTCTGATACCATGTGAAATATTTTGATGTCGGAAGAACACGTCAACCAACGGGAGAATAAGGACACCAAACGATGAACACAAGTATTCACAATTAATAACTCTGGCAGCTAGTTACAAACAAACACGGCTGAATACAAGTTGCATCCAACTTGATTCACAACAGCCAATAGTAGGAAAAAAACTTGGTCACGGACAAGGTCCGCTTCTCCTCCGGAGCACACCGCGCTGGTGATACTCGCTCCGATACTCGCTCCTCGCTATCGCCGGCGGTATCGCTATCGCCAGGCGTTAGCTCTGCTACTCACAAGCTCGCTACTCGCACTCCAAGCTACTCGCGTACTCGCCACGCGCCGCTTCCTCCAATACTCGCTATCTCCGGCGGTATCGCTATCGCCGGGCGTTATCTCCCGAGTAGGTACTCGCACTCCCAGCTACTCACAAGCTCGCTGCTCGCCGCTTCGCCTCTTGTCGCTACCGCGCGCGCTAGCACTAACGCCGGCGGTATCTCCACTACTCGCTACTCGCTCAAGGGAGCAGGCCAAACTTACTCCAAGTCCGATGCTCGCCTGGTGGCGCTCTGGTATCTCTAACTCGCTCAAAGTTGATGATACTCGCCAGATCCAGAATCGATACTCTTTAGAGGGGGGTACCCCTCTATTTATAGGCAAAACAAGGGGGGTGGCGAGTATGAGCTACCGCCGGCGGTAGCGCTATCGCTGGCGATAGCTCACTTCAATTCTAACAGGAGCAGCTCGCCGGTTGAAGTGCTCGCTGGAGTAGATCCTCGCCACCTTCATCTCGCCGTGTGGTAGGTCGCGCTCGCCGGTGTGTTGAAGTGACATCTCGCCGAAGTTGAAGAGCTCGCCGGAGTGGTTGAGGGGAGTGCTCGGCTGCACTGAAGGTGGTCGCCGGAGTTAGGAGGAAGTTTGCGAGTAGTGTGCGAACCGTGGAGTTGTGTTTTCGCGAGTAGGAATGTTCGCGCGGAAAGGTGCTCGCATTAGAGAAGGTTGGGGTGATTGCGAGGTCGCGTGCTCGTTGGTAACGCTTCCAACAAATCCATCTTTAATTCCGCAAACTTGCAGCTCTTTCCTCATAAAAGCTTACAAAATGACTCTACACCTTTCATTACATTATTTCAATTATAACATTAGGTGGTTGTTCTGGTCGCATAGCAGGTGTACACCGGCGAATGTCATCGCGTTCAACATGAACAAACAGACATCTGCGCGAGCTCAGAAACCACCAACTCTTTACAATACAAACAAACGTAAAATAGAAGACATTAATCACAGTGCTCTCATGAATCCTCTAAACTGAACCGAATGATCATCAAAGCTGATTCATAAACCAAAATTGATCTCAAGCAAGAGACTTCATCTCCTCCTTAATGGCAGCAACCAGGTGATTGTATGCTACAGTCCATGCGCTCTTCATATCTGCGCTCCACATCTCTGGAACAGCCTCTTTTATTGTCTCCAGAAGTGCAAATCTTGTAACCTGTAATGCACAACTGATGTATAAAACAATGTCTGGAAAACATCATCACATTCATTCTAATTCCATCTAATTCTCCATGAAAGCATCAGTTGTGAAGCTATAAAAGAAGAAGAAAAAATTGCAGATTAGAATCATACTTCGAAGTGTTCATCAAGCACACCAGACTTCACATGTTTGGCACCAAGCTTCTTCAAGGTTGTCTCTCTTACAGTAACTGTCCCAACCTTTCTCAGCTGTGTTGCCGCTTCACATGTCTGCAATAATCTAGGTGTAATCTCAATAGCATATTGGTGCAATCGTCGCGCCAAAAAAACTTACTTTTGAACTTAAACATGGAGACACAGGTATGTTGGAAATAAGCCTTCACCTGCTTTGTTTAACAAGTCAAATCATGGCCTCCAAAGCATGGGCATAACCTCCTAAAGGCTAAAATTGATCTAAATAATTAATAGATAAGCCTAATCATGCAAGCATGGGCTTGACCACCTAAAGGCTAAAGTTGATCTAAATAATTAATAGATGAGTTTTTATGTTATTTAATGGTGACAGCCAAATCAAGTTGTAATATTCTATCACTTTAAGGGCTTTTCTCTGAGGCTATATATATATATATGCTCATCTAATGATCTGGGAAGTGAAATTGTAAGTTTGAAGAAACATTTTGAAGAAGTGTGATCCATTGCGTGCTCGAGCTTCTCCCTCTCCCCCCTTTTTCATTTTTCTTTTATTTCAGTTTTTTGTTATTTTCTTCCTAAATTCCAACAAGGTAAGGGCTTCGTTTGGCATGGCTTATTTGCTCCGATGAGTTTTGTCAAAAACATTATTATCATAGAATGTATGTTTGGCAAAACAAAGGTTATGACCGCTACCAAGAAAATAAACTAGTTTTGAGCATAAAATGCATGAATTTTTTTATGTGAGGTCAGGCGTTCACGAACGATGGTTCATCATGACCACCGCGTTCACGACCGCCACCACCCCGCCAAACGAAGCCAAGGTCTGGAGTGAAAATCATAGTTCACGACCGCCACATTCTAGCCAAACAGACCCTTAAAGTCTAATTTACCTCAGCAAATAAGGGACAAAACTCTTTTCAATGAGGGGAGAAACATTCTCCCTTGCAAAAGAAATTGTCAACTTACCATGAGAAAGACAGTCATGGCATGAACTTTGAGTTTTGGGTTCTTCTCTAAGGGCAGCGGCGAGTCTTTCAGGAAGGAGAAGAGCTTAGCGGCGGAGGGTGCAATCTCAAAGATCCTATAATTCAGTAAAAAAAGGATCTTATATAAAATATCAACAGCAATTAATTGCTCCAAGTAAACAAACTCATACCTTAAGAAGAACTTGAGACTGAGATTGGCTGCGTCCTTCTTCATTGCATTCCATGACTTCACCACAAGAGCTTCTTCTTCTTCGCTGAATCCCACTACTTCCACCGGCAGACTCATTCTGCTTCTGTGCTCTCTGATTGTCATTTCTGGGAACTGAAGTGCTTAAGAAGAGAAAGTGGTGGCCTTTGAGAACACGAAGAAGCAGAATTAGTGAATGGAACAATAAACAAATTTGGCTTCTTTATGTAATAAAAAATAGAAAGAGGGACAAAATTGGTGGGTGAAGGAAGACAGAGGGTTATATTTTGTTAAATACACTTTCGCTATTAAGAAGAAACCCTTAGCAGCCAAGGTGAATTTCCTTGGGAAAGTTCCTCATCGTAAGGACTATTGACTATGAATATTACTATGCTCATCTAAAGTCTACCTAAAAACCACAAAAAGTGGGCCCCACTCAGCACAAAACACCCAACTTTAGGGTTTTTTTGCGCCAAACCCTAAAGTTGGGTGTTTTTGTGCCGAGTGGGGCCCACTTTTTGTGATTTTCAGCCGAACCCTAGGGGAATCGGGTGTTTTTGTGAGGAGTGGGCCCCACTTTTTGTGGCTTTTTGGTAGACTGTAGGTGTGTGTAGTAGCGCTCATTGACTATTCTAGTTACCAGGATGGGTCGGGGAAAATTTTCTGTCCAGGCTCCGGACTCTGGGATTTGATCTACCAGGAGATCAAATTTGATCTCCCAGGTGATCATGACCATCTACTGTTCAACGCGGCAATACAGCAGCAATCCCGGACATAGATTTAGGAAAGGAGCCCGGACGGAAAAATTTCTCCAATTTCCTTGGGAAAGTTCCTTGCTTAGGATTTCCCGACGCCTCTAGGTTTCAGCGCAAACTCCAAATCGCAAGACCCTTTCCCAGTTTGCCGTCGCCATCCGCGTCCGGCTTTTGGCCTCCCCCGTCTGATGCGTTCTGGATGGTTGGGCGGGACAATTTATTAATGTTTTGGGGTGAGAAATAGTTTTAAGGTTTAAGGGAGGGTTTTTTGGTCATGTAACTGCCAAGTATATAAGACAGAGGTAGGATTTTGTTTCTTTTTTATGCTAAGTTTTATGTGTGACTGCTACCACCTCCTTGCAGATTTCGACCTATTCAGGGCTTGCCCTTAGGGTTGATTGTTTCCAGTGCTTGGTTCTTAAGTTTTCATGTTTTCCCTGCTTGTATTCTCCACTGGTGAAGTGATTAATTGAGATCTTTACTATTCCATTGTTGTGTGTACTATTTCATTGCTTGGTTGTGGTATTTGGAGCTTATCAACGGGCATAAGAGCTAGGATCGGGTAGGAGATGATGCAGGTTTTCAACGCTACCCGTTAGAAGGAACTCCTCCCCGATCTGGATCTCATTCGGAAGGAACAAGTGACCATGGCGCAATCGATCCAGTCCCCTTCGGCACACTCCGACCAACAGAGTAAAACCTTGGAGGAGATGCACGACATGCTGGCTAGCCTCGACAGCCTTCAGACAGAGCACGCATTGGATTCCGTTGGCCGCGAATCAGCCTCGGATGGATGCCACTACACCGCTAATGAACACCACTTGTCGATAAGGATTGCGCGCTTTGAATTTCCCCGCTTTTATGGTGACTCCCTACAAGAATGGATCTACAAAACCGAACAGTACATTGAACTCGACAACACCCCAAATGACTTGAAGGTGAAAATTGCCTCGGCCCATGTGGAAGGCAAGGCCTTGTACTGGTACCAGTCATACATGAAGTCGCGTCTCACATGACATTGGACGAAATTGGAGGAATACACACAAGCGTTGGCAAAGCGCTTTGGGTCCATCCTCTTCGACGACCACATGGAGGAATGAAAAATTTGAAGCAAAAAGGCATGATACAAGCGTTCTTGGATGAGTTTGACATCCTCCTACATCGTGTGACCATCCCTGAGGAATACACGATTAGTTTCTGTTTGGCTGGACTCAAAGATGAAATCAGATATGTTATCTGTATGTTTCAGCCGAAAACTCTACAGGAATTTTTCCCACTATCCTGCATGGAGGAGCGTCGGACCGCGCCCTCCCAATGACGTAGCTACTCCAACATAACCGAGACGAGCATGGCAGGAGAGAGTCGGATTATGACCTCCAAACCATTCCAGTCATGGGCACCAACGAACACATCTACGAGGCATCAAGGCGGTAAGCGTCGCCTGACCTCGACGGAGATAGAAGACAAACGAAGCAAAGGCCTTTTCTGGTGCGATAGCAAGTACACACAGGAACGTCGTTGCTTGGCAAAAGGGAGATCATATGCCTTGGAGATGATTACAGAGGATGTGGAGGCGGCACCGGGTACATACGAAGAACACGAGCACGAGCCCATGTCGGATACCTAAGATGAGGAGACGGTCTTGCACTTGTCAGTTCATGCACTTATGGGCATCACCTAATATCATACCATGAAGGTGACGACTTCGTATCAAGGCCAAGCCATTCAGGTGTTGATCGATTCGGGGAGTACTCATAACTTCATGGATGTGGACGCAACTCTATGATTGCAATGCAAGTTGATACCAATACCCTCCTTTAACGTGGCCATTGCGGACGGAAGACTAGTCTCCATCTCCCACAAGATAGTAGTATTGGAACATGGTTTTTCGCATCTCTTTGGTTTGAGAATAACAAGTCTCATATTGTATTTGATCAAGTTTGTCTTGTGTTTATAGTGTGCAGAAACTCATAGGTATGACACTAGGATGCTACAAGTTGAATGAGGAATTGATCAAGGGAAAACATGCAAAGTGACCACTAACGCTGACATTAGCTTCTGGTCGATATTGATATCGTGTAGGATGCTGGCCTAGTCGACATGGGAGGCTTCTCGACGATATGCACCTTCTCGACGATATGTGATACCTCCGGGCGCTATCACCAACGTCAGGCATTAGCTCTGAAATATGCTAGCACTCCAAAGTGAAATTCAAGGGGAGATCTTTGGAGGGAAGAAGGATGCACATATGTAAGGTTACTACCGTTGGGCGGTATCGCTAACGTTGGGCGTTAGTATTGCCTAAAATGAAAAGATTTCTAAAGTGCAAACTTTTCTTCCTGGATTAAAGATTCTGGCGCCAAAATTGTTACCTAAAGTACTACCACCAGGTGTTATCAATACCACTGGCGGTAGTGGTCTTAATCTATAAAAGGACATTCTCATTCCTCTTTTATTGGTGACCAAGAATATAATTCTGCAACTCCGTAAGACCTTCAGAGAGCCTTTATTTCCGACGAATGGAGTACTCCCACCAACAACGTTAAAGATCAATAGTGATATTTGAAGGAGGATTTGATCACACAGACTCAACGCGAAGAACGAACGTTGTTACTTCAGCATTCTCTTGCATTCCTTCGCCATCTCCTTCAAAAGTTCACTATAGGGAGTTTTTACATTTCGAATTCATATTTCACTTTCTTGTATTTGTTTCTTTGTCCTTGTATTGACTTTGTGTTTTGGTGGAGAATTCGCTGTGAGTGTTGGCGACTAGGTCTATGGGATTAGATATAGGGGTGCTTGAGGCCTTATCTGGGGATAGATAGGCTAGAGCGGCTTGAGGCCTTATCTGATATTTGATAGGCTAAAGCCAACCAATTTTCTGGAGAAGAGTCGGTATAGAAAACAAAACGAGATTTTTTATTTATCGCATTGATCTTAGCGCCATAGAGATCAAAGTTTTTGTAATACTCTTTAGTGAAATAAAAATCATGTTCTTCTTTGTTTTATCAAATTACTGTTAGTTTATCTAATGTATTCAAAGTAGAATATTTGTAACCTAACATTCCAAAAGGATTAATCTCTGCAAGCTAACGCCAGACAGTAAAAGCTACCGCCGACGGTAGGTAGAGATTGAATTTTTTCTTCATCATCATATTAAAAATTATCGTCTCTGATAAGTGAAGTTTTTCAAAACAATATTTCGGAAATCACTTTTAGAACTAAATTTCAAAGAGCCCCCCCCCCCCCCCCCCCCCCCCCCCCCCCCCTCTATGGGCGCTAGTATATCCAACAAGTGGTATCAGAGCAGGTTATTCCAAAAATGGTTTCACCGCCGGGAATAATGGCACACCATGATCTCGCTTTTTATGAAGGGCAAGGGATTAGTAGACCTCCTTTATTTATCAGATCCGACTTAATTATTGGAGAACTAGGATGCGGGTTTTTTTAATGACTTTAGATATAGAGGTCTGGGCTATGGTAGAGCAACGCTATTCTCCTCCTACATTAGTAGTTGAAGAAATAACCATGGAAAAACCAAAAGATAAATGGGATGAAACTGATAAAACTAAATGTAAAAATAATGCTAAAGCTGTGAACGCTTATTTTGTGCTTTAGATAGAACTGAATTTAATCGTACATGTGCATGCGAAACTGCTTATGATATTTGGAATTTATTGAAAATAACTCATGAAGGTACTTCACAGGTCAAAGATTCAAAGCTCTTCCAACTAGAATCAGAGTACAAAAAATTCCGGATGGATCCTGATAAAGAAATCCAAAACATGTACACATGATTTACAAAAACCTAAATGCCTCAAAAGTACTCGGAAAGACGTTCTCAAATGGCGATTTGGTGAGAAAGATTCTCATATCTCTTCCACCAAAATTCAACCCAAAAGTGACGGTCATTTCCGAATCGCTGATCTAAGGCTGCTCCAAATTGAGAGCCTCATCGGGAATCTAAAAACCCATGAGGTTGAACTTAAGATTCAACATGAAGAGTACCACACGGAGCCAAAGAAGATGGCCTTGGAGCTGAAGTCGAAAAAAGAGGCTAATGATGAAGAGGATGAAGAAAGCCTCTTCGTAAAGAACTTTAAGAGATTCATGAAGAATCCAAAAAGGAGAAACTCCTTCCGAAAATACTTCACAAAAGATGCAAGGAAGAAAGGATCATCATCTAAAAGGGCCACTGCAGAAGGACAGGACACATTCAGAGCCAGTGCCCAAAGTTCTTGAAAGAGCAAAAAGAAAAGCGGCACAAAGGAAAGGAGAAAAAGAAGGTACTAAAGGCGTCCACTTAGGACGACTCCTCCTCCGATGAATCGAAGGTCTCAACCTCTAGCGACGATGAAGAGGCAAACATGTGCCTCATGAGAAAAAGAAACGAACTGTCGGACGATGAAAGCAGTGTCCAAAGCGACATTAAGGTACCTCCTCCCACTTATAATGACCTATATGATGACTTACAAATTGCAAATATTTTGATAAAAGTTTAAAAGATCTTGACATTCTTAAAACATTGAGGTGGAAGTCGAGCAAGAAAAGTATAACTAGACTATGGGTGAGGGTCACAATCACCTCTTCGCTCAAAATGATGGCTCAACTGAGTTTCGCAAGCACCTTTTTTCTCATCGTCACCCACTCGCCTGTTGGGGTGTGGTTCTCATCCGATGCGGAGAAAATCACCGGGCTCGTGCGTAAAGAGTTCGTGATTCATTGATGCATGCTTCAGTTTTTTTTCACCTCGTGACTCACGCGACTACCAGCGAATCAATCTTGCTGGCTACAATTTATCTTGGTCTGACACCAAGAAAAGAAAGAAACAAAAGGGGGTGCATGGGTGTCATGACACTCTCAAGGAATAAGAAAATAATAATAATAATAATAATAATAATAATAATAATAAACTAAACCTAATCCGTCCTCTAAAGTCAAAACCTACAAGGAAAAAGAAGAAAATATATTGGCAAGTTGGCAGCCCACGTGACTTAGGAGAAGAAAAATGTGGCAGTAAAATTCATTAATTAAGTAGCATCAAACATTATTATAAAGGGTGGCAGCTTGCTCACCTTATATTGCATCTCCAAAGAAGTAGATCAGAGAGCTCTCGGTAGAGGAAGCTCCAAGTCTCAAAGCAGATTGAAAGAGAACTCGGAGCATTCACTAGTGAGAGATTTCACCTTGTTTTTGTTGGAGTTGCGACATGAGAGTAATGTAAGGTTGATGTTAGGTTTTTGAAGTAAGCTAACGTCCGGCGCTAGCGCTACCGCTGGCGTTAGCTTCTTCTCATCATCCTCCCTGATTTTGTCTATAAATAGAGGGGTACCCCCCCCCCCCCCCAAGAGTATGCATTCTGAAAGTGGCGAGTATCCTCAACTTTGAGCGAGTTAGAGATACCAGAGTGCTACCTGGCGAGCATCGAACTTGGAGTAAGTTCGGCAAGTGACATAGGAAGAGTTACCTACTCGCGAGAAACCGCCCGGCGCTAGTGCTAGCGCTCGCGGTAGCGAGAAGAGGAGGAAAGCGGCGAGTAGCGAGCTCTGTCTAGTTGCGAATAGGGAGCCGAGGAGTGCGAGCAGCAGTGTTAACGCGGCGCGTTAGGAGCTAATGCTCGCGGTAGCGAGAAGAGGAGGAACCGAAGCGTGGCGAGCTTGCGAGTAGCTGGAGTGCGAGCTGCGAGCTTGCGAGTAGGAGAGCTAACGCTGGGCGTTAGAGTTAACGCTGGCGGTAGCGAGGAGCGAGTATCATCTGCGCGGTGTGCTCCGGAGGAGAATCGGACCTTGTCCGTGACCAAGTTCTTTTCTACTATTGGGTGTCGTGATTCAAGTTGGATGCAACTTGTATTCAGTCTTGTTCGTTTGTAACTAGCTGCCAGAGTTATTAAATTGTGATAGTTTGGGTTCATTTCTTGGTGTCCTTATTCTCCTGTTGGTTGACGTGTTCTTCCGACTTCAAAATATTCCACATGGTATCTGAGGGATAGTGGGAACAAGGACTAAGCAACCAAGATGGACGGCGGAGGAGGGTATGCTAGGGGACTTGGCATTGAGCTGCTCACCCAGACCAACTACAAGAAATGGAAGTCATGCATGGAAAGTTACCTGCTTGGAGAGGACCTATGGAAGGTCGTTGGAGGAGAAGAGCAGGCAAAAGTCTTTCCAATCGAAGACAATGGTCCAGTTGTGAGAACTTGGAGGAAGACCAACGCCAAGGCGGAGTTCACCTTGAAGAGAGCCATTTCAACTGACTTGTTCGACCACATCATAGGTTGCAAGTCAGCGTCTAAGATCTGGATAGCCCTTGATGGGTTATTCAACAAGAAGAATGTAGCGTGACTACAATTCCTGGAGAATGAGTTGGTGAGGTCGACTCAAGGCGAGATGGCGATATCCACCTTCTTCCTGAAGGTGAAGAACCTATGTGGGGAGATCTCGGCCTTAGACCCTGAAGAGCCAATCTCAGAAGCGAAGTTGAAGCGGCACATACTCCGAGGCTTGAGGAAGGAGTATGTCCCCTTCGTTACTTCCGTGCAAGGGTGGGCTACTCAACCCTCCTTACTGGATCTAGAGAACATGCTGTCGTCACAGAAGAGCTTGGCGAAGCAGATGGCGGGAGTATCCATCTCAGGAGGAGATGACGAGGCCTTGTTCTCAGGAAAGAGGAGATCCTGGGACAAGAAAAAGAAGAAGTCCGGAGATGGACCTTCAACGTCCTCTCAGGGAGATGGGAGGAAGTTCCTCCCTGCGCACGATGAGATGGGGAGATCCCTTTGCTTTGCTTGTAAGAAGTACGAGCACATGACAAAGGACTGCCGGTCCAATCTGAAGGCCGGTCATGTTGCTAACAAAGAGGGAGATCACCAGAGAGGTGGAGGAAGAGGTGAAGATCACCAGGGCGGTGAGAGGGGGGACAATTATTTCCTGGCAGAGATAACGACAACGTCAGTCAATGTCTTAGCCTTCATCAACCTCGAGAACGACTGGATAGTGGATTCCGGTTGCGGGCATCATCTCACAGGAGATATGTCGAAGTTCGACTCCTTGGAAGCATATGAAGGTACGGATGCTATCATCACTGCGGATGATACGGTACATCTCGTGGAGCGAGAAGGGAAGGTGTCCCTTGGGAGTAAAGAGAAGCCAGTGACACTGAAGAGTGTGTATCACGTGTCTGGCATGAAGAAGAACCTCTTTTCGGTGGCTAACGCAGTGAATGCTGGATACCACGTGCTGTTTGGACCGAAGGAGGTGAAGTTCCTGAAGAACCTTTCGTCTGTCGATGCTGACGTCACGCTCTCCGGGAGAAGGGTGAAGGATTTGTATGTTTTGTTTGCAAATGTCTACATGGACAAGCTGAAGACAAACGATAGCGCAGTGATCTGGCATGAGAGGCTGGGTCATGTGGGGATGGACAAGCTGAAGATGATGGCGGCAAAGGGCCTAGTGAGTGGTCTGCCTCATCTCTCTTCCTACGGCGACGACCATGTGTGCGACGGATGCCAATATGGAAAGTCACATCGACTTCCATTTGACAAGCCGGAGACCAGTTGTAAGGCACCTCTTGAGTGCGTACATGCTGATGTTATGGGGTCGTGCGCCACCCTTACTTATGGAGGCAATAAGTATGCGCTGGTTTTGGTGGATGACTACACCCGCTATACGTGGGTATACTTTCTGAGATAGAAGTCAGAAGTATTCGAGAAGTTCCTAGAGTGGAAGGAACTTGTGGAAGGGAGGCTGAACCGCATAGTGAAGAAGCTGAGAAGCGACAATGGAGGGGAGTTTACCTTCAATGAGTTTGCTTCTTTCTGCAGAAGGTTCGGCATTCGACGGGATCTCTCCTGCGCTCACACCCCTCAGCAGAATGGGGTGGCAGAGAGGTAGATCCGCCATCTGGTGGAAACTACCAGGAGTTGGCTACATGCCAAGAGCATTCCCAAGGCCTTATGGGCGGAGGGAATGGCGTGTGCTACTCATGTGATCAACCGGCTACCTCTGAGTCCTGACAGGATGGTGTCTCCACACCAGCTCATGTTCGGGGAGAAGCCAAATGTGGGTCACATGAAAGTGTTTGGTTCTACCTGCTTCGTGCACGTCCCGGACGCTCAGAGAACCAACTTGGAGCCGAAAGCGAGGAAGTGTATCATCATCGGCTACGATGAGAGGAAGAAGGGGTGGAAGTGCATGGATCAGCAGACCCACAAGTTCATTGTCTCGCGCGACGTAGTGTTTGACGAACTGGTCTCATACCAGGGAGTCTCTTCTGTGGTGCTGCCGGAGAGTGGAGAATCTAGCAGGGAAGAGAGGGTCACTGAGGACCTTACTGTGGAGTTGGAGCTATCTCCCAGTGCTCCATGGCCATCTAGCTCAGGAGGAGCTTCTGGATCAGGGGGAGCTACGAACTCAAGAAGTAGGGAGAGCACCGCTTCAGGAGGGGTTCAGAGAGGAGCTCAAGCAGAGGAGTCTACCGGAGTGGTAGATAATGGCCAAGCCTTGAGGAGGTCAAAGCGGACCATCGTCCCGCCTGCTCGCTATAAGGAGGGGAACTTCGTGAGTTTGGTCTCCTGCTTCTTCGCAGGACCACTCGATGAGAGGGAACCTTCCTGCTTTGAGGATGCAGCTGGCATCAAGGAGTGGGACGTGACCATGATTGAGGAGATGGAGGCCCTAGAGAAGAATGAGACATGGGACCTGGTTCCCATGGTGGAGGGCATCAAACCTGTCACATGCAAATGGGTGTACAAGGTTAAGAAGAGAGCAGATGGAAAAGTAGAGCGGTACAAGGCGAGGATTGTCGCTCGGGGCTTCTCACAAACCTACAGAGAGGACTACGTGGAGACATTTAGTCCTGTAGCGAAGATGACATCGGTGAGGATGATCATCGCTCTGGCGGCGTACCGAGGTTGGAAGCTGAGACAGCTTGATGTGAAGAACACGTTCCTGTATGGAGAGATTGACAAAGACATATTCATGGTGCAACCACCTGGATACGTGACCAAGTCACTACCACATCACGTCTGCAAGCTGAAGAAGGCCCTCTACAGGTTGAAACAGGCGCCGAGAGCCTGTTATGGGAAGATTGAGGAGTACCTGCAATTCTGCGGCTATGATGCCTCAGGCTCAGACTCTAGCATGTTCGTGAAGAAGAGTGGAGGTCTTCACGTGCTGGTGCTGATGTACGTCGACGACATGATCGTGACAGGGAACAACCCTGAGGAGGTCGCGGCGCTGAGACAACAACTTTCCATACGATTCGAGATGAAGGATCTTGGTGAGCTGCACCATTTCCTTGGCCTCCAAGTTGAGAAGAGAAGAGGCGGGCTGTATGTTTCCCAGAGGGCGTATGCCGAGAGGATCGTTGAAAGATTCGGCATGAAGGAGGGGAAGAGCAGTTCCGTTCCTCTGGAGGCTGGGCTGAAGCTTCGGAAGGAAGAAGGGAGGATTCTTCCTGATCCGAAGATCTTTCGGGCACTGATGGGGAGTTTTATCTACTTGACTATCACGAGGCCGGACATCGCCTTTGCTGTCGGCCGAGTTAGTCGGTATATGCAGGAGCCACGGAAGCCTCATCTGGAGGCAGCCAAGGGGATACTGAAGTACGTGAAGAGAACCCTTGAGATGGGGTTGTCCTATGAAGAGAAGTCTGAATTCAAGCTGCATGGGTACATGGATGCAGACTACGAAGGTGACGCTGATGATCGCAAGTCGACATCAGGTTACGTGTTTCTGTGTGGAGCTGCTGCTATCTCGTGGTGTAGCAAGAAGCAGGACTCTATTTCTCTTTCTACCACGGAGGCCGAGTACAAGGCGTCGTCCTTAGTAGCTCAGGAGTGTGTCTGGCTAAGGAGACTAGTGGAGGATGTGGACGAGGAGGTCAGCGGACCTACTATGCTTCGCGGGGACAATGAGAGTGCATTGAAACTGGTAACCAATCCAGTGTGTCATGCAAGGGCCAAGCACATTGAGATCGAGCATCACTTCATCAGAGAGAAGGTGCTGGGTGGCTTGATCACTGTGGAGCATGTGCGGAGTGAAGACAACCTTGCGGATATATTTACGAAGCCCCTATCTGCGGGGCCGTTCCGGAGGCTTCGCTCGTTGCTTGGTGTTGTTCCTGGAGCTCACTTCAAGGGGGAGTGTTAGGTTTTTGAAGTAAGCTAACGCCCGACGCTAGCGCTACCGCTGGCGTTAGCTCCTTCTCGCCACCCCCCTGATTTTGTCTATAAATAGAGGGGTACCCCCCCCCCCCCCCCAAAGAGTATGCATTCTGAAAGTGGCGAGTATCCTCAACTTTGAGCGAGTTAGAGATACCAGAGTGCTACCTGGCGAGCATCGAACTTGGAGTAAGTTCGGCAAGCGACCTTGGAAGAGTTACCTACTCGCGAGATACCGCCCGACGCTAGTGCTAGCGCTCGCGGTAGCGAGAAGAGGAGGAAAGCGGCGAGTAGCGAGCTCTGTCTAGTTGCGACTAGGGAGCTGAGGAGTGCGAGCAATAGTGTTAATGCGACGCGTTAGGAGCTAACGCTCGCGGTAGCGAGAAGAGGAGGAACCGAAGCGTGGCGAGCTTGCGAGTAGCTGGAGTGCGAGCTGCGAGCTTGCGAGTAGGAGAGCTAACGTTGGGCGTTAGAGTTAACGCTGGCGGTAGCGAGGAGCCAGTATCACCTGCGCGGTGTGCTCCGGAGGAGAAGCGGACCTTGTCCGTGACCAAGTTCTTTTCTACTATTGGCTGTCGTGATTCAAGTTGGATGCAACTTGTATTCAGCCTTGTTCGTTTGTAACTAGCTGCCAGAGTTATTAAATTGTGATAGTTTGGGTTCATTTCTTGGTGTCCTTATTCTCCTGTTGGTTGACGTGTTCTTCCGACTTCAAAATATTCCACAGTTGCGGCGTTCGTGAAGGTGGAGCGTCGAGGTTGCGGCATTTGTGGAGAAGCGTCGTCGACGCTGAAGTTGGTGTTGTCGGCCCTTGTCGGCCGCGGAGGAGGATCGTGAACGACGACTCTATTCAGGTCAAGGGCCAGGTACGCTAATGACGCAAATTCGGAGAAACGCAAATTACGCGTAAACTGTCGGAGAAGATCGTATCGATCTGTCTCGATAGTCACTGTGGTATCTTGTATTTATTTATAGTCTTTGTGTAATTTATTGCGTAGCGAAGTGGAGGAGATCCTATGTTGATCGAGGAGGGAAAATCTCTCGTGCACTATTTTATTTTATTTGCTTGTGTGTGTTTGCATATTGCTAAGCGATCGCACGGGTGCTCTCGCCGAATTAATTTATCGATGCTCAGGTCGGATTTACGCGCTCTCAAACTCAACATCGCTATCGCAGCCCCAAGGGAGGATCCCCATCACGCCCTGAGGGAGGATCTCCAACGCTGCCCTGACACTACTGGATCTCCAACGCAACCACGGAAACTCCGTCACAGACATTGGATCTCCTCCGCGCCTCCTGAATCTCCTTTGCAGCCCCCACATCTCCAAACATCCCCAAGGTGAGCCAGCTACAGAAGGTTATATCTCTGCATTTTTCTTTCATATAGGGTTCTTTGATTTCTTACTTAAAAAGTGAAATATCACATTTCTACATATAAATGTGTTTGCTGGTCCTGTATATGTGATGTGATGAGTTCTAATATTAAATATGTGCATTGAAATGTAAATGCTGCCTCTTGACATGAACTGACTTGTCGTTCACGATTCTGATAGAAAAAATGCGCACACGTACGAAAAATACACGTCCAGGTAAAAAATGCGCGTCCGGGTGAAAAATGTGCGCCGTCATGGGGAAAAATGAGCGTCCTGGCAAAAAATAGGTGCATGAGCGAAAAATATGCGCCCGGACGAAAAAATGCGAAAAAAATATATAATTGCCGAAGTGTATAATGCATAATTAATAGTAGCTGAAGTGTATAATGCATAATTAGTATACATTATTAACCTGATAGAGAATGCATGAAAGAGAGTTAATGCATGAAAAATAGGTAATGCAAATTGATCTGTTGTTCCTTTATACTATAACATTACCGCAGAAAGGCAGTTACTTTCACAAGTGAAAATAAAATGTGATTTGGTTTTGTATGCTAATGTGTGGAGCAAAGCCGGCGCACACGCAAAACAACTCACAAACGGGCGAGGCCTATTTGCAAGAGCAGTCGAGCATTGGTATAACCCGTTCGTAGCCCATTGACGGGCGTAGCCGATTCACAAACGGCGGAGTTATAATAATGGTGGGGGTACTGTCGCAACCGCAAGGGGGATCTCTCGTGCCCTGTCACTCGTGTATGTGTGTGTGTCAACCATAATGACAGCAACAAGCAAACACTTAATATATTTTGAGGACCACCATAAGAGAGAGTTGTTTGATAGGAGGAAGCCCAAAACCGGGCTACGTCCCCTATCCCGCCTCCGCTTCGCCTTCTTGTATTCACCAAAAAGATTACAAAACGCACAAGGTTACAAGGATCAAAACCGATCCTACCTCACACCCTTCTCTTTGGACAAGAAATAGAGGAACCACCGCCGGAAACGCCTCTCCATGAAACTCTTCGTAGACGTCTCTAAGCTCACGTGGGCTAACCCGGTGTGAGAAACAAGAGAGTCGGAAGTGTTCCCCAACTCCAACAATTATCCCAAGCCTTTAAAGACCATTCATTTGGATGGAATTATAATTGATTTTAAGAATTAAGATTAATTTGAATTCCTATGAGAAATGAAATTTGTTTGAATTCTCGACTAGAAAATGGAATTAAGTATGCATAAATAGAATTGGTTAATTATGATATTTTGATGGTAGTTAGTTGAGATGCAGTAATTAGATCTGTTGTGGATCGCTCGGGTGCTCTGGTAGATCGGTCGAATTGAACCACCTTAGCTCGGAAACGAAACGAGCATACAAACAGTCAATGAATGAATCAGTAAATGACACGAAAACTTTTAACGTGGAAAACTCAGAAAGGGTGAAAAACCACGCAACCGGAGCTGTGCCGGCCAACTTCCACTATCTTATGGGGGGTTACAATTAGAGATTGAGAACTCGAGCACGATAGGACGCTGCTCGTTACAATGGTGTAGAGAGAGAGAGAGCTCCGAGGGTGACATGCCACCTCTCAGAAAACTAAGTACTTTTTCTTCTGCGTACGGGGGTGAGAACAAAAGTGAGAAGGCTGAGTCGTCTTTCGCGACCTTCGAAGGCTCGAAGGAGATCTTCTAAGATTCGAAGGAGATCTTCGAGGGCCGAAGGAGATCTTCAAGCGCCGAACGAGAATTCCAAGGAAATCATCAAAGGAGCTCTCTCGGCCGTAGAAGGCAAGGTATCTTGAAATGAAGGCTCTGGGCTCCTTTTATAGCTTTGGTTGGGGGTAGCCCAGTAATTTTGTCGTCGAAACCACCGTAACCACCTGATGGGATAATCACGCTGGTCGATTTGGAGCACACGGATCGTCATTTTTTGTAAATGACCATTTTGCCCTTCGGGCGGTTCGGGCAACTTCATTGAAGGTGATAAAGGCGACGAACGGGTCCTGCAATATGAGAAATTAAAAAATGTTAACTGCGCGCGCGTTCAGAATGTGTAAACGTTCAGAGCGCATGTGGAAGCGTTCTGAGCGCGCAACGATCTCGGGAGCGCTCTGAGCGCGCAATGAACTCGAGAGCGTTCTGAGAGCGCGAAAAACATAGAGGCGTTCTGAGCGCGTGGTGAATGTGGAAACGTTCTGAGCGCACGGGGAAAAGTTCTGAGCGCGCAATGAACTCGGGAGCGTTCTGAGCGCGCGGCGAACGCGGAGGCGTTCTGAGCGCGTGACGAACGTGGAAACGTTCTGAGCACACAGGGAAGAGTTCTGAGCGCACAACAAACTCAGGTGCGTTCTGAGCGCGCAATGAGCTCGGGAGCGTTCTGAGAGTGCGGTGAATGCGGAGGCATTCTGAGCGCGCGGCGAACCCGGAGCAGTTCTGCGTGCGCAGCGAACGCAGAGACGTTCTGAGCCCGCGGAGAGGCGCTCTAAGTGCGTAATGAGTGCGGGGGCGTTCTAAGCGCGCAACGAGCGTGGGAGCGCTCTGAGTGCGCAACGAACACGGGAGCGTTCTGAGCGAACTGAGAGGCGTTTTGAGCGCGGGGGTGTTCTGAGCGCGCAACGAGCGCGGAAGCGCTCTGAGCGCGCAACGAACATGGGAGCGTTCTGAGCGAACGGAGGAATGAGGAGTTGCGCCCCCAAAGGGGAATTGGGCTCCGATCGCACCCGACGAGTGGCGTGACTTCGGTTAGACCCTCTATGAGCCCCCTTGCAGAAGGGGCTGGGGCTTGGCCGCATCCCGTTGCGGAGAGGGGTGCGGCTTGACCGTGCCCCTTGGGGGTGCGGCTTGGCCGCACCCCACAAGGTGTGCGGCTTGGCCGCACCCCAAGGGGGTGCGGATTGGCCGCAGTGTTGGGTTTTCTACAACCATACATCATATGTAGGCGCAACGGAAATAACGAGAACAACCCAAAAGAGTTTCGGATCGGGCCATGAAAATGAATCAAGAAGTAATCAAAATACTAGGCATAAATTACCTTAGTGGAGTTGGATCAAATCCAACCTAGGTGCTCCAAGAAGTCGAGTCCTGTCGGCGGCAAAGAGAGAGTTTCACGGAATAATGTCCGCGACTCTACAGAGGTCCACACGAGCCGGGAAAAGGAGACTGCACCTTGCGCTTCCACGAACTGCTAGGTTCGTTCCAGGAAATGCAATCGCGGCGACGATCACCGGAAGGGAGGTCGACGGAGGCGAACGGGGCGGCGGAACTCTTCCGTCTAGGGTCGGGCGGAACTCTTCCGTCGGCCGAACTTACTGTTTGCGTAGCAGTGTTTTGAACCCTTAAAACAAGTTCTATTTATACCCGAAGCATAAACAGACCTAAAAGAATCGCTATCCGCAGACCACAAAAAATTAGGGTTTCTGGAACAATTCGTCGGGTATCAGCATTCGTCGAGTATCGAACAGTTCGATAGTCGACGAATGCCCCTATTCGACGGGTATCAACAATCGTCGACTAATGATACTCGACGAATCATATCCGATGAATTCCCTTAGTCGACGAATTCCCTTGGCAACATTTGCCGGACCCCATTCTGTATGGTGATTGGTAACCTTTACCAACACAGTCAATCTTTCAACTTCTCCACATGCTCTTATGTGCGACCCTGCAGGCTCATATCACGTTGGCAGTGAGACTACATGTTTGACCAATTCTAGATCACAATGGTAACTCCAACAGTCTCCCACTTGATCTTGAAAGTATCAAACAAAAACCTCACAAACAATGAGCAGCATCTAGCAATGCATCATTGCTCCCCAAGCAATAAGATTTCATAACTCATAAGCCTTTATGACCAATGTTCCAGCGTTGTCTTTGTCCCTTTGTCCCTTACATCCGGAAAGAACTAGAGGATGGTCTGTGTCACCCTCATAATAGCTCAATCCAAGTTTCTTGATCTAGAACGGACTTCCAGAAAATGGTGAGCTCAATATCACAAATTGACTCAACCAAGCATGGTCATGCATTTCTCAGTCCAATTCCATCAAGGGGCTCATGAATGCAACTCCTGTTATATAGGAGGACAAATCCCATATCTGCTCACACCCAAACACCCAAATGATTCGTAACGTACCCAACGACCACCCTTATCATCAACCTTCTTTAAGGAATACTTTAGATGCCATCAAAGCACGCTCTTCCTCACTGGATGAATGTTGTGACTTCAGGTCAAAGGACTACAACACCATAGTCAAATGAGACCTACTTGTGACACATTTAAGTAACAATCCACAAAGTAGTCTCAGGTTGGGTCTGTCCAGTACAACTTGTTCACTAACAAGTACCTACGTGATGACTTGATATCACAATATCATGACCTGTGAGAACCGGTCATCAGTCAACACACATGCTAGTTGTAATGTATCATCATCACCCTGAGCTTCTAAGATGATACCTCGACCAGGGACCTTTTAAGAATGAAGCTTTGAAATCATAGGCTCTCACATTCAAGTCACGTACTTGATGTCCTATGGAAGCGAACATTCTAAGGGTATTTATCACGAATTTTATTCTATCATATAGAAACAGTATATCATAATAAAAGAACTTGCCATTAATTGTAAAAAGAAATAGTTGGTACACAATTCATCATATGAATAAATAATAAACAACCAACAGAATATATATTTTACATGCAACCCACAAGACTCCCACTAGAGTTGATCACTCAGGTATCGTATACCCATTGATCTAGTATGACCATCATGCTTTCTCTGCGCGAGAGGCTTTGTCAGTGGATCTGCAATATTCTCCTCAGTCGGCACTCTACAAATGTTCACATCTCCTCGTTCGACAATCTCACGAATAAGATGGAATCGCCGAAGTATGTGCTTGGAGCGCTGATGGGATCTAGGTTCCTTAGATTGTGCAATTGCACCATTGTTATCACAGTAGAGAACTACGGGACCAACAATGCTAGGAACTACATCTAGCTCGCCGATGAATTTCCTAATCCATACAGCCTCCTTCGCTGCATTTGCCGCAGCGATATACTCGGCCTCAGTTGTAGAATCAACAACTGTCTCTTGCTTGGAACTCTTCCAGCTCACAGCTCCTCCATTCAGGCAAAACACAAACCCTGACTGAGACTTCGAATCATCCCTATCGGTTTGGAAGCTGGCATCCGTGTAACCACACTTACAACGAGCTCTTCCTCTCCACCATACACCAATGATACATCCTTAGTCCTTCTCAAGTACTTCAGGATATTCTTTACGGCTATCCAGTGACATTCACCGGGATCAGACTGATACCTGCTAGTCATGCTCAAAGCAAAAGAGACATCGGGTCGAGTACATAACATTGCATACATGATTGACCCAATTGCCGAAGCATATGGAATCAACTTCATGCGGTCCTTATCTTCACAAGATTTTGGACACTGGTCCTTAGAGAGATTCACACCATGAGACATGGGCAAAAATCCTTTCTTGGACTCAAGCATGTTGAACCGCTTCAACACCTTCTCAATGTACGTACTCTGAGTCAAACCCAGCAACTTCTTCGATCTATCTCTATAGATCTTAATACCGAGTATGTAAGTCGCTTCACCCAAGTCTTTCATAGAAAAGCAGTTCCCTAGGTTGTTCTTAACAACTTTCAGGGTAGGTATGTCATTCCCGATCAGCAGTATGTCATCTACATACAATATCAGGAAGACAACAATGCTCCCACTGATTCGCTTGTAAACACACGGTTCATCAACTCTTTGATCTTCTCATCAAAACGAAGATTCCAACTTCTAGAGGCCTGTTTCAATCCATAGATGGACCTATTCAGCTTGCATATTTTAGTGGCTTCATTTGGGGATACAAAACCCTCGGGTTGTGTCATGTACACTTCCTCAAGGAGGTTTCCATTTAGGAAAACCGTTTTGACATCCATCTGCCAGATCTCGTAGTCATAATACGCAGCAATAGCAAGCAATATCCTAATGGACTTTACCATGACAACAGGGGAAAAGGTCTCATCATAGTCAACACCATGAATTTGCTTAAAACCCTTAGCCACTAGTCGCCCTTTGAATGTATGTACATTCCCATCCATGTCGGTCTTCTTCTTGAAGACACACTTGCACCCTATGGGTCGTACCCCTTCAGGTGGTTCCACCAAGTTCCAAACTTGGTTTGTATACATGGAGTCCATTTCAGATTTCATAGCCTCAAGCCATTTGTCGGAGTCCGGTCCATTCATAGCCTCTTGGTAGGTCGCTGGTTCATCATCATGATCCATAAGCAACACATTACCTATTTGAGACACGAGAAATCCATATCTCTCAGGCTCAAATCTTGGTCTACCAGATCTACGTAGGACTTATGTCTCTTGAGCAGGTTCTCTAGCTACAACATCTTGTAGTCCTGGCTCTGAATCCAATTCTGGTTCATTCACAACTTGTGGTTCTTGAACTTCTTCAAGTTCTACCTTTTGCGTCTTTCTTGACAAGAACTCTTTCTCCAAGAAGAGACCCGTCCTTGCGACAAACACTTTGCCCTCAGACGGTAGGTAAAAGTAATATCCTTTCGTTTCCTTAGGATATCCCACCAGATAACACTTATCTGATTTGGGTTCCAGCTTGTCAGGCATTTGACGTCGTACGTATGCCTCACAGCCCCAAATTTTAATGAATGACATACTAGGACGCTTCGCAGTCCATATCTCATATGGTGTCTTTAGAACCGTTTTCGTCGGAGCGCGATTCAGTGTCATTGCAGCAGTCTCTAAAGCAAAACCCCAAAAGGAAACAGGCAAGTCTGCATGACTCATCATCAACCGTACCATGTCTAACAGAGTACGATTTCTCCTCTCAGACACACCATTATGCTGCGGTGTCCTAGGTGGAGTGAGTTGTGATACAATACCACACTCTTTCAAATGATCACGGAACTCATGACTCAGGTATTCGCCACCTCGATCAGATCGGAGTGCTTTAACCTTTTTACCCAATTGGTTCTCCACTTCATTCTTAAACTCTTTGAACTTTTCTAAAGTTTCGGATTTGCACTTCATAAGATACACGTATCCATATCTACTGAAATCATCAATAAATGTAACGAAGTAGAAATACCCACCTCTAGCCTTAGAACTCATGGGTCCGCATACATCACTATGTACTATACCCAAAAGATCCTCAGCCCTCTCAGTATAACCAGTGAAAGGGGCTTTAGTCATCTTGCCTAATAAACAAGACTCACATCGCTCAAATGATTCATAATCAAATGAGTCCAATAGTCCATCTTTATGGAGCTTGGATATGCGCTTCTCGTTTATATGGCCCAAACGACAATGCCAGAGATATGTATGATTTGAGTCATTTGTTCTTAGTCTTTTATTATTATCTACATTATAGATCGGATGGTACAGGTTCAAAACATAAAGACCATTAAACAATTGAGCTACATCATAACAAACATCATTCTTAATTATAGAACAACAATTGTTCTTAATTATAAAAGAAAATCCAATCATGTCTAAGCATGAAATGGATATAATGTTTCTAGTTATGGCCGGAACAAAATAACAATTATTAAGTTCTATTACAAGCCCACTGGGCAAAGAAAGACGGTAACCCATACGGCTACAACAATAACTCCTGCTCCATTGCCGACGCACAGGTCCACCTCTCCTTTACTCAGCAATCTCCTCCTTCCCAGTTCCTGCACATTTGTACAAATGTGAGAACCTCATCCGGTATCCAATACCCAAGATGAAGGAGCAGAAAGGTTTATCTCTATAACGTAAATATTCGAAGCGGAAGTCATACCTCCCTTCATTTTCTGCAGACCCTCAATGTACGAAGGACAATTCCTCCTCCAATGACCAGCCTTGCCACGGTGGTGGCATTTCCCTTCCTTCACGGTGCTCTTCTTTTTCAGCGCAGAAGATTTGGGCTCAAGATGTGACTTAGGTCCCACCTTCGTCTTCTTGAAGCCCTTGGCCTTACCCTTGCCTTTATGTACCATCAATATGGGACTAGCAGGATTGGCCTTCTTCATGTTTATCTCGGCAGTTCGCAACATGCCTAGGAGCTCGGGTAGTGTCTTGTCTATTTCATTCATGTTGTAGTTCAAGACGAACTGCTCATAACTATCCGGCAACGATTGCAGGATAAGATCTGTGGCCAACTCTTGACCTAGAGGAAAACCCAGTCTCTCCAGGTTCTCTATATACCCAATCATCTTGAGTACGTGAGTACCAACCGAGTCTCGAGCTCCCATTTTGCACTGAAATAATGCCTTCGTGACATCGAACCTCTCTTGACGAGCTTGCCCTTGAAACATTTTCTTTAGGTGCTCGTCAATCTCCTTGCACCCCATGTTCTCGTGTTGCTTCTGAAGCTCAGAGTTCATGGTGGCAAGCATAAGGCACTCGACGTCTAAGGCATCATCGGTATACTTCTTATAAGCATCCTTATCAACACGGGACGTGTTCCCGGTCGGCACCTCGGGGGCTTCTTCTTCCAAGACGTAGAGCTTTCGCTCTTGCCTGAGAACAATTCTCAGGTTCCTGTACCAGTCCATATAGTTCGTCCCGCTTAGCTTGTCCTTCTCAAGGATAGCTCTCAGGGACAGAGTGGAGTGTGAACCACTGGCCATGGAATTCTACAAGAATTCATGCAGAATTTAATTAGTACCAAAATTTCAAAATACAATTTATTTTAATTTGGACTTCAATTAAATACTCTCACTATTTTATTCAAATTGATAGCCCTCACTATCAATTCGGAGAGTCCATGCGAGCTACTCTCTTAGTGGACAAGACCCGTATTTCACCAACACAATGAGTCAGCTTTGGCTTTTCTCTCACTATGCAGTTATTTAGGTAGGCAACGCTTGCCAATTGCATCCTCATGCAACTCTTGTATGGTTGGTGAATAACTCCTTATTCGCATCCATCATATGGTGCATGCCAACCCTATGCCTCTAGGCACTCAACCTTTGAGGTCACCTAGTTAAGTTAGACCCGATGTCGACAGTGGGATATCACAATTATCCGCTCGCACCCTTACCAAGATAGATTAATGCACCTTGCTTTGGCAAGCCCACACTTCATCGATCGAGGCAGGAAGAGTGTCATCCATCGGAAGGCATCCGAACACTTAATATTTGATGAAGGGATTTTAATAGCAAGTTAACACTTAACCATGATCAACATTTGATCAATGTGCACATCAACAGAAAAACAATTTTCTAAAATCCACATGCATCCCTTATGTGCACAACATAAGACTATCAACCTTTGATAGACGAAAGGGCTAAATCTAGACATTTAGAACTCTTCGAAATCTTCAGATTTACATGCATTGGACAAAGACAAAGACAACTCGACTTAAAGCAGTAGACAAGCTCGTCTCTCATTGTTGGATTCAAAATCCAAAACAATACAAGCGTTCATTAACCACTTGAGGGACGGTTACTGCTAATGAGACAACAATTTCTAACAATTAGAAATTACCACGAAATCCCAGACGTTCCTGGCGGGGTTCCAAGGGGCCGCGCCCCTGGCGCGGTCTTAGGGGCAGAGCCCCGTCCAAATTTTTCAAAATCACCACCGAATTCCCTTGGAAAAATCATCAACTTTTGATGTTCCAGGAAGAAATCTTGACATTTAGAACGCTTCCAAATACCTAGATTTGCACGTACTGGAATAACCTAACTTCTGAAACAACATTTATGGCCGTAACCTCGATCTAATACCACTGTTGGGTTTTCTACAACCATACATCATATGTAGGCGCAGCGGAAATAACGAGAACAACCCAAAAGAGTTTCGGATCGGGCCATGAAAATGAATCAAGAAGTAATCAAAATACTAGGCATAAATTACCTTAGTGGAGTTGGATCAAATCCAACCTAGGTGCTCCAAGAAGTCGAGTCCTGTCGGCGGCAAAGAGAGAGTTTCATGGAATAATGTCCGCGACTCTACAGAGGTCCACACGAGCCGGGAAAAGGAGACTGCACCTTGCGCTTCCACGAACTGCTAGGTTCATTCCAGGAAATGCAATCGCGACGACGATCGCTGGAAGGGAGGTCGGCGGAGGCGAACGGGGCGGCGGAACTCTTCCGTCTAGGGTCGGGCAGAACTCTTCCGTCGGCCGAACTTACTGTTCGCGTAGCAGTGTTTTGAACCCTTAAAACAAGTTCTATTTATACCCGAAGCATAAACAGACCTAAAAGAATCGCTATCCGCAGACTACAGAAAATTCGGGTTTCTGGAACAATTCGTCGGGTATCAGCATTCGTCGAGTATCGAACAGTTCGATAGTCGACGAATGCCCCTATTCGACGGGTATCAACAATCGTCGACTAATGATACTCGACGAATCATATCCGACGAATTCCCTTAGTCGACGAATTCCCTCGACAACATTTGTCGGACCCCATTCTGTATGGTGATTGGTAACCTTTACCAACACAGTCAATCTTTCAACTTCTCCATATGCTCTTATGTGCGACCCTGCAGACTCATATCGCGTTGGCAGTGATACTACATGTTTGACCACTTCTAGATCACAATGGTAACTCCAACACGCACCCCAAGGGGGTGCGGATTGGCCGCACCCCCTATGGGGTGCAGCTTGGCTGCACCCCAAGTGGGGTGCGGCTAGGCCGCACCCCCCATCATGGAGGGTGCAGTTAGACCACGCTCTACCGAGGCGGAGGCGTGGTCTTGGTCGCGCCTGGTGATGCCGGAGCGTGAACTGTCCGTAGTGGATTTCTCAGTTCTCGTGATCATGGGTTGGACTTTGACCTCACTAACTCTATTCTCCCTTAGCGGAGTTTTCTCTAAACGCACCTCATGACTATTATAAATCCATGGATGAACGTCATCTTTACGGGTGCACATCATAAGCCCCCCAAACCTTCGGAGTCTGAATTACTAAGTGGAGAAGTTCGAAGGTTTTAACGTTCTTCTTTGTAGGAGAAACTTCAATTTCGTCTTGATCGGTTGCGAGCTTTCTGCCCAGCGATTGCGTCGGAGATCGCGACGAGCTTGCCGCCCCGTGATTGTGTCGGATATCGTGACGAACTTGTCGTTTAGCGCTGAGGCCTGGGTAGCTTGGTGGCAAGGTGTCCAAGCAGCGCGGGGACAAGGTGCTTAGGAAGCATCGAGGTGAGGTGCTTAGGCAGCGCCGAGGCGAGGTGCTTAGGCAGCGCGGAGGCTAGGTGCTCATGCAGCGTTGAGGCGATGTGCCCAAGCAGCGCTAAGGCGAGCTGCCCAAGCAGCGCTAAGGCGAGGTGCCCACGCAACGCTGAGGCCAGGTGCCCAAGCAGCGCTGAGTCCAGGTGCCCAAGCAGCTGTGTGGCCAGGTGCCCAAGCAGCGCTGAGGCCAGGTGCCCAAGTAGCACTGAGGCCAGGTGCCCAAGCAGCGTTGTGGCCAGGTGCCCAAGCAGAGCTGAGGCCAAGTTCCCAAGCAGCACTGAGTCCAGGTGCCCAAGCAGCGCTGAGGCCAGGTGCTCAAGCAGCATTGTGTCCAGGTACCCAAGCAGCATTGAGGCCAGGTGCCCAAACAACGCTGAGGTTAGGTGCCCAAGCAGCGTTGAGGCCAGATGCACAAGCAGCGCTGAGGCCAGGTGCCCAAACCGCGCTGAGGCCAGGTGCCCAAACCGCGCTGAGGCTAGGTGCTCAAGCAGCGCTGAGGCCAGGTGCCCAAGCAGCGTTGAGGCCTGGTGCCCAAGCAACGCTGAGGCCAGGTGCCCAAGCAGGGCTGAGGCCAGGTGACCAAGCAGCACTGAGGCCAGGTGCCCAAGCAACGCTGAGGCCAGGTGCCCAAGCAGCGCTGAGGCAAGGTGGTCTTTTGGGTAGACCTAGTTAAAATTGTCAGACTCGACGCTTATCCTCCACTCGCAAGAGGCTTCTTCTCTTCACCACGTTGGCCACTTTGCTGCTATGCGTTAGTACCGAAGATTGTGGCCTGGAATTTTGTAGCCTTACTTTAGATCATTCACATTGCTGATAGAGCCAGAGAATAGTTGTAGTAGTTTTAAATACACAATGGATACATGTGCACAAGTACAACTTTGCGGCTTACTGTTTGTAAAAGCAGAAAACTGGAAGAAGCAGTAAATAGAAATTGATGACGTGGGCTGTGTGCGCTCTCCTAGGGTGAAAGTTCCCCTGCCCAGTACCTCTCGCTCATCTGTGTCGGGGTACGACGTTGTCCTCTACTGGATTGTCAGCCTGTGGTCTGTGCTTGTTCGGGACTTGGTTTAGTAAAAACCTTCTGAGGAGGCCTTGTTGGACAAGACGCTCGATTTCCTCCTTCAACCGCTTGCAGCTTTCAGTATTGTGTCCATGCCCGCGATGGAAGTCAGATTATTGTGACTGGTTTCCTCTGCTCGGCGAAAGCGGATCGGGCCTGCAGAGCGCGTTGCTATCACGGATGGCGAGGAGAACGTTACTCCTGGTAGTGTTCAGGGGAGTGTAGTCCTGATGATGGCGAGATCCTCAGTCTCGGTTGGGGTTGTCGTGATGCTTGTTGTTCTTATTGGAAACCGTCTGCGGCAGCGGCTCCTCTTTATTCCTCTTGAGCTCCCCTCGAACTGCCGACGGTGCGCTTCAATTGCCTCATCTGCTGCTATCTGGGCCTCGACTCGTTGAACAAGTTCTGGGTAGCTAGGCACAGTTTCCCGCACCAGTGCGGAGTAGAAGCCACCGGGGCGAAACCCTCCAAGAAAAACTCATCGTAGAAGCTCGGGGTCTACTCCTGGAATTTGTCGCGCTTTAGTGGTGAAGCGGCAGAAGAAGTCCTTGAGGGTCTCTCCCTCGCTCTGGCGTATTCCTGAAAGGTGGGAGGGGTCCCAGACGGTTCTGCGGTTTGCGATGAATTGGTTTATGAATTGTTGTGCCATTTCCGCGAAGCTATCGATTGTTCCATCTTGCAAAGAATGGAACCAAGTGCGCGCTTGCCCTTTCAAGGTTGCTGGAAACACTTGACAGAGGAGATGATCTGGAGCGTTGTAGAGTCTCATGATGGTAGCGAAGTGGTTGACATGTTCTAACGGGTCATCCATCCCGTCGAATGTTTCGATGTTGGGAAGCTTGAAACCATTCGGAACTGGATGTGCCAAGACCTGAGGCGATAGTGGGGAGCTGTGGTGCGCGGGATGGCAGGCGAGAGCTATGAGTCGCCCCGCCTGGCCGTACTATTCTGCTATCATGTCGCGTATCTCTTCTCGAGCGGCTCTTCCCATCACTTGTCCAGGGACAGCTCTTCCCTGGCACTGGTGATGGTGATTAGTTTTTGGTCCTCTGGCCGACCGAGCAGGATGGGTGGAGCTTGCGGCATCAGAGAACTCTTCTAAGGCATCTTCTTCTCGAACGACCTCCTCATTTGGAGCATGATTCGGAGCCAGGGGAGGTGGAAAGTTCAATGCTGGAGGTTGAACGGGAGGTTGAACGGGAGGTCGAGGAGCCCCAAGATTTCTCACGAGAGCCAGCATCTCGGCTTGATGTTCTTCCATTTGTCGTATGCGCCCTTCCAGTGCTGCCGTGGGCGCAAGCAATACCTATTCTGCGAGAGGTGCGTCGAAAAGTGAATGAGAGGGAGCGGGATCGAAGCGTCCTTCCCGGATCGATCCCTCGGTAGTACGAGCACTTCGTCTTGCCATTACAATCGGTGGCAAACGCTATATCCTTTGAGTCTTTTGCAGAGCTTTGGGAATCCTTTCCCACAGACGGCTCTAAACTGTTGCGGATCGCTCAGGTGCTCTGGTATACCGGTCGAATTGAACCGCCTTTGATCGGAAGCGAAACAAGCGAGCAAATAGTCAACGAATGAGTCAGTAAATGACACAAAGACTTTTAACGTGGAAAACCCAGAAATGGTGAACACACACGCGGCCGGAGCTGTGCCGGCCAACTTCCACTATCTTCTGGGGGGTTACAATTGGAGATTGAGAACTCGAGTGTGACAGGCCGCTGCTCGTTATAATGGTGGAGAGAGGAGAGAGAGAACACCGAGGGTGACAGGTTAGCTCTCGGAAAACTAAGTACTTTTTCTTCTGAGTACGGGGGTGAGAACAAAAGTGAGAAGGCTGAGTCGCCTTTCGCGACCTTCGAAGGCTCGAAGGAGATCTTCAAAGATTCGAAGGAGATCTTCGAGGGCCGAAGGAGATCTTCAAGCGCCGAAGGAGAATTCCAAGGAAATCTTCAAAGGAGCTCTCTCGGGTGTAGAATGCAAGGTATCTTGAAATAAAGGCTCATGGCTCCTTTTATAGCTTTGGCTGGGGGTAGTCCGGTAATTTTGCCATCGTAACCACCGTAACCACTTAATGGGCGAATCACGCTGGTTGATTTGGAGCACACAGATCGCCATTTTTCGTAAATGACCGTTTTGCCCTACGGGTAGTTCGGGCAGCTTCGTTGAAGGTGATAAATGCGACGAACGAGTCCTGCAATCTGAGAAATTAGGAAATGTTAAATGCTTGCGCGTTCAGAACGTGGAAATATTATGAGCGTACAGGGAAGCAATGATCTCGGGAGCGTTCTGAGCGCCCAATGAACTCGGGAGCATTCTGAGAGCACGACGAACGCAGAGGCGTTCTGAGCGCGCGGCGAACGTGGAAACGTTCTAAGCGCGTAACGAACTCGGGGGTGTTCTGAGCGCGCGGCGAATGCGAAGGCATTATGAGCGCGTGGCGAACGTGGAAACGTTCTGAGCGCACAGGGAAGCGTTCTGAGCGCGCAATGAACTTGGGAGCGTTCTGAGCGCGCAATGAACTCAGGAGCGTTTTGAGAGCGCGGCGAACGCGGAGGAATTCTGAGCACACGGTGAACGCGGAGGCGTTCTGAGAGCGCGACGACGCGGAGACATTCTGAGCGCGCGAAGAGGCGCTCTAAGCGTGGAATGAGCGCGGGGGTGTTCTGAGCGCGGGAGCGCTCTGAGCGCGCAACGAACAAGGGAGCGTTCTGAGCGAACGGAGAGGCGTTCTGAGCGCGCAACGAGCGCGGAAGCGCTCTGAGCGCGCAACGAACACGGGAGCATTCTGAGCGAACGGAGGAATGAGGAGTCGCGCCCCCAAAGGGGAATTGAACTCCGGTCGCACCCGACGAGGGGTGTTACTTCGGTCGGGCCCTCTGCGAGCCCCCTGCGGAAGGGGGAGGGGGCTTGGCCGCACCCTGTTGCGGAGAGTGGTGCGGCTTGACCGTGCCCCATGGGGGTGCGGCTTGGCCGCACCCTGCAAAGGGTGCTGCTTGGCCGCACCCTCAAAGGGTGCGGCTTGGCCGCACCCCAAGGAGGTGCGGATTGTCCGCACCGCCTATGGGGTACGGCGTGGCCGCACCCCAAGGGGGGTGCGGTAGGCCGCACCCCCGTGATGGGGGGGGGGTGCGGTTTGGCCACACCCCCCATCATGGGGGGTGCGGTTAGACCGCGCTCTACCGAGGCGGGGGCGTGGTCTTGGTCGCGCCTGGCGACGCCAGAGTGTGAACTGTCCGTAGCTGATTTCTCCGTTCTCGCGGTCATGGGTTGGACTTTGACCCCACTAACTCCATTTTCCCTTAGTGGAGCTTTCTCTAAATGCACCACATGACTATTATAAATCCATAGATGAACGTCATCTTTACGGGTGCACATCAAGATCGATGAGTCATCATCACAATTAATCTTGGAATGAAGAGAATAGACTTTCTTGAAATATTGAGAACAATTGGACATGTTTCCCTATGACAGTGGTCAATGGAGATTACATGAGATTCAACGGCTGGATTGATGAACCATCCCCACCAACAGTCTCGTCCGATCGTTGGATCGACGAACTGTCACCGCCATCTGTTTTGGAGGACGAGAATATGTTTCTCTTAAAGTTTTAGGGTAATTTGACAAATATTATTTTTTCTGGCAACGATGATTCAACAACGATTTCTCGAGATCTGGAGAATGGATCGATCTAATGACTTCCATATTTTCAACGAGGCATCCGCTGCCACTAGTGGCTTCTAATCAACAGTTTTTTGTGAACTAATTCGAACACAACAAATCATAAGAATATAAATCGTGCCGCAAATAAATATATTAGATGTAAACTGAGAAAACATAATATTTATTAATGCAAAAATGTCGTCCATATATTCGCACATGTGAATGCAATTATCTAATTATTATATAGATTGAAAAGAATTAGCTTTAAATGAACTCCATGAAATTCAGTTAAAATCTCAATTCCATCATTCAATTCCAATTGTTGAGATTCAATTTCAGGTGTTTCACGATATTTCTAACATTAAAGTATTGATTAGAAAGATTCGAAACCATTTTATCAAAATAAACAATTCAATTACATCCCAAATCTTGTCTGATCCGGTGAATGCGGGCAAGCTCATGTATTTGTGATTCATGAATTCTCTATATGTTTATTTAAACATGATAACAATGACATAAATGTTTTATATGTTGGACTGATAATGAGCATAAAAGGATTAAACTTGTATTCATCCCTTCAAAGGGATGTAAATAGGTAAAGGAAGTGAAACCAATGAACAATTTGGAGATGTGGGACTGAAGAGAATAAAATGGGCTTTACATAATGAATTTTACATAGTGAGTTTTGTACATATATGAGTATTATATTCAACACCCCCTCAAACTCAGAGTGGTGAAGTATCAGGTTGAAAAAGTACGAGTCACTATGTTTGCAGAAGCCTTGTCTATCAATCATCGAGAGTTGTCGAATTAGGAACTCATGTATCTCAATTGTGTGAGCCTTAATAAAGAATTCTGCAATCTGAAGAGCGGGTGAGACATGAGAAAACGAGATAATCTTGTTGAGGAACTATTGATTGACATAGTGACATTCAATCTCAATATGTTTGGTGTGTTCATGAAAAATAGGATTAGAAGCGTTTTATATGGCACTGGTGTTGTCACAGAAGAGCGGTGTGGCACCTGAGACTAGAATATGAAGATCCTGCAAAAGTTTTCGTAACCAAGTCACTTCAGCGGCAGTGGTGGCCATGACACGGTACTTAGCTTCAGCATTGGAGTCAAATATCACATCTTGTTTATTGTATTTCGAAGAGATCAATATCTAGTTGTAGATTTGCGGTCAGACACATTGTCATCCCAGCGTCAATATAAGCACAAAGAGATAGAGATGAGTTTGATGAGAGAAAAAATCTGTCAATTATGACGTGAAGATAGCGCGAAATGTGGAGAAGAGCTACATATTGAGTGCTCTGGGGTTCTGAGAAAAATTGAGTGACGATATGTACAATATGGGAGATATATGGGCGAATGATGGTTCGATAAACTAGCATCCCAACAAGTTGTCCGCATCTGGAGGGATCTGATAGGGTTTCTCCTTCTTGAGAACAAAATTTGAGATTTAATTTAGGAGGAGTGGCAATAGTGTGTTTCTCAGAACCGCGGTTCTATCAAAAATCTCGTGAATGAACTTTAATTAGTTAGGATAAGATATATACTATAAGGAGAAATCTATTTCAAGACGGAGAAAGTAACGAAGAGGTCCAATATTTTTTATTTTTAAATTGATGTTGGAAATGATGCTTGACATATTGGATATGCTTTGAGTTGTTACCCGTGATGATCATGTCATCAACATATAACAATAAGATAGTGACTGAGGTGTGTATGAACAATGCAGGGTCCGAGGAACTTGCAGTAAACCCAACCGTCAAGATGGTTGTAGCAAACCTAGAGAACTATGATCGAGGGGCTTGTTTGAGTCCATATTGAGCCTTGCGGAGGTGACAGACTTTCTTGGATGAGTGTGGAACCCCGGGTAGCGATGTCATATAAGCATCTTCAGAGAGATCGACATGGAGAAAGACATTCTTGACGTCCATCTGAGAAATTTCCTAGGAGTGGATGGAAGCTATGGCAAGAATGGTGCGTTTTGTGATCATTATGGCGACCGGAGAAAAGGCCTCTTCATAGTCAATGATGTGTTGTTGTTGAAACCTTCGAGCAACTAAATGAGCCTTATATCCGTCAATGGTTCCATCAGCTAATGTTTTGATTTTATAGACCCATTTGTAGTTTATGGGATGAGTTTTCTTAGGTAGTGGCACAAGATCCCAAGTTCTG
Organism: Dactylorhiza incarnata; assembly: GCA_033032865.1. Lineage (NCBI taxonomy): Eukaryota > Viridiplantae > Streptophyta > Magnoliopsida > Asparagales > Orchidaceae > Dactylorhiza > Dactylorhiza incarnata. The sequence continues at coordinate 201,105 of JAWHQI010000222.1, forward strand.
GCATTATACAAAGCATGTAATTCTTCATCCATTACTGATTTCCAAACAGGTATAGATACAACCTCCTGGTATGTCTGGAGATCCTGAATACTAGAAGTAGTGGAGATAAATGCATGAAGAGCTGGAGTGAGATAGGAGAAAATACTAAGACGATCAAAAGGTTTATGGGATCGAGTGGAGCGACGAAGATGAATAGAAAGTTAAGGTGGTTCAATAACTTCGGATTATGGAACAAATGTGGTGTATGAGTCTGAGTCACTAGGAGGAGCCTTAGTATGTTCAGGTATAATAGGAGAGTTTGAATTGGATGCCTAAAGAGGAGAGGATGCCTTAGAAGGAGCATATGAAGGTAAGATATCAAGAAATATTAGGTCCTCGGTAGTAGATGATGGTAGAGATACATATGGATTTGGTAGATCGTAGTAAGGGAGATTCTCGAGAAATATAATGTGATATGAGATACGCATATATCCAACATTAGGATCATAATTATCATCGATAGTCCTTGTGTTGAGAGTTGTATCCGAGAAAAAGACATGTTATACAGAACGAGGTGACAACTTGTCGTGTTCTATTGTTGGAAGTTGAACAAAGTATGTCCACCCAAACAATTTCAAGAAAGCGTATAAAGGGATTTTATTGTGAAGACGCTGATAAGGGGATGTGTTTTGAAGGTTGAGAATAGATATACTATTAATCAAGAATACACTTGTGAAAATAGCTTCAACCCAAAATTAAATAGGAACAAATGAGGTTGGGAGAAGAGAATGTGCAACCTCCATGATCTGACAATGACATCATTCAACTACCCATTTTTTGATGAGTATGATGACATGAGTATTAAGCAAGAGTTCCTTAAGATATGAGGAATTGCATAAACTTGTGCGAGGTATATTTTCCCCAGAATCAGAACGAAGAGTTTTGATTTTGCGCGAGAATCGAGTCATCGCATAAGTGTAAACTCAACATACTTAGAAAATACATTAAAATTAACATTTAATAAGTATATTCATGTAAAGTGAGAGTTGTCATCAATAAAAGTAACATAATATTTATTTCCATCTTTTACAATGTGAGCAGAAGGTCTGCATACATCAGTGTGAGCTAGGTCAAAAGGAGCAAAAGATACGTAAGAGCAAGAATAAAAAGTGGTGGCAATATGAGGACCTTTAATACAATTGATATAAGGATTAAGCATTGTTGTAGAGAAGGTCCTGAGAGATCCAAATGAAGAAAGAAATTGAAGTCGTTGTAGTGAGATGTGGGTGAGGCGTCGGTGCAGAGATAACACATGGTAGTGGGCAAGACAGTTGACAAAGTAGTAGTAGTAGTAATAACAACTATAGAAGACAATAGAAGCTGAAGGCTATTAAAAAGTATATGCCATTTCTCTGGTGTACCTTACCAACAACCCTCCTCATATAAAGATCGTGTATCAGACAGGTGTTAGCATGGAATGAAATAGACAAGTTCATGTTAGTAACCTGAGAGACAGATCAGAGGTTCATATCCAGACGAGGGACATAATAAACATTATGAATAGTCATGAGAGAGTGATCTTGAAGGTTGCCACGACTGGTAATTGGAAGCAGGATTCAGTTGGTAATATGAATGGATAATGAGGTGTGAAGATGGTTCATATGAGAAAAATGAGTGTCATCATTAGTCATATGATAGGAGGCGCCCGAGTACAATATCCAGGAGAAAGAAGACATACCCAAGACACCGACAAACGAAGAGGATCCAGAATTAGATTGTTGTTTGTTGAGTTGTAGCATAGTCATGAGTTGTTGGATCTACTCGGAAGTAAAAGTAGGAGAGTTGTCAACAATAGTAGCCTGGGGTGCAAGGCGGCCAAGAAATCAGTGACCAGCTGCTCCTTGGCCTTTGCAGTTTGCTAAAGCATAACATTCTCGAGTGCTGTGATTTCCATGCCATTATTGTCACGCCTCACCCACATCTCACTACCATGTGTACCTGTCTTAATTGATTGATTTATTGTTCGTTTGTTAGATAAAATTCAATCTAAGAATTATTATTTTTATCATTAACAATGAAGAATCAAACATTTCCTCACATATATTATGAAAAACTTAACATTCACTAACATATATTATGAAGAACTTAACATTTCCTCACATATATTTATGTTAATTATAACATAATGCATTCAATAAAAACCTAACATTTTCGACTGGGCGAAATTGCGTTTCCGGTCAAAAAATGCGTGTCTGGCTGAAAAATGTGCGTCCGGGCAAAAAACACACGCCAAGGCGAAAAACGTGCGCTCGAGCTATAAAATGTGCGATATGAAAAAATGCGCGTCTGGGTTCAAAAATGCTTACTGGGGCAAAAAATGTGCGCCATGGCGTAAAACACACGCCTGAGCGAAAAAATGCATGCTCGTGGCTAAAAATGCGTGCCCGGGGCTAAAAACACGCGTCCGTGTGCAAAGCGCACGCCCGGGCAAAAAAGTGCACAACCGGGCGAAAAATGCGCGTCGGGCAAAAAAATGCGCTCCCGTGCATAAACGCGTGCGCCCGGGAGAAAACGCTTGCGCCCTGGCAAAAACGCTCGCGCCCGGGCGAAAACGCCCTCACCCAGGCGAAAACGCGTGGGCCCGGGCAAAAACACGCGGGCCAGGGCGAAAACGCGCGGGCCCGGGCAAAAATGTGTGGGCCCGGGCAAAAATGTGCGGGCCCGGGCAAAAACGCGCGGGCCTGGGCGAAAACTCTCGCGCCGTGCCAAAAACGCAAGTGCCTAGGAAAAAACGCTCGCGACCGTGCGAAGAAGCACGCGTCGTGGCTAAAAAAATGCCTGGGCGAAAAATCGCGCGCCCCCGGGCGAAAAATCGCGCCCCCCCGGGCAAAAACGCTCGTCCGGGCAAAAAGAGCACCCACTGGCAGAAATCGCGCTATCGCCGGAATTATCCAATTCTTATATAGATTTGAAAGATTTGGCTTTAGTTCAAAGTGAATTCCATGGAATTCATTAGAATTCCAATTCCAACGTTCAAGTGCGCAAACAAACAACAAAATTGGAATTAGACCTTCAATTCCAATTCTAATTGGTCTAAATGAACGGACCTTTAGAGGATTCATCCATGTTGGAAAATGGACCATGAATTGTTTTTGTCATTGGCATTATACTTGCATATGTATAAATGGCCCATTGCCACGTCTCTCTCTTAGTCTCCTTTAGTCCCACATTGCTAGATTCATTCTTGCTCCTCCCTTTATCTATATAAGGAGTTCCTTGTACATGTCTTAAATATATAATGAAGAAAATTTAATTTGCTAATTTATTTATTCTTTAATTTTTCTGATTTCGTACATGGGATAAGAGCTAGTCGAATCCTCCAATTTATTTTTTTCCGGTTGAGCTCTTGCTCCCGTCGCAGACAAGCCCTCCGTTCTCGCGGTCTCTTATTTGATGTCTGACCCAATCAGCGTGCGTCGTTAAGGAATGGGCCTCTAACACTTATAGGACATCCTAGGAGACCGTTAGCCGGCTCCTCAGCCTTATAAAAGGGATAAGTGTCTGCCCTAATTTGCTACAGCAAGAAACGCAGAGAATACGCAAGATTCAACAGAATAGTAAAGTTGTGTTAAGAAGGAACACGAACCAGAGAACAATACGATCTCCATCAAGTGTTCTCCAAGTTTCAGTCAAGCAACATCGACTGATAAGAAGTGTTCCAGATCGAAGAAGGGATTTAAGAAGAATCTGTGTTATCGAAAAAATCATCAAAGCATTCTCTTCAAGTCCAAGAAGCCAATCTTCATCCGGCTAAGAAGTTTTTCTCAAACCTTTTTCTGTAGGGCTTGCGGGCCTGAGCTTGTAGGATCTGTTTCAGATCTGAGTTTGTAGGGATTGAGGGCCTGAGCTCTAGGGCTTGAGGGCCTGAGTATTGTAGGGCTTGAGGGCCTGAGTTGTAGGGCTTGAGGACTTGAGTTTTGTAAGGCTTGAGGGCCTGACTTGTAAGGCTTGAGGGCCTGAGATTGCATGGCTTGCGGGCCTGAGTTTTTGGTAGAGTTTGCCGACCCTAGCACATTGCTAGAAAGGCGCAGAGGGACAGTGGACTACTTAAGACACCCCGTCTTGAAGAACTATTATATATCAGGTGTTCTTGTGTGCTGTGTTTCTATGATTTGTTGATGTGCTTTGATATAGTTATTTAGTTCTTGTGCATAGAAATTCAAAAATAGCCATATCACTTAATCCCACCCTATAGGTGATAGTAACATAACTAACACTTCTTGACTACCGGTCTTCCTCTCCCACTCTACTGGGTGAACGATGACTTATCCGGAGCCTCCGTCTGTATCTACACCAAGCCAGATCCCATTATATATCTCTGGGGTGGATGTCCCTACTGGGTGCGAACTTCGTCCGCCCTCCACGATTCCACTCTATGCTCTTTTGCCACTACTGGTCCCGCATTGCTCAACTCCAGTCTCCACCCCATTCATCTCCTACGCAGTCGAGTATCCTTTTGTTCCCCTCCATGGGGCAGCCCGAGCATGTTGAATTTCTCTTCGGGCTCGGATCAGGATCTGGTACATCTGGGTGACTCCATCGCTCGACCCTCACTTAAAATGATGTTTCAGTTACAAGTTGTTTCAATTCAATAGGCCATGTTAACACAAATCCTGCGATCGCAACTAGCGCTCTTTATGTCGGTCACATAGGTCCCAGACAGACACACCAGCAGTGTTCGTGATTGCCTTCCCGGGCGGATCCTTGTTTTCTTCTCAACAAAGGTCCCAGCAGACACCCGGGAGTGCCCGTGGAATCTTTCCCAGTGGATAGGTATCCTCCTCAGCAAAGGTGTGCGTTCGGTTCCCCATCGGAGTATCCGCACCTTCCAGCAAGCAGCATCAGCTTCCCAGAGAGTCCACGGAGGGTGCCTTTTAGAGCCCGTCTGAGTCCCTCTTTCCCTCTGCTAGCAATAGTGCGCATGGCTATGGCATGTCATGCCCGCGCGTCCCTTTTTTCTCTCTTCCGCGACTAACGCTTCGGCTTCCTTAGATTGCGAAGCATTTAATGTAGCATTAAATTCCCCACCGGCCAAACAACCTACCCTCAAGTATAAATAAGGGGCCAGGGGTGCTTGGAGGGGACACAAAACTTGGACCAGAGTCTATCACGTTGTAGGTGCGTTACAAGTGCCCGTCATTTGGTTTCCTCTTATTTCTGGCGCATACTCCTGTAATAGCTTGAATAGACCTTTGTGAAATATCATTAGCCCGCAACAAGAGGCATTCACCGCTGCGGGCTATTCTGGTGTCTGTTGTTGCCATCGGCGCCCTCTTCTTTGCTCTCTATTCGTTAAGCCCTCACGGGTCAGAAACCAGTTGATTGTGGTTCTCAATCTACTCGTCAGACTCGCTGTACAATTCATTGAGTGTGAAAGTTGGGTGACAAATTTTGTACCAACAGTTCGAACACGCAACATTCAGATCAAGAAACCGGTGAAATCGCCCAGCGTACGGGAGTAAACAGCAGAGTCCGCCCAAAGCCTCCAAGAAAGCAGGTGTAGGCAAGTACTCCTCAGGATGAGCGGTCACCCGCATACATCCACAAAGCAGTTACGAGTGCACCCGCGCGGTTAGCCGCTCGGACAGATGGAACCCATTTGGAGCCCACCCAGGAAGTTAAGCAAGTCAAAACCCTCGGAGGTAACGAGTACATGACCGTCTCCATAAACGCATAACTGAAAGAAGAAGACAAAGCAGTGCTCATTCGGTGTCTCCTGGATAATATTGATATCTTCGCATGGTCCGCTTTGGACATGCCCAGGATCAGCCCGGACGTCGGCTGCCATCGCCTCAACGTCAACCCCGACTTCAGGCATGTGAAGCAAAAGAAGTGAGTTGTAGCAATAATGCTCATTGAACCCATTCGGGAGGAAGTCTCCAAGCTGCTCGAAGCAAACTTGGTCAGGGAAATCCAGTATCCGGATTGAATTTCCAATGTTGTGATTGTTCGTAAAATTTACAACAAGTTGAGAATGTGTGTATACTTAACCAGGCTCAATTAGGCGTGTCCCAAAGACTGTTACCCTCTGTCCCGGATAAACTCCCTGGTCGATTCCGCCGTAGGTTTTTCAGTGATGAGTTTCCTGGACGGATTCTCAAGATATCATCAGATTCAAATGCATGTGCCTGACATCCATAATATATCTTTCATCATGAATGATGGTCGTTACTGTTATCAAGTCATTCCTTTTGGGTTGAAGAACGCTGGTGCTATATACCAGAGGATGATGGATCATGTGTTCAATCATCAAAAGGGTCGTAACTTGAAAGTTTATGTCGACGACCTCTCAGGGGCTGGAGCCTAATCCGTAAGTACAACATGAGGTTGAATCCAGCCAAGTGTGTCTTCGTGGATAGCAAAGGAAGGTTTCTTGGTCACCCACTCACCCCTCAGGGAATGGAGCCTAATCCAAGTAAGGTAAAAGTCATCCTCGAGATGCAGGCCTCAAAAAATCTAAAAGAAGACCAGTATTTGGCAGGGAGGATAGAGGGGCTCGGCCACTTCATCTCTCGTTCAGGAGATAAGTGTGCACGTTTCTTCAAGGCCCTCCGAGGGGAGATAAGTTCAAGTGGACCAAAGATTGTGCCATGCATTCGAGGTGTTGAAGCGTCAGCTGTCGATGACTCCTCTCCTTCAGAGCCCCCATCACACAGAAGATTTGTTCATGTACCTTGGGTTTGGCACTAAAGCCATTAGTTTAGCACTGGTCCAGGAGGAAGGTAAGAGACAGTTTCCAATCCATTATGTCAGCCATGTGTTGAAGAGAGTCGATACACGCTACCCTATCTTTGAAAAGCATGCCTTAGCCTTAGTGATATTCGCTCGAAAGCTTCGCCCTACTTCCAGGCCCACTCAATCAAGGTAGTTACCGATCATCCATTAAGAGCCATCCTAGAGAAGACAGAGCACTCAGGATGACTAGCGAAATGGGCCATGCTCAGCGAGTTTGATATACCTTATGCGCCAAGAACCTCCATCAAGGCACAAGTATTGGTGGACTTCCTCGCCGATTTTGTTGATGATGGCGTCGCTAAGCAGGAAATCCCCTCTCCACTGTGCTAGAGGATATACATGGACGGTTCTTCCGGGAAGAACTCTGTCGGAGCAGGGATCGTATTGAGCAACCCTAGTAACATCATAATTAAGCAAGCAGTTAAACTTCATTTTCCTACAACTAACAATCAAGGGGAATACGAAGCGTTGATAGCCGGGCTGAATTTTTCCTGAGAGATTGGCGTCGATTACTTGGAAGTGAGGACAGATTCTCTGGTGATTGCATCACAGGTAAATGACACTTTTGAAATCAGGGAACCTCTCCTCCAACAATACCTAGCCCTCGTTCAGCAGCAAATCGGACGATTTGGTACCTTCAACATCCAACATATATTAAGGAAATAAAACACCAAGGCTGATGAATTGACAAAGTATGGGCTCCCAGCTGGGGGGACTCTCTCAGAGTTGTTCCACCTTGCAATAGAAGAAGCGGATGTCATGGAGATTGATCGACGTCCATCTTGGATAGATCATTTTGTCCATTACTTCACCACATGAGAAGTCCATTCTTCTGTTACTGGCAGAAGATTCAAGCTCAAGGCAGCGCACTACTCCCTGATCTCTGGGGTTCTCTACCGAAGGACTTTTTTGTCACCCCTGGCAAGGTGCATGGCATAGGAACAAATTCCCCAAATTTTGCAAGAAGTGCATGCAGGGGAATGCAACATTCACTCGGGGGGTCAGAACCCTCGAGAAAAGGATCCTCCGTCAAGGCTACTTTTGTCCAACTCTCGGAAAAGATTGTGGAGAATATGTGAAGAAGTGTTTCAAATTCTGAAAGTTTGCCCCTCTTCAAACTCAGCCAGCGTAGCAGTTGAGAAGCATCTTTGTCCCATGGCCATTCGTTGTTTGTGATATGGACCTTGTGGGTCCATTCACAATGGCCAGTGGGCAGCGACGCATCATTTGATGATTGACTACTTCAGCAAATAGAAAGAGTCAAGGGAGCTGGCTAGAATGACAATTTAGGTATTCAAGAACTTCATATAGGGAGAGATCGTCTGCCTACATGGGATCCCCATGGTCATCGTCACTGATAACGGTTCTCAGTTTACAAGCTCAGAGCTCAAAAATTTCTATGATTAGGTCGGAATAGAAATCCGATTCTCGTCAATTCATCACCCTCGCAGTAACAGGCATGTAGAAGCAACAAATAAGGAAGTTCTAAATTTACTTAAGAAGAAAGTGGAAAACACCTGTGGCAGTTGGGCAGAGCAGCTTCCTGCAGTGTTGTGGACTCTAAGAACCACTCCTTTGTCAGCCACCGGGGAGACACCTTTCAAACTGGCATGCGGTTCTGAGGCGCTCATCCTAGTAGAATTCGATGTCATGAGCCCCAGAGTTCTCCTCTCCAAGAAAGGTGGAGAGCAGTGGATTGAAAGCAACGATGAGGAGATGAGATGTAGTCTCGACCTCATCGAGGAGCTCAGAGATCAGTCTATCATCGGGCAAGCGGAGGTCAAGTGAAGAATGGACAAGCATTTCGATAAAAATATCAGAGTCAAACAGTTAGCCGAGGGAGATCTTGTGACGAAAAAGGTATATGTAGCAGGAAGAACCGCCTCAGTTGGGAAACACAATCCAAACTAGGAGGGTCCTTTCATTGTTAAGGAGGCACATAGAAACGGTGTTTATCAGTTGCAATCCCCTGAGGGGGAAAGGGTGCCGAACACCTGGAGCGACGACAACTTGAAAAGATATTATTCTTAGGTTGAAGTATCCCCCTTTTTCTCATTTCAATTTATTATTTAAGTCTCTTATGCTTTGTTGAGGCGCAATGCCTAAAACTATCTATCTATGCACCACTAACTTTTTCATTAGCAAGGGATTCCTGAGATTCTTTCATCCCTCCCTGCCGGCACGGGCTACATTCTCCACTCTAAGACCATCATAATTGCCCTCGCTCGTAGAATTCACGACTGGAATACATGACAGGTCAGGAACGTGATAGCCGGCCGCGCATCAACAATGGTATCTCTATGAAAGTGGTCCATACGACCTATCCGCTCATTTTCTTCTTCACCCTTGTCTGGGTCACCGCCGAAACTTGCTTGGACCCCCTCGAACGTATTTGAACGTCTCTTGCGGAGGTCATCAAGTTTCCAACCCTCTCTGATGACATTGACTGCTTACTCTGCCCTAAGACCACTACAATTTCCCTCGCTCGAGGAACTCGCGACTAGCATACATGGTAGGTCAGGAATGTGATAGCATGTCATGCATCAACATAGGCGTTACTATCATTACGAATGCCTTTCTGAGGACACGCTCCGACTCACAGGTGCTCCATACCCCAGGGACGTATTAGGACGTTACTTGCGGAGGAGAACCATACAGAATCTATATGCCCAACTGGCAGCCATAACCCCTGGTAATGGGCCCCCGTGACTAAGGTAGTGTTCGTCTTACCCCCATGAAATATATCCGAGGAGGGGCCGCGGGAGATTTTGCCTCCGTACTTTTTCTGCCATGAAGTTGCGGGCAATTACATACAGAAGAGGGTGCTTCTATCCCACCTGACCGAATTTGGGATGAACAACCAAATAGTGTGCGCTTCAAGGCCGCAGAAAGGCGGGCGGCGAGCTGCGGGGACTTGTCAAAAACCTGTAAAGGCCCAGCTTGAACAAACACGACGTCCGTGAATACTCTGTTGCACATATGTGCAACATGAGGCGGTCACAAGTAAGGTATGAAGTTCCATAATAAAACAGAATCACAAACATAAATAAGTATCTGCAAACTAAAAACATATTTTTATTAGAAATTTTGTATGCAAAATGCGAGCTCGGTTACAAAAAAGTAGGATCCGCACATTCATCTCAAAAAGAGAAATTAGAGACAACACTATTCATTGTCCTCTTCGGATCCTATATAGGGAGCACGCTTTCGTTTTCCTCTGCCTCCTTTCCTAGGTATCTTCAGAGGGGGAATACCTTGTTGACGTGGTCTCAGATTCTGAGCTTCATGTTTCTTCTCCATTGACAGACACACCGGTAAAGTCTGCAACCCTTTTCGCAATCTCATCTTTGGATTTCGGGATGTCACCTCCCCTGTATTCCTCATGCAGTGTGGCATAGTTGATATCCGTGAACTCGCCTGCCTGTGCGCCACGCTCTCACAGAAGATTGATAGTAAGTTCCGCTGAGCGCTTCCCAATGTGGAGGAAAGCCCTCGTGAAATTTGGATTCGCCATGGTCGAGCTCGCCTGAAAAACACGACCAAAACATCAATAGACGCTGGAAGGTACGCATAAAATTTTATATTTAAATTTGTATTTACCTTAACCTCCTCTCGTAGGCATGCGTTCTCTTCCAAAGATTTCTCCAAGGCACGCCAGGCGGCGTGGTCAAAGGCCAGCAACCTCAAGCTGGCCGCGGTCGCTCTCTTCAGCAACTCCTCCACGGGAACCCACAACATCTCCCGGAAACCTTCCTTCCGGATGACCACAGTGGAGACCGCTAAGGCGTACGATGAAACCCACTGCACCTCCTTCCAGGATAGAAGGCTCGGCCTCCCATTTCCTCATCTTCTTCTTCCTCTGTTCTCGCTTCCCGGATGCAGGGTCGGACGGTATGTTAGTGACCTCAGGGGAGGCTTGGCCAGCAACCCGACAATATCCTCCACCTTATCTGCATCACCATCTGATGGGGGTAATATCCTTCGCGTATATCTCCAACTCATTCTTTTCCTTCTCTCCCCTTCTCCCTCATCCTTTGTTTCTTCAACTTCTTCCTCTTTACCGTCCTCCTCGTCCTCGCCATTCGGCTCAGGTAGGAAGTAATCGTCATCGACGGTTGTTAAGTCGTGTTCTGCGTCATCCTGCTGACGGTCATCACCTGCATATATCATCGTAGTCAAGTTGTTTCTTTGCGGGTTCTTCTCCGGCTTGCTTCCTGAATGGATCTAGATTTGCGGGGGTCGAGGTATCCAACTCTGGCACAACGGGTGACACTACCAGTGTATCTGGCGTGTCTTTATTCATTGGTATTAGTGTCGGTGTCTCCACGCCTTTATCCATCTCAAGGAAGATCTTCTCCGCCTCCGCAAACATGACGGGCGTGACAACTTTCTCAACCCTCGTCTGACCAGCACTCTTGATCTTCGACATCTTAGCATATTTTAGTTTTGGTATCCTTTGGGACGAATCCTCCTGCCAAGAAGACATGATCTCCAAACTCGTGGGTGCACCATCCTTGACCTCTTTGTCTAAGGGGATCGAGCCGAGATTAGGGAAGTTCTTCATATGATCGTCCATCTCGCCAACAATTAGTGTGATCTCCAAGGTCGTTCTCCGCACAACAGGGACCTATTTTCCCACCTTGATGGTCACAACGGACTTGGTTGGGGACTTGATTACAAGCAGTTGTGAAGGTGAGTTGCCTGGTTTCCTGAGGGGCTTACCCGACCTACCCGTACCAGCGAGCGCCTTGGTCGTCGTCCCTTTCCCCTTCGACCATGAAACAAGGAGTGCTTCGTTCATGCTCATCTTTTCGCAGTAGAGGTCGCGTTGGGAACATTGTCTACAATGTTCCTGATTTGAAAAAGTCCTCAAGTCAAGGATAAATACACTTTGTATTTGATGCATATGTTTAGAATGTTGTTTTTATGTATTAGATAGTGCAACCCTAGCATATGGCTAGACTTGGTGTCATCAGATATAGTTTTGCCAATGTAATCTCTCATTGTACAAATCACCATGTCGACCTATGATCTAGGCTATATTATACTTGTCACTCACTTATTAACATCAGGAAGAAAGGTCCTGCAAGTGGGTTAGAGCAAAGGATCTGAATTAAGGATGATCAAAAATTGACTAAGTCATCATCTTGGAGAGTCCAAATATCGCCGTGTAGAGTTATCGATATCGTCTTGACGACCTTAAGCTTCAAGACGATATCGTCTTGTAGACTCTCAGCTAAACTATCATATCGTCTTGATTAGAAGAAACAACTCAAGCTCCAAATATCATCTTGGTAATACACTAACCAAGACGATATTATTTTGACAATGAACAGTTATACTCATATCGTCTTGAAGTTGTTCAACAAGATGTTTGCAATCTCTTCATTGAAGGAGGAATTTGTTTAAGTCAATTATTGTCGATGCTAAGTTCTTTATCGTCAAGGTTATGTCATTTGTCGTCGAGGACAAGTGAAATGTCATTGAGGAGCCTACACGATATTTCAAAAATATATTGAGTTGAGATTAACTTACATCCATTATCGTCGAGGTTAAGTTCTTGATCGTCAAGGTTATGTCATTTGTCGTCGAGGACAAGTAAAATGTCATCGAGGAGCCTACACGATATTTCAGAAATATATTGAGTTGAGAATAACTTAAGTCCATATCGTCTAGATATGGCTCCTCTGTTGCCAAGGCAATGCTCAGAACTAAGTGTTAAGTCTTATCATCTTCACAAGTTGTTAATGTCATATTGATAAGCTTAGCATTCGGCTAGAAGACAGTGAACATGTTGAACACAGAATTCAACTTGATAAGCTTGATCATTCGACTAGAAGACAGTGATCATGCTGAACTCAAAATTCAACTTGATAAGCTTGATCATTCGACTAGAAGATAATGGTAGTCAAATATCGTCTTGAAGGCCACAAGTATCATCGAGAAGAATCGAAATGTTGTCAAAATAATGCTAATATCGTTGAGATAGTTGAAGATGCGGAAATACTAAGATTACCTCCGCCGATTGCGCCAATCAAATCAAAGTTGTAAGGAAAGGAATAACTGACATTAAAGTATTCCTAGATTTCGACCGTAATTTAAATGTCCCTATAAAAGGGATGTGACGGGACACAACTAACCCTAATCAAATATTCAGAAGTAAGATCACTTCGCCATCGTCGTGATATTCAATCAAAGAGCTCAAGAACAAAGGAGAAATACTTTGAAGCCAATCAATCAATTCTCCAGAAGAAAAGCCCAATCATCTTGTTCATTCAAAAGGTTGACCATCTCTCTACAAGAAGATTTCAGAAGAATCAACTTCCTCAACTGGCTTCAAGAAGACTCACACTATTCAAGATAAACTATTCTGAGTCTAAAGAATCTCTATAATCATTTATCTTTTCTTCTGTAGAATTTCTGAGGAAATCTGAGTGTAAGGTCCTTTGAGGCCTAAGTGTAGGATAATGTGTTTGGATTTGAGGTGGGGAACTTGGTGCAGTTCCCGATGTAGGATTCAAGTTGAATCTGAGTTGTAAGAGTGGTAAACTCTGAGCTATAAGATCATGTGATTAGATCTGAAGTAGGGAATCTGATGTTATTCCTGAGTTGTAGGAGTCTTGAACTTTGAGGTGTAAGATCTATTGGATCTGAGTTATTGGTGGAATTGACCTAATATAGCATACTACTAGATAGGTGGAGGGGGAAAGTGGAGTACCCATACTGGGGAACCATTATAAATCACTTTGTACTTTGTGGTGTGATTGTTCTCTTTGTGTTGATTTTCTTAAATATTTTATAGTTGTTCAAAAAGACTTAAACTGTAACATCCCGACTTTTATTGGGCCACTAGACCCTAGTGAGCCCAATAAAAGTAGGCCCGAGCAGTAGAAAACGACCATTTCGGGTATCGTAGCGCACCACTACCTCATTATTGTAAATAGTGGCCGTACGAACCCCGAATTAACTTCCGTCAGTTCCGTGGGACTCGTATGGACAATACGAGCGCAACGGAATTCGTTGCACTTCGATCCGAGGTCGTTTGGAGAAAACGACCGTTTCGGGTATCGTAGCGCGCCACTACCTCATTATTGTAAATAGTGGCCGTACGAACCCCGAATTGACTTCCGTCAGTTCCGTTGGACTCGTATGGACAATACGAGCGCAACGGAATTCGTTGCACTTCGATCCGAGGTCGTTTGGAGAAAACGACCATTTCGGGTATCGTAGCGCACCACTACCTCATTATTATGAATAGTGGCCGTACGAACCCCGAGTTAACTTCCGTCAGTTCCGTCGGACTCGTATGGATAATACGAGCGCAACGGAATTCGTTGCACTTCGATCCGAGGTCGTTTGGAGAAAACGACCATTTCGGGTATCGTAGCACACCACTACCTCATTATTATGAATAGTGGCCGTACGAACCCCGAATTAACTTCCGTCAGTTCCGTTGGACTCGTATGGACAATACGAGCACAACGGAACTCGTTGCGTCTCGATACGAGGTCGTATGGAGGGTATGCCATTTTAGTCCTATGCAAATCGCCTCAGTGCAACGCACGAAATATAAAGCACACGAACCCGGCATCGGCCCCGGCGACTCTTATCATGTCCCGGGAGCCGAGGAGGACCCCGCCCTAAGTTGACTTGGTCAAACCCCCCCCCCCCCCCCCAGTCTGAAATTACTTAGGAAAAGACGAAAAGAAAAAAAAGGGGGGGGGGGGGGGGGAAGAGAAGCCCCTCCCCCAAAAAGGAAGGGCTGCCTATTCATGGGCAGCCCCCCTATTTGGGCAGGAGAGAGAGGAGGGAGGGGAGGGGGGAGAAATATCTCCCCCTCCCTTATCCCCACGTGGAGGAAGAGGAAGGGGGGGGGGAGGAGAGCCTCCTCCTTCCTATAAAAGGAGGGGCAGCCCCTCCATTCCTCCCCCACACACCACCCCTCTCTCTCTCTCTCTCTCTCTCTCTCTCCCTCAGCTCCCCTCTGCCAGCACCCCAACCCAGCCGGCCACCCCCCTCGCCGGAGCTAGCCGGAGCCAAGCCGCCACCACCCTCCTCTTCCTCCTCCATGGCCGGCCACCACCACCCTTCCTCCTCCCGAGCACCCCCTCCACCCCAGGTAGAGACTTCCTCCTCCTCCTTCCCACCTCTAGAGTAGAACCCCCCACCTCCCCTGCCGCCGGAGCGCCGCCGGCCGCCGCCCGAGCCTTGGCAAGGCTCGGGGAGGAGGCCGGCAGAAGACCTACTCTCCCCCAGCGCCGGTGGTGGCGCTGGGGGGGGGGGGAGGAGGTCAACAGGTCCCCGTCGGGGACCTCGGCGCCGGCGCTGGGGAGGCGGCCGGGCCGCCGGCGGGCACGGCCGGCGGCACCCGTGGCCTTCCCCGCCTCCCCTGCTTTCCTGTACAGGAATAGCCAAACCCCCCGGCGGCGGCCGGCGGCTCCAGGCCGCCGGGCCACCGCCGGAGGGTTGCCCCCTCCCCGGCGCCCCGTCCAGTGGCGGCCGGGAGGGCAGCACTCGGCAGGAGCGGCGGCACCGCGGCCTGCATGGCCCATGCAGGCCACGCCGCTGCCGCCCGCCCCTTTTAATCCCTCCCCCGGCGGTGGCCGGCGGTGCCAGGTCGCCGGACCACCCCCGGAGGAGTCGCCGGCCCCCGGCGCACCGGCCGGGGGCACCCCCCACCCCATCCCCTCCGGTGGAGGCGGTGGCGGCAAGCATGCAGGAGGCGTGCGGACCGCCACCGCCCCCGTGCCCTTGCAGCACGAGCCCCGGCGGTGGCCGGCGGCGCCAGGCCGCCGGACCACCACCGGAGTGGTCGCCCGCCCCCGGCGCACCGACCGGGGGCGGCGCCGGCCACAACCGGCCGCTGCCGGCGGCGGCAGCGGCCGTCTCCCGTCAGGGCTGACGGGAGCCGTTCGATCTCCCCCGGGAGATCAACGGCTCCTGTAGCCTTAACTCCCGCCCCCGCGTGGGTTTGAGTGCCCCCACAGCGGATCCGCTGTGGATCCGCTGTGGGGACAAAGGACGGCGCCCGGTGCGGCGCCCCCAGGTCCCTCCCTGCCTCTATTTGCACCCCAAACACCCTATAGGCTTCTCCATTTTTCTGAGGAAAAATGGGGCCGTTTCAGAAAAACTTTTCTATATGAAAAATGTGCCTCACCCTTGGGGGCACCCCCTGTAATTTTTTGGGATTTTTAGGAGGGGTTTTACTATTTTTAAAACCCAATATAAAGTTTATTTTAGGTATTAAAATGCCCAAATGTGTTTCTAAAAATCCCCAAAAATTAGGGGCACTAAATATAGGTATTTTACAAATACTATCAAAGGTAGGAAGTGTGGACTTGTGATTTGACCCCTCGAAAGCCTTTCCAAACAAAAATAGACGCCCGGAAAAGAGCGAAATTCATTAAAATAAATCGGCGTCCCCTCGACGCATATTTTAAACACTTATCCCCAAAATTATGCATAGTAAGCTAAGAGACCGACTAAGCTCGGAAAAGCAACGCACAAATCGGAACGACAACGCGACGCGGCGCCAAAACGTAACCTCGTCGCGACAATAATAAAAGTACGGAGTCGTCGATCGAAGCCTCCTCTGATAGAGTGATTGGACTACTAACCATTTCATCTTATGCAATTACAGTCTGTACTTTCATTTAAATCCAGTCTCGTACTGGTCCCCCGCATTTACATTCTGTACTTTCATTTAAGATCCAGTCTCGTACTGGTCCCCCGCATTTACATTCAGCACTTTCATTTAAATCCAGTCTCGTACTGGTCCTATTTACACGGCCTTTGCTTTCGGCCTACTTTCCTGTTTAATACATGGCCTTTGCTTTCGGCCTACTTTCCTGTTTAATACATGGCCTTTGCTTTCGGCCTACTTTCCTGTTTAATACATGGCCTTTGCTTTCGGCCTACTTTCCTGTTTAATACATGGCCTTTGCTTTCGGCCTACTTTCCTGTTTAATACATGGCCTTTGCTTTCGGCCTACTTTCCTGTTTAATACATGGCCTTTGCTTTCGGCCTACTTTCCTGTTTAATACATGGCCTTTGCTTTCGGCCTACTTTCCTGTTTAATACATGGCCTTTGCTTTCGGCCTACTTTCCTGTTTAATACATGGCCTTCGCTTTCGGCCTACTTTCCTGTTTAACACATGGCCTTTGCTTTCGGCCTACTTTTCTGTTTATCACATGGCCCATTCTTCGGCCTATTTTATTTACTAGCGCAGAGCTGCCGTGGCAACAAATGCGGTGCTTATCCTCCCTTCGGCGGGGCCTTAGTTGGGGAAAACTCGGAGTCGAGTCTCTCCTCCCAAGTTAGCCCCAAGCAAGGAGCACTCATACCACTAAGCCTCCCGGTCCAAGGTCATGCGACCGGTCGAGTATGAATTGCCACGTGGCCTAAAGGTTCGTTTAAAAAAATAAGTGGGTGAAGATTGTTTGGAAGTGGCGGGTCGGTCACGCTCGCAGACCGTTCGTACCGGTGCGGGTGAGTTGACGACTCATGGCGACAGGGAGATGGGCACAGTGGGTTATTACCCTCTGAGCCTGCAGTATCGCCTCCGCTGGTCGGCCTAAAAATCGGTTCGCCGGATGTCGCTCACATCCATTCAGTACACCAAATTGTACGGGAGGGCCTGAATGATACGGTACGACTACATTCAGAAGTGGCAGGACTGGCCACTGTCACCGACGGCCACATCGGTGAGGCCCGCGGGATTAGCTCCCCTGCTTGAACTAAAGCGGTCTAAAAACTGTGTCGACACAGGGTCGTTGTGTGGGTACAGGTCTTGAGAACCTGGGGTGTGTGTATACGCGCGATAGTATTATAGATTTATTATGCCGCGCGATTGCGGTTATTCGGGCAGGAGCCCCGCTTTATATATATAGATGTGTATGTATATGATTACCTGCTGCTAACCCTTTCCTTGCTTCGGCTATTTCAATTCTGTCTTTAGCCGCCCCCTGGATACGGATCCGGGGAGGGGGATGTGTTTTCTACTTAGCTCTGTGACTAACGGTTATTTCTTATAACCAATCACAGGAGACGGGACAGCGTGAAGCCCCCACATCACAGGTTGATCTCGAAGCCTTGGAGATGATCCGTACGACTTTCCCAGCCCCGCCCCCTGTCTTCCGAGACGTGAGTCCTAGAGTATAGGACCAGCTTAGGCCCTTTTGTTCAGTCGATGTAGCCTTCAAGGCTCTCTTGTAAACGTTAGGCTTCGGCCCCGTTAAGTATGTAAATATAAGCAGTGTGTTTTGGTTTCCTATTTTTTTGTTGATTGCTTCCGCTATGCGTTCTGATGTGAAGTTGTGATTCTTGTGCCTGACAAAGAGACCGCTCAGTGCCTAAGCGGGTGGGACGTCGCCACCCGGAAAGCGCTGGGTGGTCTTCTTGGGCAGTAAGATCCCCCCCTCCCTGAACCCGGTTCAGGATTGGGGAGGGGGGGGTCTTACAAATGGATCAGAGCTACCACGATCCGACCACATGGGGCAGTCTTTCGATCCTCTCGTCCCCGTTTCCGTTCCTTGGTTCGGGACGAACCACGCAGCGGAAGCCTGGTGGACCCTTTAAGCTTAGAGTTAAGGATTCGAGACTGCACGGTAGTACACCCACACGCTTTCCGCTTACTTTTCGTTTCAGTCCTGCAAAATTCCCTTATTTTTGCAAGTTCTGATATTCATGTTGTTACTTCTCCAGATACCGGAGTCGAGCAACGGAAGGTCCTCCTCTGAGGATCAGTACCACCCTACCACCCCACCACCAGTCCCAGCCACACCAGCCGCAGCTCCGTTTGGAGATACAGAGCTAGGACGGACACTGATAGCCTTGTTAGCAGCTTTCCAGACAGCCACCCTACGACCACCCCAGCAGGCCACCGTACCCACCGATCTGCTGACCACGTTCCGAGGGCTAAGGCCCCCCACCTTCCGAGGTACAGAGTCAGCTATCCAGGCCGAGGAGTGGGTGGAGAGGGTAGAGGAGCTTCTTGTAGGGATGATGTGCCCAGCAGTAGCCGCAGTATCCCTAGTAGTGACCATGTTGGAGGGCTATGCACGAGACTGGTGGAGGGCAGCTAGCGGCTCCGCTTTTAGAGGGCGACCCCTCAGCACCATTCTCTGGGGGGAGTTCTCAGAGGCCTTCTTGGAGCACTTCATTTCGGATGCAGACCGGATGGCACTCCAGGAGCGGTTCCTGCAGATCAGGCAGGGAGCTAGGACAGTTCCAGACTACCAGAGAGAGTTTATCCACCTGGCCCGCTTCGCCGGGACCTTAGCAGGTACAGATAGGGACAGGGCGGCCAGATTTTATCGGGGATTACGAGACGACCTCCGTCAGGCCCTGATCATGATTTCCCAGGCATCCTTCCACACGATCGCCTCACATGCCACCGCTCTGGAGATGGACCAGCGGATGGTAGCCCAGCAGCGGAGGGGACATGTAGGTGTTCCCCAGACCCAGGGCCGGGAGAGAGGGGTAGGTCCTCGCAGGCAGGGCCGAGATGGGAGACAGCGTCAGCGTCACCAGCCATATAGACGGGCACCCCAGCCCCGACCAGCACCCCAGCCCCGACCAGCACCCCAGCCCCGACCAGCACCCCCAGCCCCAGCACCTCAGGTCGTCCCAGCCGCACGACGAGATGTTCCCTTCGCAGGGAACTGCTACCTATGCCAGCAGCCTGGGCATATACGAGCCTTTTGCCCGCAGGCTACCGGGAGACCCGGCTTAGGAGCAGTACAGAGAGCGGCAGAGAGAGGACGAGGTGGACGCAGAGGACGTCCCGCAGGCAGGAGGGAGCCGGCTAGGCAGGGCAGAGCAGCACCGCTCGAGGCATACGCATTGGATCTCCAGCACGGTCCTGCTCCTGACGTAGTGATAGGTATCTACTTCCGATAGTAGGATATCCTAGGAGATGTTATAGCTTTATATGTTGGGACTTTTGTATATGTCATCCCTACTCATGTATATGTACGAAAGCTTTTGATTATGATATATATATATACATATATGTTGTCAGGTTTACTGTTGGTAGAAGGTCGCCCCGCTAAAACATTGTTCGATACCGGCGCCACACATTCTTTCGTTGCACAAAACTTCATCGCAGACAAGGAGAACACGGTACGATCATCCGGGATGTCAATCCGAATACGACTCCCGGATGGATCAGATATGACTTCCACCGAAAAGTGTTCCTTCCAGGCGATGCTAGGAGACATAGAGTTCGAAGTCAACGCCACCATCTTAGCAATAACCGGGTTCGACATCATTCTGGGAATGGATTGGTTGGCCGAGCACAGCGCCCAAATCAATTGTTCGACTCGAGAAATCCGCCTCCAGAATCCGAATGGGCAATTTATCACGCTAGCAGGTATACCCTCCGTCACCCGCATTATCTTAACATCTGCACAAACCGTCAAGGCAGTTCGACGGAAGGACGAGATGTACCTAATCTACTTTGAGATGGAGAACACGACGCAAGTACTCGCTAAAGTACCGGTGATCAGGGACTTCCCAGATATCTTCCCAGAGTCACTCCCCGGGTTGCCCCCGCAACGGGAAGTAGACTTCCAAATCGAACTTACTCAAGGAGCCCGACCAGTGTCCCGAGCACCGTACCGGATGGCCCCGAGGGAACTGGCTGAGCTCAAGATTCAGCTACAAGAGTTAGTCGACGCAGGATTCATACGTCCTAGTACCTCTCCCTGGGGAGCCCCAGTATTGTTCGTTAAAAAGAAGGACGGATCGCTGCGCCTCTGCATCGACTACAGAGGCTTGAATAAACTCACCATCCGAAATACCTATCCCCTACCCCGGATAGATGAACTGTTCGATCAACTACAAGGCGCGTCCGTCTTTTCCAAAATGGACTTAAGGTCCGGCTACTATCAACTTAGAGTACGAGAAGAGGACATTCCCAAGACCGCCTTTAGCTCTCGCTGCGGACTATACGAGTTCATGGTAATGCCATTTGGGTTAACCAATGCCCCGTCCGCCTTCATGGCTTTGATGAATACGGTATTCAAACCCTTCCTGGATCATTTCGTAATAGTCTTCATAGATGATATTCTCATCTACTCAAAGAACAAAACCGATCACTCCAGGCACCTCCAAATGGTTCTACTTAAGCTAAGAGAACACTCACTCTTCGCCAAGTTTAGCAAATGCGAATTCTGGATGGAAGAAGTCGGCTTTCTGGGACACACCATCAACAAGAACGGAGTAGCAGTAGATCAAGCCAAGGTGCAAGCAGTACGAGATTGGCCGCCACTTAAGACAGCGGCAGACATCCGAAGTTTCCTTGGCCTCGCCGGCTACTACCGTAAGTTCGTCGAAGGCTTCTCCAAGATCGCATTACCACTTACCACCCTCACCAAGAAGGATGTGACATTCCAATGGTCTCCTGAATGCGAGGCGGCATTCATCGAACTAAAGAACCGGCTAATATCGGCCCCAATCCTAACCCTCCCCTCCGGTACCGAGGGTTTCCAAATCTATGCTGATGCCTCTCTGAAAGGATTGGGGGCCGTGCTTATGCAACATGGCAAGGTGATTGCCTACGCCTCACGTCAGCTCAAGCCGCATGAACTAAACTACGCCACGCACGATCTGGAGCTGGGAGCGGTAGTTTTCGCCTTAAAAATCTGGAGACATTACCTCTACGGGGTACGATGCGAGATCTTCTCCGATCATAAAAGCCTCAAATACGTCTTCACCCAGAAAGAGCTAAACCTCCGGCAACGCCGGTGGTTAGAATTTCTCTGTGATTATGACTTCGCCCTCCAGTACCACCCTAGCAAGGCTAATAAAGTTGCAGACGCCTTGAGTCGGCAGCCTCCGAGGACCGGGAGTTGGTTAGAAATGGTGCCAGAGGAGTTAGTCAAATCATTGGCAGAAATGGATATTATCCTCATCACCCGCAGAAATCCGATGGAATACCAAGCCCACCTCTATTGGATGGAGATACAGTGTGACATCAGGAATAGAATACGAGAAGCCCAGAAGACCGACGTTGAAGCAGCACCGATCATTCAGGCCTTGCAACACGGCGCGCAAGAAGACTACAACTTGTATGATGGCATCCTACAATACAGACACCGCATCTTCATCCCCGCTGCAGAGGGAATCCGGGAAGAAATCCTCCGCGAAGCACATCAAACCAGGTACTCCATACACCCGGGAGTAGTAAAGATGTACACGGATCTGCGAAGGACGTTATATTGGCCAGGAATGAAGAAGGACGTCACCAATTATGTTGCACATTGCCAGACCTGTCAGATGGTCAAGGCAGAATGTCGAAGCCCAGGAGGTCTACTACAACCTCTGCCAATTCCAGAATGGAAATTTGAAGATATCTCCATGGATTTCGTCCATGGTTTACCTCGATCCCGTGCAGGAAACGACTCAATATGGGTCGTAGTAGATCGACTCACCAAAGTGGCTCGTTTCATTCCAAACCGACAAGGCGACGGCGTCGACATCTTAGCCCGGCTATTTATAGAACAAGTGGTCCGATTCCATGGGGTACCTAAGTCAATCGTCTCTGACCGCGATGGACGCTTCACGTCAAAAGAATGGAGACGAGTACAGGCGTATCTAGGAACCAGATTAGCTTTTAGTACCGCCTTCCACCCCCAGACCGACGGGCAGACAGAAAGGACAAATCGGACGATGGAGGACCTCCTCCGATTATGCATAGTGGAACACAGCGAGCCGTGGGAACAGTTACTGCCCTTAGTAGAGTTCTCCTACAATAACAGTTTCCAAGCAAGCATCAAAATGGCACCTTACGAAGCCCTCTACGGAAGACGCTGTCGGACCCCGCTGTCTTGGGCACAGGATGAGGACCCCGAAGCCTTAGGAATCACCTACATCGACGATACCACCGCCGCAATAAGACTAATCCGGGAACGCATGCTGGAAGCGCAGAGCCGGCAGGCCAAGTATTACGACGCACGTCATCGGCAGGTAGAATTCCAAGTGGGAGATATGGTGTTCTTAAAGATTAAGCCAATGCATGGGATATCACGAATCAAGAGGCAGAAAAAGCTGGACCCCCGCTATCTAGGCCCGTATCCAGTCGTCGAAAGAATTGGCCCGGTGGCTTACAGGTTAGCTTTGCCAGCCGAGCTGGGGAGCCTTCACGACGTATTTCATGTCTCCTCGCTAAGACGTGTTCTGCGCCAACCAGAGCAGCACCTCCCCACACCCCCAACATCCGTACAATCCGACCGATCTGTCCGACTCGAACCTGTGAAGATAGTGGACTCCAAGATCAAAGAACTGCGGAACAAGACAGTCACAATGGTCAAGATCTTATGGTCGAACGGTGGACGCGAAGAGTTCACTTGGGAACCAGAAACGCTCGTACGAGAGAAATACCCGACGCTCTTCCCCCAGGTACATCATTTAAACCCCTACTTTAGCCAATTTTCGGGGACGAAAATCTCTTTATTTTTATTGGATTGTAACATCCCGACTTTTATTGGGCCACTAGACCCTAGTGAGCCCAATAAAAGTAGGCCCGAGCAGTAGAAAACGACCATTTCGGGTATCGTAGCGCACCACTACCTCATTATTGTAAATAGTGGCCGTACGAACCCCGAATTAACTTCCGTCAGTTCCGTGGGACTCGTATGGACAATACGAGCGCAACGGAATTCGTTGCACTTCGATCCGAGGTCGTTTGGAGAAAACGACCGTTTCGGGTATCGTAGCGCGCCACTACCTCATTATTGTAAATAGTGGCCGTACGAACCCCGAATTGACTTCCGTCAGTTCCGTTGGACTCGTATGGACAATACGAGCGCAACGGAATTCGTTGCACTTCGATCCGAGGTCGTTTGGAGAAAACGACCATTTCGGGTATCGTAGCGCACCACTACCTCATTATTATGAATAGTGGCCGTACGAACCCCGAGTTAACTTCCGTCAGTTCCGTCGGACTCGTATGGATAATACGAGCGCAACGGAATTCGTTGCACTTCGATCCGAGGTCGTTTGGAGAAAACGACCATTTCGGGTATCGTAGCACACCACTACCTCATTATTATGAATAGTGGCCGTACGAACCCCGAATTAACTTCCGTCAGTTCCGTTGGACTCGTATGGACAATACGAGCACAACGGAACTCGTTGCGTCTCGATACGAGGTCGTATGGAGGGTATGCCATTTTAGTCCTATGCAAATCGCCTCAGTGCAACGCACGAAATATAAAGCACACGAACCCGGCATCGGCCCCGGCGACTCTTATCATGTCCCGGGAGCCGAGGAGGACCCCGCCCTAAGTTGACTTGGTCAAACCCCCCCCCCCCCCCCCCCCCCAGTCTGAAATTACTTAGGAAAAGACGAAAAGAAAAAAAAGGGGGGGGGGGGGGGGGGGGGGGGGGGGGGGAAGAGAAGCCCCTCCCCCAAAAAGGAAGGGCTGCCTATTCATGGGCAGCCCCCCTATTTGGGCAGGAGAGAGAGGAGGGAGGGGAGGGGGGAGAAATATCTCCCCCTCCCTTATCCCCACGTGGAGGAAGAGGAAGGGGGGGGGGAGGAGAGCCTCCTCCTTCCTATAAAAGGAGGGGCAGCCCCTCCATTCCTCCCCCACACACCACCCCTCTCTCTCTCTCTCTCTCTCTCTCTCTCTCTCTCTCTCTCTCTCTCTCTCTCTCTCTCTCTCCCTCAGCTCCCCTCTGCCAGCACCCCAACCCAGCCGGCCACCCCCCTCGCCGGAGCTAGCCGGAGCCAAGCCGCCACCACCCTCCTCTTCCTCCTCCATGGCCGGCCACCACCACCCTTCCTCCTCCCGAGCACCCCCTCCACCCCAGGTAGAGACTTCCTCCTCCTCCTTCCCACCTCTAGGGTAGAACCCCCCACCTCCCCTGCCGCCGGAGCGCCGCCGGCCGCCGCCCGAGCCTTGGCAAGGCTCGGGGAGGAGGCCGGCAGAAGACCTACTCTCCCCCAGCGCCGGTGGTGGCGCTGGGGGGGGGAGGAGGTCAACAGGTCCCCGTCGGGGACCTCGGCGCCGGCGCTGGGGAGGCGGCCGGGCCGCCGGCGGGCACGGCCGGCGGCACCCGTGGCCTTCCCCGCCTCCCCTGCTTTCCTGTACAGGAATAGCCAAACCCCCCGGCGGCGGCCGGCGGCTCCAGGCCGCCGGGCCACCGCCGGAGGGTTGCCCCCTCCCCGGCGCCCCGTCCAGTGGCGGCCGGGAGGGCAGCACTCGGCAGGAGCGGCGGCACCGCGGCCTGCATGGCCCATGCAGGCCACGCCGCTGCTGCCCGCCCCTTTTAATCCCTCCCCCGGCGGTGGCCGGCGGTGCCAGGTCGCCGGACCACCCCCGGAGGAGTCGCCGGCCCCCGGCGCACCGGCCGGGGGCACCCCCCACCCCATCCCCTCCGGTGGAGGCGGTGGCGGCAAGCATGCAGGAGGCGTGCGGACCGCCACCGCCCCCGTGCCCTTGCAGCACGAGCCCCGGCGGTGGCCGGCGGCGCCAGGCCGCCGGACCACCACCGGAGTGGTCGCCCGCCCCCGGCGCACCGACCGGGGGCGGCGCCGGCCACAACCGGCCGCTGCCGGCGGCGGCAGCGGCCGTCTCCCGTCAGGGCTGACGGGAGCCGTTCGATCTCCCCCGGGAGATCAACGGCTCCTGTAGCCTTAACTCCCGCCCCCGCGTGGGTTTGAGTGCCCCCACAGCGGATCCGCTGTGGATCCGCTGTGGGGACAAAGGACGGCGCCCGGTGCGGCGCCCCCAGGTCCCTCCCTGCCTCTATTTGCACCCCAAACACCCTATAGGCTTCTCCATTTTTCTGAGGAAAAATGGGGCCGTTTCAGAAAAACTTTTCTATATGAAAAATGTGCCTCACCCTTGGGGGCACCCCCTGTAATTTTTTGGGATTTTTAGGAGGGGTTTTACTATTTTTAAAACCCAATATAAAGTTTATTTTAGGTATTAAAATGCCCAAATGTGTTTCTAAAAATCCCCAAAAATTAGGGGCACTAAATATAGGTATTTTACAAATACTATCAAAGGTAGGAAGTGTGGACTTGTGATTTGACCCCTCGAAAGCCTTTCCAAACAAAAATAGACGCCCGGAAAAGAGCGAAATTCATTAAAATAAATCGGCGTCCCCTCGACGCATATTTTAAACACTTATCCCCAAAATTATGCATAGTAAGCTAAGAGACCGACTAAGCTCGGAAAAGCAACGCACAAATCGGAACGACAACGCGACGCGGCGCCAAAACGTAACCTCGTCGCGACAATAATAAAAGTACGGAGTCGTCGATCGAAGCCTCCTCTGATAGAGTGATTGGACTACTAACCATTTCATCTTATGCAATTACAGTCTGTACTTTCATTTAAATCCAGTCTCGTACTGGTCCCCCGCATTTACATTCTGTACTTTCATTTAAGATCCAGTCTCGTACTGGTCCCCCGCATTTACATTCAGCACTTTCATTTAAATCCAGTCTCGTACTGGTCCTATTTACACGGCCTTTGCTTTCGGCCTACTTTCCTGTTTAATACATGGCCTTTGCTTTCGGCCTACTTTCCTGTTTAATACATGACCTTTGCTTTCGGCCTACTTTCCTGTTTAATACATGGCCTTTGCTTTCGGCCTACTTTCCTGTTTAATACATGGCCTTTGCTTTCGGCCTACTTTCCTGTTTAATACATGGCCTTTGCTTTCGGCCTACTTTCCTGTTTAATACATGGCCTTTGCTTTCGGCCTACTTTCCTGTTTAATACATGGCCTTTGCTTTCGGCCTACTTTCCTGTTTAATACATGGCCTTTGCTTTCGGCCTACTTTCCTGTTTAATACATGGCCTTCGCTTTCGGCCTACTTTCCTGTTTAACACATGGCCTTTGTTTTCGGCCTACTTTTCTGTTTATCACATGGCCCATTCTTCGGCCTATTTTATTTACTAGCGCAGAGCTGCCGTGGCAACAAATGCGGTGCTTATCCTCCCTTCGGCGGGGCCTTAGTTGAGGAAAACTCGGAGTCGAGTCTCTCCTCCCAAGTTAGCCCCAAGCAAGGAGCACTCATACCACTAAGCCTCCCGGTCCAAGGTCATGCGACCGGTCGAGTATGAATTGCCACGTGGCCTAAAGGTTCGTTTAAAAAAATAAGTGGGTGAAGATTGTTTGGAAGTGGCGGGTCGGTCACGCTCGCAGACCGTTCGTACCGGTGCGGGTGAGTTGACGACTCATGGCGACAGGGAGATGGGCACAGTGGGTTATTACCCTCTGAGCCTGCAGTATCGCCTCCGCTGGTCGGCCTAAAAATCGGTTCGCCGGATGTCGCTCACATCCATTCAGTACACCAAATTGTACGGGAGGGCCTGAATGATACGGTACGACTACATTCAGAAGTGGCAGGACTGGCCACTGTCACCGACGGCCACATCGGTGAGGCCCGCGGGATTAGCTCCCCTGCTTGAACTAAAGCGGTCTAAAAACTGTGTCGACACAGGGTCGTTGTGAGGGTACAGGTCTTGAGAACCTGGGGTGTGTGTATACGCGCGATAGTATTATAGATTTATTATGCCGCGCGATTGCGGTTATTCGGGCAGGAGCCCCGCTTTATATATATAGATGTGTATGTATATGATTACCTGCTGCTAACCCTTTCCTTGCTTCGGCTATTTCAATTCTGTCTTTAGCCGCCCCCTGGATACGGATCCGGGGAGGGGGATGTGTTTTCTACTTAGCTCTGTGACTAACGGTTATTTCTTATAACCAATCACAGGAGACGGGACAGCGTGAAGCCCCCACATCACAGGTTGATCTCGAAGCCTTGGAGATGATCCGTACGACTTTCCCAGCCCCGCCCCCTGTCTTCCGAGACGTGAGTCCTAGAGTATAGGACCGGCTTAGGCCCTTTTGTTCAGTCGATGTAGCCTTCAAGGCTCTCTTGTAAACGTTAGGCTTCGGCCCCGTTAAGTATGTAAATATAAGCAGTGTGTTTTGGTTTCCTATTTTTTTGTTGATTGCTTCCGCTATGCGTTCTGATGTGAAGTTGTGATTCTTGTGCCTGACAAAGAGACCGCTCAGTGCCTAAGCGGGTGGGACGTCGCCACCCGGAAAGCGCTGGGTGGTCTTCTTGGGCAGTAAGATCCCCCCCTCCCTGAACCCGGTTCAGGATTGGGGAGGGGGGGGTCTTACAAATGGATCAGAGCTACCACGATCCGACCACATGGGGCAGTCTTTCGATCCTCTCGTCCCCGTTTCCGTTCCTTGGTTCGGGACGAACCACGCAGCGGAAGCCTGGTGGACCCTTTAAGCTTAGAGTTAAGGATTCGAGACTGCACGGTAGTACACCCACACGCTTTCCGCTTACTTTTCGTTTCAGTCCTGCAAAATTCCCTTATTTTTGCAAGTTCTGATATTCATGTTGTTACTTCTCCAGATACCGGAGTCGAGCAACGGAAGGTCCTCCTCTGAGGATCAGTACCACCCTACCACCCCACCACCAGTCCCAGCCACACCAGCCGCAGCTCCGTTTGGAGATACAGAGCTAGGACGGACACTGATAGCCTTGTTAGCAGCTTTCCAGACAGCCACCCTACGACCACCCCAGCAGGCCACCGTACCCACCGATCTGCTGACCACGTTCCGAGGGCTAAGGCCCCCCACCTTCCGAGGTACAGAGTCAGCTATCCAGGCCGAGGAGTGGGTGGAGAGGGTAGAGGAGCTTCTTGTAGGGATGATGTGCCCAGCAGTAGCCGCAGTATCCCTAGTAGTGACCATGTTGGAGGGCTATGCACGAGACTGGTGGAGGGCAGCTAGCCGCTCCGCTTTTAGAGGGCGACCCCTCAGCACCATTCTCTGGGGGGAGTTCTCAGAGGCCTTCTTGGAGCACTTCATTTCGGATGCAGACCGGATGGCACTCCAGGAGCGGTTCCTGCAGATCAGGCAGGGAGCTAGGACAGTTCCAGACTACCAGAGAGAGTTTATCCACCTGGCCCGCTTCGCCGGGACCTTAGCAGGTACAGATAGGGACAGGGCGGCCAGATTTTATCGGGGATTACGAGACGACCTCCGTCAGGCCCTGATCATGATTTCCCAGGCATCCTTCCACACGATCGCCTCACATGCCACCGCTCTGGAGATGGACCAGCGGATGGTAGCCCAGCAGCGGAGGGGACATGTAGGTGTTCCCCAGACCCAGGGCCGGGAGAGAGGGGTAGGTCCTCGCAGGCAGGGCCGAGATGGGAGACAGCGTCAGCGTCACCAGCCATATAGACGGGCACCCCAGCCCCGACCAGCACCCCAGCCCCGACCAGCACCCCAGCCCCGACCAGCACCCCCAGCCCCAGCACCTCAGGTCGTCCCAGCCGCACGACGAGATGTTCCCTTCGCAGGGAACTGCTACCTATGCCAGCAGCCTGGGCATATACGAGCCTTTTGCCCGCAGGCTACCGGGAGACCCGGCTTAGGAGCAGTACAGAGAGCGGCAGAGAGAGGACGAGGTGGACGCAGAGGACGTCCCGCAGGCAGGAGGGAGCCGGCTAGGCAGGGCAGAGCAGCACCGCTCGAGGCATACGCATTGGATCTCCAGCACGGTCCTGCTCCTGACGTAGTGATAGGTATCTACTTCCGATAGTAGGATATCCTAGGAGATGTTATAGCTTTATATGTTGGGACTTTTGTATATGTCATCCCTACTCATGTATATGTACGAAAGCTTTTGATTATGATATATATATATACATATATGTTGTCAGGTTTACTGTTGGTAGAAGGTCGCCCCGCTAAAACATTGTTCGATACCGGCGCCACACATTCTTTCGTTGCACAAAACTTCATCGCAGACAAGGAGAACACGGTACGATCATCCGGGATGTCAATCCAAATACGACTCCCGGATGGATCAGATATGACTTCCACCGAAAAGTGTTCCTTCCAGGCGATGCTAGGAGACATAGAGTTCGAAGTCAACGCCACCATCTTAGCAATAACCGGGTTCGACATCATTCTGGGAATGGATTGGTTGGCCGAGCACAGCGCCCAAATCAATTGTTCGACTCGAGAAATCCGCCTCCAGAATCCGAATGGGCAATTTATCACGCTAGCAGGTATACCCTCCGTCACCCGCATTATCTTAACATCTGCACAAACCGTCAAGGCAGTTCGACGGAAGGACGAGATGTACCTAATCTACTTTGAGATGGAGAACACGACGCAAGTACTCGCTAAAGTACCGGTGATCAGGGACTTCCCAGATATCTTCCCAGAGTCACTCCCCGGGTTGCCCCTGCAACGGGAAGTAGACTTCCAAATCGAACTTACTCAAGGAGCCCGACCAGTGTCCCGAGCACCGTACCGGATGGCCCCGAGGGAACTGGCTGAGCTCAAGATTCAGCTACAAGAGTTAGTCGACGCAGGATTCATACGTCCTAGTACCTCTCCCTGGGGAGCCCCAGTATTGTTCGTTAAAAAGAAGGACGGATCGCTGCGCCTCTGCATCGACTACAGAGGCTTGAATAAACTCACCATCCGAAATACCTATCCCCTACCCCGGATAGATGAACTGTTCGATCAACTACAAGGCGCGTCCGTCTTTTCCAAAATGGACTTAAGGTCCGGCTACTATCAACTTAGAGTACGAGAAGAGGACATTCCCAAGACCGCCTTTAGCTCTCGCTACGGACTATACGAGTTCATGGTAATGCCATTTGGGTTAACCAATGCCCCGTCCGCCTTCATGGCTTTGATGAATACGGTATTCAAACCCTTCCTGGATCATTTCGTAATAGTCTTCATAGATGATATTCTCATCTACTCAAAGAACAAAACCGATCACTCCAGGCACCTCCAAATGGTTCTACTTAAGCTAAGAGAACACTCACTCTTCGCCAAGTTTAGCAAATGCGAATTCTGGATGGAAGAAGTCGGCTTTCTGGGACACACCGTCAACAAGAACGGAGTAGCAGTAGATCAAGCCAA
Organism: Dactylorhiza incarnata; assembly: GCA_033032865.1. Classification (NCBI taxonomy): domain Eukaryota; kingdom Viridiplantae; phylum Streptophyta; class Magnoliopsida; order Asparagales; family Orchidaceae; genus Dactylorhiza; species Dactylorhiza incarnata. The sequence continues at coordinate 231,821 of JAWHQI010000222.1, forward strand.
GGTGCAAGCAGTACGAGATTGGCCGCCACTTAAGACAGCGGCAGACATCCGAAGTTTCCTTGGCCTCGCCGGCTACTACCGTAAGTTCATCGAAGGCTTCTCCAAGATCGCATTACCACTTACCACCCTCACCAAGAAGGATGTGACATTCCAATGGTCTCCTGAATGCGAGGCGGCATTCATCGAACTAAAGAACCGGCTAATATCGGCCCCAATCCTAACCCTCCCCTCCGGTACCGAGGGTTTCCAAATCTATGCTGATGCCTCTCTGAAAGGATTGGGGGCCGTGCTTATGCAACATGGCAAGGTGATTGCCTACGCCTCACGTCAGCTCAAGCCGCATGAACTAAACTACGCCACGCACGATCTGGAGCTGGGAGCGGTAGTTTTCGCCTTAAAAATCTGGAGACATTACCTCTACGGGGTACGATGCGAGATCTTCTCCGATCATAAAAGCCTCAAATACGTCTTCACCCAGAAAGAGCTAAACCTCCGGCAACGCCGGTGGTTAGAATTTCTCTGTGATTATGACTTCGCCCTCCAGTACCACCCTAGCAAGGCTAATAAAGTTGCAGACGCCTTGAGTCGGCAGCCTCCGAGGACCGGGAGTTGGTTAGAAATGGTGCCAGAGGAGTTAGTCAAATCATTGGCAGAAATGGATATTATCCTCATCACCCGCAGAAATCCGATGGAATACCAAGCCCACCTCTATTGGATGGAGATACAGTGTGACATCAGGAATAGAATACGAGAAGCCCAGAAGACCGACGTTGAAGCAGCACCGATCATTCAGGCCTTGCAACACGGCGCGCAAGAAGACTACAACTTGTATGATGGCATCCTACAATACAGACACCGCATCTTCATCCCCGCTGCAGAGGGAATCCGGGAAGAAATCCTCCGCGAAGCACATCAAACCAGGTACTCCATACACCCGGGAGTAGTAAAGATGTACACGGATCTGCGAAGGACGTTATATTGGCCAGGAATGAAGAAGGACGTCACCAATTATGTTGCACATTGCCAGACCTGTCAGATGGTCAAGGCAGAATGTCGAAGCCCAGGAGGTCTACTACAACCTCTGCCAATTCCAGAATGGAAATTTGAAGATATCTCCATGGATTTCGTCCATGGTTTACCTCGATCCCGTGCAGGAAACGACTCAATATGGGTCGTAGTAGATCGACTCACCAAAGTGGCTCGTTTCATTCCAAACCGACAAGGCGACGGCGTCGACATCTTAGCCCGGCTATTTATAGAACAAGTGGTCCGATTCCATGGGGTACCTAAGTCAATCGTCTCTGACCGCGATGGACGCTTCACGTCAAAAGAATGGAGACGAGTACAGGCGTATCTAGGAACCAGATTAGCTTTTAGTACCGCCTTCCACCCCCAGACCGACGGGCAGACAGAAAGGACAAATCGGACGATGGAGGACCTCCTCCGATTATGCATAGTGGAACACAGCGAGCCGTGGGAACAGTTACTGCCCTTAGTAGAGTTCTCCTACAATAACAGTTTCCAAGCAAGCATCAAAATGGCACCTTACGAAGCCCTCTACGGAAGACGCTGTCGGACCCCGCTGTCTTGGGCACAGGATGAGGACCCCGAAGCCTTAGGAATCACCTACATCGACGATACCACCGCCGCAATAAGACTAATCCGGGAACGCATGCTGGAAGCGCAGAGCCGGCAGGCCAAGTATTACGACGCACGTCATCGGCAGGTAGAATTCCAAGTGGGAGATATGGTGTTCTTAAAGATTAAGCCAATGCATGGGATATCACGAATCAAGAGGCAGAAAAAGCTGGACCCCCGCTATCTAGGCCCGTATCCAGTCGTCGAAAGAATTGGCCCGGTGGCTTACAGGTTAGCTTTGCCAGCCGAGCTGGGGAGCCTTCACGACGTATTTCATGTCTCCTCGCTAAGACGTGTTCTGCGCCAACCAGAGCAGCACCTCCCCACACCCCCAACATCCGTACAATCCGACCGATCTGTCCGACTCGAACCTGTGAAGATAGTGGACTCCAAGATCAAAGAACTGCGGAACAAGACAGTCACAATGGTCAAGATCTTATGGTCGAACGGTGGACGCGAAGAGTTCACTTGGGAACCAGAAACGCTCGTACGAGAGAAATACCCGACGCTCTTCCCCCAGGTACATCATTTAAACCCCTACTTTAGCCAATTTTCGGGGACGAAAATCTCTTTATTTTTATTGGATTGTAACATCCCGACTTTTATTGGGCCACTAGACCCTAGTGAGCCCAATAAAAGTAGGCCCGAGCAGTAGAAAACGACCATTTCGGGTATCGTAGCGCACCACTACCTCATTATTGTAAATAGTGGCCGTACGAACCCCGAATTAACTTCCGTCAGTTCCGTGGGACTCGTATGGACAATACGAGCGCAACGGAATTCGTTGCACTTCGATCCGAGGTCGTTTGGAGAAAACGACCGTTTCGGGTATCGTAGCGCGCCACTACCTCATTATTGTAAATAGTGGCCGTACGAACCCCGAATTGACTTCCGTCAGTTCCGTTGGACTCGTATGGACAATACGAGCGCAACGGAATTCGTTGCACTTCGATCCGAGGTCGTTTGGAGAAAACGACCATTTCGGGTATCGTAGCGCACCACTACCTCATTATTATGAATAGTGGCCGTACGAACCCCGAGTTAACTTCCGTCAGTTCCGTCGGACTCGTATGGATAATACGAGCGCAACGGAATTCGTTGCACTTCGATCCGAGGTCGTTTGGAGAAAACGACCATTTCGGGTATCGTAGCACACCACTACCTCATTATTATGAATAGTGGCCGTACGAACCCCGAATTAACTTCCGTCAGTTCCGTTGGACTCGTATGGACAATACGAGCACAACGGAACTCGTTGCGTCTCGATACGAGGTCGTATGGAGGGTATGCCATTTTAGTCCTATGCAAATCGCCTCAGTGCAACGCACGAAATATAAAGCACACGAACCCGGCATCGGCCCCGGCGACTCTTATCATGTCCCGGGAGCCGAGGAGGACCCCGCCCTAAGTTGACTTGGTCAAACCCCCCCCCCCCCCCCAGTCTGAAATTACTTAGGAAAAGACGAAAAGAAAAAAAAAGGGGGGGGGGGGGGGGGGGGGGGAAGAGAAGCCCCTCCCCCAAAAAGGAAGGGCTGCCTATTCATGGGCAGCCCCCCTATTTGGGCAGGAGAGAGAGGAGGGAGGGGAGGGGGGAGAAATATCTCCCCCTCCCTTATCCCCACGTGGAGGAAGAGGAAGGGGGGGGAGGAGAGCCTCCTCCTTCCTATAAAAGGAGGGGCAGCCCCTCCATTCCTCCCCCACACACCACCCCTCTCTCTCTCTCTCTCTCTCTCTCTCTCTCTCTCTCTCTCTCTCTCTCTCTCTCTCTCTCTCTCTCTCCCTCAGCTCCCCTCTGCCAGCACCCCAACCCAGCCGGCCACCCCCCTCGCCGGAGCTAGCCGGAGCCAAGCCGCCACCACCCTCCTCTTCCTCCTCCATGGCCGGCCACCACCACCCTTCCTCCTCCCGAGCACCCCCTCCACCCCAGGTAGAGACTTCCTCCTCCTCCTTCCCACCTCTAGGGTAGAACCCCCCACCTCCCCTGCCGCCGGAGCGCCGCCGGCCGCCGCCCGAGCCTTGGCAAGGCTCGGGGAGGAGGCCGGCAGAAGACCTACTCTCCCCCAGCGCCGGTGGTGGCGCTGGGGGGGGGGGAGGAGGTCAACAGGTCCCCGTCGGGGACCTCGGCGCCGGCGCTGGGGAGGCGGCCGGGCCGCCGGCGGGCACGGCCGGCGGCACCCGTGGCCTTCCCCGCCTCCCCTGCTTTCCTGTACAGGAATAGCCAAACCCCCCGGCGGCGGCCGGCGGCTCCAGGCCGCCGGGCCACCGCCGGAGGGTTGCCCCCTCCCCGGCGCCCCGTCCAGTGGCGGCCGGGAGGGCAGCACTCGGCAGGAGCGGCGGCACCGCGGCCTGCATGGCCCATGCAGGCCACGCCGCTGCCGCCCGCCCCTTTTAATCCCTCCCCCGGCGGTGGCCGGCGGTGCCAGGTCGCCGGACCACCCCCGGAGGAGTCGCCGGCCCCCGGCGCACCGGCCGGGGGCACCCCCCACCCCATCCCCTCCGGTGGAGGCGGTGGCGGCAAGCATGCAGGAGGCGTGCGGACCGCCACCGCCCCCGTGCCCTTGCAGCACGAGCCCCGGCGGTGGCCGGCGGCGCCAGGCCGCCGGACCACCACCGGAGTGGTCGCCCGCCCCCGGCGCACCGACCGGGGGCGGCGCCGGCCACAACCGGCCGCTGCCGGCGGCGGCAGCGGCCGTCTCCCGTCAGGGCTGACGGGAGCCGTTCGATCTCCCCCGGGAGATCAACGGCTCCTGTAGCCTTAACTCCCGCCCCCGCGTGGGTTTGAGTGCCCCCACAGCGGATCCGCTGTGGATCCGTTGTGGGGACAAAGGACGGCGCCCGGTGCGGCGCCCCCAGGTCCCTCCCTGCCTCTATTTGCACCCCAAACATCCTATAGGCTTCTCCATTTTTCTGAGGAAAAATGGGGCCGTTTCAGAAAAACTTTTCTATATGAAAAATGTGCCTCACCCTTGGGGGCACCCCCTGTAATTTTTTGGGATTTTTAGGAGGGGTTTTACTATTTTTAAAACCCAATATAAAGTTTATTTTAGGTATTAAAATGCCCAAATGTGTTTCTAAAAATCCCCAAAAATTAGGGGCACTAAATATAGGTATTTTACAAATACTATCAAAGGTAGGAAGTGTGGACTTGTGATTTGACCCCTCGAAAGCCTTTCCAAACAAAAATAGACGCCCGGAAAAGAGCGAAATTCATTAAAATAAATCGGCGTCCCCTCGACGCATATTTTAAACACTTATCCCCAAAATTATGCATAGTAAGCTAAGAGACCGACTAAGCTCGGAAAAGCAACGCACAAATCGGAACGACAACGCGACGCGGCGCCAAAACGTAACCTCGTCGCGACAATAATAAAAGTACGGAGTCGTCGATCGAAGCCTCCTCTGATAGAGTGATTGGACTACTAACCATTTCATCTTATGCAATTACAGTCTGTACTTTCATTTAAATCCAGTCTCGTACTGGTCCCCCGCATTTACATTCTGTACTTTCATTTAAGATCCAGTCTCGTACTGGTCCCCCGCATTTACATTCAGCACTTTCATTTAAATCCAGTCTCGTACTGGTCCTATTTACACGGCCTTTGCTTTCGGCCTACTTTCCTGTTTAATACATGGCCTTTGCTTTCGGCCTACTTTCCTGTTTAATACATGGCCTTTGCTTTCGGCCTACTTTCCTGTTTAATACATGGCCTTTGCTTTCGGCCTACTTTCCTGTTTAATACATGGCCTTTGCTTTCGGCCTACTTTCCTGTTTAATACATGGCCTTTGCTTTCGGCCTACTTTCCTGTTTAATACATGGCCTTTGCTTTCGGCCTACTTTCCTGTTTAATACATGGCCTTTGCTTTCGGCCTACTTTCCTGTTTAATACATGGCCTTTGCTTTCGGCCTACTTTCCTGTTTAATACATGGCCTTCGCTTTCGGCCTACTTTCCTGTTTAACACATGGCCTTTGCTTTCGGCCTACTTTTCTGTTTATCACATGGCCCATTCTTCGGCCTATTTTATTTACTAGCGCAGAGCTGCCGTGGCAACAAATGCGGTGCTTATCCTCCCTTCGGCGGGGCCTTAGTTGGGGAAAACTCGGAGTCGAGTCTCTCCTCCCAAGTTAGCCCCAAGCAAGGAGCACTCATACCACTAAGCCTCCCGGTCCAAGGTCATGCGACCGGTCGAGTATGAATTGCCACGTGGCCTAAAGGTTCGTTTAAAAAAATAAGTGGGTGAAGATTGTTTGGAAGTGGCGGGTCGGTCACGCTCGCAGACCGTTCGTACCGGTGCGGGTGAGTTGACGACTCATGGCGACAGGGAGATGGGCACAGTGGGTTATTACCCTCTGAGCCTGCAGTATCGCCTCCGCTGGTCGGCCTAAAAATCGGTTCGCCGGATGTCGCTCACATCCATTCAGTACACCAAATTGTACGGGAGGGCCTGAATGATACGGTACGACTACATTCAGAAGTGGCAGGACTGGCCACTGTCACCGACGGCCACATCGGTGAGGCCCGCGGGATTAGCTCCCCTGCTTGAACTAAAGCGGTCTAAAAACTGTGTCGACACAGGGTCGTTGTGTGGGTACAGGTCTTGAGAACCTGGGGTGTGTGTATACGCGCGATAGTATTATAGATTTATTATGCCGCGCGATTGCGGTTATTCGGGCAGGAGCCCCGCTTTATATATATAGATGTGTATGTATATGATTACCTGCTGCTAACCCTTTCCTTGCTTCGGCTATTTCAATTCTGTCTTTAGCCGCCCCCTGGATACGGATCCGGGGAGGGGGATGTGTTTTCTACTTAGCTCTGTGACTAACGGTTATTTCTTATAACCAATCACAGGAGACGGGACAGCGTGAAGCCCCCACATCACAGGTTGATCTCGAAGCCTTGGAGATGATCCGTACGACTTTCCCAGCCCCGCCCCCTGTCTTCCGAGACGTGAGTCCTAGAGTATAGGACCGGCTTAGGCCCTTTTGTTCAGTCGATGTAGCCTTCAAGGCTCTCTTGTAAACGTTAGGCTTCGGCCCCGTTAAGTATGTAAATATAAGCAGTGTGTTTTGGTTTCCTATTTTTTTGTTGATTGCTTCCGCTATGCGTTCTGATGTGAAGTTGTGATTCTTGTGCCTGACAAAGAGACCGCTCAGTGCCTAAGCGGGTGGGACGTCGCCACCCGGAAAGCGCTGGGTGGTCTTCTTGGGCAGTAAGATCCCCCCTCCCTGAACCCGGTTCAGGATTGGGGAGGGGGGGGGTCTTACATAAACACATACACCCCCTCCCCTCTAGGTGACAAGACTACCCCAAACGTACACCCTCCAGTGGTATGTTCCAAAATGGGTCTATCTCAGTTTATTTATAAACCCTTGGGACGTGAAAACTGAGATATAGTCTTTGCAATTACCTATGTACTTTTTTGGAGTATGTGTTGACTCAAAAAAGTGTGAGAATTATGTACCCAAATCTTGTGACCGCAACCAGCGCTCTTTGTATCAGTCACAGAGGTCCCAGGTAGACACCCCAGTAGAGTCCGTGATTGCCTTCCCGACAGATCCATGTTTTCTCCTCAGCAAAGGTCCCAGGCGGACACCCCGGGAGTGCTCGCGGACTCTTTCCCAGTGGAAAGGTATCCTCCATAGCAAAGGCGCGTGTTCAGTTCCCCATCGGAGTGTCCACAATTTCCAGCAAGCAGCATCAGCTTCCTAGAGAGGTTGTAGCGGGTGCCCTTTAGAGCCCGTATGAGCCCCTCTCTCCCTCTGCTAGCATTAGTGCACGCGATAATGGTCTGTCATGCCCGCGCATCCCTTTTTTCTCTCTTCCACGATCGCCGCTTTAGTTTCCTTAGATTGTGAAGCATTAAATATTCCCTACCGACCAAGCAGCCCACCCTCAAGTATAAATAAGGCACCATGGGTGCTTGGAGGGGACACGAAACTTGTACCAAAGTCTACCTTCTGTCAGGTGCGGTTACAAGTGTTCGTCACTCGGTTGTCTTCTATTTCTGGTGCATACTCCCGTAATAGCTTGTAATAGACCTTTGTGAAATATCATTAGCCCACAGTAAGAGGCATTCGTCGTTGTGGGCCAGTCTGTTTTCCGCCACTTCTAGCAGCACCCTCTTCTTTGCGCTATGTTTGTCAAGCTCTCGCGGGTCAGTAACCGGTTGATTGCGGTTCTCGATCTCCTTGCCGGACTCCCTGTACTAGTCGTTGAATGTCGAAAGTTGGGTGACAAATTTTACACCAACATGCCCCTCGTGTTTTCACGCTCCATGTGTCATTTCACCACCAAGTCAAAAGCGTCTAACGACCCTCGCTCTTCTTCCCGAGAGGAGCCCGCAATCAAAGAAATGAAAATCTGTTGTAGTTGATGGTGGTCTCAGCTTAGTATCGGTGGAGGCCGTAGTGCAGCCCCGCCGCTTGCACTGGAAATCCTAGCTTGGAACTGTCAAGGGTTGGGAGGACCTTGTTAAGTTTGACATTTAGGGGAGCTCATCCAGTCTCACCATTCCCCTATGGTCTTCCTTTCGGAGACCAAACTTTCTAGTAATGATGCAGAGGGTTTGAAGAGGAAATGGAATATGAATGGATTTGTGGTGCATGCGTGAGGTTGAAGTGGGGGCTTGCTTTTGTTGTGGGAAAGGGATTATGATGTGCAACTCATTTCGTACTCTCATCACCATTTTGAGGTACTTGTACTGGATTCGGATTCGTGGCCGCTTTGGCGGTTTACTTATTTTTACAGGCATCCGGAGGTCCCTTTTCGCTGGCTTGCATGGAGTTTCTTGCGACAACTGGTGGTGGTTTCCTCTGTGTCATGGGTTTGTGGTGGGGACTTTAATGAAATTTTATTCCAAACATAGATGGAGATCCCTCATTGCCGACCGGGCTGGCAAATGCAGGCTTTTCTTGACTATCATATGATGGATTTGGGTTTTCTAGAGACCAATTCATGTGTTCCAATTGGCGTGTGGCTCCCTTTACGGTCAAGGCTAGATTGGATCGATTTTACGAGACATCATCTTGGGCGCGGTTTTTTTCAGGGGCTTCTGTTGTGCATATGCAGTTTATTTTCCTTGACCACTGCCTGATTTTGTTGGTGTTGTTGCTGCCTCCGGTGCGGGATCATCTTTCCCCTCCGCGTTGCTATGAGGCTTGGTGGAACTCTTTCAAAAATATTGAGGATCTTGTGGCTAGGTGTTGGGGGTCTCTTTCGGTGTGTCAACCTCATAGTGACTGGAGTTTGGCGGTTGAGCGTTTGTACTGGCTCAGTGGCAGGTGGTGTAGGCGCGGGTGGGTGGTGTCCATACTCGAATTAAGGCTTTGGAGAGGGAAATTGTTTCGCTACGTAGGGAACCTATCTCGGTGCCTTCTCGGGGCTGGGAGGGTTCACTTTGGGTGGATTTAGATACTCTTATAATGACTGAGGAATCTATATGTAGCTAGAAGGGCAAGGCTGCGTGGTTGACTAAGGTGACCACAATGCCGCCTTCTTCCATGTGCGCGCTTCGGCCTAACAAAGGAAGAATTATGTGGCATGGCTTCTTGACTTTGATGGTCGTCAGATCTATTCAAGTCCGAGTTTTCAAAATTTTGTGTCATCTTATTTTGCTGATTTATTTGCTTCCTCGGGCTGTCGGAGCACCAATTTGCACTAGTTTTTTTTTGGGGGGGGGGGGGGAGGATGCTGTGGTCATGTCGCAGATGAATGCATCTTGTTGGGAACTTTGCCCACAGTGTTCCTAATTTGAAGAAGTCATCAAGTCAAGGATAAATACACTATGTATTTGATGCATGTTTTTAGTTGTGTTGATTTCAGGTATTAGATAGTGCAAGCCTAGCATATGACTAGACTTAGTGTCATCAGACATAGTTTTGCCAATGTAATTTCTCATTGTGCAAAATACCATGTCGACCTAAGATCTAGACTATATTAGACTTGTCACTCACTCATAGACATCAGGAAGAAAGGTCTAGAAAGTTGGATAGAGCAAAAGATCAAAATTCAGGAAGATAGTCAAATATCATCTTGAAGAGGTAGATATATCATCTTGATAACCTTAAGCTTCAAGATATCATCTTGAAGCTTCACATCTAAATTCACAAATATCATCTTGATAATACACAATTCAAGACGATATCGCATTAACAGGGATCGGTTATTCAAATATCGTCTTGAAGAAGATCAACAAGATAGTTATCGTCATGGCAGAGTTGAATTATATACAGATCATGTTGATAACTGAAAATCTTCATAGATAAGGTCTGTCTCAAGCTAAGTAAAAATCATGGAGATAAAGGAATATCGTTTAGAAGCCCTTCATTGAAGATGAAATTACTCTATGTCATTTGTCGTCGAGACAGAATGAAATGACGTCGAGACAGAATGAAATGTCATCAAGAAGCCTACACGACAATTCAGAAGCATGTTGAGTTGAGAATGATTAAGTCCATATTGTCTAAATATGGCTCCCATGTGGCCAAAACAAACTCAGGATCCAAGTGTTAAGTCTTATCATCTAAACAAGCCGAAATGTCGTCTTGATAAGTTTAACAATCATCTTGAAGACAGTGATCGTGTTGAATTCAAATATCATCTTGAAGACCACAAGTATTGTCGAGATGAGGTTTTATCTGCTTGATGGATATACATCTTTGTTAGAAGTTAACTCCAAGTCAAGAATATTTAGTACGACTTGAAGACTCAAATGTCATCGTGAAGAGATAAAATGTCGTCGAGACAACTTGCATATCGTCGAGACAGCTTGCATATCGTCGAGACAGTTCAATTCACGGAAATTCAAATCACTATTGCTGCCGATTGCGCCAATCAGATAAGTCCTTTAAGGAAAAGTATATCTGACATAGATTCGACCGTTAGTAACCTTAGTCATATAAATACATATGTGATGTGAAGGGAAAACCATAATCCTAAGATTTCGAATCTATCAAACAGTCTTTCTGAAGAACATACACAAACTTCAAGTGCATAGAAAATATCAAGAAGGAGACACTTAAAAGATTAACTCAAGTGCTCGTAAGTTTGCTCTAGGTTATATACTCTCAAATTTCTCAAGAGCAAGTCATTTTTCTCGGATATCTAGGTTCAAATCAAACTTTCAAAGAAGATTATATCCAAATTTGTTGTTGATCCAAGAAGGTTGTTATCATCCAGGCAAGAAGAATCTATTATTCAAGATCTATTTTTTGAGTCTAAGAAATGTTGTAACATACTTATTCTACTTACTATGCAGGATCTCTCTGAGATCTGAGTGTAAGGTCATGTGTGACCTGAGGTAGGGGCTGATGCGCGAGATTGATTCTTTATTATTTGGTTTCTGGTGGAGTGGGTGTGACCGAAGGGGCTTGCAGTGGTCATCTTATCATCACATGTGCTTGCCAGAGGCCAGTGGGGGGATGGGTTTCTGCAACATCTCGGATTTCAACTCGGCCCTCCTGGCAAAGCAGGTTTGGCGCCTATTGACACACCCAGACACTTTGGTTAGCCGTTTATATCGTGCAACAATTTTCCCGACGGGGACTTGCTCGGTGCTACTTTGGGGATTCGACCTTCATTATGTTGGAAGGTGTTCTTCATGCTCGTGGGATTGTTGTTGCTAGTTCTCTGTGGATGGTTGGGTTAAGATCATCTATCCGGATTTGGGTTGACCACTAGGTTCCCCTTACCGATGGATCTCAGGTGTCCTTTCCCCGCCCGTTGGATACAACTTTGTGTATGGTTTCTGATTTGTTCTGGTGGGATCGACGTGCTTAGGATGTCGGGCTGGTTCGTTTGCCGAGGAAAATGCTATTCTTTCGATTCCATTAGGGAGGGAGATCGAGGATGATGGTTGGGGTTGGCAATTTTCGCGGGATGGCCGCTTCTCAGTCTGAAGTGCCTACCATCTGGCGCACTGTGCTTCTTCATATGGGGGTGCTTCTTCGGCTTCGGTTCGTTCTCCGTGGTCATTTGTGTTGCATTTGGCGGTTCCTCCAACGATTCTCCTATTCTTATAGAATTTTGCGTGTGACATCCTTCCTACGGTGGTTAACTTGAGGAGGTGACATTTGGTAGGCTCTTTTGTGTGTCCTCTATGTGGTGAACCTAGGGAGGACTCTTTTCAGGCGATGCACAGCTGTGTTGTTGTCTTACCGATTTGGTCTCTACTTGGGCTTCCACATATCTCGTCCTTTGGGGGTGGGGGCTTTCCAGAGGATTGGCTTACGACGGTGCATATTGGGTTGTCTCGGGATCATTTCACGCTTTTCTCTACGGCATGGTGGGCGATCTAGTGGCGTCGCAACCATATGTTGTGGGATTGTGTTGTGCAGCCCGGGGAGGTCAGTACTGTTTCCTTTGTGCATTCCTTGCATTCTCTATGATTTTGGTTCCAGGACCCACGGTCGTGCAGTCGGTCCCCACCTCTCCTGCTGCCTGGGAGCCGCCTCCAGTGGGCATGGTGAAGATAATCTTTGATGGTGCGGTGCGGATTGGTCCCTCTCAGGTGGGCGCGAGGGTTATCGCTCAGGACTCTTCAGAGACCTTCTTGGCCTGGCGCTCGGAGGTGGCTGATTTCTTGGTTGGGCCGCTGGCTGCGGAGTCCTTTGAGGCTCGACTGGCGGTTGATTTGGCCTTGCTCCATGGATGAGATTTCAGTGATTTTTCAGGCAGCCTGCACCACAGTTATTGATGCTATTTCCTCGGGTGGGGCTCCCAGCTCGGCGAAGCGCCCTTTCTTTTAGGATATTATCCATAGGCTTCCCTCGCTGACGTGTTATTCATTTCTTTTTGCTCGCCGGTGTGCAAACAAGATTGCTAGTTCGTCCTTTTTACGGTTAGCTGCGCTTCCAGCTCGCGTAGTCATCCACCTCCAGTTGGAGGCTCCTTAATGAAATCCTTGGACAGTCTCTTTAAAAAAAATGATAATGAATTAATTGCGTAATAATAAAATTCTAACAATTGCGGTTGCAGATGGAGCGAGATGATGATAAAATAGTGTTCTTGAATAGTGCTCTCTCTAAGTGATTGGAATCACGCATAAAATGACATTTTGGGTGTTTTATGATTTCGAATGGAGGCAATTAAAATAGATGAAAAAATAGCGTTTACATTTTTGAAAAGAGAGTTGATATTAGCAGTCCAGAACTGGCTATTCGCAGTCCACGCTATTCGTAGTCCATAAATTTTATTAGTTGTCCAAAATTATATTTGCACCCCACTCTTATCCTAAATAAGCGAAACACTTTGTTGATTTATTAAGTACTAGAAGCCTAGAAAAATATCTTAAAGACGAAACAATCTAAAAACCTTGCAGAAAAATAAGTTAAATGACATGCAGTAAGGAATTAACTCTAAACCAAGTTAAACGGCAAGCAAACCTTCCTCTAACCAGAAAACTGACAGCTTTGGGGGATTTTCGCTGGTTAATTTTCTTCTTTTTTGAAGGTGAATCTAAGAGGGGGAAGGACGACGCGACCGATAGAACTACGGCTAGGATTTAGGCAACGGGAAAGATATGAAGAGGAGGAGGTTATTTCATGGGGTGCAATTAGCGAGAATTGGACTGTGAATATAATTATGATTTTTACAATTTTTGGGGTGCGAATAGCGAGAATTGGACTGCTCAAACAAACCCTAACACAAGGTCAAATATGTACAAACATGCAGTATTTGGTATTGATTGAATCTTGAGCGAAGATTTCTTACAAATTGTGATAATCATATTTACTTATTCTTTATTATAAGAATTTGCTCCAGTCACTAAGCCCGTAGTGTTGATGCTGATAGCTCAAACAAAATAGGAAGAACGACGGCTCACGAAACCTAGAAAATGATTTACATATAATAATAATGATTATTATTATTTGGACAATTAAGAGTTCGGCCAACTACTCTTTGATATTCCACATTGATTTCTATATTATATTCCAAAATAATGTAGATATACTTGTTGCGGGTCGATTAGCACTCTCCCGCTCCGAAGAATCGAACCGTCTTAGCTCGAGAGTGAATCAAGCGTACAAACAGTTAAAAGAGAACCAACTGCGGTGACGACAAGACTTTTTACGTGGAAAACCCGAAATGGGAAAAAACCACGAGGCTGGTTCAGTGCCGGCCAAATCCACTAACTTGGTTGAGGTTACATATGCTTAGAATATTCGAGAGGGTGAAAGATCATCGCTCTAACTATAAGTACTTGAAAATGATGCAAAAGCTCCATCCGCACTCGTAGTAGCTGTTGAATTTTTTGAGTTTGCTACCAATCAAGTGTACCAACGATGAACAAAGAAGGATATATTCCAACTAGGCAACCAAACTACAAATAAACACGGCTGAATACAAGTTGCATCCAACTTGAATCACAACAGTCAATAGAAGGAAAGAACTTGGTCACGGACAAGGTCTGCTTCTCCTCCCGAGCACACCAGGATGGTGATACTCGCTCCTCGCTGTCGCCGGGGCGATATCGGCTGTCGCCTGGGCGATATCTCTGATCCTCGCAAGCTCGCTGCTCGCACTCCAGATACTCGCAAGCTCGCTGCTCGCACTCCAGGATACTCGCACGGTCGCCGCGCGCGCTTCCTCTCCTTCTCGCTGTCGCCTGGGCGATATCCACTGTCGCCGGGCGATATCTCCTCTACTCGCTACTCGCTCAAGAGAGCTCTCCGAACTCGCTCCAAGTCCGATGCTCGCCAGGTAGCACTCTGGTATCTCTAACTCGCTCAGAGTTGATGATACTCGCCACTTCTGATGACAATCTCGTCACTTCCAGAATTGGTTCTCTTTAGGGGGGGTACCCCTCTATTTATAGGCAAAAGCCTACTCGGCGGCGAGTAGGATACTCGCCAGCTGTCGCTGGGGCGACATCCACTGTCGCCGGGCGACAGCTCACTTCAAAAATCTAACACTCCCTCTTGAAGTGAGCTCCGGGAACAACTCCAAGCAATGAGCGAAGCCTCCGGAACGGCCCCGCAGATAGGGGCTTTGTGAATATGTCCGCAAGGTTGTCTTCGCTCCGCACATGCTCCACAGTGATCAAGCCACCCAACACCTTCTCTCTGATGAAGTGATGCTCGATCTCAATGTGCTTGGTTCTTGCATGACACACTGGATTGGTTACCAGTTTCAATGCACTCTCATTGTCCCTGCGTAGCACAGTAGGTCCGCTAACCTCCTCGTCCACATTCTCCACTAGTCTCCTTAGCCAGACACACTCCTGAGCTGCTAAGGACGACGCCTTGTACTCGGCCTCCGTGGTAGAAAGGGAAATGGAGTCCTGCTTCTTGCTACACCACGAGATAGCAGCTGCTCCACAAAAGAACACATACCCTGATGTCGACTTGCGATCATCAGCGTCACCTCCGTAGTCTGCATCCGTGTACCCATGCAACTTGAAGTCAGACTTCTCTTCATAGGACAACCCCATCTCAAGGGTGCCCTTCACATACTTCAGAATCCCCTTGGCTGCCTCCAAATGAGGCTTCCGCGGCTCCTGCATATACCGACTAACTCGGCCGACAGCAAAGGCGATGTCCGGCCTTGTGATAGTCAAGTATATAAGACTCCCCACCAGTGCCCGAAAGATCTTCGGATCAGGAAGAATCCTCTCTTCTTCCTTCCGAAGCTTCAGCCCCGCCTCCAGAGGAACGGAACTGCTCTTCCCCTCCTTCATGCCGAATCTTTCGACGATCCTCTCGGCATACGCCCTCTGGGAAACATCCAGTCTGCCTCTTCTCTTCTCTACTTGGAGGCCAAGGAAATGGTGCAGTTCACCAAGATCCTTCATCTCGAAGCGTATGGAAAGCTGCTCTCTCAGCGTCGTGACCTCCTCAGGGTTGTTCCCTGTCACGATCATGTAGTCGACGTATAGCAGCACTAGCACGTGAAGACCTCCATCCTTATTCACGAACATGCTGGAGTTTGAATCTGAGGCATCGTAGCCGCAGAACTGCAGGTACTCCGCAATCTTTCCATACCAGGCTCTCGGCGCCTGTTTCAACCCATAGAGGGCCTTCTTCAGCTTGCAGACGTGACGCGGCTAGGACTTGGACACGTATCCAGGTGGTTGCACCATGAATATGTCTTGGTCGATCTCTCCGTATAGGAACGCGTTCTTCACGTCCAGCTGCCATAGCTTCCAACCTCGGCACGCTGCCAAAGCGATGATCGTCCTCACCGACGTCATCTTCGCCACAGGACTGAAGGTCTCCTCATAGTCCTCTCCGTAGGTCTGTGAGAAGCCTCGAGCGACAAGCCTCGCCTTGTACCGCTCCACTTCTCCATCAGCCCTCTTCTTCACCTTGTACACCCACTTGCAGGTGACAGGTTTGATGCCCTCCACCATGGGAACCAGGTCCCATGTCTCGTTCTTCTTTAGGGCCTCCATCTCCTCAATCATGGCCTCGTCCCACTCCTTGATGCTAGCTGCATCCTCAAAGCAGGCAGGTTCCCTCTCATCGAGTGTTCCTGCGAAGAAGCAGGAAACCAGACTCACGAAGTTCCCCTCCTTATAACGAGCGGGCGGGACGATCGTCCTCTTCGACCTCCTCAAGGCTTGGCCACTATCTACCACTCCGGTAGACTCCTCTGCATGAGCTCCTCTCTGAGCTCCTCTCTGAACTCCTCCTGAAGCGGTGCTCTCCCTGCTTCTTGAGTTCGTAGCTCCCCCTGAGCCAGAAGCTCCTCCTGAGCCAGATGCTCCTCCTGAGGCAGATGGCAATGGAGCACTTGGAGATAACTCCAACTCCACAGTAGGGTCCTCAGTGACCCACTCCTCTTCCCTGCTAGCTTCTCCACTCTCCGGCAGCTCCACAGAAGAGACTCCCTGGTATGAGACCAGTTCGTCAAACACAACGTCGCGCGAGACGACGAACCTGTGAGTCTGCGGATCCATGCACTTCCACCCCTTCTTCCGCTCATCGTAGCCGATGAAGATACACTTCCTCGCCTTCGGCTCCAACTTTGTTCTCTGAGCGTCCGGGACATGCACGAAGCAGGTAGAGCCAAACACCCTCATGTGCACCACATTCGGCTTCTCTCCAAACATGAGATGGTGCGGAGACACCATCCTGTTGGGACTCAATGGTAGCCGGTTGATCACATGGGTGGCACACGCCATTCCCTCCGCCCATAAGGCCTTGGGAATGCTCTTGGCATGTAGCCAACTCCTGGTAGTCTCCACCAGATGGCGGATCTTCCTCTCTGCCACCCCATTCTGCTGAGGGGTGTGAGCGCAGGAAAGCTCCCGCCGAATGCCGAACCTTCTGCAGAAGGAAGCAAACTTATTGGAGGTAAACTCCCCTCCATTGTCGCTTCTCAGCTTCTTCACTCTGCGGTCCAGCCTCCCCTCCACAAGTTCCTTCCACACTTGGAACTTCTTGAATACTTCTGACTTCTCTCTCAGAAAGTATACCCACGTATAGCGGGTGTAGTCATCCACCAGAACCAGCGCATACTTATTGCCTCCATAAGTAAGGGTGGCGCACGGCCCCATAACATCAGCATGTACGCACTCAAGAGGTGCCTTACACCTGGTCTCCGACTTGTCAAATGGAAGTCGATGTGACTTTCCATATTGGCATCCGTCGCACACATGGCCGTCGCCGTAGGAAGAGAGATGAGGCAGGCCACTCACTAGGCCCTTTGCCGCCATCATCTTCAACTTGTCCATCCCCACATGAGCCAGCCTCTCATGCCAGATCACAGCGCTGTCGTTTGTCTTCAGCTTGTCCACGTAGGCATTTGTAGACAAAACATACAAATCCTTCACCCTTCTCCCGGTGAGCGTGACGTCAGCATCGACAGACGAAAGGTTCTTCAAGAACTTCACCTCCTTTGGTCCAAACAGCACGTGGTATCCAGCATCCACGGCGTTCGCCACTGAGAAGAGGTTCTTTTTCATTCCAGGCACGTGATACACACTCTTCAGTGTCACTGGCTTCTCTATACTCCCAAGGGACACCTTCCCTTCTCGCTCTACGGGATGTACCGTATCATCCGCAGTGATGATAGCATCCGTTCCTTCATATGCTGCCAAGGAGGAAAACTTCGACATATCTCCTGTGAGATGATGCCCGCAACCGGAATCCACTATCCAGTCGTCCTCGAGGTTGATGGAGGCTAAGACATCGACTAACGTTGCCGTCATCTCTTCCAGGAAACAATTGTCCCCCTCTCACCGCCCTGGTGACCTCCACCTCTTCCTCCACCTCTCTGGTGATCTCCCTCCTTGTTAGCAGCATGACCGGCCTTCAGATTAGACCGGCAGTCCTTTGCCATATGCCCATTTTTCTTACAGGCAAAACAAAGGGCTCTCCCCTTTTCATCACGCGCAGGGAGGAACTTCCCCCCATCTCCCTGAGAGGACGTTGAAGGTCCATCTCCGGAGTTCTTCTTTCTCTTGTCCCAGGATTTCCTCTTTCTTGAGAACAAGGCCTCGCCATCTCCACTTGAGATGGATACTCCCGCCATCTGCTTCGCCAAGCTCTCCTGTGACGACAACAGGTTCTCAAGCTCCAGAAGGGAGGGCTGAGCAGCCCATCCTTGCACGGAAGTAACGAAGGGGACATACTCCTTCCTCAAGCCTCGGAGTATGTGCCGCTTCAACTTCGCCTCTGAGATTGGCTCTTCAGGATCAAAGGCCGAGATCTCCCCACACAGGTTCTTCACGTTCAGGAAGAAGGTGGATATTGCCATCTGGCCTTGGGTGGCCATCGCCAACTCATTCTCCAAGAATTGTAGTCGAGCTACATTCTTCTTGTTGAATAGCCCATCAAGGGCACTCCAGATCTCTGAAGCTGACTTGCATCCCACGATGTGGTCGAACAAGTCAGTAGCAATAGCTCTCTTCAGAGTAAACTTCCCCTTGGCGTTGGTCTTCCTCCATGCCCTCACAGCTGGACCATTGTCTCCAGCCTCTGTTGCCTTCACCTCCTCTTGCTCATCACCACCAACGACCTCCCATAGGTCCTCTCCAAGAAGGTAGCTCTCCATGCATGACTTCCACTTCTTGAAGTTGGTCTGGGTGAGCAGCTCAATGCCAAGTCCCCTAGCATACCCTCCTCCGCCGTCCATTTTAGTTCCTCAACCTTGAACCTTGATAGCACGCGCTGCTTCAGCAACCTGCCTCTGATACCATGTTGAATTTTTTGAGTTTGCTACCAATCAAGTGTACCAACGATGAACAAAGAAGGCTATATTCCAACTAGGCAACCAAATTACAAATAAACACGGCTGAATACAAGTTGCATCCAACTTGAATCACAACAGCCAATAGAAGGAAAGAACTTGGTCACGGACAAGGTCCGCTTCTCCTCCCGAGCACACCAGGATGGTGATACTCGCTCCTCGCTGTCGCCGGGGCGATATCGGTTGTCGCCTGGGCGATATCTCTGATCCTCGCAAGCTCGCTGCTAGCACTCCAGATACTCGCAAGCTCACTGCTCGCACTCCAGGATACTCGCACGGTCGCCGCGCGCGCTTCCTCTCCTTCTCGCTGTCGCCTGGGCGATATCCACTGTCGCCGGGAGATATCTCCTCTACTCGCTACTTTCTCAAGAGAGCTCTCCGAACTCGCTCCAAGTCCGATGCTCGCCAGGTAGCACTCTGGTATCTCTAACTCGCTCAGAGTTGATGATACTCGCCACTTCTGATGACAATCTCGCCACTTCCAGAATTGGTTCTCTTTAGGGGGGGGTACCCCTCTATTTATAGGCAAAAGCCTACTCGGCGGCGAGTAGGATACTCGCCAGCTGTCGCTGGGGCGACAGCCACTGTCGCCGGGCGACAGCTCACTTCAAAAATCTAACAGTAGCGGCTTCTGGAGTACGCACTTCAGTGTTCGTCTAAGCAGTCGCTTGAGTAGGCACTTGAGCAGTCGCTTGAGAAGACACTTGAGCAGGAGAGCAGGAGAACTCCAAGTCTTCGATGGAAAGCCTTCAGAGTTCCAAGTCTTCGATGGAAAGACTTCAGAGTTCCATGTCTTCGCCGGAAAACCTTCAGAGCTCTTTCTTCTCTTCTTGGTTGTTTGTCTTCAATTAAAGACCGAGATGCCTTTTTATAGTTTTTCTGATGAGCGCAATGGTAATCGCGTCGTCTTAATCTTTGAACCGGCGAATGAGACTGCACGATCTTGGTCACTTGGATCACCATTTTTTGTAAAATGATAGGAATGTCCCACAGGCAGACAGGGAAGGTTCACGGACGGAGGTGATGGCCGCCGACGGTGGTGGCGAGCGGCGCCGGCGAGTGGCGCCGGCGAGCGGCGATGGAGGAAGGTTGGCATGCAAGCCTAGGGCGCATGGCGCGCTCGCGTGGGGAGCATGGCACGCACTCGTGACATGTGCGCATGCGCGAGGGTTGGGGCGTGTACGGGATGGGGCGCACACGCGGCCTGCGCATTCGGGAGGCCTACGCATTCAGGAGGTTGTTGGGCACGTGCAAACGCGGCTGCTGCGTATATGGCTGCTGTGTGCATGTGCGTGCTTTGTGCGGTCGAGCAGGCACTCTTGGGCGATCCAGTTGAGGTTTTGATTTTTAAAAGCCCCTGACTCGTGTGAAATTTAGGGGAACCCCATCAAATGCCCACCAATTTCCCGGAGTGACGGCTTGTAAAGAGTGAGTCCGAAAAATCTTCCACTGCCACATGTTCCTGGGCGTGCGAGCCTCCTTTCGATTGTTTGTGTCGGAATCATTTTCCGGTGCACGCTGTTTTACGAGTTTTCTTAGGCGAATTGTTGCGCCTTGTGCGGTTATGAGCTTCCCGCCTTACGCGGATTCTGGAAGTCAGTACTTTGATCTTCATGCTTGTCATTTGGCATTGGTGTCAGGGGTTGACGCTTGGATGCGGTGTATGAGGACTATCGTCCGCCCCTACCGAAGGGCGCAGAGGGATCAGAATCCTCTCTTCCTAGAGGGCGGAAAGGGACCAGAGTCCGCACTCACCAGAGGGCGTAGAGGAATCGAAATCCGCTCTTGTCGGAGAGCGTAGAGTGTGAAGAGGGATTAGAATCCGCTCTTATCAGAGGGCTTAGAGGAACCAGAGTCTGCTCTTACCAGTTGTGTGCTTTCCATTTAGTGTCGGCACCCGAGGGTCGTGGCTCGGGTGAGCCTCCTACTCGGTGCAAGGGGTCGCCAAAGATCGTCACTCAATTAGGGCGTATAAGAACCTTTGTTCGTTCTTACCAGTTGTGACCTTTCCATATGGTGTCGGCACCAGAGGGTTGTGGCTTAGATGAGCTTCTTGCTTGGCATGAGGGGGTGCTGGAGATCGTCACTCTGTTAGGGCGTAGAGGAACCTTTGTTCGCTCTTACCAGTTGTAAACTTTCCACTTGATGTCGACACCAGAGTGTCGTAGCTCAGGTGAGCTTCCTACTTGACATGAGGGGGAGCCAGAGATCGTCATTCAATTAGGGCATAAAGGAACATTTGTTCGCTCTTACATGAGGGCGTAGAGGGGACGAAGTTTGCTCTTACCAGAGGGCGTAGAGGGATCAAAATCCACTCTTGCAAGAGGGTGTAGATGGACCGGAGTCCGCTCTTACTGGATTAGATGTTCCACGACGATCCTCACGCTTTGGATCGCTGATATGAATAGCAGATGACCGAAGTCCATTCTTACGGGAGGGCACAGAGAGACCGAAGTCTGTTATTACGGGAGAGCGCAGAGGGATCCGAGTCCTCTCTTACCAGATGACATAGTGGGATCACAATCCACTCTTACTAGAGGGCGTAGAGGGACCAGAGTCCGCTCTTTCCTGAGGGCATAGAGGGACCATAGTATGCTCTTACCAGAGGGCGCAGAGGGATCAGAATTTGCTCTTACCAGAGGGCATAGAGGCACTGGAGTACACTCTTTCCGGAGGGCGCAGAGGGATTGGATTCCACACTTACTAGAGGGCGCAGAGGACCAAAGTCCGCTCTTCCCAGAGGTCAAATATGGACAGTAGTCTGCTCTTACCAGAGAGCGTAAATGGACCGTAGTCCGCTCTTGCCAGAGGGCATAAAGGGTTCAGAATCTCCTCTTAGTGGAGAGCGTAGAGGGACTGTAGTCTGCTCTTATCGTAGGGCATAGAGGGACCGGAGCCCGCTCTTATCGGAGGGCGTAGTGGAACCGGAGCCCGCTCTACCATTTTTTGCCCATAGTGGCTTGGACATAGAAAATATTCAAAAGTAGTTGCAATATCGTTGAAAAAACAAAGTATACATGTGCGGGTAAGTTTAGTCTTGTGGCTTATTATTCTGAGAGAGAAACAAAGAATACAGATTACTAATAGAAGCGGCGTAGATTCTGCGCATTCCAAGTTTGGGGGAGTGTCTTCCCGTTTGGGGCCCTCAGCCTGTATGTTCCAGGTTTTACGATCATGGTAACGACAAATGGTCCATCCCATGTCAGAGAGAGCTTGTCTTTTCGGGGTCTCTTGCCCACTTCTTTGATATTTCAGAGAACCATGTCCCCATTGTTGTTCGACCTTGGCTTTACCCTTCTGTCATAGAACCGGGTCTTGCGATTCTGGTATGTTGTGGTTTGTTACGCGGCCCGGTTTCGAAATTCCATGACCAAGTCTAGGTTTCCCCGTAGCATGGCCTCCTTGTCCACTGGGTCAAAAGCTTGGACATGGGGCATTGGAACTCCAATGTCCACTAGAATGATGGCCTCCGATTCGTAACAAATATTAAATGGAGTATCCCCAGTCGAGGTCCACTCCGTAGTACGGTACGCCGACAGTACGTTGGGGAGGGAGTCAACCCACTGCCCTCTTCTTCCTGAAGGCTGATCTTCAATCCCTTGAGGATGGTGCGGTTGGTGACCTCTGTCTAACCATGGGCTTGCGCATGGGCTACAACCATGTGGCAGATACCTAACTTTAGATATTCTCACATCTTGGCGAATTCTTTCCCAATGAACTGTGTCCAATTGTCGGCGACGATCACTGTCGGTATGTCGAAGCCGCATATAATGTTCTTCCGGACAAACTGTTTCACATTTTCTTCAGTGATTTTCGGAAGTGGCTCCGCTTTGACCTACTTGGTGAAGTACTCCACGACCAGGATGACATACTTCCTCTGCCTGGATGCTGGTGGGAAGGGACCAGGATTAATGGACAATCTGCTCATTCTTCGCCTCGTAGTATCCCTCGACCTACGATACCACAAACTAAGAATTTGTCTTCACGGTTAGGCTTCTTACTCCACAGTCGATGACCAATCGAATGTCGACGATCAAGGCCTCATACTCGGCGATATTATTGATGGCTGGAAACTTCAAACTGAGCCTGTACTCGAGAGTGGCCCCTTTGTGACATATTAGCAGTTGCCCTGCACCCGCTCCCTCAGACATAGACGCTTCGTCGACGTACAATATTCAGTGTGATAGTTTATGTAGGATGTAGTCTTAAACACCTAGAGGTGGGGGTGAATAGGTTTCTTTTGTTTTAAGTTTTAGCCTAACTATTTTCTGAGTTAGTATTAGTAATAAATCAAGCACACAGAAAACACACAAGCATTTATAGAGGTTCTTCAAGACAGGGTGTCTTGAGTAGTCCTCTTTCCCCCTTCACCTTTCTAACAATGAGTTAGACAAGGCCAACTTCTCCAAACTCAGCTCCAAGAGCCTACAACACAGATCCCACAGGATCTCTCAGGTTTTCCCAAACCCTACCTCAGGCACAGCAACCCTACCTCAGAGGAATCCACCTCCTACAACTCAGACCACCTCCTGGTCCTACCTCAAGCTGACCTCTCAGCTCTACAATTCAGGTCAATCAGCCGTACCTCAGATCACACATTGATCCTACCTTAGAGGAATCCTCCTCCTACAACTCAGGCCAATCAGCCTTACACACTCAGGCAATAAAGCCCTACAGTCTCAGAACCCAAAGGCTCCTACAAATGATACAGTTAGGTTTACAGATTAAAGAAAGAAAAGATCAAGCTTGTTCTTCTTCTTCTTGACAGCTGCTGTTGCAGACTTGAATCAGATGAGCTATCTCTTTTCTCCTTGCAGCTTTGTGTGAGCTCAGTTCTTGGCTGCCGTCAATGGACAGTATTGTTCTTGAGTTTGCGTGCTGGAGAGAAAGATCAATAGCAAAAGTTCTTTGCTCAACCCTAATGTATTCCTTTTATACTCCTTTGATCTTCAACGGCTCTCAGTCATCCTTCTTACAAATATGGGAGTGATTGGTGGACCCCACAATGCCTTTCTGCAGCTTGCGCCAAAAGCAGAACCCGTCAGATCACGTTTGAATCTGTCTCAGCGGTTGGGCTGAGATGGTCAGCCGTCTCAGCGGTTTCTTCTGTCCCGTTTCAGCGGATCCGCTGATACAGACAGTTGTCTCAGCGGTTTCTTCTATCTACAACTCAGCTTGCCCAGACACCTTCTCAGCGGCTCCTGGTCTTGTCTCAGCGGTTCAGCTGAGACAGAGAGCTTGTCTCAGCTGATCATACATTACACCATGGTGTGCCCTAGTCCTGCATACTTATTAGATGGAAATATGGTTTATCAAATACAACTTGTACTTAGCATTGAGTGTGAGGTCTCTTCAAATCAAGGGAACATTGAGGGTCATTTTCACAACACAGTGCACAGGAGTGGGATCGCCGGGACTAGGAGCGACTTCTGGAAGAATGGTGCATTCTGCTACGATGTCAGCCATTACTTAGGACTTAATGTTGGACCTTGGTTGAAATTAGATGTCGAATTCGCCTCCACTACCAACTTGACCAGCCTTCTGGATACTTCAGGTTTTTGGGGAATCGTACAGAGTGGTAGCTGGGTGAGCACCTTGATGGTGTGGTCCTAAAAGTATGGCCAGAGTTTTCTTGCAGAAAACACCATGTCTAGAACTGTCTTGTCGGTCACGGGGTACCTAGCCTCAGTGTCAGACAAGACCTTACCGCGGTAGTACACAGGGCATTGGACCCCTCCTTCCTCCTTGACCAAAACTGAACTGAGGGTGTGTGGTGTTATTGCTAAGTCCAAATACAAGGCTTCTCTGGTGATGGGTTTTGAGAGCAACGTGGGAGAGTCCAGGTATTGCTTGAGATGTTTGAGGGTAGCCTGGCATTCGTCCGCTCACTTAAAACCAGAGTTGCGTGTCCCACGAAGAGCTTTGAAGAATAGGAGACACTTGTCCGCCGTTCATTCTAGGAAGCGAGAGAGCACCATTATTCTCCAGTTGAGATGCAGAACTTCTTTAATGGAGCGCGGGGTGAGATTTCCTCCAACTCCTTGATCTTCTCGAGGTTAGCCTCAATCCCTCATTGTGTTACCATGAAACTTAAGAACTTCTCTACTGTCACACTGAATGCACACTTGGAGGAAATAAGTTGCATCTGGAAGCGACGAAGAAGCAGGAAACACTTGTCCAAGTCTTCCAGGTGACTATCGCGTCGAATGCTTTTTACCAACATCTCATCGACGTACACCTCCATGGACTGCTCGATGAGGTTCTTGAACACCTTGTTCATCACCCTCTGGTACGTTGTGCCAGCATTCTTTAGCCCGAATGGCAATACCTTGTAGCATTACACCCCTTTGTCTGTTCTGAAGGCGGTGTGCTCTTCGCCGTCCAGATTCACCCGAATTTGGCTGTATCCTGATTAGGCATCCATGAAATTGAGGAGCTCGTAACCGGCGGTGGCGCCCATGAGTTGATCAATACATGGAAGCGAGAAACTATCTTTTGGACATGCCTGATTTAGGTTGTTGTAATCGATGCACATTCACCATTTTCTGGAGGCTTTCTTCATCATTACCATGTTTTCTAACCAAGTGGGGAACTTTACTTCTCGATTGAATCGTGCTCTCAAGATTTTTTTCACCTCTTCTTCGATAGCATGGAGCCGCTTTGAGGAAAAGTTGTGCTTCTTCTGGATCATCGACGTGCACATAGTGTTCTTTGATTATCTACGGATCCACCCGTTGTAACGACCCGAGCCATATAGACCCGGAGCCATTAATTCACTAGCCCAGGGGAGACACCTCCGCCAGCACACTGGACCGGGGCTGCAGCCCGTACACCCCAACGCATCCATCTGCGCATGTTTCTCAGCGCAGCGCGTTGTTGAGGCCAGGTTTCGATCCCCTGACCTCCTGGATAAGAACCCCTTCAACCAGGTTCTCATCACCAACTGAGCTGCATCTCAGTTGGTGATGAGAACCCGGTTGAAGGGGTTCTTATCCAGGAGGTCAGGGGATCGAAACCTGACCTCAACAACGTGTTGCGCTGAGAAACAGGCGCGGACGGATGCGTTGGGGTGTACGGGCTGCAGCCCCGGTCCAGTGTGCTGGCGGAGGTGTCTCGCCTGGGCTAGTGAATTAACGGCTCTGGGTCTATAAGGCTCGGGTCGTTACACCCGTCCTTGGGCCTCCATGCGAACACATCCTATTTTTCGCAGAGGAAGCCTATATACTCCTCCCGCTCCTCAGGGGACAAGAGGGATCCGATTTGTAGCATACTAGTTAAATCCCCTGTGATAAGAGGAACTTCTACGAGGCCCACCATGGATGTTCGAACCAAAAATGCACCAAGTCCACACATGCTTAAGATAGAGAAGGAGTGAGGTGATTGTTGAGCAGTTGGTTACTTTGAGTCGCGAGTGTTGATATGAGAAAGAGAGGAGAAGAGAGGGCCTCTAGCATGCGGCGAGTCCACACTTCACCCGCCGCGGCAAATGCCACTCTTGCGGCGGGTTTTTCCTTGATTACTAATCCTGTATTGCAGCTTGAGGTTTTAGATACATAATAATAGAAAACTACAAAGAGAATGACGAATAGAAAAGGAAGATGCCGAAGCCAGTCCACAGAGGTCGCCAAGCTGGTCCGCGTGGGCCGATCAGGCAGCGTGGTCTACTGTCCTGCCGACCTGAACCTGCTTCCTGCTGCCCAGTGTGCGCAGGTTGCGCGGTCTACTGCCCAGTCTGCACAGGTCATGCGGACCGCTATTCAGGTCGTGCGGTCACACTCTTTGTGACCGCAGGTTCTGGTCTGTCTACTTATCCCCACGACTCCTCTTTTCTGAAGAGGTATGGGGGCCTATTTATAGGCCTGGGGAGGAAACTTCTAGAATCAGATGATGTCATCCCTTAGGTGATCCGGAAAGGCAGTCCACCTCCTGCTGGGTGAACTGAGAAGGAGTCCGCCACTGCTGAGCGGACTAAAGGCGAGTCTGCACCTGCTGAGCAGACTGAAGGAGGAGTCCGCCCCTACTGGGCGGACAGGAGGCCGAGTTCGCCCCTACTGGCAGATGGCGAGTCCGCCCCTACTGCTGGCGGACTGAAGGAGGAATCCTCCCTTGCTGGGCCAACTGGAGGCCGAGTCCGCCCCTGCTGGTGGAAGGCAAGTCCGCCCCTGCTGCTGGCGGCCTGAAGGAGGAGTCTGCCCCTGCTGGGAGGACAGGAGGTCGAGTCCGCCCCTGCTGGCGGACGACGAGTCCGCCCCTGCTGGCGGACGACGAGTCCGCCCCTGCTGGCGGACGACGAGTCCGCCCCTACTGGCGGACGACGCGGCGGCGAGTCTGCCCTTGCTGCTGGCGGACTAAAGGAGTAGTCTGCCCCTACTTGGCAGACAGGAGGCCGAGTACGCCCCTGCTGGAGGACGGTGACTCCGCCCCTGCTGCTGGCGGACTAAAGGAGGAGTCCGCGCCTGCTGGCGGACAGGGAGAGTCCACCCCTGCTGGGCGGCCTGAAGGAGGAGTCTGCCCCTGCTGGGCGGATAGGAGGTCGATCATATGGTGTGAGCGGTTAGAAGCTGGAGGTTGCACTTCTGTGGGATCTGGACTTCCTCAGCTGCATGACTTGTATGAAAAATTAGAAAAAGCTCCCTGGACAGGATCGCTGATTTCTAAGTAAATATAATCCCCTCACTTTTTCAAGTTTCATAGAGAACTTTGAAAAAGTAGAACTTACCCACGAAAATCGTGATCCGCCTCTCATAAATTGTCAGAAAAAGAAAAGAGAAGGAGAGAGAGCAAGTACTTGGTGCCTCTCCAAAAAAAGAACTTGAGAATACTTATCTTTCTTCTGCGAAGTACAATGAATTTAAACAAGTGTAAAAAGGAAAAGAACCTTGCAAATACCTGAACATGACTTACCAATAGATGCTAATATCTGCAAGGCAAAAGTTAGAGCAGGCAGAAAAAGATAGGAACACGCAAGTATCTGAAGAGAAATCGCTAATACCTACTAATTTCTGCAAAAAAGAAGTTAAGATGGGTAAAGGAGAAAACATAGAGAGCGAGTACCTGAGAAGAACTCGTGAACACCTGCAAATCTTTACAAAAGAGAACTCAAAAGCAGGTATAAAAAGAATTTTATAATGGGAGTACCTGAAGAGAACTCGCGATCGCCTGTCAATCTCTGCAAAAGAGAACTCAAAGCAGACATGTGAGAAATTTTATAATGCGAGTACCTGAAGAGAACTTGCGATCGCCTGCCAATCTCTGCATAAGAGAACTCGAAGTAGGCATATAAAATTTTTTATAATGCGAGTACCTGAAGGGAACTCGCGATCACATGTTCATCTTCACAAGGAATATATATAAAGAACATGCGTTCATATAAACATTCATAAAAGAGAAATTTTTGGGTGCTTCGACACAATATGGTGATATTCACCTGATCCATGCATTTAGAGGGATATGAGAATAACCTCTCATTTGTAAGCAAGAAGCTAGCACAACATCTGTATCAGATGCAAAGGAAATAACAATGCTCAATCAAAGCAACCACTGCAATGTGAATATAAAACTAAAACTGTATTGGGGCGACCACCAAAAGGTGGGTTTGATTGTCTTAAAAATACTTGGGCGGCCATCGAAAGATGGGTTTTATTGCCTTAGAAAGATTTGGGCGGCCATATAGAGATGAGTTTTATTGCCACAACATTTCCAAACCATATTTAATCATGTAAGCATTTGAAGGAACAAGCTAGTGTGAGCCTAACTGAAAGATTTTTAGCAAGACAAACCTTTCCACCGATAAACCTTGAAAGTAGATCTAGCATTGAGTGAATGCTCATTATTGCAAGAGAAGATTTTAAGCAATATATTCTCGCAGCTTACCATCTTTTAGCAATTTCTCTACGAGCTTATGTAGAGCTCGACATTTTTCTGTATCATGACCCACATGCATGTGGTATTGACAAAATAAATCTTTGTGACAGCTCCTATGATCAGGTCGCAGGAGCGAAGGTCTCGTAAAACCAGGTTCATGTTGGATAATCTGAAGAACTTCTTTCATAGAGATAGTTAAACTTGTATACCTTCCTCAGAACTTATCATGCTTATATGGGCGAGGAGGATCTCATGGCTTACAATCATAAGCCTGATTTGATATAACTGGGTTGACAGGACATGATTCTGACTGATTTGATTGTAGGATATACTGAGGAGTAGATGAATGCCCGTAATCAGAACATATTTCATGTTGAGATAAGAGGTTGGGACCTTGCTCATATTCTAAGAAATAGCCATCATAATTAGGAGGAAGATAATCATGAGGAGAATGATCCTTCTGTTGGGGATACATGATCTCCTGTTGTTGTTGAGGCTTCTGAATTAAAGAGGAAAAATAAACAGGGTTTGTAACCTCACCCTCAATGAACTGATTTGCTATTTCAATAAGACGAGCATAAGATTCTGGCTCTTTCATGGTGACTTCAAATTTAAGAGGACCTTCTTGGAGACAATTGATTAAGGCAAATTTATAAAAATTCTGATCAACATTAACAACATATAGGATCTATTTTTGAAAACGGTCGATGAAGTGAGCAGTAGATTCACTATCTTTCTGCTTGATCTGAAAAAGGGCTGCTAGACCTCTCTTGCACTTCCTTAAAGTACAGAACCTTAAATAAAATTCTCTTCGAAGATCCGCAAAACAAGTGATTGATTGAGAAGCTTGTACTTGAGAAGTCATGATGAGAAGCTTGTACTTGATACCATCTGATATAGTTCTTAATGACGTAGCCACCTCAAAGGCTTGTAGATGAAAAACAGGATCGCTTATCCCATAATAGACAGGTAGATTAGGCTCTTTGAAATCACTTGGAACTACTTCCCAGCGAATTTTATATGATAATGGGGAAGGCTCTTGTTCTTCTCCTGCAGGAATTATTATTCTATTAACTAGGTAAGGGGAATCACCCATACGAACCTTATGGAACTCGTGATGAGGAATAGCGAGTTCTTCTGCTTCAGGTTGCAGTAGATGTTCTATATGATTGCTAGAAGGCTTGTCATTAGTAGTTGTCGCAGTATTAAATTGAGAATCCACTTGTCTCTTGAGTCGAATGTTCTCTGCTAATAGGAGGTTGATGTCGCTGTTTTGTACGAGCATTTTTGGATGATTGAAGTGATGCCTGAGACCCTTTGACGGATGATCCATGAAAACAAGAATTGCCGAAAGAGAAAAACTGCAATAACTTCTAAACGAAGTCGAATTTGAGCAATATGAGCGTGCTAAATGAACTCGAACAAGTAAACCTATTTGCCAATGGATGGATGGCTCCGATCCGGTTTCGATAAGCTGTTGTAGGCTGAAAACGGACAAGCGGATCAAAAGTTATGAATGTTGGAAGTTTGGGTGTCGTTCTCGGCAAAATCCCACATCTTCACTGCAACTGTTGTTCATCAACCACTCAATATCTGAAGTTCGCGTGTTATGTTCGAACTAAAAATGCACCAAGCCCACACTTGCTCAAGATAGAGAAGGAGTGAGGTGATTGTTTAGCAGCTCGTTACTTTGAGTCGCGAGTGATGAGATAAGAAAGAGAGGAGAAGAGAGGGCCGCTAGCATGCAGCGAGTCCATACTTCGCCCGCCGCGACAAATGCCACTCTTGGGCAGGCTTTTCCTTGATTAATAATCCTGTATTACAACTTGAGGTTTGAGATACATAATAATAGAAAACTACAAAAAGAATGACGACTTGGAAAGGAAGCCGCTGAAGCCAGTCCGCAGAGGTCGCCAAGCTGGTCCTCATGGGCCGATCAGGCCGCGCGGTCTACTGTCCTGCTGACCTGAACCTGCTTCCCGATGCCTAGTGTGCACAGGTCACGCGGTCTACTGCCCAGTCCGCACAGGTCATGCGGACCGTTGTTCAGGTCACGCGGTCACACTCTTTGTGACCGCAGGTTCTAGTCTGTCTACTTATCCCCACGGCTCCTCCTCTTTTCTGAAGAGGTATGGGAGCCTATTTATAGGCCTGGGGAGAAAACTTCTAGAATCGTATGACATCATCCCTTAGGCAATCCACCTCCTGCTGGGCGAACTGGGAAGGTTTCCGCCCCTGCTGAGAGGACTAAAGACGAGTCTGGCCTTGTTGAGCGGACTAAAGGAGGAGTCCTCCCCTGCTGGGCGGACAGGAGGCCGAGTATGCCCCTGCTACCGGATGGCGAGTCCGCCTCTGCTGCTGGCGGAGTGAAGGAGGAGTCCGCCCATACTTGGCGGACAGGAGGTCGAGTCCTCCCCTGCTGGCGGACCGTGTGTCCGCCCCTGCTGTTGGCGGACTGAAGGAGGAGTCCGCCCCTGCTGGGCGGACAGAAGGCCGAGTCCGCCCCTGCTGGCGGATGGCAAGTCCTCCCCTACTATTGGCGTACTGAAGGAGGAGTCTGCCCCTACTAGGCGGACAGGAGGCCGAGTCCACCCCTGCTGTTAGCGGAGTGAAGGAGGATTCCGCCCCTGCTGGGCGGACAGGAGGCCGAGTCCGCCTCTGCTGGTGGATGACGAGTCTGCCCCTGCTGATGGCGGACTGAAGGAAAGGTCTGCCCCTGTTGGGCGGACAGGAGGCCGAGTCTGCCCCTGCTGGCGGACGACAAGTCCGCCCCTGCTGCTCGCGGACTGAAAGAGGAGTCTGCCCCTGCTGGGAGGACAGGATTCCGAGTCCTCCCATGTTGGAGGACGGCGAGTCCGGCCTGCTGGCGGATGGCGAGTCCGCCCCTACTACTTGCGGACTGAAGGAGGAGTCCGCCCCTGCTGGCGGACAGGGCGAGTCTGCCCTACTGGGCGGCCTGAAGGAGGATTTTGCCCTTGCTAGGCGGATAAGAGTTCGCTTATATGGTGTGAGTGGTTAGAAGCTGGAGGTTGCACTTCTGTGGGATCTAGACTTCCTTAGCCGCATGACCTGTATGAAAAATTAGAAAAAACCTCCCTGGACAGTATCGCCGATTTCTGGGTAAACAACGGATGCACCTCATTGCAATGTGGCCTCATCCAGAAGGTCAAAGTCATTAATGTGGAGGGTTGTGCCCTACGCCAGTCGAGCTTGTCTCAGATAACAAGTCCGCTCTACCCCCTTATCCCCTCGAACAACTCCCACGTCGTCGAGAGTTATGAACTACATTTTCAGGTGCAGAATGGGGGGAATTGCTCGGAATGCGACATGGAGAGGCCTGCCGAAGATGGTTGATAACTTCTCAAATATAAGTTATTTTCATCATTTATTTTGACCAAATTATTCATTATAAATGATAAATATAAGTTTAAATGATCTAAATTTAGACTATTTACTATTTTGTTTTTACTTGAATATTATTGCTAGTTCCACATGATTTTATTGTAGAAATTCAAGAGAAATCAACTTGAAGAGTCGAAGACAAAGTGCAAAATAAGTTAACTCTAGTTTGGAGCAGCTTCTCAAGCCTTAAAGTCATGTGGCAGCAAAATGTCAACAGATTTAATGTTGATTTTGAGCAGGAAATGACAGCAGAAAATAAATCATGACTTTCAGAAAATAAGTCATGACTTATTGACGGAAATCCTAATTTTTGAATTCCAAATTTCACGCAAATCGATAGTTACAGGTGGGAAAGGAGGCATCTATTCGGCTATTGGGGTTTCCTAAGAGGGATGTACGACTATATAAAGGAAGATAGAGAGCGAAAAAGTATCTTTGATCATTTTTGAAAGAGAAGGAAGAAGAGATCTAGGTTTAGGCGACTTTGAAGTGGAAGAAAAGATCTGGGCTTCCAAAACCATGTTCTGTAAGATCGTTCTTGTTTTGTGCTTTTTATGTGTTGTCATGAACTAATTTCATCAATCTTGTATTGTGAGAGTACTTTATATTTTGTAATGATGACTTTTTAATTTCATTTTGTGATTGTTTGATAAATAATCTTTATTGAAATTATGATCTTTGTTTTGGAACTTTTAGCCAAGGTTTCGCCTTTCTACTGCGCTCCATAATTCGAGAGATGAGTTGCTTAAGTGTGTCATAAGTTCGATATAGCATTTGAAGGGAGAAAGAGATTTCATCTTGGTGTGAACAACATAGGTTTTTATTCTTTATGCGGTACTTTATCTCACTTGAGTTAGAGATGACAAGAGAGATAAGGGATTAGGGATTTCCGATATCGAGAGAGATGAATTTCTAGTTCAAAATCGTTGCAAGACATTTTACCATGCATTTTCCACAAAGTTTCTTTTATAGATTCATTGCACTATACTTAGGAAATCACGATACAATATTATTTCTCATAACTAATAAGAAAATACTTTCCCAAGGATTTGTAGTTTATTTTAATTAGGAGTGGTTATTTGTAGTTATGTTTTTATAAATTGAAACCCGTGTTATTGATCTACTTGGATTTAAAGAAAAGGCTCAACTAGTATTTGCAAGCACTGAATTTAACAACTCTCCGTGGGAACAATTTTAACTCACTTTATATTACTTGACCCGACACGTGCACTTGCGTTTAAAATACACAACCATTTTCGGGCGTATCAAGTTTTTGGCGTCGTTGTCGGGAGGTGCAAATAATTTATTGTGTTTTTCTTTGCAATATTAGTAAATCCTGATTATTTAGAGCTCAAGTTTTTATTTTTGTTGTATTTTCTTTTGCTTTGTTTGTCTTTATTATGTGTGCTTTGTTAGTGCATGTCCCGATATCGATCATCTGAGTTGTTGCCTTTAAATCTAGAGATCGACCGAACGTGTAGACAAAATAGAAAAGCATTTCGGGTAGAGTAGAGTAACTTTTCAACCATGAATCTGAATCAGCAAAATATTAACAAAGAAATTCATCAGGAGAGTTTAGGACAAGAAGGTCAGGTAGACCAGAATGATCAACCCGCTGAAATTAGGAGAACCTGTCGAGAATATAATATGTGTTTTAGGGGAGGACTGCACTTTAGCATCATTAAGCCCGCCATCGAAGCGAATAATTTCAAAATTGATTCCATGGCTATGAACCTAGTTCAACAAAAACAATTCAGTAGACTTAGTCATGAGGACCCAAATTCCCACTTACGGACATTCATAGATGTATGCAACACATTTAAAATTATTGGCGCATCAGATGAAGCAATTAGACTATGCTTGTTCTCATTCTCTCTGAAAGGAAGAGCAAAGGAGTGGCTTGATTCCCAACATGACATCACCACTTGGTTACAAGTGGTAGAGAAATTCTTAGCAAAATATTTCCCACCTGCTAAAATGGCGAAATTAATGCGAGACATAACTACGTTCATGCAACGGAATGGGGAAACCCTTTAAGACGCATGGGAGCGGTTCAAGGAACTCTTGCGAAAGTGTCCTCACCACGGTTTAGTTATTTATCAACAAGTGTGTGTTGGACATGTGTGTCACATCCCTTTGTTTGAAAATAACAAACCTCAAATTGTATTTGATCTTGCTTGTCGTGTGTTTATAGTGTGCAGGAACTATAGGTGCAATACTCCACAGGTAGAAAGCAGCTGAATTCAATCATCTGGAAGAATGCACTACCGCCAGCGTTAGTGCTAACGCTCCGCGGTAGATCATTTCGTCTCAGCGGTTCCGTCTCAGCGGTTTCGTCTCAGCAGTTCCGTCTCAGCGGTTTAGTTTCGTCTCAGCGGTTCCTTAGCGCTACCGCCAGGCGCTAGCTCAAGGTCGTGCACAGCGCCACGCCGCCGCCGATTTCGCAACCGCTCCACACAAATGCTACCGCAGGCGCTACGTACTACCGCATGCGCTTTCTTCAAGTTCTATAAATTGATGGGCTCTTTCTCGTTTTGGTTATCCATCCCAGAGAGATTGCAAGTGCCACAATTCTATTGCTGTTATGCTGCCGAAGATGGATCTCCCACTAAAAGACTAAGGAGAATTCTGGAGGAGGACTACGTCACGCTACATCTGAAGGACGATCGCTTCGACCTCGCTCATACTACAGCGATCCTTCATCCTCATCTTCAGAGATCTCATATAGAGAGTTTTATTATTGTTATCTTTGTGTTTTCATTCCATATATTTTTGTAACCGTTTAGAGAATTTGTCTTGTGTTGGCGACTAGGTCTGGGTAGGACTTAGGGAGGAATTCGCATTGTGTTGGCGACTAGTTCTAGGTGATTAGATCTAGGGGGTGCTCGAGGCCATATCCGGGGAAAGATTGGCTAGAGCGGCTTGATGCCATATCCGGGGAAGGATAGGCTAAAGCCAACCGGTTTGTGGGGATACAAGTCGGTATAGAAAAGGAAACGATATTTACATTTGTACGCCTCCGATTTCTAGCGATATTGAAATCAAATTTATGTAAACACCTTTTTATATAAATACAATCATGTCTCTATTTGTGTTTACTTGATTTCTCTCCTTTGGCGTTATCTCTAAAATATTGGTTACTAAGTTTTCAATTCTAATTACTTTATCTAAATTGTTTAGTTCAATCTCTTTCATCATAAAACAATTTAGTACTTGTTTCTAAACTTGGTTATTATGATATTCTCACAAATTAACTAAATTGTTATTTTGTCTTTCTCATATTATAAAATAATTTAGTAATTTTCATAAAATTATAAGAAAGAAATTTATTCCCTTATTCACCCCCCCCCCCCCCTCTAAGGGCGCCAATCGATCCAACAAGTGGTAACAGAGCCAGGTTATTCCAAACGGCTTAAAAACCAGGAATAATGGCGTCTGATCTCGCTTCTACTAATGGGAAAAACTTTTATACAAATGAAAAATCTTTGGCACCACCTTTATTTGAAGGCAAAAATTATAAAGGGTGGGAAATATTAATGAAATCTTTTTTAAACTCATATGATATCAAAATTTGGAATACGACAATTATAAGACCAGCAGATGAATCAAATAAATTGGAATGTCATTTAAATGTGAAGGCTATGAATACTTTATTTTGTGCTTTATCAAAAGATATTTCCAAATTGATTTATTGTTTTACTAATGCTTACAAAGTTTGGAAATTTCTTGATGAAATGTTTGATCTTCCGTGTATAGGTTTGGAGCATGCACAATATTTGGAAAACATTCAAATTGGCACATGCATTCAAGAAAGAATCTCTCAGGATGAAACCATGGAGAGCACATCAAGTGGAAGAGAAGAAGAAATGTTGTCTTTAGAAGAGGAGTACCAAAACGATGTTAAAGGAATTTTATGTTCAAATCTTGTCTCTCCCGATAGCAATGTAAGTAAATCAAATTCTTCTATCTTTGTGACTAATTCTATTTCCACATTACATATGCTACAAATAGCTAAACGTAAAATTAAGAGGGTCTCCAATCCCTACGTTGATGACAAGAGGGTCTCGGTGCGGCAGTTGTAACCCTCTCAAGTCTTCGTCCACGAAATGAATGGTGGTGACTATGCGTGCCTTCTTGTCTACATGTCCTTCCTCGTGTTGTGCGATAGAGAGGACTTGAGTGAAGAGGACATGGGACCGGGCGATGGTCTCCACTTCTCCTCCTACTATTCTGCCCCCCCCCCCCCCCTGGTCTCTCTAGAGGTGTCGGAGGGTGGTCGTTTGCTGGAACTGGTGCTACCTCAGCTTCCCCGAGAAGTGGTGCGTTTTCGGTGGGTGCTGACCTGCCGGAGGCGCGCAATTTTCCCCTTGCCATTGTCAATCCCATTTGTTAGGAGTGCACGTAGCACTATCTTCAAAAATTTCTCAGGGTTCGTTCGTTTGAATGGAATTGGCTTTTCTACGGAAACCAATATCTACATGAATTGGCTTTTTACAGAATTTCAATTTTATTGTTCGGCTGTAAGATTGAATTCAGTCAACAGAATTGGAATTGAAGCACAAAAGTTGTTCGGCTGAATGATAGAATTGGTATTGGAATTTACATTATACAATAATTTTATAAAACTCAAAATAGGCGTCAGCGCCGAATGCATTAAATTGCATAATATGTTTTAAGACGCGCGTTTTTCGCTCAAGCGCAATTTTTTCGCCGAGGTGCGCATTTTTTTCCCGGGCGCGCATTTTTCTCTAGGACGCGTATTTTTCACCAATGTGTGTGTTTTTTGGCCCATGACCGCATTTTTCGTTCAATCGCGATTTCTTCGGTTGGGAGTACATTTTTTGGCACGGAAGCACACTTTTTAACTTGGCGCACATTTTCGACCGAGTTGGTATTTTTCGGCCCAAGTGTGCGTTTTGCAGACCGGACAAAAAATGCGTGGTTGGAAGAAAAATGCTCGCCCGAGCAAAAAACGAGCGCCCGGGCCCAAAAAATGCAGTTTGACGAAAAATGTGCCCCCGGGCAAAAAACATGTTCCCGCACGGAAAACGTGCTTCAAGGTGAAATCGCGCACCCCACAACAAACACACGCCCGTGTGAAAAAGACGGGCCCATGCGAAAAACGCATGACCGGGAGAAAAGCGAGCGCACGGGTGAAAAATTCGCGCCCCGGCGAAAAAAGCGCGCCCGGGCGAAAAACCCGCGCCCATGTGAAAAACGTGCACCCGGGCGAAAAACACGCGCCTGAGCGAAAAACGCGCGTCCGGCTGAAAAATGCGAGCCCCGCTTAAAAATGCGTGCCCCACTGAAAAATGCGTACCACGCTGAAAAACGAGCGCGCGGGCGAAAAACGAGGGCCCGGGCGAAAAAACGCGCGCCCGGCTGAAAAATGCGCACCCCGCTGAAAAACGCGCGCCAATCGAAAAACGTGCGCCTGGAGGAAAATGTGCGCCCAGGTGAAAAACGCGCGCCCGGGCAAAAAATCCCCGCCATGGCGAAAAATGCGCGCTTGGGCGAAAAACTTGCGCCCGGATGGAAAAATTCGCGCCCGGCTGAAAAACACTCGCCCGGCTGAAAAACACGTGCCCGGGCTGAAAAACGTGCGCCCGACAAGAAAAACTTTCGCGCTGGTCAAAAAATGTGTGCTCGAGTTGAAAAATGCGCGTCCGGCCGAAAAACGCGCTCTCTGGAAAAAAAATGCGCGCTCGAGCGAAAAATTCCCGGCAGGCCAAAAAATAGCCAGCCTGCCGAAAAACTCCCGCCCGTGAGAAAAATACGTGCCCGGGTGAAAAATTGGCGCTCGAGCGAAAAATCGCGCTCTCAGGCGAAAAATCGCGCTCCTGGTTGAAAAAACACCCGCCTAGTAGAAAAATGAACGTCCGGTCGAAAAGTAGGCGCCTGATCGAAAAACAAGTGCCCGGCCGAAAAACACACCCTGCAGGAAAACGCATGTCCGGGCCAAAAACGTGCGCGTAGGTCTAAATACTCTGGCGAAAACATTCGATTATGCGGAAAACCCATGGGCGGAGGTAAGAATTGGCGATTTGATTTTTTTTAGTTCATAATCAAAGTCATGAGTTTTCACATGAAAGCCAATATCCGCTTAAATTCCGTTGCGCCGAACATTAGAATTGGATTTCTAATCGTCAATGTCAATTCCAGAAAGTCAATTCCGTCCAAACGAACCGACCCTCATAGATTTTGGGAACACCTACCCACAGAGACCGCCAAACTATTGTGGGTTGCTTAGCGCTCTCCCGGTCCGGAGAATCGAACCGTCTTAGCTCCAGAGTGAACCAAGCGCGCAAACATTGAAGAATCCCGAAAAGGAAAAAAAACAGGGGGACGGTTCGGTGCCGAACAAATCCACTAACTTGCTTGAGGTTACAGATGTTTAGAATATTCTAAAGGGTGACAAGTCAACGCTCTGATTCAAATACTTGAAAAAGATGCAAGGGCTCTTTGAGCGCTCGTAGTGGCAACTTCTGAGCAGACACTTAAGTGTGCTCTTGAGCAGTCTCCTGAGCAGTCACTTCAGTAGGCACTTGAGCAAGAGAGCAAGAGAACTCCAAGTTTTCGCCGGAAAGTCTTAAGAATTCCAAAGCTTCGCTGGAAAACCTTCAGAGCACTTTCCTCTCCTCTTGGTTGTTTGTCTTCAAATGAAAGCCTAGAGACCTTTTTATAGTTTTCTGAGGGGTGCATTGATAATCCCGCCATTATGAGAATTGAACCGGCTAATGATGTTGCACGATCTTGATCACCTAGATCATCAATTTCTGAAAAATAATGGGCATGCCCCTCTGGCGGCCTGGGAAGGTTCGCCGGTGGCGGCGGGCGGCACCGGCGAACGGCGCTGGCAGAAGGCTGACATGCGGGCGGGGGTCGCAGGGCACGGGCGTGTGGCCTTGGCCCGCGCGCTGTCTGTGCGAGCAGCCGGTGCACGTGTGCGGCTTGTGCGAGCGTGTGCGGCCTGTGCGTGCGGCTGTTTGGAGCGTGCGGCCGTTGGGCGTACACTGCTGTTACGCGAGCGGCTGTTGTGTGCGTTCACGTGCTTTGTACGGTGGAGCCGACACTCCTGGGCGATCCAGTTGAGGTTATGATTTTATAAACTCCCGATAAAATTTAGGGGAACCTCGTCAATACTTAAACAAGGCTCCCATTATTTGAGCAATTGAAAATTAAAAAAAAGGTTTATTTTGAATATACATAAATCAAAATAATTTTTATTTCAGGTAGGACAAATTATGTTATTATTTACGTTAATGGCAGGTCGCGCAAATACAAGCACAGACCATTATGTTAATGACAGATTGTCCATTTCATTGACACCACACTCCTCTCCTGCGACTCCCAAAATCCTCCACCTCTGCTCTTCTAATGGGTCGTTATTCTCCTCTCCTCTACAATCCCTCATCCATAAAATAGTTGTCGACATTCCTGCTTCTGTGGGGAGGCGGAATCAGAGGTGGAGTCAGAAATTGGAAGTCATAGCTCATAAGTCTGCGCACATAAATTCTATGGAAGAGGCTCGATCCACAGAAAGTAGTTAGAAAATCTAGAGAGGGTAAAAAAAAGCTTGATTTAGGTAGAAATCTGAAAGTGAACTTGCGAAATCACCTAGATTTGGGGAAGGAGGAGTAACCGGCGGTGTGAGAGGCAGTTAGGGGCGTCCATCGGCGGTGGCGCCCCCCACCCGGCGGAGGTGGCGAGCGGCGTTGGCGACCGGGTAGGCGAACGACTTGCGCGATCGGCGAGGAAGAAGTTCGGGATTCGGGTATCGCGAATAGGATCGAGGGTATTTCCATGGGGGCGGTGGTTTAGGATTGAGCTGCCAATAAATCTAATTTTGAAGACAAAAATAAATAATTTTCTTAAAATAATTGGTTTGCCAATATCTAAACCTGGGCTGCCAATAAAATTATCCTTTAATAACTAAATTCTATATGAAAACAATGTGGATAACGTCTATAATATCAATCTACACTCCACAATATGCATACTTTACGTGACTGGATATTAATTTTCTTGGCTTGCGGTTGTCCTTCATTATAAATAATTGCATGGATTAACTTAATCGTTGCACATAATTAATTTGAATGGATCAATCAATTTAATCTAACATTTAATTCCTGTTGCGAGACACTCGCTCTCGTTAAACAGGTCAAATTGAATCGTCTCAGCTTTAAAGTGAGCCGAGCGCGCAATTAGTTAAAGAAAAATGAGACAGCAGGCAAGATGTCTTTTTACGTGAAAAATCCGAAAAGAGTGAAAATCACGGGGTCGGATCGGTGCCGACCAAATTCACTCATTTTTTGGGTGTTACAAATTTTAGAATGCAAGAGGGTGACAAGTCACCGCTCGTTGCTGGGGATGTAGAGAAGAAAGAGAGAGAGAGAGAGAGAGAGAGAGAGAGAGAGAGAGAGATCTCCAAGAGCCAAAGTGAGATCTTTGAGTCACCTTTAAAGGAGATCTTCGAAAGTCGAAGGAGATCTTCGAAGGATTCTTCGAACGCCAAAGAAGAACTCTGAAGGATCGTCAAAGGAGTTCTCTGAAGGCAAAGTCCCTTGAAATTAAGGCCTTGGACTCCTTTTATAGCCTTGGACAGGGGTAGTCCGGTAATTTTTTCGTCGTAACCACCGTAACTACCTGACGGACGACTCACGTTTGCCGATTTGAAACACACGGATCGTCATTTTTCGAATATGCCTGTCTTAACCCCCCCCCCCCCCCCCCCCCCCCCGGGGGCAGTTCGGGCAGCTATGTTGATGGTGTTGAGCGCAGTGAACAAGAACTGCAATCTGGAAAATCAAGAAAGGTTAACTATCGGGCGCGTCGGGTATGTGACGGCGTTCTGAGCGCGCGGTGAACGCGGAAGCGGTCTGAGCGCAGAGACGGTCTGAGCGCGCAGTGAGCGCGAAGGCGGTCTGAGCGTGCGGAGATCTTCTGTGTGCTGGGTGAGCACAGAAAGGTTCTAAGTGCGCGAAGAGGTTCTGAGCCCGCAGTGAGCGCGGAGGCGTTCTGAGAACGCGGTGAGCGCAGAGGCGGTCTGAGCGCGGAGGAGTTCTGAGCGTGCGGTGAGCGCGGAGGCGTTCTGAGCGTGTTGTGAGCGTGCGGTGAGCGCGGAGGCGTTGTGAGCGCGGAGGCGTTCTGAGCGTGCGGTGAGCGCGAAGGCGTTCTGAGCGCACGGTGAGCGTGAAGGCATTTTTAGCGCGCGGTGAGCGCGAAGGTGTTTTGAGCGCACGGTGAGCGCAGAGGCGTTCTGAGCGCGCGGTGAGCGCGGAGGCGGTCTGAGCGCGCGGTGAGCGCAAAGGCGTTCTGAGCGCGCGGTGAGCGCTGAGGCGTTCTGAGCGCGCAGTGAGCGCGGAGGCGGTCTGAGCGCGTGGTGAGCGCGGAGGCGGTCTGAGCACGCGGTGAGCGCAGAGGAGGTCTGAGCGTGCTGTGAGCGCGGGGGCGGCCTGAGCGCGCGGTGAGCGCGGAGGCGGTCTGAGCGCGCGGTTAGCGCGGAGGCGGTCTGAGCGATCGGTTAGCGCGGAGGCGGTCTGAGCGCGCGGTGAGTGCGGAGGCCCAAAAATGTAGTCGAGCGATGCCGGAGAGGTTTGGCCATAAGAGGGAGAACGCACCAAACTAACAGGGGTGCTCCCTTGGCCGCGCCCCTTAAGGGGCGGGGGGGGGGGGGGGGGGGGGCGGCTTTGGCCGCACCCCTAAAGGGGGTGCGGTTTCGGTCACACCCCCTAAATGGGGGGCGTTGTTTGGCCGCACCCCCTAATGGGGGCTGGGGGTGTGGCGTTGGCCGCACCCCCAAGGGGGGTGCTGCCTTGGGCGTACCCCCTATGGGCGTGCGGGTTTGGTCGCACCCCCTAGGTGGAATGCGGTTTGGGTGCACGCCTTATGGGGGCGGCTTTGGCCGCACACCCTAAGGGGAGTGCGGTCGGCCATGGCCGCACCCCTCAAGGGGGTGCAGCCGCGCATTTTCTGCCGAGCGGCGGGCAACAGATGCTGGTTGCTGCACGGCAGTTTTGCTCTTGATTCCCAACTTGCTCAATAAATGGGGTTGACTTTGACTCCATGATGGGGGTGCGGTTATTGTGTATGTGTGCATTCTAGTGTCCATTTGGAGGATCAAAGTGACTCGGAATTACACGAGAATGGACCCGTTGAAATTGTACTGGCGAGCCGGTCGAGGTCATGGCTGAAAATCACGGGTTCGTCCGGGTCTGTTTTGGGGAACCCCGTCAAATGCCCCCTAGGTTGTTGTGGCTTGCGCAGTTACGAGCTTGTCGTTATGCGTTCTTTCCAGAATTCGTTGCTTGGTTCTAGATGTAGGAGGGACTTCTGTCTCATCTTGATCGGCTGCGAGCTTGTAGCCCAACGATTGTATCGGAGATCGTGACAAGCTTGTCGTTTAGCATTATGGCTTGAGTAGCTTGGTGGAGAGATTCAGGTTTGCTATTCCGGTGTAGGGACCTTTCATTCTGTCTAACCGTGAGCGTCGTTTTGGGTGCGGAGCTATTATGACGGTGAGGAGCTTTCTCGTTCGAACTTTTGGCGACTGCTTGTAACGGTCTCCCCAGCATACAGCTCGCAAGGACGACCACCAGCACACCCAGCATCCAGCTCGAAAGGGTTCAACCTAACCAAATGGGCTGCAACCCATGCACCCCAACCCCCTCTCTGTCCCACCCGGTGTAGGACTTTTTGTAACGGTCTCCCCAGCATACAGCTCGCAAGGACGACCGCCGGCACCCCCAGCATCCAACTCGAAAGGGTTCAGCCTAACCAAATGGGCTTCAACCCATGCACCCCAACCACTCTCTGTCCCACCACATGGCACAGTGGGTTGTTGGAGATCGCAGTCCCCCTTTTCATGAGGAATGGTTCAGTTAAGCGGCAGCGCAGGGACTTCCCAGGAGGTCACCCATCCCGTGACTACTCCAGCCCAAGCACGCGTAACTATTAAGTTCTTCCACTCCTCATCACCAATTGACCTGATTGCACTTTTTGTAACGGTCTCCCCAACATACAGCTCGCAAGGACGACCGTCGGGACCCCCAACATCCAGCTCGAAAGGGTTCAGCCTAACCAAATGGGCTGCAACCCATGCACCCCAACCCCTCTCTGTCCCACCACAGGGCACAGTGGGTTGTTGGAGACCGCAGTCCCCCTTTTCATGAGGAATGGTTCAGTTAAGCGGCAGCGCAGGGACTTCCCAGGAAGTCACCCATCCCGTGACTACTCCAGCCCGAGCACGCTTAACTATTAAGTTCTTCCACTCATCATCACCAATTGACCTGCGTTGGAGTTGAAGAACTTAATAGTTAAGCGTGTTCAGGCTGAAGTAGTCACGGGATGGGTGACCTCCTGGGAAGTCCCTGCGCTGCCGCTTAACTGAACCATTCCTCATGAAAATGGGGACTGCGGTCTCCAACAACCCACTGTGCCCTGTGGTGGGACAGAGAGGGGTTGGGGTGCATGGGTTACAACCCATTTGGTTAGGCTGAACCCTTTCGTGCTGGATGCTGGGGGTGCCGGCGGTCGTCCTTGCGAGCTGTATGATGGGGAGACCGTTACACTGCTAGGGAGGCGGCTCTAACGGTGCCGATAGTGAGTCATCTTGCAGTGTGGGAGCGTGGTGCTCTACAACGCGGCAGCAAGATGTCCTGCAATGTGGAAGCATGATGCTCTGCAATGCGGGAGCGAGGCGCCCTGCAGCGTAGGA
Organism: Dactylorhiza incarnata; assembly: GCA_033032865.1. Lineage (NCBI taxonomy): Eukaryota > Viridiplantae > Streptophyta > Magnoliopsida > Asparagales > Orchidaceae > Dactylorhiza > Dactylorhiza incarnata. Next base: position 275,635 of record JAWHQI010000222.1, read on the forward strand.
GCCTGATGCTCTACAATGCGGGAGCGAGGTGTCCTGCAGCATAGGAGCGTGATGCTCTGCAACACAGGAGTGAGGTACCCTGCTGCGCGGGAGCTTTATGATCAGCAGTGCGGGAGAGAGGTGCCCTGCAGCGCGGAAGCTTGATGCTCAGCAGCGCAGTAGCGAGGTGCCCTGCATCGCGGTAGCATGATGCTCAGCAGCGCAGGAGCGAGGTGCCCTGCAGCGAGGGATCCTGATGCTCAGTAGCGCGGGAGCGAGGTGCCCTACAGCGCGGGAGCCTGATGCTCAGCAGCGCGGGAGCGAGGTGCCCTGCAGCGCGGGAGCCTGATGCTCAGCAGCGCGGGAGCGAGGTGCCCTGCAGCGCGGGAGCCTGATGCTGAGCAACGCGGGAGTGGGATGCCTTGCAGCGTGGAGCATAATGCTCTGCAACGCGGAAGCGGGATGCCCTGCAGTGCGGGAGCGTGTTGCTCTGCAACACAGGAGCAGGATATTCTACTTTATGGACGAGTAGTGCTTCCTGAAGTTGGGGAGCATGCTGCTTAGTGTTGGAGATCGGATCTGTGGCTTTAGCCGTCGGAGTTTTACTTGCGATGGTCTGTATTTTTAATTAATTTAAAATTAATTGTCGTATTGTAGATAACCAAAGCATAAATGTGTGTGTATGTTTAGTTTCACGGCCTTTTACATCAAAGCGAAAGATAGAAAAATGAAAAAAAGTGAAGTTGCTGATACATGAGGTGCAAACTTTGCCCATTTTACTAAGGGATATACCTTTGCCCCGGGACTCCGACTTATCCTCATCGGGGTACAACGTTGTTCTCTGTTAGGTTGTCAGCCTGTGGTGCACGCTGGTTCGGGTCCTGGTTCAGTAAGAATCTTCTGAGAAGACCTTGTTGGATGAGGCGCTCGATCTCCATGTTCAACCGGTGGCAGCCTTCTGTGATATGGATGTGTCCGCAATGGAAGTCACAGTACTATGACTGATTTCCCCTTTTTGGTGCGAGCGTCTCGGGCCTACGAAGGGCGTCGCTATCGTGGATGGCAAGGAGCACGTTGGTTCGAGTGGTGTTTACGGGGGTGTAATCATGGTGTTGATGTGGGCCTCGGTCTCGGCGGGGTTTGTCGTAGCGTGCATCGTTCTTCTTGTGAACCGACGACGATGATGACTCCTGCTCTCGCTGCCTCTTCCAATTCCTCTCGAACTGTTGGTGGTGCGTTTTAATTGCTTCATCAGCTGCAATCTGGTCCTCTATCAGATGAATGAGATCAGGATAGTTGGCCATGGTCTCCCGCATTAGAGCGGAGTAAAAGTCATCAGGACAGAGCTCTCCGAGAAAAACTCCTCGTAGAAGCTCGGGATCTACTCCTGGGATTTGTCACGCCTCATTAGTGAAGCGGCGAAAGAAATCCTTGAGGGTCTCTCCCTCGTTCTGCCGTATTCCTGAAATGTGGGAGGGGTCCCGAATGATCCTGCGGTTTGCGATAAATTGATCTGTGAATTGTCGAGCCAGTTCTGCAAAGTTATTGATGGCTCCTTCTCTGAGAGAGTGAAACCAGGTTTTCGGTTGCCCTCTCAGTGTTGCCAGGAACACTTGGCATAGCTGCTGATTTTGGGTGTTGTAGATCCTCATGATGGTGGTGAAGTAGTTGATTTGTTCCAGCGGTTCGTCTGTTCCGTCGAATGTCTCGATGTTCAGGAGCTTGAAGCCATGTGGGATCTGATGCGTTAGGACCTCGGGTGCTAATGGTGAGCCGTGGTGGAGTGGGCGGTGGACAAAGGCGGCCCATCGTCCTACTTGTCCGTATTCTTCGGCGATTACGCCGCAAATTTCTTCGCGAGTGAACCTTCCAATTGCATGCTCGAAGTCTGTCGCTTCTGGGGGGTGGTGGTGATGGTGAGCTTCAGGTTCTCCGACATGATGGATTGGGCGCGTTGAGCTGGCCATGTTTGAGAACTCTTCTTCAGGTATGTGGTGCTCGTGAGCGAACTGCTCGGCTGGAGCGTGATCTGTAGTTGGCGGAGGCGGGCTGCCTTGCTCGAGTGCAGGATTAGGAGCTCGCGGCACCCCTCTGTTCCTTAGAAGCACGAGCATCTCTGTTTTGTGCTCTTCCATCTGGCGCATGCGTTCCTCCAATGTCGCAATGATGCATTTGCGTCCTCTCCCGCGAGAGGCGTGTTGATGAGCGAGTGTGAGGGAGCTGGATCGACGTGCCCCCCAGGGATCAATCCTTCAGTAGTGCGGGTAACACTTCTTGCCATTATTGCTTGTCACGAGTTTCGTTCTGTTGTGGATACTGTCTTTAGAGTCTTTATAGAGTGTGGGAGAACACTTTCCCATAGACGGGGCCAAACTGTTGCGGGTCACTCGACGCACTTGTTAGACCGATCGAATTGAACCGTCTCTGCTCTATATTGAGTCGAGCATGCAATCAGTTAATTAAAGAAAAATGGAACATCATAAAATAGACTTTTTACGAGGAGAATCTTGAAATGTGGAGAATCTTGAAATGAGACATCTGAGCGTGTAGGCATTATGAGCCCGCGGTGAGCGCGACGGCCCAAAAAAGCAGGTGGCCGCACTCTCCACGGGGGGGGGGGGGGGGGGGGGGGGGGGGGGGGGCTTGGCCCTACGCCCTTTGGGATGTGCGGGTTTGGCCACACCCCCTATGGGATGTGCGGCCAAACCAGCACCCCCTAAGGGGGGTAAGGTCGGCCTAGGCCGCACCCCTCAAGGGGGGGTGCGGCTGCGCGTTTTTGGCCGAGCGGCGGGCTCCAGGTGGTGGTTGCTGTGCGGCGGTTTTGCTCCTGCTTCCCTACTTGCTCAATAAATGGAGTTGCTTTGACTCCATGATGGGGGTGAGGTTAGTGTGCATGAGTGCATTCCGTTTTGGGAAACCTCATCAATTCTGATGTTTAGCTTGGCAATATAATTCAATAAGCATGCATGAGAATTGATAATATTAACTAAATTAGTATCAAATTTTACTCATAGTTTATCTTATAAATTATCTCTATTATTTAAACATATAAATTTAAACTCATTATATGATTTATTTTCTAAATTTTTTCACCTTCTCTCTCTAAAATTTCTCTTGGTTCTGTCTAACCAAGATTCTCATACTTCAAATTATTTTTTTAGTAATTCTCTCTATATATCCTAGTACTATTCTCTCACCATAAATAAATTTTTCAATAATTCTGTCTCATTTGAATTAAATCACTCAAAAATATTTTCGCAATGGAAAATTTCTCTCTACAAAACCATATAAATCTAACTATTATACTTCATCTAAAAATGTGATTTCTTAATGGTTTTTGCTTGCAACAGTATCCTCACTCAAAAATATTTTGACTCTTGAAAGTTTATTCTTTACAAAATTCTCTCTATAAGTCTTTATAATCTTCAATCAAGGGATCTATTTCCCAAAATTTATTTTATTTGATTTATCTCACTCAAATACTCTCTCTAAAAATGCTCATATATGTATTCTCTCTTTACAATCTAGTTTTATCTAATTGATCTTAATTGTGCAATCTAGTTTTATCAATTTCCTTACATTGACATGTTGTAACTTCCTTGAAAATTTGCGTCCGATTGCAAAAAAATATTATTCGATAAGTTAAGCGCCATTATTGGTTGTCACCTACGTAGTCCATCCAAATCCACCTTGAACTGTTCGAGGGTAGAATTATCCATCCATGGAAGTTAATGATATGAAAGATTTAATCATGTCTCTTACACTAATCCATGCATTAAAAAATTAGCAAAAATTACCAAAGCTTCGGCTGAAAATCTATAAAACAAGAATCTTTTTTTCTCGAGCGGGTTGAGAATCATGACTTTGAAGGTAGAACCTCTGATTGTGACGAGTTATCATTTCCTAAATAAAAAATTTGTCCTCGATACCCTCTCATGCAGCATTTGTATCGATTTCGGTTTGTTTGGGAAGATTTTGATACTTAGGGTTTGTTTGGGAAGATTTAGATAGCTAGGGTTACTCTCTCCCAAACAAACCGAAATCGCATGAACGATGAAGAAATCGTCTTTCTTCCTCAACTCGGTTTCTATCCGCGCATTTATTTTACGAATCACGAACCGTGCACACATTGAAGTGCTCAGAAGGTCGTCAGAGATGTTCCTTTGTTGTCGGCCCTACTTAGTAGAAAAAAGATATCAAATGCTCAAGTCTAAAATTAATCCGCGGATAACAATTTTAAACTAGAAAAAGTTGATTTGCGGATAGACATTTATGGTCTGTGAATAACAATTGTCAAAATAAAAGGTGGATGAAGAAGCATTAAATTTGGATATGCATGCAATCGGTGGAGATTCCAAATTCTGATGGCAAAATTTTGTGTTTGTATAACCATTATTCCCTCCAAAAGTAGTTTTAAGTTCTCCACACACTCTTGTGTTCTGGGAAGATCAAGGGCTTACATGAAACTAAGGGAAGATGCAGATGCAACATCAACAAGTCTAAAAGCTCTCAAGTCATTTTTACATTTAAAATTAGGGTGTCACATGTTAGATAAAAGCATCCTAGGAAGTTGGAACACCTTCTATGTAAGCTAACAAATTGTAGCGGAACTTTTAGAACTGTGCATTAACACATCATTTTGTTTCTTTTTTCTAGCTTTTGACATAAAAATGTTGATGTCAACTATTTACCCTACTGTGAATGCATCTGGTTAACTCTCGAGCTAAGAAGAATTAATTTATAAACTTGTGAGAACATTAACGAAACTGTAACAAGAAACCCACTTTTAAAATATCATACAAAAAGTGTGCAAAAAGATCACAACAAATAACTAGGTCATAAACAAAGAGGTAAGAAAACTATGGAGCAATATCCAAAATAGTTAGCAAAATCAACACAGAGCAACCACAATGATATCAAACCATGAAACACAGATATGAATGTCCAATATTGTATACAAAATCATAAAATAGAAGTTGAAAATACGAAATTGCTTCAGAGAATCTTGATCAAATTACTGTGGGCTGAATAATGTATTTTAGAAATACACCACATATAGTCACAAATTCAACCACAAATCATAGGTTATCATAGAAAGAAAAAGGGAGAAAGAATAAACAAGAAGATGAAAGACCAAAAACGCAATCTAGACGACACAGAATTATAGAGGTTTCCCTTAAACTTGAGCGCATCCTCTCTTCTATCACATGTAGGAATCCACTATCAATTGCTCCTTTATAGAGGCTAGAGTCTTTTGATAATGAGACTCGAAGAATTACACCATGAATCTCTTGAAAAGGAGATTCTTAGAACCAAAAAAATCTTTTAGTAAGGAGACTCTTATAACCAAATCACTGAATATTTTGCAGAGGGATACAAAACTCTTTTAGATATCTGTCAAAGATGAAATGAACTTCTACAATGTGAACCAATTCTTCAACAAGTTCTGAATGGATCTTGAATTACGCTTGATGTGGATACTTCCCTGAATCGATCTGCCTTTAATCTTCTACTAGAGAGATGGAAGATGACACAAATCTTTCTTCTTTAGAATGCCTCAAAAATCTTTTTCAGAGTTAAAAACGGAAAGTATAGGGAGAGACGAAAGGACTGATCCTAAAAGAGAGACAAATGAATGAGTTAAGAGAGAAGATCAATTATTCTTTTTTATAATCTTCTCATCCATCTGTGTATATACTTATGTTGGGATCCTTGCTTTCTCAATTTCGAAAACCGACAGAATAAGGCAATATTGAGTAGTCCAAATGTTGAATTCCCTCTAATTAGAATGTCCAATATCCCAGGTATATTTTCTTTCTTGAAATACTCCACCTTTATTTTTTTAATCTATAACAGCTCAATCAGATTTCCTCGATTATTGTCTGCAAATATTTTAAGAGATATTCTGTCCAATTGCTAGTCGACATAATCTCTGCATATTTCGACTTCATCTCGATGTTTATACACTACACAACTTATGTACTCTAAATAACTTAGCTTATTCTGATTGAAGGAGAAGTCAATGTAAGCTGAGATTTTTCTCAACAAACGCCGAGTAGAACTCGACCTAAGTTTTCATTACTCGATGTATTCTTCAAACATTCATCAGAGCATCTACTTATTATTTCTCATGTATAAATAGAAATTTTGTCTTTCTATACAAACATAAAGCATACCTGTATCACTTAACAAAATTTGATATATCAAATCAATATATTATTCCCAATAATTTCCCCTTCTGTGGCATAATAGATTTTATAAAAAAAGTTAAGTGATTTCAATTTAAGTGATCCAAACACTTTGATGGGAGAGGTCGAACTCTCCCTTTGGATTATCTGAGCACTATGTTGGGAGAGGTTGAACTCTCCATTTAGATTATCCGACAGCTCGGTTGGGAAAGGCCGATCGAGGTCTCCATTTGGATTATCCAAACACTCTGTTGAGAGAGGCCGGAGTCTCAGTTTGGATTAGCCGTAGGCCGAGCACTTTGATGGGACAGGTCGGAGTCTCCCTTTGGATTATCCGAAAGCTCTATTGGGAGAGGTTGTGGTCTCCATTCGGATTATCTGAACCCTTTGTTGGGAGAGGCCGGAGTCTTCATTTGGATTATCCGAGTACTCTGTTCGGAGAGGCCGGAGTCTCCGTTTGGATTATCTAAGAACTCTGTTGGGAGAGGCCGAAATTTTCTTTTGGATTATCCGAACAATCTTTTGGGAGAGGTCAGAGTCTCCATTTGAATTATCCAAACAATTTCTTGGGAGAGGCTGGAGTCTCCATTTGGACTATCTGAACACTTTGTTGGGATAGACCGAAGTCTCCATTTAGATTATCAGAACACTCTGTTGGGACAGGTCAGAGTCTCTGTTTTGATTAACTGAACGCTCTATTGGGAGAGGTCGGAGTCTCTATTTGGATTATCCGAACACTCTGTGAATAGGATCATGTAGTTAAATTGAAAATTTCACTTGTTATTCGTGTGCACGAGAAAGAACTCGTGACTTATTACATGGTTAATGAAAACATGAAATACTGGTAGAGATATTGGGCATTTTGAACATTCCACGAATGGGAAAAGGGGGCCTTTTTCTCGATATTATCATCCTGGGGGTTTCCCCCTGCGGGAATGTTCGGGGCTGATCGATTCAGGGCTTACTTTTATAGAACATTCCCAAGGAGCCTCAGACGAAACCATTTGATTTCTAATTTTAGACGCGAGCAATCCTCTGTGCTATGTTCGGGACCTCGATGATTTCCAGAGTACTTGAACTGGTCCCCCGAGTTCAGGACGAGAGCCTTAGGTCTCTAAAGGGAGGCATAATCGCAGATGGCATGTAAGACATCTGTCTGAGAGGCATTGAGGGGAGTGAAGTTCGGACGCTGCGGAGCTCCCCCCCCCCCCCCCCAACACGGCAGGAGCCGTTATGACGCTCGTCGTTCCACTTAGGCATGAGTGGTGGATCCTGCTCCCTCTTTCTTTTCAGGCTACCTCCAAACTTTTGTTGATGTGCCAGTATCGCTTTATCTGCCGATATCTGGGCTTCAACACGGTGAACGAGGTCGGGGTAGTTGGACATTGTTTCTCTCATGAGTGCCGAGTGGTAGATGTCGGGTCGAAGTCCTTCGAGAAAAATGTCGCGCAGAAGCTCAGGGTGGACCCTGAAATCTGTCGCGCTTCAGTATCGAAGACACAAAATTAGTCCTTAAGTGTCCCCCCCCCCCCCCCCCCCCCCCCCCCCCCTCGTTCTAGCAGACTCCAGAAAGGTGAGAGGGATCTCGAATAATTCGGCGATTGGCGATGAACCGATCGGCAAACAGCTGTGCCAGCTCTTTAAAGTTATCAATTTCTCCATACTTTAGGGAATGAAACTAGATGTGAGCCTCTCTTTCAGAGTCATTGGGAACGCTTAGCACAATAGTTGACCGGGAACATTGTAAATCCATATAATTGTCATGAAGTTACTGATTTGATCCATGAGATCATCAGTCCTGTCATCAATCTCGATAATCGGCAACTTGAATCCATGCGGAATGGGGCGCGCCAGAACTTGCGGATTTAATGGGGAGCTATGGCAAAAGGTTTATCGTGGATACACAATCTGGTGCCCGTACGCCCGTACTTCTCTTCAATTATGTTGCGCACTTCCTCGTGAGTAATCCTTTTGTAACGCTGTCCGACCTTTATTCCCACCGGGAGGGGTTCTACTGCGCATGTTGGAGGGTCCCACCAGGAGATGCTGGGCGCGTGGAGCTGGCGGCATCGGGCATCCGCCGCGGTATTTTCGAAGCGAGCGGCTCCGTTAGGCAAAGCATTATTCGGAAGCAGCGTTGCTCAATATCCCAATGCGAGGCCCGGGTTGGGGGCTTGACCGGTATGTCACCTGAGGACTTCCCCGTTGGCTGTGCGAGCATTTCGTTTTGCCATTGTTGCTAGTCAGGAGCACTTCCATAGTGCAAGTGTTGTCTTCAGAAGTTTTTTAGAGTTTTGTTAACACCTTTCCACAGATAATGTCAAACTTTTGCGGGTCGCTTAGCGCTCCCACGGATCGGAGGAATCATATCATCTTAGTTCGAGAGTAAGCCAAGCATGCAAACCGTCAAAGAGAGAACGAACAACAAATGACAACAAAATTTTTACGTGAAAAACCCGGAAAAGGAAAAAAATCACGGGACCAAGTCTAGTTCTAACAAAATCCACTAGTATCTGATGAGTAAAAGTATTAGTTTTTCAGAGAGTGACAGGCAACCTCTCGTTTACAGAATATTTCTAAGTGTTTGGAGTTTGGAAAAACAAAGCTCTGCGGAGCGGGTTCTGGAATGAGGCGTGGAGTGCCTTCAGGAGAAGTCTTAATAGTGGAGCGGGCATGCGGGAAGCACGGGATCGTTCGCGGCACGCCAGCAGGCGCGACACTCCGGCGCGGGGCCGGGAGCGACACTCCGGCGCGGGGTCGGGCATAGCACTCCGGGGCAGGGCCGCGCGCAGCACCCGCGCGAGATATTTCTGCATAGTGCGCACACGATATTGGCGCGTAGTGCGCGCACGATATTGGCGCGTAGTGTGTAACATCCCAATTTTGAATTTCTAGACCTCTTCGTGATTAATTAAACCGCTAAGGTTTTGTGGGCTTGGTTGGCACATGAATAGTAGTTAATGTCCTATTGGGTATTATTGACTCAATAAGTCGCTTTTTTCACCTTTAGGGTCATACGAGACCTTCCTGACTAAAATGAATATTGGTCCTATAAATGTGTGTATATCGACTCGCTAGGCCTTAGTAGGCCCAGTAAATACCTGAATGTTACACCATACAAATCGACCAATTATGATAGTTATTCGTTGAGATGATCGACCTAAATCGTGTGGAACTCAAATTACCTTAATTAGTCTAAACGCACACCAAACCACCCAACTTGAGCAAATCATCGACAAAGGTTGTCATTGACTCATCAACACACCAAAGAGGATGCATTATGCCTTGGTTAGAGGAGAGACCTCTGAATTATTTTCTTTTACTCTGGTAATTTATTTAGTTAATAAATAATTGATAAATTATTTAGAAGATAAAATAATTAGAATCGTGACGTATGAACTCCATTCGACCCCGAAATTTTAGCACAACATTCCAATAATATTCTAATTAGGATGGACAATTAAAAATGTAACGAAATACATTTAAATGATTTATGAAATATGCTTTATCGAGTAATTAATTATTTAAATAATAAGGAGATTTGAGAAAAATAGTTAATGATATTATTTTTTTCCAAAAAGTGTATCATATGGTCCTATAAATATATAAGAGTTATATTAATTAAAATCTCATATTTAATATAAAATCTATTTATTTTGATTTAACTATATTTAAAACACCAAATAAATAAAATAAATAAATAACGACATCCAAAAATTATAAAATAATTTATAAAAAACATAAATGACCTAAGTATGCTGCCATAAATATTTGAATTAAAAATAAAATATAATTAATGAAATATTACATTTTTAAGCCTTATTAATGAAATAACCCCCCCCCCCCCCCCCTAATTCCATGAGCATGCCAACCGTGGGAATTGATTCCCTTTCACTCCCAATGCCTTGGGAAGGTTGAAACGGCTGGAATGGGGCGGATTCATCAAGGGGGGTGTTTACTCCTCATTAAAACTCCTCCCAACACCCTAGAAGACCACTCCCTCCTATATAAACCCCATCCTAGTTAGGATTTCGTTTTTCCCTACCTCTTGCTCTCCTAACCAGCCAGAAAATGGGCTCCGATGACCTTCCGACGAGCCTCCTCCACGAACTCCGGCGAACTCCACCACTAACAATGGTCGTGTGACGATCCCCTCGCCTAAACGGCATGAATGTAAGTTCTTACGACTCCTCCATGCCCTTAGATCTTTTCTCGTCGACCTCCGCCATCTCCGACCACCGGACCCGGCGATCCCGGCCATGGATAGCTTCTGACCACCCGCCAAACCTCCGGCACCTTTGCGGGTTTCAACCTTGCATGGGGTGTGAGATGTGGTGGGAGTGTCCCCACGACCCTCCCCACGGCCCTTGAGGCGGGGAAACACGATCGGAATCCATTCTGATGGTCTCCCTCACCAAAAATGATAAATAAATTTATGCATGTATTTTTTCGACCATCGCCGACGGCGGCCGGCCTTCGGACAACCACCCACCGGAGGTCCCACTATGGGCACGTCATCGGGGGTGGTGGTCGGAGGAATCTCCCCGCCGGCGGCGGTGGGGAGGGCCCGAAACATCAAGGCCGACGGTGGCTGTAGAAGCCACCGTCGGTTTGCATGAAAAAAAAATCACGTGCAACCCTGCTGTATTTACCTCTGTCCAACAGCTCCAATACTGTCAGATCTGCGCCAAGATCCGTGCGCAGGAATGAATACACGCCTGGCCGAAATCTGCCAAAACCTGAGAGATTTTTCTTGCTTTTAAAACCCATTTTTGGATGCCTTAGAGGCCAATTTGGAAAATAATTGTGAGGCATATATTTGTAGAACTCTTAGTTATCTACAACTTTGATGTTTTGAGTTTTCTTATTCGGATCACCTAACTAATTTATTTTTGCCCACAAAAAGTATATTTAATCGTTCTGGAAATTCGGATTCCTGTTTAAACCTGAAACTGATATTTTTTAGTAAACTTTAGTCTTTGTTTTGGAGGCCTTAGAGGCCAAATCAGAAAATTCATATTAGAGACACTATTAAAGATTAATGTTTTTCCTACAACTTTCATGCTTTTAGTTTTAAAATCCGATGTTTCTAAATAAATTAAATTTAGCCTCAAACACTTTAAAATATGTTTTATGTTGCAGTCTGGTTTGCAAACAGTTAATTTTAGTGAACTTAAACTCATATTTTGGAGGCCTTAGGTTATGATTTGGGGCAGACATGTGAGACACATATTTATTAGTGGATGTTTTCTCTGTAACATTTATGTTTTAATGATTACGATTTGAAACCCCTGGATAATTTAAATTTAGCACTCAACATAACTTAAATACAGATTTCTGTTTTATTCATAAACAATTATTTTCAGTGAACTTCAACCTCTATTTTGGAGGGCTTAGGTTCTGATTTAGAGGATGCATGTGAGATATGATATTGTAGCTGGATATATGTACTACATCTTTTATTTTTATATTTTCTGATCATCTGCATCTAAATAATTTAAATTTAGCCTCAACTAGGTAACTTAAATTCAGATTTCTGTTTTGCCCATAAACAATAATTACTAGTAAACTTCAGTCCCTGTTTTGGAGGTCTTAGAAGCTAAATCAGAACTAGTATGTTTGATACACTATTTTAGATGGATGTTTTCTCTACAACTTTCATATTGTAATATTTCTAATTTGGAGCCTCTAAGTAACTTTAAACTTGCCATGAATTTGTCTAAGTAACTCAAAATGTTGTATACATGAAAACATGATTTCTTATATTTGTAAGGTTGTCATTTCTAGCTTAACCATCAAAAGAATGTCAAATTATGAGTCAATCTGTAAGCACTTGTTAATTTTATGAGTATTTTTATGTAGTCATTTCATTCATTACTCCACGCATGGAAATATGGGAGCGTGCTTGGTTACCAATGTGGAGGGTTCGTCGGCTTCCCCATAATATACACTATGAGAGAAGTTGTGACGGCGAACTCTTTTGTTTTGGTAGTGAAGAGGACCTGGGGCTAGCTACCCCTTCTACACAGGTCCATCTCACACCTATTTGGTTATGTGTTGAGAGGGTCTCCGCACGAGGTGAGGATGTGTTCTCACCGAGAGTACCTATTCTGCATAGAGGTACGAAGGCCTAGGAAGTTGGGTTGTATCCATAAGCTAAAAGTGGGAACGACCGACCCACTGTCACCGTCTGGCCACGACGGTGAGGCCTTGGAAGTGAGCTCCTTCTCTTATCAGGTCACTATATCGACATAGGGGAAAGTGATTGAGACACATCATTCGAGTGATAGGGAGGACAAATATCCTTGCTCATCACATCATATATAAATATATCTTATGCTCTCACCTTGGTCCAACATCGTATAACCACCGCCAGGAAGGGTTATACGATGGCGGGTGAACTTACTACCTTAGTGTTCCCGTTTTATGAATTGTTGAAGGATTAATGCTTCGTTTATATAACTCTGGCATATATATATTTGTTTCGACAATTGTGCTAACTCTCCTTGCAGGTGTCCCTCCCGGTACCCATTAGGGGGCTGGGGTGGAGCGTGAGGTTTACTTGGTCCGCCGTGGCTAACATACTCTTGTACGTTATCGTTTTAGAAACCGATGCGCCTACCGACGGAGCAGGAGCGGGTGGGTGAGCGTAGACGTGCCCGTGATGACGAGGAGTTCCCTGAGCCAGCTCGGACGATCTATGAGGATGTGAGGGTACTACCTTGGGGAGAGGAGAGGATGAGAGATCTCTTTTGTTTAGATATTTTGTCGTCTTATGACTATGATTGTTATTGCTCTGAGACTCTATATACCCCTTCGTGGGTTTTCATCAATGATTTATTATATATCATGTTGGGATGTTCTCTGATGTTTTGCTTCCGCAAATTTTTTATACTCTGTGAATGTTTTTCTGTAATGATACAATAGTCTTATAGGGCGAATGTTCCGTCAATTGGGTCATGGGTCAGTTAAGAGGGTGAAACCTCTTCCGACACACGAACCTCTTAGGGGGACGCTCGCCCTGGGCATAAGGATCCCCTTGGTTTGAAAAAGGGGGGTCCTTACATAGTGCGCGAGTGATATTGGCGTGTAGTGGGCGCGCGATATTTGCGCGTAGTGCGTTCGCAATATTAGCTTTGGTGGGCTCACTGGCGCCCTCCGTGGCCTTTGCGCGAGCACCGTGGCCTTTGCGCACCTCCGCGCGGGAGCGCACGGTCTTGCGTGCATGCACGTTTTGCACGCTCGCGCGTCCGGACTTCCATTTGGGAGATCAAACAGACTCAAAATTGTGCGAGAATGAGCATGCTAGAATTGTATTGGCGAGCCCGCCAAGTTTGACTATTTGAATTTTAGGTAACCCTATCAATTATAATTGAATATACTTATTTTTCTTCAAAAATATGTGTTTTGTTTTTCTAAGAAGCTATTTTTTGCCACCTTAGTAACTAAGCTGAACTTTTCTATTATACATTTTGTTAACTTAAGGATTAAAATAGTAAAGGTAATAAAATTTAGGGAATACAAACAAGATTGTAAAATATTTAGGGATTGAAATTTTAAAGTAATAATTATAAAGATTGGAATCTTAAAGTAAAAAAAATATTGATTATATTTTTAAAGTAGGTAAATCTAGGGACTTACAAAGTAATTTAGCCTATAAAATTAAATAATTTGTTTTAAAACATTTGATTATATATTTTGACAAAAATTAATCTAACATATTTAGTATGAGAAGCGAGTAGAAGCACTTGCTTCTGTGTTTCGATCTAGAGGTGTTCAAAAGTCCTGCGTCTGGAAAGCCAGTTGGGGCCCAGTCTGGAAAAGACCCGATTAAGCTTGGGCCCGGACACGCCTTGTTCAGGCCAATGTCAAGTCTTAATGGCCTAATTAGGTCCCCATTTCGGCTAGAAATTTGACCTATTGCCAGGCCCAGGCTAGAATCCACGGCTCTATGAGCCGTGGCAACAGGCAGGAGGCCTGCAACAACATTTTAATTTATATATTTTCCAATTTAAAAAATATATATAATATAAATAAGCTTGGGCCCGACCCGACATTCATGCCCTCCAAACCCCTCCTTTTTAAGACTGGCCCTGAAATGCCTACCTGGGCCCGGCCTGGCAAAAGCCTGGTTAAGCCTGGGCCCGGGCAGGCCTGGTCCAGGCTCAGGCCGATCCTAGAGGGCCTAAAAAGGCCCTCAATATTGTGATTTGCCTGGCCCGGTGCCCGGCCCGGTGCCCGGCCCGGTGCCCGGCCCGGGCCAGGCCCAGGCTAAGCCTGTAACGGTACTGTCTAGCCTGACCCGGGCCCCTAGCCCAGTACCGCCGACACCGACGGCCCAGGCCCATCAAACGACCTACTGGCACCGCCGGTTCAGCCTGACCACAACAACTGGTCAACCACAAGCCTGACTGGTCCCTTGATGAGACCTGTTTGAGGAGGTTCTTATGAAGGGAGGTTGTGGGTTCGAGACCCCCCTCCAACAACGCGTTGCGCCTGAGAAACGGGGCCAGAGAGGCGTTGGGGTGTACGGCCTGCAGGCTTGTGGTTGACCAGTTGTTGTGGTCAGGCTGAACCGGCGGTGCCAGTAGGTCGTTTGACGGGCCTGGGCCGTCGGTGCCGGTGGTACTGGGCTAGGGGCCCGGGTCAGGCTAGACAGTACCGTTACAAAGCCCGGTCATAAGTATTGCCTGGGCCCGGTCCCAGGCCTTGCCTGGGCCTGGCCCAGGCAGAAAAGCACAGCGTCTCTTTAATAGAGACGTTGCGCAACGTCTCTAATTTAATTAATGAGAGACGTTGCCAACATCTCTTCATAGAGACGTGGCAGCAGCCTGCCACTTGCCAGCAAGGTGCTGGCAAGTGGCAGCAATGGCTCCATTGGAATGGAGCCGCTGGGCCTTGGCTTGCGAGCCCAAGGCTCAAAAAGCTCTGTAGAGAGACGATTTCAACGGCTCTCTGCAGAGCTTTTATTTTTTTAATTACTTTTTTATTAATTATTTAATTTTAATAATATTTAAAATATTAAAATTGTATTTATAAATATAGATGGACGAGAAAGTTGGGGGTATTATAATAAAATATGTTATATTTCAAAAATAAAATATAAATTTTTAATGAAAAACTTAAAAAAAATGACGAGAAACAAATGCATTTTAAGTTTTAACCAGGCCCAGGCTTAGGCCTGACAGATAGGCCCTTCCAGACCCTCTTTTGCAAGGAGGGTCCGGGACCGGCCTGGGCCTGGCAAAAGTCAGGCCCAGGCCTAGGCCTGGACTAGTAAAAGCCCGGGCCTTGCAGGCCCGGTCCTGGCCTGGGCCTGCAGGCCTTATGTGCACGACTACCTAAGATCATGGTGAGAGGAGCGCATCTCAGCCATTGATAGCTCTAAATATTGGTGTATTTATGAATAATAAATAATGTCAGTATTTTTCATACCGTCAGATCTAAGATCATACGACTGTATTTACCCCCCATCTAGAACTAGGTGAGAGAACGCACCTAAGTATTTCTCCCTTTTTAAAGAGAGTCTAGCCTATACTTGGCATAGGGCTGACACATAAAAGCCCGGGCCCGGCGGGCCGGGACCAATCCAGCCCACTAGTCATTTAATAAAAAAAATAAAATAGAATAAATTAATTCAACTTAATATTTAATTGATTATTAATCTCTTTCCCTCCAAATTCTAAATATTTCTTCATCTGCCCAACGACCTTCCTCGCGGTTTCTCAGTACCAGGGGTAGTTCAGTCAAATCGTTTGGCGAGGCAAGCTAAAAGGAGACGCATGCTCAAGCTGAAGAGCCGATGAACGGCTCTGATTTCCTCACTAACCTTCACATTTCTTTCGCTGAAGTGCGGCCGAAGCCAATTAAAAGATGCCATCATACTTTCTCGCCCGCACACTCTTCTTCGATCCAAAAAGAAAAAAAAACATTTTTTGAAGAATTCGCAACTTTCATTACTGGCGTAGAAGCAATTTTCCAAGTATTTGCGTGCTGGACTTCTCTAATCACCAGCAATCATTAAGCCCAGACCTAGTGCTGCGAGGATGAGAAGAAATTTGGGAGATTTCAGTGCAAAACGGATACTTTTCTCGAAGACGATGCGGTGTTCGTGAGAAGGAGCGGACTGGCAGCCAAGCTGGGAAAGTCGGGGGACTTTCTTGGGATCTTTGACTGCGTAAATGAGGTGGCTGCAGCGATAGTGGCTGCGGCATCATCCTCGGCTGCAGGAATGAGCGATTCGGTGTATCGAGTCGACACAACTCCCAGGCTCGCTCAATGGAGGATCGAAGCCCTCTCTTCTTTCACCTACCGCAAGTCAGATCCGTTCAAGATCGGCCTCTGGAACTGGTTCTCTCTCTCTCTCTCTCTCTCTCTCTCTCTCTCTCTCTCTCTCTCTCTCTCTCTCTCTCTCTCTCTCTCTCTCTCTCTCTCTTTTCACGTTTTGAAACGCTGTTTTAATTTGATTCACTACTTCTGTTTTGAAATCCGTTTTTTTTTGGTAGACAAGAGGAGACAATGAAAGAAGCTATTAAACTCATGCATAAACACACGAACTGCACTCACAAGAATACTAATCTCAGAAATGAGATTCTTTTCATCGTAGGAGAACTCCCCCTTAGCAATAGCTATGTTAGCATAGGAATCCGCCACACTGTTAACAGCAAGATATCCGTGTTCAATCTTGTAATCTCGAAGGCCGGAGACCCATTCTACCATCCGTAGAGACCGAAGAGACATTGATCCACTGAATAACTGTCGTGGATGTGCAACCGTGTATTTGACGAGTGGACGCGATCAGACCGGCTAACGGAAGTAGGTGAATATGGTCAGAGTTCAAAGGGACGAGCACCCATCGAAAGTATTGCTCGCCCACGAGGGGTACTCGCCCAGGGGTGATAGGTTCGGAGGCGAGCACCCTGCGGTAGAAGGACTCGCCAGGCAATTAGGGGGAAAGAAGGCGAGTGCCTTGTCCCATGGGCCACTCGCGTGGCCCTCGATGACATCGGCGAGTACTCTCACAAAGGGGAGCACTCGCCTCCAGAAAGTGACATGTTCCCAAGGATGTTCTGGTCTGCCCTTAGCGTCTCAAAACAGCGGGATTATGCTGTGCGCAGACCAAGTGTGGCTGCGGATAGTAAAATCTAAAAGACGGAGGATGATATCTGCAGACCATTTTCAAAATCTATAAATAGATCCCCAAGGGCACCTTAAAGAGAGAAAAAAAAAAGAAAAACTAGAGAGCATTTTCGTTGTTCTAGCACTCTCCTAAGGTTTCTCTTAGGGTGTCGAGCTCAGTCTTGATTTGGGAGGGGGAGATCTTTGAATTTTCCGGGTTTGTGGTGGGACCTCCTAGTTGCAGCTTAAGGGGTCTGTTTTAGGTTAGCCACCCAAGTGAGTGAGTTTCTTGTTTCTGAGTGCCCGATCTTGGGACTCCGCTCAGGAGAAGTAAAAACGAGCTGCCCGCCTGCCCCCAGGTTCGAACTCCGTTGAGCGGGGTTTTCCGGTTTCAACAATGGAGTTGCCTTGGACTACAACGCGGCGGAATCTCAGAATAAGGATCGCTTGACGAAGGCCATCCCGCGCCATCAAGTTGTGCCATTTTTCTCAGATTAAACTCATGTTCTTAACTTCTTAGAAATACCTGACCTTTGAAGTGAGGCCTGTTCTTTCTCTAATTATGCTGTGAAGCTCTGCAATTACTCGATTTATCTTATGTTTCCCTTATTGAATTTGATTGAGTAGGGAGTTAATCTTCTTTTTGTCTTTTTATGATCTGAACTGAAATTAGGTACTTGACTTTGGAGAGAAATAAGAACTTATATGTGAAGCTATACCCGGAAGTGTCAAGTGCGACAAAGGAACAGCCTCCAATTGCTTCATTCATCGTCAAAATTATTATCTTTCCAACTCCTAATCGCAAGATCATTGTTCATCCAGGTCTTCCCTTCTTCATTTTCCTTTCCCCCCTACTATTAAACACGATTTTTTTCCGAATTATTTCTAGTGTTGGATGCTAAAGTTGTATTAAATGGTTGATGGCATGGGTGCTGCATATATGAGAAGCTTTCAATGAATATAAGCCATTTTGTGTGTGCAGGAATTAGTGACAAGCAGCTAAAGAACAACAATGACTTTGTCTGGTTGATTGAGACCTTCTTTACAGGAAAGTTCATCATTGAGGTGGAGTTCCTTGATCTCAAGATTGTTCCGCCATCTGTAAGGAACTTATGTCTTTGATTTGATAATTGTCACACACCTAAAGTCAACTGAATCAATCACCAATTGCTGTAAACTTTGTGAAGATTGTCTTAAAACATAATATCTCATTATATACTAGTATCCAAGGTGCGCAACGAATTTCTCATATATTAATGATCCCTGCTTAATCAAACATTGAACATGTTTTAATTGACTATATCAATATAATTAATGCAGGATGGAAAAAACCAAAAATGTTAAATGTATTATAACGGCTTAAGAAAAGATGAAAAATGCTATTGAATGCAATGAATACAAACATTACCAGGGAATTTTAGGAGTAACTTTAATATTCAGAGACATAATCAAAATTTGAGAAAATATCATAGACAGGGGTCTAATGATACGAGAGTAAAAGAAACAAATGATAGCTTGAAAGCCTGCGCAACGGTTATTGTTGCGGGGAACTTAGTTGACACCTTCAGTGTCATTGGAGAGTAGTAGGAGGAACTAATGAGTTTCACAGTAGTGACAGCATGGAACCTTTCATTGCAATTGAATCTGAGGCCTTACTCATGAAAATTTTGCATTTTATTTGGTGTGAAGTTGCGAAAAAGCATTGCAATGGGATTTGCAGGTCGAAGGGCCAAGATGTTTGTTGTGGCAGAGTTACTGATATTATGATTGAGCATACAAATCAAAACTCGAAAGGCGGTCGGAATTGACCCGATTTGAAATGATTCAACTCAATTGGAATCAACTCAACTGACTTCAATAAGATTTCAAGTCGATTTCGAGCCAAGCCCGGCTCGCTCGAAATTTGATTCGTATCGACTTAAAATTAAACATTGATTGTTCAATTAAAAATTGTGTGCTACACTTGATATGTCATGGATTTGAGAAACAATAATAACAGTAAGATCATTAATTTGGTGTCTATTGAAAATAATTTGATATGGAATAAATGACATCTGACATGTATCTATTATCCATTGTAGGGATGCTTCTAGAATTCATTCCATTTTTTTATCTCCACACTTTCTTTTTTAGTCACTTCTTCGTTTAACATTGATTCAACTTCAATATATTCCTTTTTTAACTCCTAAAACTCTGTATCTGGCGACTCACTATTCTTCAATTTTATTTTTTTAATTTGTTCCTTTGGATTCTTTACAATACTGCTCAATAGAACTTCTTGTAGTTGTCCAACAATACTGCTCAATAGAACCTTCTGAATGTAACTCTTCTGAGAAAGAAAAAGCTTACGTTGATTGTGGTCCTTATAAATCTCCATCCCTAGAATTTTCTGTGCCGCACCAAGACTCAGCTCTAAGAGTCTGTTTCAGCTTTACAATTTCAGACATGTCCCGAGCCGCAATAAGCATATCATCAACATACAAGAGTAAATAAATGAATGAACCATCCCGAACCTTTCAGTGGTACACACAACAATCATAGAGGCTCTTACAGTATCCATGTGTCAACATGAATGTATCAAATCTCTTGTATCACCACTGCCTTGGGGACTGCTTCAGTCCATATAAAGATCTTCGAAGCCTACAAACATGATCTTTTTTTCCCTGAACAATGAATCCCTCTAGCTGACTCATCAAGATATCTTCTTCTAACTCTCCATGTAGAAAAGTCGTCTTCACGTCAAGTTGGTCTATTTCCAGATCTTGACATGCCACTAAAGCTAGTAACACCCGAATGGAAGTGTGTCGGACGACAGGTGAGAAAATCTCATTGTATTCCACTCCCTCTTTCTGACTATACCCCTTAGTAACTAGACGTGTTTTGTACCTTGTATCTTCAACACCTGGGATCCCTGATTTCTTCTTGAAGATCCATTTGCAGCCAACTACTTTTCTCCCCTTTGGAATCCTAAGAAGCTCCCAAGTTTGATTCTTGTAAAGAGGTTCCATCTCGTCACTCATTGCAACAACCCAATGTGCAGCTTCAGCATCAGAAATAGCCTCCTGGTAGGTAGAAGGCTCTGGTGACTCCACCTCTTCAGCCTTTTGGAGAGCATACGTTACAAAATCAACATAGTCATACTTTTGTGGGGGTCAGATCTGCCTCCTCGGACGATCAGTGGCAATGTTGTATTGTCTCTCCTGAAGTGGACCTGTATGAGACTCCTCCTCAAACTCTGCAGTTGGCTCTTCATCAGTTTTGTTTTAGTGAGGTAGGCAATCTCCTTGTTCCAAGTTTGGAGTTATTTCAAACTCCACCTGCTCGCTAACAGTTTATGTTTCCCTGCAACATCAGACTCCAATCTCGGGTGAAGCATATAATTTTCATAAAAAGTAACATCTATACTCATAATGACTTTTGACTCAGCAGACCAGATTTTATACCCCTTCACCCCAACACCATATCCCAGAAAAATCCCCTTCTTTTCTCTAGCTTCTAATTTGCCCTTATTAACATGATAATAGATAGGGCAACCAAAAACATTAAGTAATGAATAATCAGCGGGTTTATCATCCCATACCTCAAAGGGGGTTTTGCAATCAATGGCTATTATAGGAGAGCAATTTATCAGATAACAGGTTGTATTCACAGCCTCAGCGTAGAAGTCCCTCGATAACCCAGCATAGAAAGCATGCATCGAGCCATCTTTATTAGTGTCCTGTTCATGCATTCTACAACTCCATTTTGCTGTGGAGTTTCTTTGACTGTACAATGTTGGGCAATGCCTTCATCCTTGCAGAATTCATCAAATCCAGTTGAACAAAATTTCAAACCATTATCAATTCGCATTAATCGCATACGCTTAACTTTCTTCTCAGTTTGGTTCTCAACCAGAACCTTCCATTGCTTGAAATTTTTAAAAACATCACTCTTGTGTTTCAACATGAACACCCACACCATTCTAGAGTAATCATCTATCAGATTGAGAAAGTACCTTGCTCCACCTTTCGATGGAACACGAGAGGGTCCCCAAACATCTGCATGTATGCAATCAAGAATAGCTTTTGTTTTGTGCACCGCTTTGCAAAACTGAATCTGACGCTTCCTAATTCATTCTTTCATAAAACTTTGCCTAATTCATTCTTTCATAAAAATTTGCCTAATTCATTCTTTCATAAAAATTTGCCTAATTCATTCTTTCATAAAACTTTGCCTAATTCATTCTTTCGTAAAACTTTGCCTAATTCATTCTTTCATGAATAGTCATTCATTGTTGTCATATAATCCATTTATGCACACATAAATACTTGAAATATCAGAAAACATTCAAAATTCGAGACTCACTTGATTAAATCCCTAAATGTAATGATCTATGCCTGAACTTTTGGACAACGGATTGGAACTGTGTTACTCAACTCTTTTGTTCTGAGGACAATTGGGACGAAAACACATAATTTCTTCTAGTTTGCCCCAAAACCTGAAATACTACAACTCATATAGCGCAACATTATCCCATAATTAAAGGTCAAAATACATGGCATAACTCACGACCCTTAAAATGAAGGTCAACATACATAAACTCAATACATTATACTCGGCATAAAAAAAAGACTCATAAAATATTTCCTACTGCACTCATTAAACATTGAAGGTCAGTTCGTTTGGATGAAATTGGGGCTTGGAATTATAATTGAATGTCATTTTCATTGCAATTGAACCTCCAGTTTCAATTCTCAAGTCCAAATTACATCCAACCGAATGAACCCGTAGAAAAACACTTGAAAAAGAGTTTTGGTATTAATTTTCTTTAACCGCCCCTTTCAGTGATTTTTAGCAATCAGAGAAAGTTAACAGTATTTATTAAAGAGATCTTAGAATTAATAAAAGACCCCCTAAGTAACATTATGGTAATGACAGTGGAAAGCATTGAGGAAATTTATCCTTTCTTAATCTAAGTTAATGGGTGTTGGCAGTAAAAAAGTCATTGATATATAAGTTAACATATAAAAATG
Source organism: Dactylorhiza incarnata (assembly GCA_033032865.1). Lineage (NCBI taxonomy): Eukaryota > Viridiplantae > Streptophyta > Magnoliopsida > Asparagales > Orchidaceae > Dactylorhiza > Dactylorhiza incarnata. Next base: position 297,932 of record JAWHQI010000222.1, read on the forward strand.
TGTTTTTCCCACCGCTCGCAAACCCCCGTGCACACCGCAAAAATGAGGGACGAGCGGAGTATAACACTCATGGGTTTGCGAGCGGCGGGAGTGTTATCGCGCCGGGATAATGTCGTGCGAGGCACGGGGGCCCCCCGTGCACTATCGCAGTTGAGGTACTGTCGCGGTTGGCCGTAGGGGCGTAGCCCCGTGCCTCTCACTCGTGTAAAATAAGGAGATTCATCCCCAAAAAATGGGATCAGGCTATTGATGTTGCTTGTGAAACATGCGCAGGGCGGGGAGCCCTCATCGATCTGGTCAGGCGACCATTTAGAAAAACATTCTTCCTTCTCCGCCCTCAGTTCTCTCGGAAAGATGCTAGCAGAGCACATCCATAGTGATATCACCATCAATGCCAGAAACGGCAGCATCACCGCTCACAGGGCCGTGCTGGCCGCAAGGTCCCCCGTCTTTCAAAGCATGTTCTCCCACAACCTCCAGGAGAAGAAGCTCTCCACCGTAAACATCATCGACATGTCGCTGGACGCATGTCAAGCCTTCCTCAGCTACATCTACGGAAAATTCCAAGCCGACGAGTTTCTAGCTCACCGCGTAGCTCTTCTTAAGGCTGCAGATAAGTACGACATCTCTGACCTCAAAGAGGCCTGCCATGAGAGTCTAATGGAAGATATCAACATGAAAAATGTGCTTGAGAGGCTCGAGCTGGCGCATCTCTACGGGCTTGCAAGGTTGAAATCCGGTTGCTTGAGGTATCTGGTGTACTTTGGCAAGATTTATGAGATTAATCAGGATCTCAATCTGTTTCTGCAGAGTGCAGATAGGGAGCTCATAGCTGAAGTTTTTCAGGAAGTTCTCGCTGCCTGGAAGCGTTTATAGGATATTCTGAAGGGTTGTTGTATGTGTATAGGTCAGTTAGTGGAAAGTGAAAAAGGTGTTTGAAAATGTACATGATTAGTTTCCAATGTAGAAACATGCATTCTTTGTTTCAGCATTTAAAGAATTTGTGAATTGAATCTTTGTTTCGTACTATATCATATTCAGGAATGAATTTATCTTATGGAAATGGCTTCAGCATTTGCCCTTTTTTTCATGTATGGCTTTGTCTGTTAAATGTGTGGAGTTGGAATGATTTTGTTTTTTTTGTTTATGTGAGTATTTGTATCTTATATCTCTCATATAAGATTAGGTAATGTAGTGGTTTTGGATTGGTTGAATCCAACTTAGATTAGGATTCTGTATCAACCCACATTAAGCTGGTTTCGGGTATCATTGGAATCTATAAATAGATTGTTAGAATTGAAGTGAGCTAGCGTCAGCGCTAGCGCTAGCGCCGGCGTTAGCTCATACTCGCCACCCCCCTTGTTTTGCCTATAAATAGAGGGGTACCCCCACTAAAGAGCATCTATTCTGAAAGTGGCGAATATCCTCAACTTTGAGCGAGTTAGAGATACCAGAGCGCTACCAGACGAGCATCGAACTTGGAGTAAGTTCGGCAGGCGAGTTACCTACTCGCGAGATAGTGCCGGCGATAGTGGATAGCGCCTGCGTTAGCGAGAAGAGAAGCGAGGAGTGAGTACCTACTTCGGAGATAGCGCCCGGCGCTAGTGGCTAGCGCACGCGGTAGCGAGAAGTGGAGGAAGCGAAGCGCGGCGAGCATGCGAGTAGCTTGGAGTGCGAGCAGCGAGCTTGCGAGTTGGAGAGCTAACGCCCGGCGCTAGCGTTACCGCCGGCGGTAGCGAGGAGCGAGTATCGGAGCGAGTATCACCTGCGCGGTGTGCTCCGGAGGAGAAGCGGACCTTGTCCGTGACCAAGTTCTTACCTATTATTGGATGTTGTGATTCAAGTTGGATGCAACTTGTATTCAGCCTTGTTCAGTTGTAACTAGCTACCAGAGTTATTAATGTGAAAGCTTGTGTTCATCTATTTGGTGTCCTTATTCTCCTGTTGGTTGACGTGTTCTTCCGACTACAAAATATTTCACATGGTATCAGAGCGATAGTGGGAACAAGGACGAAGCAACCAAGATGGACGGCGAAGGAGGGTATGCTAGAGGACTTGGAATTGAGCTGCTCACCCAGACCAACTACAAGAAGTGGAAGTCTTGCTTGGAGAGCTACCTGCTTGGAGAGGACCTATGGGAGGTCGTTGGAGGAGATGAGCAGGCAGAAGTCTTTCCAATCGAAGACAATGGTCAAGCTGTGAGAGCTTGGAGGAAGACCAACGCCAAGGCGGAGTTCACCTTGAAGAGAGCCATATCACCTGACTTGTTCGACCACATCATTGGTTGCAAGTCAGCGTCGGAGATCTGGATAGCCCTCGATGGGTTATTCAACAAGAAAAATGTAGCGCGGCTACAATTCCTGGAGAATGAGTTGGCAAAGTCGACTCAAGGCGAGATGGCGATATCCACCTTCTTCCTGAAGGTGAAGAACCTATGTGGGGAGATCTCGGCCTTGGATCCTGAAGAGCCAATCTCAGAGGCGAAGTTTGCCTCCTCGGCAGCATATAAAGGAACGGATGCTATCATCACTGCGGATGATACGGTACATCCCGTGGAGCGAGAAGGGAAGGTGTCCGTTGGGAGTAGAGAGAAGCCAGTGACACTGAAGAGTGTATATCACGTGCCTGGCATGAAGAAGAACCTATTCTCGGTTGCTAATGCAGTGGATGATGGATACCACGTGTTGTTTGGACCGAAGGAGGTGAAGTTCCTGAAGAACCTATCGTCTGTCGATGCTGACGTCACGCTCACCGGGAGAAGGGTGAAGGATTTGTATGTTCTGTCTGCAAATGCCTACGTGGACAAGCTGAAGACAAACGACAGCGCTGTGATCTGGCATGAGAGGCTGTGTCATGTGGGGATGGACAAGCTGAAGATGATTGCGGCAAATGGCCTAGTGAGTGGCCTGCCTCATCTCTCTTCCTACGGCGACGGTCATGTGTGCGACGGATGCCAATATGGAAAGTCACATTGACTTCCATTTGACAAGTCGGAGACCAGGTGTAAGGCACCTCTTGAGTGCGTACATGCTGATGTTATGGGACCGTGCGCCACCCTTACTTATGGAGGCAATAAGTATGCGCTGGTTCTGGTGGATGATTACACCCGCTATACGTGGGTATACTTTCTGAGAGAGAAGTCAGAAATATTCAACAAGTTCCTAGAGTGGAAGGAGCTTGTGGAGGGGAGGCTGAACCGCAAAGTGAAGAAGCTGAGAAGCGACAATGGAAGGGAGTTTACCTCCAATGAGTTTGCTTCTTTCTGCAGGAGGTTCGACATTCGGCGGGAGCTCTCCTGCGCTCACACCCCACAGCAGAATGGGGGTGGCAGAGAGGAAGATCCACCATCTGGTGGAGACTACTAGGAGTTGGCTACATGCCAAGAGCATTCCCAAGGCCTTATGGGCGGAGGGAATGGCGTGTGCTACTCATGTGATCAACATGCTACCTCTGAGTCCTAACAGGATGGTGTCTCCACACCAGCTCATGTTCGGGGAGAAGCCCAATGTGGGTCACATGAAGGTGTTCGGTTTTACCTGCTTCGTGCACGTCCCGGATGCTCAGAGAACCAAGTTGGAGCCGAAAGCAAGGAAGTGTATCTTCATCGGCTACGATGAGCGGAAGAAGGGGTGGAAGTGCATGGATCCGCAGACCCACAAGTTCGTCGTCTCGCGCGACGTAGTGTTTGACGAACTGGTTTCATACAGGGAGTCTCTTCAGTGGAGCTGCCGGAGAGTGGAGAAGCTAGCAGGGAAGAAGAGTGGGTCACTGAGGACCCTACTGTGGATTTGGAGCTATCTCCAAGTGCTCCATCGCCATCTGGCTCAGGAGGAGCATCTGGCTCGGGAGGAGCTTCTGGCTCAGGGGGAGCTACGAACTCAAGAAGCAGGGAGAGCACCGCTTCAGGAGGAGTTCAGAGAGGAGTTCAGAGAGGAGCTCAAGCAGAGGAGTCTACCGGAGTGGTAGATAGTGGTCAAGCCTTGAGGAGGTCGAAGAGGACGATCGTCCCACCTGCTCGCTATAAGGAGGGGAACTTCGTGAGTTTGGTTTCCTGCTTCTTCGCAGGACCACTCGAGGAGAGGGAACCTGCCTGCTTTGAGGATGCAGCTGGCATCAAGGAGTGGGACGCGGCCATGATCGAGGAGATGGAGGCCCTAGAGAAGAATGAGACATGGGACCTGGTTCCCATGGTGGAGGGCATCAAACCTGTCACCTGCAAATGGGTGTACAAGGTTAAGAAGAGAGCGGATGGAGAAGTGGAGCGGTACATGGCGAGGCTTGTCGCTCGAGGCTTCTCACAAACCTACGGAGAGGACTACGAGGAGACATTTAGTCCTGTCGCAAAGATGACGTCGGTGAGGACGATCATCGCTCTGGCGGTGTGCCGAGGTTGGAAGTTGTGGCAGCTTGATGTGAAGAACGCATTCCTATATGGAGAGATAGACAAGGACATATTCATGGTGCAACCACCTGGATATGTGTCCAAGTCTCAGCCACGTCATGTCTGCAAGCTGAAGAAGGCCCTCTACGGGTTGAAACAGGCGCTGAGATCCTGGTATGGGAAGATTGCGGAGTACTTGCAGTTTTGCGGCTACGATGCCTCAGACTCAGACTCCAGCATGTTCGTGAAGAAGAGTGGAGGTCTTCACGTGCTGGTGCTGCTATACGTCGACGACATGATCGTGACAGGGAACAACCCTGAGGAGGTCGCGGCGCCGAGACAGCAGCTTTCCATACGTTTCGAGATGAAGGATCTTGGTGAGCTGCACCATTTCCTTGGCCTCCAAGTTGAGAAGAGAAGAGGCAGACTGTATGTTTCCCAGAGGGTGTATGCCGAGAGGATCGTCGAAAGATTCGGCATGAAGGAGGGGAAGGGCAGTTCCGTTCCTCTGGAGGCTGGGCTGAAGCTTCGGAAGGAAGAAGGGAGGATTCTTCCTGATCCGAAGATCTTTCGGGCACTGATGGGGAGTCTTATCTACTTGACTATCACGAGGCCGGACATCGCCTTTGTTGTCGGTCGAGTTAGTCGGTATATGTAGGAGCCGCGGAAGCCTCATCTGGAGGCAGCCAAGGGGATACTGAAGTATGTGAAGGGAACCCTTGAGATGGGGTTGTCCTATGAAGAGAAGTCTGACTTCAAGTTGCATGGGTACACGGATGCAGACTACGGAGGTGACGCTGATGATCGCAAGTCGACATCAGGTTACGTGTTCTTGTGTGGAGCATCTGCTATCTCGTGGTGTAGCAAGAAGCATGACTCTATTTCCCTTTCTACCACGGAGGCCGAGTACAAGGCGTCGTCCTTAGCAGCTCAGGAGTGTGTCTGGCTAAGGAGACTAGTGGAGGATGTGGACGAGGAGGTCAGCGAACCTACTGTGCTACGCGGGGACAATGAGAGTGCATTGAAACTGGTAACCAATCAAGTATGTCATGCAAGGACCAAACACATTGAGATCGAGCATCACTTCATCAGAGAGAAGGTGCTGGGTGGCTTGATCGCTGTGGAGCATGTGCGGAGTGAAGACAACCTTGCGGATATATTCACGAAGCCCCTATCTGCGGGGCCGTTCCGGAGGCTTCGCTCGTTGCTTGGAGTTGTTCCCGGAGCTCACTTCAAGGGGGAGTGTTAGAATTGAAGTGAGCTAGCGCCAGCGCTAGCGCCAGCGCTAGCGCTAGCGCCGGCGTTAGCTCATACTCGTCACTCCCCCTTGTTTTGCCTATAAATAGAGGGGTACCCCCCCCCCCTAAAGAGCATCTATTCTGAAAGTGGCGGGTATCCTCAACTTTGAGCGAGTTAGAGATACCAGAGCGCTACCAGACGAGCATCGAACTTGGAGTAAGTTCGGCAGGCGAGTTACCTACTCGTGAGATAGCGCCGGCGATAATGGATAGCGCCTGCGTTAGCGAGAAGAGAAGCGAGGAGCGAGTACCTACTTCGGAGATAGCGTCTGGCGCTAGTGGCTAGCACACGCGGTAGCGAGAAGTGGAGGAAGTGAAGCGCGACGAGCGTGCAAGTAGCTTGGAGTGCGAGCAGCGAGCTTGCGAGTTGGAGAGATAACGCTCGGCGCTAGCGTTACCATCGGCGGTAGTGAGGAGCGAGTATCACCTGCGCGGTGTGCTCCGGAGGAGAAGCGGACCTTGTCCGTGACGAATTTCTTACCTATTATTGGCTGTTGTGATTCAAGTTGGATGCAACTTGTATTCAGTCTTGTTCAGTTGTAACTAGCTACCAGAGTTATTATTGTGAAAGCTTGTGTTCATCTATTTGGTGTCCTTATTCTCCTGTTGGTTGACGTGTTCTTCCGACTACAAAATATTTCACATAGATGACTTGAGATGTTATTTGAAAAAGAAATGAATAAAGAATCCCTTGTCTACCAGCTTACTTCTCTCTCTGGGATTCTAAGTTTTTCTTCTAGAGAATTTATCTAGTCTCTTATATTTGTTCTCTTTTAACCATAATAATGATGCTCTCGTCTCATAATATAATTTAGGCTCTGTCTGGCATGGTGGTTGCGGTCGTGAACACGGTGGTTATGAACCGTCGTTCGTGAACGCACGATCTACGCACGATCTCAGCTAAGGAACTTCATCCACTTTTATGTTTAAAACTAGTTTTCTTTCCTTGGTGACGGTTCATAAGACGGTGGCTTTTTTGTCCAAACTCATCGGAGCAAAAACGCTGCGCCAAACGGAGCATTAGCGTACTGACCCCTAAATTTTTAATAAAAGTGTGTATCAAGCTACTTAATTAAATTTTATTAATCTCAAACATTACTTGGAATAAATTGATTTTCTAATTAATTCAATAGTAGAATATCGAATTATAAAGCCCATTAAAAATTTGAGAAAATAAATACATGGACTTCTTCTAAAGTGCATTGATTATAGTGGTCTCTGATATGCATCATGGTCTTAGATAAGATCTATAACCGTCAAAGTGGTTATTTCAAGTCAATCTGCATGATAACAATTTCACATATTTTAGGGAATCTCTAAGACTAGTGCACAATCAATTACCCAAAGGTAGTGCTTGCACAATAGGTTCACAGGGATACACACGGACATTAGGATGGTGGTGTGGGGCTCTAGTAAACTATTCTCTCAAAGGTGGTTGATCTTCAAAAAGCTCAAGCATAACTGTTGCTCATTCTTGTGTTGAGGATTACTAATTGCGTGAAGCGTTGTCTGATCAAAAGTGTTGCACATTGTTGCGGCTGGATTCTCTACCCAACATGTTGCCATATTGTCTAATTCATATTTCATTTTCTTCCTTTTCAGTCACTTTCACTATGCATAACAAAATGGTGACCATCGAAAACCTCGAAGGGTCGAACTTCAAGAAATGGAAGTTTGACATCATGTTTACCCTAGATTTTCATATATAGAGATGACCATGAATACCAGCAAGCCTGCAACCCTAAACGAGGTCAGCACTCAAGCTGAGAATCACCATTTTGTTGCATGAAATAAATCCAAAAAAATTTGTTTGTTGACTACAAAACGTTCCATTCCAGAGTATCTACTGAGTGATCTTCCTGACACGGTCATTGCCAGAGATTTTCTGACTGTCGTTGGGCAAAGGTATAAGGTGTCATCAAATGTTGAAATTGGGACGTTGATTCAGTACTTCTTCTCCATGAAGTACTCGGGTGGATGCGATGTCCGCGACTATATACTAAAGTTGGTCTATTTTTAAACCAAGCTTCAGGAGATGGAGATCATTCTCCCTGACGCGTTAATAGTGCATCAAACACTCAATAAACTCCCCGCAATGTTCAACATTTTGAAGATGGAATACAACTCCTCGTTGAGTTCAACATTCTGAAGACGCCATACAATTCCCAGGATGTGGCGTGGAGATAAATGATCTCATTACCCACTGTGTTACTGGGACAGAAACTGAAAAACGAGAAGACGAACGCTGCGTTGCTTGTGTCTAAGTCATCCTTCAAGAAGAAGAAGTCCAATACTCATTTTAAAGCTCAGGATGGATATAATTCAGGGACCAAGGACGATGTTATTAAGAAGTCTCTCACTTGTTTCTTTGTATGAATTAGTGACACATGAAGACGGAGTGCATGAAGTTCAATACTTAGATGGAAAAGCAGAGTTTCACTCCTAAAGGTAACCCTTTGACTTTAGTATTTTGTGAATCCAATTTAATTGAAGGCTCATCCAGTTCCTGGTGGCTTGACAGTGGATAAATTAATCATGTTGCTTTCACATTACATGAATTCATCACAAGGAGGAAGCCAAGCAAGAGTGAGTGCAAACTCACAATAGACAACAACACTGAGGTGGAGGAGGAGTTCGTAGGATATTTGTGTTTAGTTCTACTTCTGATTTCGAACTATATTTAAGAGATATTTTTTATATTCTTTCGTCTAGAAGAAACTTTATTTTAGTTCCCGTTCTAGATAAACTTCATTATGTTTTTAACATTTTAGGTGGTTCTATTAATATTACTTATGAATTGCAAGTTATAGGCTAAAGTTCATTATCTAATATATTATATAGTTTATGTATGCTCTTACAAATATTTACACGACCTCTTTTAATGTAGAACACGTTGCCATTAAAATACCTCTGCTTAAGAAAAAATCATTTATGTTATGACATAAACATTTAGACCATATTTCTAGGGAGAGATTAGAAAGGTTAATTAAGAAAAATATTCTTCCTGCTCTTAACTTCAGCGACCTAGGGACATGTGTCGATTGTTGTAGAGGTAAAATGTCCAAGATTAAGAAAAATGGTTTCACATGTAGGCTCTGTTTGGTTGGGATGTTGCTGGTGAAAAGCTGTTGATTGAAAATGGAGTAAGACTATCTATTTGTTCTCATTTCCAGTTCAGTTTGCCATTTACTTACAACTGCAGAGTATCATGCCTTCACAGAATCGCCGCAGACCTTACGTCGTCGCTGGAGCGCATCCTCCGATGAGTTCTTCGGCAGCGAGTAAGTTCGTCGGCGGGCTCGAAAAGTTGGATGATGGGATAGAGCGGCAGCTCATGGCTGGAGTAGAGAGCAAAAGGGCCATGAGGAAGTTGGGATTTTAGGGTGGGCCTCGGAAAGCTAGAAGGAGAAGAGAGCTCCGGAAGGTAGTGGGGGATTAGTCGAAATGATGGTGAACGAAGCCGCCTTCCGCCTTTCGCATTCCATAGAGGCGCGTGTCTGGGCGCACGAAAAGCAGGTTTTTCCTACGATTGGACTTAAAGTTATACGCGGTTTTTAAAGAAAATGGTGTTTTGCTAAACATCTCCGCCAAACACAGCTTATAGATAAAATTGTGTTTTGGCCCAGTATCCGCCCAACCAAACGCCACCGTAGTCTTGATTTATTAGAGGTTATTCAAACAGACATTAGTGGTCCTTAATCTACCACACTCTATAAGAACACTTATTTCATAACCTTCATAGATGACTACTCATGTTTTGGTCATTTATACTTAATTAAGGAGAAGGCTGATCTCTTGACAAGTTAGGATTTCAAGACCAAAGTTGAGAAACAAATATGTAAAATAATCAGGATAGTTAATTATAACAGAGATGATGAGTATTTTGATAGTTATGATGCCTCTGGGAAACATAAGTGTCCGTTTACTAGATACTTGACGAGCAGTAACATTGTTGCCCAGTACTCCATTTCAGGTAGTACTGAGCAAAATGGTGTGGCCGAAAGACATAATCACACCCTTAAGGAGGATGAGGATTATGATGAGTATGACTAATCTTCCTGAATTTTTATGGGGAGAGGCGCTTAAGGTTGTAGTGTACATCCTCAACAGAGTCTCATCAAAGTCAGTATCAAAAAGACCTTTTGAGTTGTGGATTGGTAGGCGACCCAACTGTTAAAATTTTTGATTTGAATCGTTTAGGAGTAAGCAGGAGTTGCATCAACTGAGTTAAAGCCAAATAACCACAATGTCACACAGCAACACAAGAAACTTTATTGAAACACAATCTTCATTTACATTGCGAGGCATACATGGCGAGACATGATTCATCAGAATCACAGAGACGAGAAGAACAAAACACACCAAAACAAATCTGGCGGCTAGACAAGCTGAGATCGCACAGACCGCTCGACTCCAGAAGTCGCCCGGCTTGACCTGAGATTGCACGAACAGAAACCGGACAGACTGCCAGCACTGCAAGACCGCACCTCAGACCGCACGAATTGGAGCTTATTGGAACGAAGAACTGAAGCTGTCGCCAGACCGCAACTCAGATCGCCTAACCGCTGAAGGTCGCCTGATCGCTGAGCTCGCTGCGAACAGCACAAGAACGAACATAAACCAGTTCGCAGACAGACCGCTGCCGAACTGTTTATTCAAGCCGCTGGGAATCACCAAGGAAGAAGACCGCAACCTGCTGGTCGCAAACCTGCGAACACAACAAACAGTCAGCTCGCTTCCGAGACCGCCCGACCTCAAAGTGAGACCGCACGAATTAACCCAGGCTCAGTTCTTACAGTTCTCGTTAGGAATGACGGGCCCTGCACCTCTATTTATAGGCGGGTAGACGAGTGTCGTCACCGCACAAGAGAGATACAATCACCACCCGTCAGATCGCCAGCAGTCTCATAAGGCAGACCGTGCGATCAGACCTCTTGGACGATCATCCGACCAAGACGCAGGTCAGCAGACAAGATCGCGCACAGGTCGCACGAACATGAGACCGCGCACAAGCTGCGCGATCACAAAGGTACTCCTTCCTTAGACCACCAGGAGCAAACCAGGAACCATCTGGCCGACTTCAGACAAGTCACCAGATCGCCAAGACAGACTGCCCGGATAGACGGTCATATAAGAACAACCCGCCCGGTCTTCCAATAAGGAAGACAGGCCAACCAGCAGAACAACTCGGGAACAGACCGCAGCTACAAGGAACAGATCGGCAGAACCAGCACAAGAACAAGCCGCGCGGTCTTGGCGGTCTCCCAAAATCAGACCGCCCAGCCTACTCCACTTCACTTCAAAAATTCAACACTCCCCTTGAAGTGGGAAGTGGAGACTAGCCCGAGTAAACTCTGCAACCGTGTAAATGGTCCCTTCGCCAACGGCTTTGTGAAGATGTCTGCGACATTGTCCGCACTCCGAACATGCTCGACCATAAGAGATCCTCCCAACACTTTTTCACGAATGAAATGATGCTCAATCTCAATATGCTTGGTCCTCGCGTGACAGACTGGATTATTAACCAGCTTGAGAGCACTCTCATTGTCCCCGCGTAGCATAGTGGGACCTCGAACCTCCTCATGAACGTCCTCCACCAACCTCCTAAGCCAAACGGCTTCCTGAGCAGCCAAGGCCGAAGCCTTGTACTCCGCTTCTGTGGTAGATACGGACACCGAGTCCTGCTTTTTGCTGCACCAAGAGATAGTTGTGGGGCATGTCATAAAGACATAACCAGACGTTGATCTCCGATCATCCACGTCTCCCCCGTAGTCAGCATCCATGTATCCATGCAACTCCAAGCTTGACCCTCTCCTAAATAGGAGACCCAAATCAGAGGTCGACTTCACATATTTCAGAATCCCTTTTGCCGCCAGAAGATGAGGCTTCCGTGGCTCCGCCATGTACCGACTCACTTTGCCAACTGCATAAGCAATATCAGGCCTCGTGATGGTCAAGTAAATCAAGCTTCCAACCAGAGCTCGGAACACCAACGGATCAAATAGAACTCTTCCCTCATCTTTCCGAAGTTTATGATGTTGTTCCAGAGGTATAGAGATGCTCTTCTCTTCTTCCATGCCAAATCGTTGAACGATCCGCTCCGCATATCCTTCCTGAGAAACGAGCACTCCGCTCTCCCGCCTCTGGACCTCGAGTCCAAGGAAATGGTGAAGCTCCCCCAGATCCTTCATCTCGAACCTGATAGCAAGCTCAGCTCTCAGCCTTGCTACCGCCTCCTTCGAGTTCCCGGTAACAATCATGTCATCCACATACAGCAGCACAATAACCCGAAGCACCCCCTCTTTCTTGACAAACAAGCTAGAATCAGAGTCTGAAGCAAAGAACCCGCAGAATAAGAGATACTCCGCGATCTTTCCAAACCACGCCCGAGGCGCTTGCTTCAACCCATATAAGGCCTTCTTCAGTTTGCAGACGTAGTCCGGACGATCCTCCGAGATGAAACCCGGCGGCTGGATCATGAAGATATCCTTGTCAATCTCTCCGTATAAGAAAGCATTCTTAACGTCAAGCTGCCAAATCTCCCATCCACAAGATGTCGCCAAAGCAATAACAAATCGGACCGAAGTCATCTTTGCCACTGGACTAAACGTGTCATCATAATCTTCACCATACTGCTGTGAGAACCCGCGAGCTACAAGGCGAGCCTTGTATCGCTCGATCGTGCCGTCAGCTTTCTTCTTGAGCTTGTAAACCCATTTGCATGTTACAGGGGTAATGCCCTTAGGCCTGGGCACTAGAGACCAAGTCTCATTCTTCTTGAGAGCATCCATATCTTCTTGCATAGCAATATCCCACTGCTTCACGCCTTTGGCTTTCTCAAAGCTCGACGGCTCCCTCTCATCCAAGGGACTAGCGAAGAAACATAAGACGAAGCTCACCATGTTTCCTCCTGTGTATCGATCTGGTGGCTTGATAGTCCTCTTCGACCTCCTAAGAGGTTGCATCTGACTAACCACCTCCTCAGCTGCTTCTTCTGTGCAAGCTCCTCTTCCATACGAATTTGGAGCATTGCTCCCCCTGCTTTCAGAACCTGAAGCCTCCATCTCAGAGCTTGACACAGCTGGAGCTCCTGGTGAAACAGGCAACTCCACTTGAAGACTTCCCGCAGCTTACCCTGCTTCATCAACCCTGCTCTCCGGTAGTTCAACTCCTGAACTCCCCTTGTAGGAAGTTACTTCATCGAACACCACATCCCGAGATACCACTGATCTCCGTGTCTCAGGATCCATGCATCTCCATCCTTTCTTCCGCTCATCATACCCAACAAAGACTAGCTTCCTTGCTTTTGCATCTAGCTTTGTCCGAAGAGCATCAGGAATATGCACATAGCAGGTTGACCCGAACACCCGAAGGTGAGCAACACTCGGTTTCTCCTTGAACATCAGTTCGTGAGGGGTCTTCATGTTGATAGGACTTAGAGGCATTCTGTTGATGACATAAGCCGCACAAGACATTCTCTCCGCCCAAAAGGACTTTGGGATACACTTGGCATGAAACCAGCATTTGCAGGTTTCCGTCAGATGACGGATCTTCCTCTCCGCAATGCCATTCTGCTGTGAAGTATGGGCACAAGTGAGCTCTCTCCGAACGCCGTGTTTCCTACAAAAACTTGAGAACTCACCAGAGGTGAACTCCCCACCATTGTCAGTTCTCAATTTCTTCACCCGTAGGCCTAACGACCTTCCACCAGCTCCTTGAACTCCACAAACTTCGCAAAGGCTTCCGACTTCTCTTTCAAAAAATACACCCAGACATATCTGGTGTAATCATCAATCAACACCAACATATATCTATTGCCTCCAAGGCTTGGGGTGGCTGTCGATCCCATCAAATCATCGTGGATGCACTCCAACGGCGCTTTGCATCTAGTTTGCGATTTATCAAATGTAAGTCGATGAGACTTGCCAAACTGACATCCAGCACAAACATGACCGTCTCCATAAGAGGACAAGCTAGGCAAGCCCTTGACAAGGCCCATTACCGCCATAGCCTTCAATTTGTCCATGCCAATATGCCCCAACCTTTCATGCCAGATAGCCGCGCTATCGTTGGTCTTCATCTTATCAACATAGGTACTTGTCGATAACACGAACAAGTCCTTCACCCTCTTTCCAACATGGATAACATCTCCCCTTATCTCCGGTTGAGTTTTAAGAAATTTCACTTCTGTTAGGCCAAACAGAACGTGATAACCGACATCGACCGCATTGGTCACAGAGAAGAGATTCTTCCTCATACCAGGCACGTGATAAACACTCCTCAACGTGAGTGGACCCTTATCACTTCTCAGGGAGACACCACCTTCTTGTTCGACAGCATGAACATAATTATCAGCCGTAATGAAAGCATCGTTACCTGAGTAAGGCGCCAAAGAAGAGAACTTTGATTCATCCCCGATGAGATGATGTCCACACCCTGAATCAACAATCCAATCCTCTTTGAAGTTGATGGCAGCCAAGGCCTTAATGGGCATCACCGTCATATTAGCCGCAAAGGCTCCTCCCCATCCAGCTTCATCAGACTTTGGCTTCTCCTTCTCTGCTACATGTCCCGACTAAAGATTAACCCTGCAATCTTTCTTGAAGTGGCCGGTCTTATTGCACCTGAAGCACCTTGGTCCATCTCCCTTCTTCTTCCCATCAGACTTAGGAGCATAACCCCTATCCTGCTGACCTGAAGTAGAGGGTCCATCATAACCCGGCTTCTTCTTCTCCCACTTCTTCTTCTTCCCAGAGAACAACACATCACTATCTCCCCCAGAGATAGAAGTCCCCGCCATCTGTCTTGCCAAACTTTCTTGCGAAGCAAGTAAGTTCTCCAGCTCCAACAGAGATGGTTGATTTGCCCAACCTTGAACTGAAGTCACAAAGGCAAGATACTCCTTCCGCAACCCGCGGATGATATGCCTCTTCAGTTTTGCCTCCGAGATGGGCTCATCAGGGTCCAATGCAGAAATCTCTGCTGTGAGGTTCTTCATCTTGAGAAAGAAGGTAGAAATAGAAAGATCGCCTTGAGAGGCCTTCACCAACTCATTTTCAAGAAACTGTAGCCGAGCTACATTCTTTTTATTGAACAGCCCGTCCAAAGATGTCCAGATCTCAGCAGCAGATTTACATCCGATGATGTGATCAAACAGCTTCGGTGAGATAGCCCTCTTGAGAGTGAACTCTGCTTTAGCATTCGTCCTCCTCCAAAGTCTCACCTCTGCCATATTATCTCCTGCTAGAAACACCTCTTGTGTGTCTTCTCCTCCAACTATCTCCCAAAGATCCTCGCCAAGTAAATAGCTCTCCATACATGACCTCCATTTCTTATAGTTAGTCGATGTAAGGAGTTCAATACCAAGCCCTCTTGCGAATCCGCATTCCATGGCAATCTAAGTGGTCTCTTCTTTACAAAGACGATGACAACTCAAGTTGATCACTGTTTATCCACTCCAACAACCTACCTCTGATACCATGTTAAAATTTTTTATTTGAATCATTTAGGAGTAAGCAGGAGTTGCATCAACTGAGTTAAAGCCAAACAACCACAATGCCACACAGCAACACAAGAAACTTTATTGAAACACAATCTTCATTTACATTGCGAGGCATACATGGCGAGACATGATTCATCAGAATCACAGAGACGAGAACAAAAAAACACACCAAAACAAATCTGGCGGCTAGACAAGCTGAGACCGCACAGACCGCTCGACTCTAGAAGTCGCCCGGCTTGACCTGAGATCGCACGAACAAAAACCGGACAGACTGCCAGCACTGCAAGACCGCACCGCAGACCACACGAACTGGAGCTTATTGGAACGAAGAACTGAAGCTGTCGCCAGACCGCAACTCAGATCGCCTAACCGCTGAAGGTCGCCTGATCGCTGAGCTCGCTGCGAACAGCACAAGAACAAACATAAACCAGTTCGCAGACAGACCGCTGCCGAACTGTTTATTCAAGCCGCTGGGAATCACCAAGGAAGAAGACTGCAACCTGCTGATCGCAAACCTGCGAACACAACAAACAGTCAGCTCGCTTCCGAGACCGCCCGACCTCAAAGTGAGACCGCACGAATTAACCCAGGCTCAGTTCTTACAGTTCTCGTTAGGAATGACGGGCCCTGCACCTCTATTTATAGGCGGGTAGACGAGTGTCGTCACCGCACAGGAGAGATACAATCACCACCCGTCAGATCGCCAGCGGTCTCATAAGGCAGACCGCGCGATCAGACCTCTTGGACGATCATCCGACCAAGACACAGGTCAGCAGACAAGATCGCGCACAGGTCGCGCGAACACGAGACTGCGCACAAGCCGCGCGGTCACAATGGTACTCCTTCCTTAGACCACCAGGAGCAAACCAGGAACCATCTGGCCGACTTCAGACAAGTCGCCAGATCGCCAAGACAGACCGCCCGGATAGACGGTCATATAAGAATAACCCGCCCGGTCTTCCAATAAGGAAGACATGCCAACCAACAGAACAACTCGGGAACAGACCGCAGCTACAAGGAACAGACTGGCAGAACCAGCACAAGAACAAGCCGCGCGGTCTTGGCGGTCTCCCAAAATCAGACTGCCCAGCGTCCTCCACTTCACTTCAAAAATTCAACACCAACCTTAATCATTTTTACGTTTGAGGTAGTTTTGTAGAAGTCTGCTTATACAATCCATCAAGAGTAAAATATCCCCTAGATCTTGTCGTTCTTATTTCATAGGCTACCCATATCATTCTATGGTATTTAGGTTTTATTCCCCTTGAGGAGGTCCCAAAATTGTAGAATCGTAAGCCGCTAAGTTTTTAGAATTAGATGTCGTTGTTGAACACAGCTGCTCTCACACTATTAGTTAAGTCAAGGAGGGTGTGTCTGTTAATTTAACTGCGCCTTTTGTGGAAAATTTGGTGGTGCCTGAACCTATGATAGAACCAATAAAGGAAGTGAAATTGGTCTTTTCCACTGATTCCAATTGAGATTCCTCCACAGATTCAAGAGGATCATCTACCCCTTAGAAGATATGTTAGGCAGAGAAGACCCACAATTTCCCCAAACTATAAAGTTTAACTAGGTGAGAGTGATTTTAACATTGGTCATGTAGTTGACCTAGTGACATTTAAGGAAGCTGTCTTTGGACCTCAAACAGATCTGTGGTGAGATGTACTGAAAGACGAGATGGAGTCTTTGAAGCTGAATAAACTTTAAGAATTAGTTGACTTAACTGAAGGCTGCAAACCCATTGGTACTAAATGAGTGTTTAAGACAAAAAAGACTCCAAAGGAATGGTCAAGCGGTTTAAAGCAAGACTGGTAGATAAGAATTTACATAGAGAAAGAATTGATTATAACAAAACATTTTCTTATGTTTCTTATAAAGACTCTTTTAGAGTAATAGTGACTTTTGTAGTTCATTATGATTTGGACTTACACCAGATGGATGTTAAGACAACATTCTTGAATGACGATCTGGCTGAAGAAGTCTATATGGTACAATCTGAGGGATTTAAGTTTGGTCATTCTAACCAACTTGTATGTAAGCTTAATAAATCCCTATATGGTCTAAACCAAGTTTCTAGGGAGTGGTATTTGAAATTCGATGAGGTAGTAACTTCATTTGGTTTCATAGAAAATAAGGTAAACCATTACATATATCTCAAGATCAGTGAGAGCATATTCATCATCTTAAATCTGTATATATATGACATCTTACTTGTGAATAATGATTTGACATTATTGCATGAATCTAAGTAATTTTTGTAAAATACTTTGATCTGAAAGATCTTGGAGAAGCATCTATTGTTTTAGGAATTGAGATTATTATGGATAAATCTTATCATACATTAGCACTCTCTCAAAAAGCTTATATAGAGCATGTACTTGAATGATTTAGCATGCTCAATTGTAAGCCTGATGATGTACATGTGATTAAGGGTGATAATCTTGAGTTTATCTCATAAAGCTTACATAGAGCATGTACATGAATGATATACATTATGCTAATGTGGTAGGTAGCTTAATGTATGTCCAAGTATGTATAAGACCGGACATTGCCTTTGTAGTAGGACTTCTAAGCAGGTATTAGTCAAACCCAAGACCAGTTCATTGGGTAGCTGCCAAACAATTCTTAATGTATTTGAAGGGAACTAATGATTTTAAGTTGGTATACCATAGAGTACAAAATCTTGAAATGGTGGAGTATCTAGATTCTGATTTTGCCAGATATGAGCATGATAGGAAGTCTACACCGAGTTATATTAATATGTTTGCTAGTGGGGTAATTTCATGGAAGAGTGTCAAACAGACACTCATTACTGCATCCACGGTGGATGTGAAGTTTGTTGCTCTTTTTGGAGCTTCTACTTATGATGTGTGGCTTAAGAACTTCATTATAGAATTGATGTCGTCGATTCTATAACAGGGCTCATTCAGTTATACCATGATAATATATTTGAAGTTATGTTCTCCATGAACAATAAAAGTATCACAGGGTCCAAACATACAGAGATTAAAGTCTTGACAGTTAAGAAATTGGTTTTAAAAGGTGAGATTATAGTGGAGCATTTATGTGCAGATGAAATGTTAGTTGATCCGCTCACTAAAGAAATTCACTATAATGTATTTAAAAATCATGCCTATAGTATGCGTCTTAGGGGGTCGATTGATATACTAGATTAATGGTGTTGGGTATATTGCCCTCAATAGTACCTTGATTTGAAGAGATATCACTCTCAATGCTAAGGACATATTGTATTTGATGAGCTATACTTGTGTAAGATATACAGGTGCAGGTGACTCAAAAGGAAGGGCCAAACATGCCCTTAGATGTGGAGAAATCATCTTCCAAAAGATGAAGTTTTGTCTCAGCCGAACCGCTGAGACGAGGGGGGCAAAACCGCTGAGGCGAGGAGCCGTCTCAGCGTATCCGCTGAGAAGAAGGTGCCTCCGCTGAGAAGTTCATTATATGCTGAGAATCAGCGTGGTCGTCGAACTGGGCTCGACATTCGTCGAACGCTGTACGCCGTTCGTCGACCGCTGAGATAAGGTCGAAGCAGAAACCGCTGAGACGAGATCAAAGCTGGAGCCGCTGAGAAGACACACAAGGCAAGTTTGTCGAGTGCTGAGCTGGCAAGATCGTCGAACGCTGAACGTTGTTTGACAAACGCTGAGACGAGGAGCCATCTCAGCGGAGCCGCTGAGATGACACACAAGGCAAGTTTGTCGAGCGCTGAGTTGGCAAGATCGTCGAACGCAGGGGACAGCTGGTTCGTCGAACGCAGAGTGTTCCACGTTCGTCGAGCGCAGTCCTTCTCTACGGAAAAGTAGGGCGGCGGGTCCTGCGGCTAGGACTAGTTGCAGAAAAGCTGTGTGGGGTCCACCAGCTTCTCCCATACCTCTCAGCAGATCAGCTAAGAGCCGTTGAAGATCAGAGATGTATAAAAGGAAGAGTTAGGGCACATTTGAAACTCTCGGAAACGTGCAAAAGAGATCAACTGTTACATTGACGGCTGAAGCTCTCGTCTTCTTCCTCCTGCTCACTGAACAAGAAGAAGAAAACAGAGAAAGAAAGTTAGTTCCTTTGCAAGAAGGAGCAAGGTGATCTTCCATCACTCTGTCGAAGAGGAAGATCAAGTTAGTAGCTGACATCGACATCTTCAGCTACAAGAAGCACCGACGGCGCAGGATCTACAGGAGAGTACCTCTACTGTAGAATAAATTTCTAAATCATTTATCTGTAGGGCATCTTGCCTGAGCTGTAAGACCATTTGGTCTGAGTTTGTAGGAACCTGAGGGTTCTGAGCTGTAGGGCTGAAGGCCTGAGTGTAGGATCTGGAGCAGATCTGAGGTAGGGCTTAACAGCCTGAGGTAGGACCAGGAGCTGGTCTGAGCTGTAGGAGGAGGAGTCCTCTGAGTGGTAGGACCTGGGAGAGGTCTGAGTTGTAGGACATTATTGTCTGAGCCGTAGGAGGTGTTATCCTCTGAGTTTGTAGGGCAGCTGTGCCTGAGGTAGGAGCTGGTGATAGCTCTGAGTTGTAGGGACTTGTGTCCTGAGGTAGGATCATTCTTGATCTGAGAAGTTCTGAGGAACTTGTGTTGTAAGCTCTTTGAGCCGAGATTGGAGAAGTTGGCCCTGTCTAACACACTGTTAGAAGGGTGGAGGGGGAAAGTGGACTACCCATAGACACACTATCTTTGAGGAACCACTATAAATTATTGTGTGCTTTCTGTGTTTGCTGATTTGCTTGAACCAACTCTGAAAATAACTAAAGCTAATCAAGTAAAATCCCCCCCCCCCCCCCCCTCTAGGTGACTTAGACTACAAACCTTATATTCTTTCAAATGGGAGGCTACATACAACTCCAATTCATTCATCTGTTATTCATTACACACTTTGTTCAATTCATGAATAAATTAGTTTGAAATTAAACATCAAGAAACATTTATATATATAATATTATTAAGATTCGATATTCATAAAGTTTATCTGACATGTCACAAACTTCATTTAAAAGATTCATGATTAGTGTCAGTCTAAGCATAAAGCTTGAGACATTTTATTTCTTTTTAAGGCTTGTTGTTTGTCTTTGACACATTAATTAAAATATTAAAATAGTGGCATACATGTTCTATTGAAAATATAAGAGTTTCTTGTAGCATGATTTAATGCATTTATTAGAGAAATCAATTGACCACCAAGTAGGACAACAACTATATGCACACTTTTTTATTTTATTTTCTAACTCATAATAACTGTGTTTTGTCCATGTCAGTTGATTCTGGAAGCTACTGTGACCATGAAAGGTCCCGTATCGCTAAATGAAGCGGTTGCCGTCATGATTCAAAGTGAAGGATATTGTTGGATTGTATTGACATGGGAGTGGACTCTTCATATTGTGTTCACTAATTGTAAGACCAGGCTCACGTCCTTAGTTGACGAGATATTCTAGCTCACCACCTATCACAGACTTCGATTATTTCCACAACTAAATTAACACATGCACGTAGGAGTCCAAATAAACTTGAATACTCACATATGATTTTATCAGTATGTCTTGACGAATTAAGTCCACTAAATAAAAAATTTCCAACATTCTCCCAATTAGACTTAATCCATCGTAATTTATGACACCCCATATAAAACATTACTAAACTTAGTGTACCATTAGCGAGCGCAATATTAAGAGTCTACTCCAATGTCAATCCGATTGAACTAAATTATTCACTCTAAAGCATGGAGGAAACCACAATATTGAGCGACATAGGAACTTGCATGGTCACAGTAGCTTCCAGATTCAATTGACATGGACAAAACATAGTTATTATGAGTTAGAACAACAATAAATGTATGCACATAATTGTTTCCCTACTTGGTGGTCAGTTGATTTCTCTAATGAATGCACTAAAGCATACTACGAAAAACCCTAGAGTGTTCAAAATAACATGTATGTCACTATCTTAAGATTTTAATTATTGTGTCAAAAGACAGACAACTAGCCTTAAAGAGAAATGAAGTGTCTTAGATCTTATGCTCAGACTGACACTAGTCGTGAGTTTTTAAATGAAGTGTTACATGTCACATAAACTTTATGAATATCGAATCTTAACGATATTCTATATGAATATTTCTTAATGTTTGATTTCAAACTAATTTTATTCATGAATTGAACAAAGTGTGTAATGAATGATAAATGAATGAATTAGAGATGTATGTTGCTTACCACTAATATAACATATAAATTAACTCCTTAAGCCCATAATATATTATTGGGAAAAACCCTTGTGATTTATCTAACAAATTACGTAAAGTGATTTCATCTGTTAGGTTATATTACCCGCATTGTATAGAAAGGGTAAAATGGTCATTAGATGTCCTAGGATGTCACACTCACCTTAGAGTGTCAAGACCAGGTCAAGATAAGCACAAATTTAGTTAAGTTAAAACTTGCATCGAATAGAAGTCGACGCAACTTCGACTAGATGTCGACGCAACCTGACTGAAAGTCGAAGCAATTCAATCTGCCTGTGGAAGTATCAAGTCAAGTCGACGCAACGTTGAAAGGAACTCGACACAGAAGGAAGAGCATGTCGAAGTCATCTTAGAAGTCGACGCAACTTCGACTTCAACTCGACGCAGAAGATAAAGTTCAAGTCCAAATCTTGAACTCGACGGATACGTCGATAAGGACTCGACACAACGTTGACATCTGAGTTCAGCCAGAGATAAGAAGGAATTCGAAGCTACTTCGATAAGAACTCAGAGGTGCGTCGATATGACGAATGATGAAGTCGATGCAGCGTCGAATACAGACAAAAATAGAGATTTCTCTACTGTCCCTTCTAATACTTTTTCAGAAGCTTGTTTATTGTCAAGAATAGGATGGAGTATTCCAGTAATGCAACAAAGACATTCTTGGAAGTTTATTTAAAACAGATGGACGGGTCGGGAACAAAAATAGAAAGCAACATCAATTGTCCAATGAACATTCCTTCTAAGGACAGCCCAGAAGAAGAAAAAATTCAAATGCAAATGATAGAGAATAAGAATGCTGAGATGGGAAGGAAAAAATAACCAACTGATTATTATTCTGTCTATCAAAACAAGGCTTCTCCTTCTTCCTCCTGCAACCCTAAGACAGAAAAGAAGAACATCTCTCTCTTCATAGAAAAATAACAACACAACTGCTTCATCTTCGTCATCACATAGCAGCAAGACAACAAAATGACAGAGAATCAGGATCAAACTCATAACCCTTGCAATCATCACAATCATAAGCAAGGGTTCATCACATTCAGATCCTGTGATAAATAGAAGCTACAGCATTCAAGAAATAGCTTCTGAAGAATTCTAAAAGCATAATTCTATTCTCCTCTTTCTTTCTTCTTCTTCATTCACCTACTGCAAAAGAGTTTTCCCTCTTTCAAAGGATTCCGTGTTTCTAAGAGTCTCCTTATCAAAAGACTCAGTGGTTCTAAGAGTCTCCTTATCAAAAGACTCAGTGGTTCTGAGAGTCTCCTTATCAAAAGACTCTGTGGTTTTGAGAGTCTCCTTGTCAAAAGACTCAAACACAGTTAGTGTAATCCTACCAGGGAGGTAGAAGAGTGGACTACCCATATTTTGGCGAACCACTATAAAAATCTTGTGTCTTCTGGATTAATTTTTTGTGCTGTCTCATTTTACTGTTTTATGTATTTATATTTCCTGCATTTATTTTATTCTATTATGATAATGTTGATTGCATACTACTTAGTAGTTTTATTGTATGTGTGCATTTAGGGTATAAAAGATTTTAAAACTCTATTCACCCCCCCCCCCCTCTAGAGAATACTCAGAGGCACACTATGTCCTTTTAATTGGTATCAGAGGGAGGTTGATCATTAAAAGGTTAACACCTTGATCAAAATATCTCCTCACTCTCATTTCTTTATTTTAAATTAACTAAAACTATTTCATAAGAAAAAATGAGTTCTAAGGACTATGCATCAACAAGACCACCAATGTGTAACTTAAATAAGTTTACACTCTGGAAGGCCAGAATAAAGTTTTATATGAACTCTATTGATGAAGACATCTTTGATGTTATCATTTCAGGTCCCTCAGCTCTAGTCATACATGATATCAGTGGATCTTCAACGAAGGAGGCTGTCCCAAGGAATGAGTGGATAGATGTTGAGAAGAAGCAGAAGGCATGTGATGCCAAAGCAATGAATATTCTGGTCTCCGCAATGTCAGATGACATTTTCCAGAAAGTTACTGACTACTAATCAGCAAAAGAGATCTGGGAATCTCTTTCCAAAATTGTAGAAGGGAGTTCTGATGAAAGAAAGGACAGAAATTCTCTTCTCATATCTCAGTATGAGAACATTCAAAAGAAAGCTGAGGAGAATGTAGCTGAGATGTATGACAGATTTAGCTCTATAATAAATGAGCTGAAAGGTCTGGAAAAGGAAATCTCTCTAACTGAAATAAATGATAAGCTCCTCATGTGCTTCCCAAGCTCATGAGACTCAAGGATCTGGGTTATCAGAGAGTCCAGATTCCATAGAGAGATTTATACTGATTCTTTGCAAGGAAAGCTCAAATCCTATGAGATGCTACTGAAGAGCAGGGCTGAAACAGAGGCTAAGAAAACAACCTCTACTCTCATCCAAAGGAGTCTTGCCTTGAAGGTTGCTGAAGGAGAATCCTCCACTCCTGAAGATGAGATGTTCAGTCTCTTAGCAAGGAGATTCAGAAAGTGGATCAAGACAGAAGACTCAAGAAGAAAAGAGAGGAGCTCAAAACCCAGATTTGATAAGACTCCAAAGAAGGAAGTGATTTGCTTCTCATGCAATAAGCCAGGGCACATAGCCCCTGAGTGTCTACAAGAACAAAGGGACAGGAGCAGCGGCAAAGAGGAGCAGAAGAAGAAGACTTTCAGGAAGAAAGACAAGAAGAAAGGCAGAGGTTTCATTGCTGAATCCTGGAGTGACTCTGAAGCAGAGTTAAGCTCCTCTTCATCAGAAAGTGATGAAAAAGCTGCTGACGCTGCCTGCATGATGGCAGTAAGAATCTCCTCAGATGATGAAGAAGAACAAGTATCACTGTTTGACAATTTTGATTTTAATCCTGATGATTTTAAAACTTGCTTCAAAGAATTTTGCAATGATCATCTAAAGGTACAAAAAGAAATAGAGAGAATTAAGGTAAAACAAGAGAACCTTAAAGAAGATGACGTATATTTGAGAAATCAGGATTTAATAGGTGAGATTAATAATAAGGAATCAGAACTAATTGGAATAAGAAATGAAAATCTAACACTAAAAGAAGAGCTAACAAAGGAAAAAACCTTTGAGGACTCTCTCAATGGGAGGAGCCAAAAGCTCAAAGAAATTACCATTACGTCGATAAGAGAAGAACCTCGACGATATTTCCGTCGTTACGACGACATGGACAATATCTCGACGACAGAGCATGTCGATGTCTTGGACTTGGACAGATCTTCAAGTCTTCTTTCTTTTTCTTTAGACAAGGATATCACGACAATACGGGACATCCCATATACACTTGCACTTAAGACGACATGAAGTCATCTAACTGATGTCGGCGTAATCTTGACTGCTCAATGTCTTGTTCACGATATCGTCGACACCACCTTGTCTTATCAATGACATAATCACCATTACGTCGATAAGCTTTTCTTCAGCAACTGTCTGTCTTCATAAGACCTTCCTTAGCCTTCTCGACGCCAAGCCTTCCTTACGACGATATCGTTGATATCAGTCTTTCTATGCTTTTTCAACGACATGGCTTCTCTACGACGATGTCGTCGACATCTGTTTTACTTAGCCTTTTCGATGACAAGGTTTCTTTACGACGATGTCGTCGACATTGTCTTGTACTTGTACTCAAGTATTCTTCCTTCATCTTGGCATCCTGATATCATCGTGTAGTGTTGTAGTGTTGATGTCACAACGATATCATCATGTGCATGTTATCTCGACGATAACCGACATGATTCTTCTGCTTTGCTCTGCACATCATTTCAACGACATGCATACTCTTTCCGACGATATTTGTCACCAAGACATTCTTTGTACTTGGCTTCCACTGAGATGATAAAACTAAAAAAGTAATCAAATACATAGTTAAGTTCTCTTGAATGGGTGACTTCTTCAAATCAGGAATCATGAGGGCAGGATTCCCAACACTATGTCTGGCCTCGTGCAGACCATATCATACATCAAACTCCCTACTGCAGATGCATAGGGGATCTGGCTCATCTCCTCCACTTCCTTCTCAGATGAAGGACACTTAGAGCTAGATAGCTTGAAGTGTCCACCCAACGGAGTAGCTACCACCTTGGCCTTCTCCATCATGAACCTCTTCAGCACCTTCTCCACATACTCAGCTTGAGATAGCCATAACAGACCCGCACTCATATCCCTGATGATCTTCATCCCTAGGATCTTCTTTGCTGGTCCCAAGTCCATCATTTCATAAAACTTACCAAGCTCCTTCTTCAGCTCAACAATGTTGGCCTTGTCATCACCGACAATCAGCATGTTATCCACGCACAACAGCAGAACTATAAAGGTCCTTTCAGTCCTCTTCACATAGACACAGTGATCAGCCCTGGTCTTTTGGAACTTGCTCTTCAGCATGAAGGAGTCAAACTTCTTGTACCACTGTCTGGGTGTCTGCTTCAACCCATAAAGACTCTTCTTGAGTCGGCAGACTAAATGCTCCTTGCCCTTGGCCTCAAAGCCTTCAGGCTGCTCCATGTACAACTCCTCCTCCAAATCTCCATGCAAAAATGTCGTTTTGACATCCATCTGCTCAACTTCGAGATTCATGGAGGCAGCCAACCCCAACACCGGTCTGATAGAAGACATTTTCACCACTGGTGAAAATATCTCATCAAAATCTACACCATGTCTTTGACTGAACCCTTTGACTACCAACCTTGCATTGTACCTCGGCCGGGAGAGATTTTCATCAGTCTTCAGCTTGAAGACTCATTTGGTCTTCAAAGCTTTCCTCCCCTTTGTTAGTCTGACCAAGTCATAGGTCTCGTTCTTTTGGAGCGAGTCCAACTCCTCCTCCATCGTTGCTGCCTAAGACTCTCTGTCTTCAGATCTCTGAGCCTCCTCAAAAGACTCAGTCTCACCACCATCATTAAGCAAGATATAATATTGCGGTGGATACCTGATGTTGGGCCTCCGTGCTCTGTCAGATCTTCTGAGGGGCACCTCCACCATCAGTGGAACATCAATAGACAACGCTCCCCCCATCCAGAATCTCATCCTGATCTGGAATCTGCACAGCTCCTTCTTCGACACGCCCATCATCAGCACCAGCATTCTCTAGCTCAAAAACTGCATCAGAACCCTCCACAACCTGTGGATCCTGTGGCTCAGTAACACTTTGCACATCAATAATCTGGTCTTCCACGAAGACCACATCCTTGCTTCTGATGAGCTTCTTCTTCACTGGATCCCAGAGTCTATAGCCAAACACTTCATTCGGGAATCCTAGCAAGATGCACTCCTGGGACTTCTCATCAAGCTTCGATCTCTCCTCCTTGGGGATATGAACATGTGTCCTGCAATCGAACACCCGCACGTGTCCGAATGACACCTCCTTCCCGGACCAAACACGCTCAGGGATATCTCCAGATTGATCAAATGCATAGGGGGACAGATTGATCAAATGCACTGCAGTCTGTACGGCCTCTGCCCAGAACTGCTTGTCAATACCTGCTTGAGAGATCATGCACTTGATCTTCTCAACAATCGTCCTGTTCATCCTCTCCGCCAACCCATTCTGTCGCGGTGTTCTCGGGATTGTCTTTTCATGCATGATGTCATGCTCTCTGCAGTAAGCATCAAAAGCACCAATATATTCACCCCATTATCAGATCTTACCCGCTTGATCTACTTCCCGGTCATCTTCTCTACCTTCGCCCTGAACTTTGCCAAGACATCACTCTTATGCTTCAAGACATAAGTCCATACCTTCCTCGAGTGATCATCTATGAATGTGACAAAGTAAGTTGCTCCGCCCACTGACTTGGGCTCTATAGGACCACACACATCAGTGTGTATCAGGTTTAGTAGCTCTGCCTTCCTCTTTGGTTCATCCTGCGCAAAGGATACTCGTCTCTGCTTGCAGGGCAAGCAATGAGTATATGTGTCAGGAAGCTCACCTGACAACTCTGGGAGAACCTTGTTCTTCACCAAGATCTTCAGATTCTTCTCACTGATACGGCCAAGTCTGCGATGTCACAACTCCATAGAGTTATCTTCAGCTGCATTCACACTCGGACTGCAGATCTTGGCCTTTGCTCGGTACAAACCGCAACACTTCTTACCACTTTCCACCACCAAAGAGCCCTTCACCAACCTCCAGGCACCTCTGCCTTCAATGTTGGTAAAGCCTCCATCATCCAGCCTTCCAACAGAAATGAGGCTCATCCTCAAATCAGGAATATGTCTGACATCCTTGAGGATAACCCTCCCAAGATCAGTCTCCAAGTGGACATCTCCACTGTCAACGATCTTCGACACACCGGCATTCGCCATCTAAATAGTGCCAAGATCTCCTACAGTGTATGAGTAAAAGAAATCCCTGTGAGGGGTGCAGTGGTAGGATGCGCCACCATCCACTACCCAGTCAGTGTCAACCCACTCCTAGCACGCCGACCCACTGTAATGTAAGCACATCGACTCAACTTCAGCAACCGAGACCGTACCACCACCCTCATTGGATTCTCCCGACTCCTTCACCCTTCCCTTCTGATCTCTCTGCATTTTAAAGCAGTCTTTTCTGTAATGGTCTTTCTTCTTGCAGCAGAAGCACTCAACCTCCTTCTTGGACTTACTCCTGGACTTGCTCCTGGAGTTGCCTCTTTGCTTCCCCTCTTTCTTCATCGGCCTGCCCCTTCCCTCCATGAGATAGACATCCGATGTAGAGGTTCCTGAGTCCTTCCTTCTCAGCTCTTCGTTCAACAGACAGCTCATCACGATCTCCATTGACACGACGCCTTCAGGTGCTGAATTGCTCAGCGACACCACAAGAGTCTCCCAACTCTTTGGTAAGGAACTAAGGATCATCAAAGCCTACAGCTCGTCCTCCAAGGTGATCTTCATTGCCTCCAACTGATTGATGATGCTCTGGGCAATGTTCAGATGCTCTGTCATCTAAGAACCTTCCTTATACTTCAAATTTACAAGCTTTCTGATCAGGAAAGCCTTGTTACCTGATGTTTTCCTCTTGTACAGTGCTTCAAGCTTTCTCCATAAAGCCTGAGCCGATGACTCAGTGGATACATGGTGGAAGACAGAATCATCTAGCCACTGCCGGATGAATCCCACTGCCTTCTGGTTCGTCTTCTTCCACTTTTCATCATCTAACATGGTAGTCGGCCTCCCTGACAACGGAGCATGGAGATCCTAGCAATACAAGAGATCCTCCATCTGAGGCTTCCATATAGTCCAGTTCTTGTCATTCATGCTTATCATTCTGTTGTTCTACTCCATCTTCTACAATAGCCCGAAGGTCTGAGACAAAACCTTGATCAGATTTAAGAAGGTAGGGAGCGGACCAATGTCGCCACCTGCCGTTGACCCAAATCAAAATCAGAATGTCCAATCAGACCTATAGGAATGAACCTACCTCTGATACCACTTGTAGGGATATAAACCACTTGCAAATCTAGGCACACTAGAAGAGAAAAATAAAATGCAGCAATACACAGAACAAAATAAATCAACCAGAGGACAACAGATTTTACGTGAAAAACTCTCTCTAAAGCAATGAGGGAAAAACCACGGGGCGGGGCACACATACAATCCACTATAATAATAATAAGGATTACAACAAATAATCTAGGTTTGCCCAACCTAGATCCTCCTTGGATTCACAGATTGAATCCCCTCTCAACCACGATGAAAAATCTTCTCTTCAAGAAAAATGAAGCAAAGAAAACTCAAATCTCTCCTCAAACACTGAAAGGAAACAGAGACAAGACTGAGCAAAAATCCTTACAGCGAAGACGAAGAATACCCTCCGGTGAGAAAATAGTTCTTCCTCCTTGAAGAACTCCTCCGACAACAATGGCGGAAAGCACTCGCACCTCTTCCACGATTTCCTTCTTTGACGACTCTAACTGAATTAATTTCTCTGCCAAAAGGTCCCTGCCTATTTAGGGCAAATAGGCGAACCTATCTCGGCCATCCAAAGAGGTTACAAAGCGATCAGACGGCTCCAGATCGCACCTTCACGAAACTGCTTCCGCACGCTAGCGCCGGGCGGTAGCCCCTACCGCGTCGCAGTAGCTCTCGTCTCGACGTCTCGTTGACACATTCCCGTCGATCGACGATACATCCCATCGATCGACAATACATCCCGTCGACAACGCTACCGCCCGCGATAACACTACCGCGGGGCGTTAGCCCTTAGCTTCCAGTCGACTCGACGCCACAGCTTACCTCTTTTTGACGATACATCGATAGGCTCTCGACGATGCGTCGACACGCTAGCGCCGGCGGCAGCACTACTGCCCCGCGCTAGCAAACAGTACTCAAATAGTTGTTTCTCCCAGCATTCTTCATTTCCTGCAGCAGCACAACTCCATCCTTGATCTGTTTATCCACTCTTTAGGGGCTGGACCCCAACAGTTCGAACCACGTTGCCAGATTGAGAATTGTTGTGCGGAATGATGCGGGAGTGGTGTTGATTGCAGCTGGATTCTCGCTTTTCATTGGGATGTTGGCAATGTGGAGATGGAGGCTCTGCTCGCCGTGAAGAAGGTTCTTTGCCATGAGTTTTTTGAGGCAAGTGGAGTTATTTGTTGAAGGTGATTGCAAGAACATTATTGATTTTTGTGACTCTTCGATGAGGAAGGAGCGGTGGCTCGACGGTGGCAGACGGATGGATGAGCTTCCATTCCTCTCCAGTTTGAATCAAGTCAACCACGTTGCTGATTTTTGTGCAAAAATTGCTAAGGCTTGTAATTCTGTTTGGAGTGGAACGGGGGGAGTAAAGTGCATCCTTGCACTTTACGGTAAAATGCGGGCATCCAACGGCTCGCGTGGATGCCCGCACACATCTCCAAGCAAGCACATCTCAGCTCGCATTGAGATGTGTGCGCCCATCCAACGTAGACTGTTGGATGCCCGCACTTTACCGTAAAGTGCAGGGGTGCACTTTACCGTAAAGTGCAGGGGTGCACTTTACCGTAAAGTGCAGGGGTGCACTTTACCGTAAAGTGCAGGGGTGCACTTTACCGTAAAGTGCAGGGGTGCACTTTACCGTAAAGTGCAGGGGTGCACTTTACGGATCTGGGGGAGTAAAGTGTACCCCCTGCACTTTACGGTAAAGTGCGGGCATCCAACGGTCCGCGTTGAGTGAGTTTGAGCGCGCTAATTCCGATAGTGTTGTTTATATCTTTATTTTGTTTATTGTAGTGCTGCCTATGCACTTTTCTAAAAAAAATCACTTAGGCTTAGTTTGGCGCCGCGGTTGGGCGGGCGCGGATTCCGCTGGACCGCAACCGCGGGAAGCGCGGCGCGGATGAAATCCGTGGGAAACCCGCGGAAACATGCGGCGGGCGGTGGGGCTCCCACCGCCCGACCGCGGCCCCGCCAAACAGGCGGAAACCGCTGCGGGGCGGTTTCGTCCGCGCGACCGGCGCGGATCCATCCCACCAAACGGAGCCTTAGTGTGGCCTGATTGAGCGCCAAGTGACCGAGAGCCCGTTCGGCCTAAGGAGAGCCCTAATCTGGGAAGAAATTATGCATATCAATTGAGATCTGAACGAATTATCTTGTTTGAATCACTGAATCGAAGTATAATTCGTTAGGGTGAAGAAATACTGATCAAATTTTTGTGACTCAAAATCACCGAGAGATCAGACTAATCTGTTGACTTTTTACAAGAAGAAGAAGAAGAAAAATCGATCGTTGAAAAGCAACCCCAAAAGAGGTTTCAATTTTAGTCTCTATGCCATAACGTTATCCAGTCAAGGAATATTTACAGATCACAGAAACCCACCACCGCACCAGCAAAAATGGGAATGGTGGAAGTCATCCATCACTCGCTGCCTCCAGTCCTACCAGCACTGATCCGTCTCCCACCTCCTTATCGTACCAAACCTCTCACCTCGCCGGAACCCTAACCCCGAACGGCCCATGGAGCTATCATACCTATCCCTCTTCGCTGAATCAGAGAGTATCGCATACGCCTGCTGGATCTGAAGGAAGACGGAGGCACAGCCATCGCCCGCCACGTCAGGGTGCCATCTCTTCGCCATCTTCCTGTACGCCGTCTTTATCTCCCCCATGCTAGCTCCTTCCGCCACTCCAAGAACCAAATAAAGCCCCGTATTACCCGAAGCTTTCGCCGCCGCCGGAGTAGCAGCCATGGCCACCGCCCCTCTTCGCCTTACCGTAGTCAACCTAATCGGCGCAGAGGCGAAAGGGAATCCCACAGTGATCGCAGTCGCGCTCATCGGAGAAGATTCGGCCGGAAGAATCGAAATCGAAGCTTGGATCAAAAACTGGAAAGGGCTTAGAATTCATCGTGTAGGGTTGGCGTGTTCATTTTTATAGGTGGAGGGGAAACGGGAATGCAGCGGGTTGGAAAACAGGGGCGGCTGTCGGTTTTGTCCGAGAGCATGCGAACCGGGACGTGGAGCCACGTCTAGAAGGTCGGTAGCTGAGTGGGCCCATCTTCTGGAAGGCGGGAACCGTGGTGCGCTTATCTCGGAATTTACCATATCACGGGAATTAATTTAAGGTGATTGTTATCCGCACTATAGTTTTGGCTATCCGCACTCTTTTTGAATGAGTTATTACGCCTCTTTTGAATGATCTACAACTTTTGTGTTGAACAATTTTCCTAAAAATGCATGTACAAGGCGTATTTCCAAAAATTCGCTACAATTACGCACATATTTCAATCATAGCGGCAATACGTCTTGTGCGTGCATTTTTAGGAAAAGTGTTCAACACGAAAGCTATAGTTCTCGATGAGATCTACAACTTTCGTGTTGATCACTTTTCCTAAAAATGTATATACAAGACGTATTTCTGAAAGGCGCTTAATAACTCTTACAAAAACATTGCGGATAGCCAAAACTGTAGTGCGGATAACAATCACCTAATTTAATTGTCGCCGTTAGATCTGATATTGATCGCCGGCAGCCCCGGCCCGCGACGGGTCCGCGGCAAAAGCGCTGGGCATTTATGACTGTTTGGTTACACTTCGTTAAATTAGAAAGAGCGATGTTAAATGCATGCCGATTTTGGCTATATGCAGACCGTGAATATATGCAGGCCAAAAAATTATTCATGCAGGTCAAATTTCATATTTACATATCATAATCAAAAATCAAATTAATAATTTCCTAAATAAGTCACCAAGCAAAATAGCATTCAAAAAATAAGTAAGTAAAATATCATGCGTGCGAGGTTACGTTGAATGCCACTGTTTCGTCAGTAAATCTGAGAGAGCTATTGATGGAGTATCCCGAAAGGCGCTAACTGCACCCGAAGTATAACCATCGCCGCCATGGCCGCCATCGCCGCCATCGCCGACGACTTCGCGATCATCGCCATCGCCGCCATTACCGCCATCGTCAACGACGTCGCGATCGCCGTCATTGCTGTCATCGCTGCCATCGCCGACGACGTCGCGATCGTCATCATCGCCACCGTCGCCATCACCGTACCAAATACCCATGAATTGCTTTAGGCCAGTTGTAATTTAAAAACACATCGGACTCGGGCAAACGAGTAAACTCCTTGGGGACACGGTTGCATGGAAGGAAAAAACACATAATAAAGGAAGTATTAAACTACTCAAATCATTTTTCCTGAAGTTTTAAAAGGAAAAATGATATTTTTTTTAATAAACTGTGGCCTGCATATAGCTAAAATCAGCCTGCGTTTAACATCGCTCTTTTTAAAACATTGTGACCTACATATAGCCAAAACTGGCCTGCGTTTAACATCGCCCATTAGAAAAACAATATGAACTATCTATTATGACGGTTTGATTCGTTATCTTTAGTGTAATTTTAAACTACCATAATATTTTTGCTATTTAAAAAGTTACTTTCAATATGAGTGACAGTGCACGCTCTTCATGCCCCGCGCGAAAGTACCTTTGTCACGGCAGTCCCCCACATGACGGTGCGCACGTCACTTGGAAGCCCGCTGAGCGCATGACAAATATGGCAGCGAGCAGACACTACAAGAAAATTGATATTTAGTGATGAAAATTTTGGTTACTAAATATTACGGTTTGATCATTAAATACATTTAGTGACCAAATTTAATCCGTCACAAGGTAGTTGCAAAAGTGTCGTTATAAAATGTCTTTAGTGATGATGAGTTCTCATCTTTCTTGTAGAGAAATCCGGGTTGCGATTTGTAAGGACCCCCCCTTTTTCAACGAAGGGGATCCTTATGCCCAGGGCGAGCGTCCCCCCAAGTGGTTCGCGTGTCCGAAGAGGTCTCGCCCTCTTACCTGACCCACGACCCAAGTGGCGGAACGTTCGCCCTGTAAGGCTATTGCATCATTACAGAAAACAACAATCGCAGAGTATAAAATTAAATTTGCGCGGGAGCAAGACATCACAGATTATCCCAGCATGATAAATAATAAAACATGGATACTGCCCACGAAGGGGTATATAGAGTCTCACAGAAATGATTCTACTAATCACAAGACGACAAAACATGTAGTCAAAAGGCGACAAAATGTCTAATCAAAAGTGATCTCTCATCCTCTCCTCAGAGTAGTACCCTCTCATCCGCGTAAAACGTCCGAGCTGGCTCAGGGAACTCCTCGTCGTCATGGGCACGTCTACGCTCGTCCATCCGCTCCTGCTCCGTTGGTGGGCGCATCGGTTCCTAAAATGATAACGTACAAGAGTACGTTAGCCACGACGGACCAAGTAAATCCCACGCTCCTCCCCAGCCCCCTAATGGGCACCGAGGAGAACACCTGCATGGAAAGTTAGCACAATAGCTGAAGCAAATATATATCTATCGGGGTTATATAAATGAAGCAGTAATCCGAAACAATTCAAAAAGAGGGAAAACCACTAAAGTAGTAAAATCACCCGCCATCGTATAACCCTCCTAACGGTGGTTATACGATGTCGGACCAAGGTGAGAGCATAAGAAATGTAAACATATGATATAGCGTGCATGTATGGTTGTCCTCCCTGTCACTCGAATAATGTGTCTCAATCACTTTCCCCTATGTCGACATAGTGACCTGTTAAGAGAAGGAGCTCACTTCCCAGGCCTCACCACCATGGCCAGACGGTGACAGTGGGTCGGTCGTTCCCACTTCTAGGTTATGGATACACCCCAAACTTCCTAGGCCTTCGTACCTCTATGAAGAATAGGTACTCTCAGTGGGAACACATCCTCACCTCGTGCGGAGATCCTCTCGGCACAACCAAATAGGTGTGAGACGGACCTGTGTGGAAGAGGTAGCTAGCCCCCGGTCCTCTTCACCACCAAAGCAAAAGAGTTCGTCGTCACAACTTCTCCCATAGTGTATATTATGGGGAAGCCGACGAACCCGCCACATCGGTAACCATGCACCCTCCCATGCCCTCATGCACAAGATGATAAATGAAGTAGTTATATATATCAATATTCAAACTTGAGAAATTAATTTATGATTGCACTTTTATGCTAAATTTAATTTACTTGGAGGCTAAGGTCTCCAAAACAGAGGGTGAAGTTTAAATAAAATAACAGTTTTCTGGGCAAACAGGTTTCTGAAACTTAGATTGCACTTTTATGACTAAATTTAATCCACTTGAAGGCTGTAAATCAGAAAGTACAAAACATGAAAGTTGTAGTAAAAATATTTATCTACCATATCATGTCTCACAAGATTTTCCTAACACAGAGTCTAAGGTCTCCAAAATGAGTGTTGAAGTTTGCATAAAATAACTGTTTGCTGGACAACAGCAAACTAGAGATATATTGGAACGTTTGAGGCCAAATTTAATTTATTTAGAAACCTCAGATTATAAAACTCAGAGCATGAAAGTTGTAGGGGAAACATTAAAATTTAATAGTGTGTCTAAGGTGTATGTTCTGATTTGGCCTCTAAGACATTCAAAATGGGGGCTAAACCTAAAAAAAATAACAGTTTTGAACAAAACAGAAATCTAAATTTTTCGGAATGATTAAATATAGTTTTCAAGTGCAAAATTAATTTAGTTAGGTGGTCTAAATCAGAAAACTTATAACATGAAAGTTGCAGTATAAATAAATATCTTAAATAATGTGTCTCACGTAAACTTTCCAGATCTGCCTCTAAGACAATTAATAATCCATTTTAAGAATGAGTAAAATTTCCAAAAGCTGACAGATTTTCTGCCTATTGAAATAATTATTCAGCGCACGGATCTTGGTGCAGATCCGATGGCGCCAGATCAGTTGGACCAACCTGAGTCCAACTAACCTTGCGGGGGATCCCGCCATCTTCTTCATGCAAAAATAAAAGAAAAGAAAAACGCCATGGCTGCTACGGGAACTTTTGCGGGGCATCTCCAAGGCGACCGGAGGTCCCTTTGCTCCGACCACCACCTCCATTAGGCACGCCCGGGGAGGGAGCTCCAGTGGGGGGGGGGGGGGGGGGGGGGGTCTGCCGGCGGACGGCCGGCCGCTGCCGGTGGTGGCCGGAAATTATTATTTTTATTTTTATTATTATTATTTTCGTTTGGAAGGAGGCCACCGGAGCGGTTTCCAACGAGTCTCCTCGCCTCAAGGGCCATGAGAGAGGGTCGTGGAGGCCCTCCCTCCCCTTCACACGTCCCATGCGAGGCCGAAACCCGCATCGGCGACGGAGGTTGTTGTGGGTGGTCCGAAGCTTCCAAGGCCGGGATCGCCGTCTCCGGTGATCGGAGTCGGCGAGGATCGACGAGAAGAGGATCTAAGGGCAGGGAGGAGTCATAAGAACTTACGTTCGTGCCGTTTAGGCGAGGGGATCGTCCCGCGGCCATTGCTAGTGGTGGAGTTCGCCCGAGTTCGTGGAGGAGGCTTGCCGGAAAGTCACCGGGGCTCTTCTATGGCTGGATGGTGGCTGTGGAGGTGGGAAAAACGAAATCCTAAGTGGAGGGGGGGGGGGAGGGGGTGAGGAGGAGTTAACTCCTCCTCCCTTGGTGAATCCGCCCCCCCCCCCCCCCCCCCCCCCCCCCCATCAGTTCCGAGCCGACCCACAACCTCCCAAGGCATTGGGAGGGGAAGAAATTAACTCCCAAAGCCAGCTATGGGCTTTGGGAATGATGGCACCATTAATGGGAGTTTAATACCCATTATTTTATGCTAAACAAATGTTATTTAATTAATTATAAAATATTTTCATCTGAAATATTTATCATAGCCTCTTGGGAACCTAATTAAATTTTGAAAATTATTTTGTAATTTTTGGGTATTGTTTTCTAATTTATTTTATTTATTTAGTGTTTTAATTATAGTTAAATCAAAATAAATAAATTTTATATTAAATATTAGATTTTAATTAATATAACTCTTTTTGATATTTATAGGACCCTATGATAAAATTTTGAGAGAGAAATAATGTCATTATCTTTTTTTTCTCAAATCTCCCCATTATTTAAATAATTAATTACTCAATAAAACATATTTTATAATTTATTTAAATGTATTTAATTACATTCTTAAGTGTCTATCCTATTTAGAATATCATCGGAATGTTGCGCTACAATTTCGGAGTTGATTGGGGTTCGTTCGTCACGATTCTTATCTAGCATTACTTAATAATTTGCCAATTATTTAAACAATTAAATAAATTATTTAAATATAGTCTGATACTTTATAGGTGTCTGCCCTAATCATGGCACATAATGCATCCCCTTGGATGTGTCAGTGAGTCACCACATCTCTAGTCGGCAATTTGATCGAGTCGGATAATTTTGTGTGCGTTTAGACTAATCAGGATAATTTGGGTTTGACATGATTTAGGTCGGTCATCTTGGTTAATAAGTATCATAATGGGTCGATTCGATTTGTTTTGAGTATTGTGCACTATTTGTGTATTAATTGAGTCTGCTAAGATCTAATGAGTCAATTCACAGCCTATGGGTCATTGTGTCCGTCTAACGTTGAAAATGTTTATGTAACCCGGTGGGTGAATTCTGCGACTTATTGGGTCAACAATACCCAATAGAGTACCAACCTATCATTTGGGTGCCAACCAAGCCCACAAAACCCTAGCGGTTCAATCAATCACGAAGGGGTCTAGATATTCGAAATTGGGATGTTACAAATCCAAAAAGTCAAACAAAATTTTCGTCCTCGAAAATTCGATTAGGTCATAGTATTTTCAAAGTCGAGCAAATCACTATACTTGAAAATAAGAAGTACAAAAAGATTTGAGTGTTACCTGAGGTAAAGAGGCCGGGGTAGAGTTCTCGCATCTGGTCCTCGGGTTCCCAGGTAGATTCCTCGGTCCCGCAGTTGTCCCATGGAACTCAGACAAGAGGGTCTCTCTTCCGCCGCAGGACCTTAGTCTCGGTATCCACGATCCGCACCGACTTGAGGGATACAGATCGGTCGGGTTCTACTGGTTCGGGGGTCTCCTGAATGACATGCTCCGGGCGTAATAGTGCGCGTCTCAATGAAGAGATGTGGAATACATCATGCAACCCCTGAAGCTCCGGGGGTAGCTCCAGCCTATATGCCACTTCGTCGATCCGTTCCGTGATGGTAAATGGCCCCATGTATCTTGGGCTCAACTTTCGTTGTCGGCGGAGTCGAGATACACCATGGTGAGGGCAGATCTTCAAGTAAACCTTGTCACCCACGGCGAACTCAACATGTCTATGATGGGCGTCGTAGTACTTGGCTTGGCGACTCTGGGCTTCACGCATCCGCTCCTGTATTAGCTGAACAATTTCTGTCATATTCTCCATGAAAACGGGCCCCAGGGCCCTCGGATCCGCATCTTGGGCCCAAGAAAGTGGAGTACGACATTTCCGGCCGTATAAAGCTTCGTATGGGGCCATGCCAATGCTTGCTTGATACGAGTTGTTATAGGAGAATTCGACTAAAGGTAGGAGCCGCTCCCATGGCTCCTTCTTATCCACCAAGCATAACCGGAGAAGATCCTCCAAGGTCCGGTTTGTGCGTTCGGTTTGCCCGTCTATTTGGGGATGAAATGATGTGCTGAATGCTAGTTTAGTCCCCAAATATGCTTGAACACTCCTCCATTCATTTGAGGTGAATCGACCATCCCGATCAGAGACTATGGTTTTTGGTACACCGTGGTACCGAACCACATTTTCAATGAAAAGGCGCACCAATTTTCCAACACCATCATCTTGGCGGTTGGGAATAAATCTCGCAACCTTCGTCAAACGGTCGACCACCACCCAGATAGAATCATTCCCGATCCGAGAGCGGGGAAGGCCATGGATGAAATCCATGGATATGTCTTCGAATTTCCACTCGGGAACGGGAAGCGGTTGTAGTAATCCGGCAGGGTTCCTGCACTCTGCCTTAACAAGCTGGCACGTCGGGCAATGTGTCACAAAAGTGACGACGTCTCGCTTCATCCCAGGCCACCAGAATGTTTTCTTCAGATCTGCATGCATCTTTGTGATCCCCGGGTGGATCGAGTAGCGAGTGTGATGGCTCTCATACAAAATCTCATGCCGAAACTGTCCACCTGAAGGGACGAACATCCTATCACGGAAGTAAAGGATTCCGTCCCGTATTTTAAAATCTGTGTGCTCTTTTCCAGCCTTCAAACGGGCAATCCCGTCCTCGAACAATGGGTCATCTTGCTGGGCATCTCTAATCCTGTCCCGAAGATCGCACTTGATCTCCGTCCAATACAACTGGTGTGCTGCCGCAATCGAATCTCCTCGGGTGATCACTGTGATCCCCATCTCTTCGCGTCCTCGTACTATATCTCTCGGAGTGCCGATCATCCAATTAGCTGAGGCTATAGGATTCCTGCTCAGGGCATCCGCAACAGTGTTTGCCTTGCCCGGGTGATACTGGAGGTCGAAGTCGTAGTCGCACAAGAACTCCAACCACCGTCTCTGTCGTAGGTTCAGCTCCCTCTGTGTGAATTTGTACTTGAGGATCCAGTGGTCCGAGAACACCTCACATCGTACGCCGTACAAGTAGTGCCTCCATATCTTTAGAGCAAAGACCACCGCACCCAGCTCCAAGTCGTGTGTGGCGTAGTTTTTCTCGTGCACTTTTAGCTGCCTCGAGACGTAGGCAACCACCTTCCCATGTTGCATCAAGACCGCTCATAAGCCCTGCTGACATGCGTCTGTGTACACCTGGAAGCCTTCCTGGCCCGATGGTATGGTCAGTATAGGAGCTGAGGTGAGCCTCCCCTTCAACTCCTGGAAGGCCTCTTCACACTGCGATGTCCATATAAATTTCGCATCCTTCTTTGTTAGCGACGTCAGTGGTAGCGCGATCTTAGAGAATCCCTCTACGAACTTGCGGTAATATCCCGCAAGCCCGAGAAAACTCCTTACATCTGCTGCGGAGCGAAGTTGCGGCCAATCCCTGACAGTCCTAACCTTAGCTGGGTCCACTGCTATGTCGTTGGCGCTGACGATGTGACCCAAGAATCCAACCTCCTTAAGACAAAATTCGCACTTTGAAAACTTTGCGTATAGTTGGTGTTCTCGCAACTTTTGCAGCACTTTCTCTAGGTGTGTGACATGCAGCTCTTCCGATGCCGAGTACACCAGAAAGTCATCGATGAATACAATGACAAAATGGTCGAGGAAGGGTTCGAACACCCGATTCATTAGAGACATGAATGCTGCCGGGGCATTGGTGAGACCGAACGGCATCACTGTGAACTCGTATTGCCCGTAACAAGAACAAAACGCAGTCTTCTCGATGTCCTTATCATCAATCCTGAGCTGGTAGTATCCCGACCGGAGGTCGAGTTTGGAGAAGCACCGAGCCCCCTGTAATTGATCAAACAATTCTTCTATCCTTGGGAGTGGATAGGTATTTTTCACGGTGAGCCGGTTCAACTCCCGGTAGTCGATGCAGAGTCGGAGGGATCCGTCCTTCTTCTTCACGAAGAGTACAGGTGCTCCCCAAGGAGAAGAGCTGGGTCGGACGAATCCCGAGTCTACCAATTCTTGAAGCTGCACTCTGAACTCTGCTAGCTCTTTTGGCGCCATCCGGTAAGGAGATCTCGAGACCGGACGAGCCCCGGGAAGGAGGTGGATTTTGAAGTCCTCTTCTCGGTGTGGAGGCAGGCCTGGGAGCTTCTCCGGGAAGACATCCGGAAATTCCTTTACCACTTTTACTTCGGCCAATTCTATGGTCTGCCCCATCATCTCAAAGTAGACCACGAACACCTCATCACCTCTCATGGTGGCCTTCGTTGCCTGTATTGAGTTAAGCACGAGACGAGAGATAAACGGTATACCTTGATAGGTGATTGTCCCTCCCGTTGGCACTTGGAGGGTCACCTTCCTGCTCTGACAGTCTATCTGTGCTGCATGATCCGCGAGCCAGTCCATTCCTAATATCAGGTCAAATCCTGACAGCTGGAGTACTGCTGCTTCAACCTCCATCTCCCGATCATCAATCTTTACTTTGAATTTGCATAAATCTGAGGAGATCATCTCCGATCCATTAGGGAGTCGTACCCGCAGTGGGGTTCCTTGTGAGGTAAACCACTCCTGGCTCCTGATGTATGAAATCATGAGACACAAAGGAGCGAGTGGCTCCCGTGTCAAAGAGCGCTCGAGCAGCCCGATCGTTGATCCAGAGGATCCCTGAGGTTTCAATTTAATCGATTGGTATATATATATATATTTTGACGGTGATAAATATAAGCACGTAATAAAAGGTATCACAAGTAATGTGCAAAATATGCATATGTATATAAGATTTTCCGTACCGTTCACCACGTCCGCGGTGGCTCGATCCCTCTCTAGATCCAAGGCATAAACCTGCTGGGGAGGTCGCTGCTGTCCTCTACCCGGCTGGCCTCGTCCACGACCTCCGCCCCGGTGAAAGTCCCGATGTCCATCCCTGTGTGCCAGTAGGGGGCACTGAGGTCGTAGATGCCCCAACTCGTTGCAGTGGAAACAACGCCTCTCAAAAGGTCGTTGCTCTACCACGTATGCTGGTGCAGGAAGGGCTCGCTGCTGTGCTGGGGGAGGCGGTGGTGTCCTCCTCTGATGATAATCACGAGGTGGCTGGTGGCGATCTCCTCGATCATAGCCCCTATGTTCTCCCCGATCGTTTCCGCATCCGCGCTGGTGCCTGGTCCCCTGACCCCTCTGATCATGTCCTTGGGGTGTCTTTGCTATTCTCTTCAACCTGTTCCTTTCCCTGGTGGTTTTTAAGTCAGCCTCCATCGTCTTTGCAAGGTGAACGATGACCTCAAAGGGAGCGTGAGCTGCTGTCATCAATGGTTGACAGATGGAGTCGTTGAGGCCCTGAAAGAACCTCTTGGCCCGGTTCTCATCCTCTATGGCCATGATACCAGCATATCAGGCAACGTGGGAGAACTCCCGCTGATACTCTATAACTGTCCTAGTACCTTGCCGAAGATGAAGAAAGCGTTCCTGGAGCTCTGTCCGGTCGGAGCTAGAAATGAAGTGCTCCATCATCAAGGTAGAAAATTTTCTCTAGGAAATCTCAGTCAGTTGACGGTCCCTATAGGTGGTCTGTAGGACGGACCTCCACCACTGCCTAGCATATCCCTCCAGAAGGGTGGCGGCTAGGGAAACCGCATAGTAGGAAGGGC
The DNA here is from genome assembly GCA_033032865.1 of Dactylorhiza incarnata. NCBI lineage: Eukaryota > Viridiplantae > Streptophyta > Magnoliopsida > Asparagales > Orchidaceae > Dactylorhiza > Dactylorhiza incarnata. The sequence continues at coordinate 339,897 of JAWHQI010000222.1, forward strand.
AGTGCATTCCCCTGAGTAGCTCCTCAATCCTCTCCAGCCAATCCTCTGTCTGGATGGCCGATTCTGTCCCTTTGAAGACCTGGGGACGAAAGCTCCTGAACATCACCAATCTCTCTGCATCTGTCGGGCCTTGTGCCTGTGGCGACAACTACTGCTGTAGTGAGGCCCGGAAAGTATCTAGCAGTGCAGTGAGAGTCTTCCCTAACTCTGTTTGGTGAAACGGGGTCGGCTGGGCCGGTGCCGCCTGGCCAGTGGGTGCAGCAGGAGGTGGAGGGGCCCACTCATCAACTGGGGTGCCGGGGCGATATATGTCCTCGTCGGTGTCGTCGGTGTTCTCGTTTCTTATCCCGAGACTAGGCTCCCGAAAATCCTGCTTCAATTTATATAAAAAAAATGTGTGTCAGAACTGTCTAATCAAGCTAATAGGTAAGTATTTGGTCGAAGAATTGGTTCGGTTGGGTTTCCTTAGCGAAACTTTGCGTGACGTTTTATCATGAATCTTTTGCGGTCCACCACGCTTCCGATGCATAGTTCATCCTCGAACTAGGTATCGTATTACGGTGGACCACCTGTGATGATTTTATAAATCTGGATCGTTTTTTTTTGCTCTGATACCCTTGTAAGGACCCCCCCTTTTTCAACGAAGGGGATCCTTATGCCAGGGCGAGCGTCCCCCAAGTGGTTCGCGTGTCCGAAGAGGTCTCGCCCTCTTACCTGACCCACGACCCAAGTGGCGGAATGTTCGCCATGTAAGGCTATTGCATCATTACAGAAAACAACAATCGCAGAGTATAAAATTAAATTTGCGCGGGAGCAAGACATCACAGATTATTCCAGCATGATAAATAAGAAAACATGGATACTGCCCACGAAGGGGTATATAGAGTCTCACAGAAATGATTCTACTAATCATAAGACGACAAAACATGTAGTCAAAAGGCGTCAAAATGTCTAATCAAAAGTGATCTCTCATCCTCTCCTCAGAGTAGTACCCTCTCATCCGCGTAAAACGTCCGAGCTGGCTCAGGGAACTCCTCGTCGTCATGGGCACGTCTACGCTCGTCCATCCGCTCCTGCTCCGTTGGTGGGCGCATCGGTTCCTAAAATGATAACGTACAAGAGTACGTTAGCCACGACGGACCAAGTAAATCCCACGCTCCTCCCCAGCCCCCTAATGGGCACCAAGGAGAATACCTGCATGGAAAGTTAGAACAATAGCCGAAGCAAATATATATCTATCGGGGTTATATAAATGAAGCAGTAATCCGAAACAATTCAAAAAGAGGGAAAACCACTAAAGTAGTAAAATCACCCGCCATCGTATAACCCTCCTAACGGTGGTTATACGATGTCGGACCAAGGTGAGAGCATAAGAAATGTAAACATATGATATAGTGTGCATGTATGGTTGTCCTCCCTGTCACTCGAATGATGTGTCTCAATCACTTTCCCCTATGTCGACATAGTGACCTGTTAAGAGAAGGAGCTCACTTCCCAGGCCTCACCGCCGTGGCCAGACGGTGACAATGGGTCGGTCGTTCCCGCTTCTAGGTTATGGATACACCCAAACTTTCTAGGCCTTCGTACCTCTATGAAGAATAGGTACTCTCGGTGGAAACACATCCTCACCTCGTGCGGAGATCCTCTCGGCACATAACCAAATAAGTGTGAGACGGACCTGTGTGGAAGGGGTAGCTAGCCCCTGGTCCTCTTCACCACCAAAGCAAAAGAGTTCGTCGTCACAACTTCTCCCATAGTGTATATTATGGGGAAGCCGACGAACCCGCCACATCGGTAACCATGCACCCTCCCATGCACTCATGCACAAGGTGATAAATGAAGCAGTTATATATATCAATATTCAAACTTGAGAAATTAATTTATGATTGCACTTTTAGGCTAAATTTAATTTACTTGGAGGCTGTAAATCAGAAAGTACAAAACATGAAAGTTGTAGTACAAATATTTATCTACCATATCAAGTCTCACAAGCTTTTCCTAAAACAGAGTCTAAGGTCTCCAAAACAGAGGGTGAAGTTTATATAAAATAACAGTTTTCTGGGCAATCAGGTTTCTGAAACTTAGATTGCACTTTTATGACTAAAATTAATCCACTTGAAGGTTGTAAATCAGAAAGTACAAAACATGAAAGTTGTAGAAAAATATTTATCTACCATATCATGTCTCACAAGATTTTCCTAACACAGAGTCTAAGGTCTCCAAAATGAGTGTTGAAGTTTGCATAAAATAACTGTTTGCTGGACAAAACATCACACTAGAGATATATTGGAACGTTTGAGGCCAAATTTAATTTATTTAGAAACCTCAGATTATAAAACTCAGAGCATGAAAGTTGTAGGGGAAACATTAAACTTTAATAGTGTGTCTAAGGTGTATGTTCTGATTTAGCCTCTAAGACATTCAAAATGGGGGCTAAACTTAAAAACAATAACAGTTTTGAACAAAACAGAAATCTAAATTTTTCGGAATGATTAAATATAGTTTTCAAGTGCAAAATTAATTTAGTTAGGTGGTCTAAATCAGAAAACTTATAACATGAAAGTTACAGTATAAATAAATATCTTAAATAATGTGTCTCACGTAAACTTTCCAGATCTGCTTCTAAGACAATTAATAATCCATTTTAAGAATGAGTAAAGTTTCCAAAAGCTGACAGATTTTCTGCCTATTGAAATAATTATTCAGCGCACGGATCTTGGCGCAGATCCGATGGCGCCAGATCAGTTGGACCAGCCTGAGTCAAACTAACCTTGCGGGGGATCCCGTCATCTTCTTCATGCAAAAATAAAAGAAAAGAAAAACGCCATGGCTGCTACGGGAACTTTTGCGGGGCATCTCCAAGGCGACCGGAGGTCCCTTTGCTCCGACCACCACCTCCATTAGGCACGCCCGGGGAGGGAGCTCCAGTTGGGGGGGGGGGGGGGGGGGGGGGGGGTCTGTCGGCGGCCGGCCGCCGCCGGTGGCGGCCGAATATTTTTTTTTTCGTTTGGAAGGAGGAGGCCACCGGAGCGGTTTCCGACGAGTCTCCTCGCCTCAAGGCCATGAGAGAGGGTCGTGGAGGCCCTCCCTCCCCTTCACACGTCCCATGCGAGGCCGAAACCCGCATCGGCGACGGAGGTTGTTGGGGGTGGTCTGAAGCTTCCAAGGCCGGGATCGCCGTCTCCGGTGATCGGAGTCGGCGGGGATCGACGAGAAGAGGATCTAAGGGCAGGGAGGAGTCATAAGAACTTACGTTCGTGCCGTTTAGGCGAGGGGATCGTCGCGCGGCCATTGCTAGTGGTGGAGTTCGCCCGAGTTCGTGGAGGAGGCTTGCCGGAAAGTCACCGGGGCTCTTCTATGGCTGGATGGTGGCTGTGGAGGTGGGAAAAACGAAATCCTAAGTGGAGGGGAGGTTTATATAGGAGTGGGGGCTGATTTTAGGGTTTGAGGAGGAGTTAACTCCTCCTCCCTTGGTGAATCCGCCCCCCCCCCCCCCCCATCAGTTCCCAGCTGACCCACCACCTCCCAAGGCATTAGGAGGGGAAGAAATTAACTCCCAAAGCCAGCTATGGGCTTGGGGAATGATGGCACCATTAATGGGAGTTTAATACCCATTATTTTATGCTAAACAAATGTTATTTAATTAATTATAAAATATTTTCATCTGAAATATTTATCATAGCCTCTTGGGAACCTAATTAAATTTCGAAAAATTATTTTGTAATTTTTGGGTATTGTTTTCTAATTTATTTTATTTATTTGGTGTTTTAATTATAGTTAAATCAAAATAAATAAATTTTATATTAAATATTAGATTTTAATTAATATAACTCTTTTAGATATTTATAGGACTCTATGATAAAATTTTGAGAGAGAAATAATGTCATTATCTATTTTTCTCAAATCTCCCCATTATTTAAATAATTAATTACTCAATAAAACTTATTTTTATAATTTATTTAAATGTATTTAATTACATTCTTAAGTGTCTATCCTATTTAGAATATCATCGGAATGTTGCGCTAAAATTTCGGAGTTGATTGGGGTTCGTTCGTCACGATTCTTATCTAGCTTTACTTAATAATTTGCCAATTATTTAAACAATTAAATAAATTATTTAAATATAGTATGATACTTTATAGGCGTCTGCCCTAATCATGGCACATAATGCATCCCCTTGGATGTGTCGGTGAGTCACCACATCTCTAGTCGGGAATTTGATCGAGTCGGATAATTTGGTGTGCGTTTAGACTAATCAGGATAATTTGGGTTTGACATGATTTAGGTCGGTCATCTCGGTTAATAAGTATAGTAATGGGTCGATTCGATTTGTTTCGAGTATTGTGCACTATTTGTGTGTTAATTGAGTCTACTAAGATCTAATGAGTCAATTCACAACCTATGGGTCATTGTGTCCGTCTAATGTTGAAAATGTTTATGTAACCCGGTGGGTGAATTCTGCGACTTATTGGGTCAACAATACCCAATAGAGTACCAACCTATCATTTGGGTGCCAACCAAGCCCACAACACCCTAGCGGTTCAATCAATCACGAAGGGGTCTAGAAATTCGAAATTGGGATGTTACACGATTAGCCAAAAACCTCACTCCTCCACTAAGATAATGTGGTCATGGGTGAGAAAGTGGGTTGAACCAAGAGAAAATCAAACTCACTATCTCCGCAATGAACTGCGCCCGACGGTCGCTCCCCCGCGCCGTGCGGCACGCCCTCCGCCCCTTTGTATCGTCCTAGCACAGCTCTGATCGTGCTTTTACAGTGCTCCTGCTCGATGCTCGATGCGTACTTGACACCGCTAAGTTCGTAACGTGCCTTTTACCTGCGCGCACTTGAATATTGCAAAGTTCATAGTGCGCGCAGTTGCTAACTCTACTTTCCTTCTTGAGACTACAGAATTCGCACATTGCTATCAGAATCGTCAACGAAGTTGCCCAAAGTGCCCGAACTGACCAGGGGGCAAAATCGTCATATTCAGAAAGTGGCGATCTATGTGCTCTCGATCAACGGTTGAGATCGGTCTGTCAGGTGGTTACGGTGATTGCAACGGCAAAATTACCGGGCCGCCCCAGCCAAATCTATAAAAAGGACCATGAACCATCATTTGGAGGGATCTGACATTCTGCACCCGAGAGAGCTTTCTAAAGAATTCATTCATCCCGCAGTGTATATCTCCCTATCGCCATGAGTCGTCATCCCTCCCGCACCGGTATGAATGGTCTGCGGGCGTGACCGAACCGCCACTTTCATAGCAAGCAATTTACAATCATTTCAAAGAATGGGATGACTACTCCAGGTCCACCGCGGATTCCTTGACTCAACCGGTTACACAACTTTTGGCCGGGAGACGCAGCGGAAGTGGAGCATCTTATTTGGGGATAACCCTAGAGGAAGGACTCAACTCTTGGTTATCCCCAACTAAGACCCTATGACATCATAGAAAGATCCGATAATTAGCGCAGGACCTAAGTTAGCACCGCAAGCATAATAAAGTGCAACATAAATTGCGGAGCTGAGTAATAAAGTACTTAACAGAAAGGAAGGCCGAAGGCAAGTGCCGAATTAACTGGACCAGTACGAGACTGGAGTATCGAAAAGAACGAACAGAAAGGAATAAACAATTGACCAGTGCGAGACTGGAGTACTGCAAAGAATGAACCGAAGCAGCAAGTACAAGACCAGTACGAGACTGGAGTATTGAAAAGAACGAACAGAAAGAAATAAACAATTGACTAGTGCGAGATTGGAGTACTGAAAAGAATGAACTGAAGCAATAAGTACAGGACTAGTACGAGACTGGAGTATTGAAAATAACGAACAGAAAGAAATAAACAATTGACCAGTGCGAGACTAGAGTACTGAAAAGAATGAACTGAAAGAAGTAAGTACAGGACCAGTACAAGACTGGAGTATTGAAAGGTATGAACGAAAGCAGTAAAAGCAAGACCAGTACGAGACTGGAGAACATAAATAAATAAACATGTTAGTAGTCCAATCACTCCATAATCAGGAGGCTTCCGTGTCGTCTCTATTCTTAGGAGGAAATTTTGTTCTTTCCCCGTTCATAGAGGCCATCTCCGTTCAGGAGCTCGTTTATCTTAGTTATAGATCGGGTTTGACTTATATTTTATGAGACTTCTTATTACTGTGTGCTTTGGGTTTATATTTTAATTATCATGTCGTTATTGATTCGAAATATCGTCTCGCGGTCGTGACTCGATCGCGTGTTTCGATGCTTTTAACTCAGTCGATTTTTTGCCGTAATTAGCAAGTTTACCATTTATCTTTAATCGACTCACCCAATTATACTATATAGTGAAGATAACACGCCGAGGGCCCACAAATTTTCCCAAATAATTTAGTTCATTTTAGGGCGTTATTTTGCTCGTAGAAATCTTATTTAGGCTTTTAAAATTATCAAAAGAATTGATAAAAATTCCAAACTTTGATAGTATTTGTAAAATGGCCTAAATTAGAGCTTATAATTTTTTTGGAATTTTCCAAAGTTATTTGGGCTTTTAATTCCTTTAATTAAAATTTGTAAAGACATTTAAAAATAGCAAAACCCAACCTAAAATTCTCAAAAAATTACTGAAGTTGTCCCTCTGGGTGGGGAACATTTTTCATGTTGGAAGGTTTTGCCAGAAGGGCTTAGTTTGATCTAAAAAAAAATCAGCAAGTAGAAGGTTAAGTTGGAGTGCGGATAAAGGATTAGGTTGGAAGCTAGGGGCGCTGGACCGCGCGTCCTTCCCTTGCCCCCACAGCGGATCTGGGCTAATCCGCTGCGGGGAGGGCGGCACAGAAGTTGAGGGGAGGGCGGGAAACAAGATTCCCGTCGCCGTCCGATCTCATCAAGAGATCGGACGGCAGTTGTTGCCCCTCCCGACGAGACAGAGGGTGGCTGCCTCTACCACCACCGAGAGGCAGTTGTCTGTCGCCGGCGCCGCCCCCGGTCGACTCGTCGTGGGTCATAGATCACGCCGACGGTGGTCCGGCGGCCTGGCGCCGCCGGCCATCGTTGGTTTTTAAGGAAAAAGGGGAGGAAGGGCGGTGGCGCGGCCTGCATGGGCCATACAGGCCATGGCCGCGTCACCCCCCCCCCCCCCCCCCCGCTGGGAGGGCCTTCCCCCGCCCCTGGCTGGTTCGTCGGGGGTGGGGCTTACCTTCGATGGTTGCCCGGCAGCCAGGCACCGCCGGCCGCTGCCGGGAGTGGCCGCCATAGCGGTACAGGAAAAACAGAGGGGGAGGGGGAGAGCTTGCTGGTGCCGCCTTCCCTCGTCGGAGCTGAGGTCCCTGGGTGTGGACCTACTCCCCCAGCGCCACCACCGGCACTGGGGGTGCGGCTTTCATGGCCAAGCCTCCACCCGAGCCTGGGCAAGGCTCGGGTGGCGCTGGCGGCGCTCCGGCGATGGGGAGGGCGTCCGATTTTCCTCAGGGGAGTGGGAAGGGGGAGGAGGGGGTTGTCCACCTGAAGAGCGGGGGGGCTCGGGAGGAGGAAGGTCGTCCGACCATGGAAGGGGGCGACGGTGGATGCTCGGGGAGGGCTTCTCCGGTAGGGCGGTGGCTCGGGCAGGGAGGGGGAGGAGGCTGGGGGGTGTACTCAGCAAGGGGGGTCCCTTTTATAGGGAAGGAGGGGGGCCTCCCTCCCTTTATCCCCGACGTGGGACTAAAGGGAGGGGTGGGTGGGGGGAGATATTTTCTCCCCCCCCCCCTCCCTCCACTACCCTAGGGTGGGCTGCCCACTAATGGGCAGCCCTCCTCTCCTAGTGAGGAGGTGGGTGGATCCTCTTCTTTAGGGTTGATTGCAAAATTATGGTTTGGTGTGTGTGTGGGGGGGGGGGGGGGGGTTGACCAAAGTCAACCCTATGGTGGGGTCCCTTATGTAGGTCAAGGTCCAAGGGGTCCACTAAGACTTATTGCAGTTGATTCCGAGTTCGTATGTTCCGTATTTCGTACGTTATGCCGTGGCGGTCTACAAAACCTAAAGCGGACATATTTCCAGTATGACTTCGGATCAGAGTGCAAAGAGTTCTGTGGCGCTCGTATGGATAATACGAGTCTAACGAAACTGACGGGAGTCGATTCGGAGTACGTTTGGTCACTATTCCACAATAAGGTGGTTGTGACGCGCTACGCCACTCAAAATGGTTATTTTCTCTAAACGACCTTGGATCGGGATGAAACGAATTCCGTTGCGCTTGTATCGGTCGTACGAGTATAACAGAACTGACAGAAGTCGATTTTGAGTATGTCTGGTCACTATTCCACAATAATGTGGTTGTAATGCGTTACGACACTCAGAACAGTCGTTTTCTCTAAATGACCTCGGATCGGGATGGAATGAATTTCGTTGTGCTCGTATCGGTCATACGAGTCTAATGGAACTGACAGAAGTCGATTTGGAGTACGTCTGGTCACTATTCCATATTAATGCGGTTGTGACGTGCTACGATACTCAAAACGGTCGCTTTCTCCAAACGACCTCAGATCGGGATGGAACGAATTCCGTTGTGCCCATATCGTTTGTACGAGTCTAACGGAACTGACAGAAGTCGATTTGGAGTTTCTTAGCGCAATATCCCATATTCGGGTCACTTTCTGTCTTTTGTGGTTACTTTTATTTGGTCCACTAGGGTCTAGGGACTCAATAAAAGTCGGGATGTTACACGCCGTCTGTGGGAAAGGTGTTCCCCAAACTCTGCAAAGACTTTTCGAAGACAGTATTCGCTTCGTAGCAATACTCGTGACTAACAACAATGACAAGAAGAAGTGCTTGCACCACCGATGGCTCAATCCTGGAAGGACGCATTATCACACTCCCTCTCATTCACTCATCAACGCGCCTCCCGCCGAAGAGAGCGTGTTAGCACCCGTTGGCGCACTGGAGGTGCACGTACGCCAGATGGAGGAGCAACAAACTGAAATGCTGGCTCTCCTCAGAAACCTCGGAGCCCCGCGAGCTCCCGTTCTGCCTGCCACACCAATCATCCCACCCCCTTGATCCCGAATCATGCTCCATTGGGGGAGGCTTCCCAAGAAAAAGATACGTACGAAGAAAAATACTTGGCCACGCATCCGGTCCGCCCCGCCAGGGGCGTTAGAGGAGAACCCCTCCACCATCAGCAAGGAGGGGTAAAAATCGATTAAGCCATAGGAAAGCCCACTCGCGAGGAAATCCCGCGATGTGATAGCCAAAGAGTATGGATAGATCGGGCGTCGGGGCATCTTTGCACGCCGCCCTCTACATCGTGGCTCCTCCCTGATACAACAAATCCCGGTCTATCCAATTCCGCACGGTTTCAAGCTTCCCAACATCGAAACATTTGATGAGACGGATGTTTCGCCGGAGCACATCAACCATTTCACCACCATTATGAGTATCTATAACGCCGTTGATTAGCTCATCTGTCAAGTGTTTCCGGCAACACTCAAGGGGCAGGCGTCCACTTAGTTCCATTCTCTGCGGGATGGGTCCATCAACAACTTCACCGAGTTAGCCCAGCAGTTTACAGACAAAGTAAAGTGAAGTAAGTAACAAAGGTAACCTTGATTTATAGGAATGCTCATACAAACCTATAGACCAAGGGGTCGTTTAGCAAGGCCTACCATATAAAAAGTCTCATACTAATTTATACGATAGGGGTAGAGGTTTATGCTATGACATGCAGTGTTATGCTGATTAATATTATGTTCACACAAGTGCAACACACGCACCCGATTCTATACGCACAGACCTTTAGTTCCCCCTTTTGGAGCTAGCAATACTCCCAGGATACCTCCATAGTGGCAAATGGAGGCGGTGGGTTGGGCTTCGCCCACCTCTAGGTTGGTATTCACACTACCTAACCTAGACCTTTCGTACACCTCAATGCGAAGAACACAACCGCGGAGCGCCTGCGTACTCTTACTGGCTGGTCCATCAGACTTTTCCTTGGATAAGTGATAATCACACATGCCGAGTCAAAGTATCGATGTCGGTGCGAACGACCGTCCAATATTAAAAACCCACCATCTTTATGCACATACAAATATGATTATTATATGTCTCCGAGCCTTAGGCTCCCCGGGCTAACCTGCCCATCTCAACAACCTTCCGAGCCACCAGCTCGCCGGACTATCCCGTCCGTTCCTACAACCACCGAGTCTACCGCTCGTCGGACCAAACCAACTAACCACTCACATCACGGGGATGTGGATGAGTGTATTATTAAGTTAAACTTGCATAACAATTTATTTCTATAGTTTTGGGTTAACCATGGACTTCCCGAGGACTACCCTGTGAGGGGCTCGCAGTGGTACTAGGAGCTATGATGGGCTGAACCCCAAAGCTCCCTTTCTAAGACACTTATTCTTATTGGTGTCTAACCTTGACCTGACCACTATTAATGCTACACTTACTAACACTATGCGTGTTTTACTCCACTCCAAGGGAATGACAATCTCTCGTCAATCCCAAGCACACTCATGCCTCCTAGTCAAACAGACATCTCACTCCTACCCTCTTTTGGTGACCCCTTCCAAACTCAATCAGTATGGGTGCACCAACTTCTTAACTCCCCATGTAAGACCTACAAGTTTATCTTAATTCAACATTTTCACTATACGCAGATCACTTAAACTACTTGATGAATAGAAAGAGAAAGACTCCAAATGATCATCCAAATGACCCAAGATTATTATTGGGATTGTGTTATGACATTTTTATACTAACTCCAGAAATTCACAATTTTCCTAATTTATTTGCCATTTATTATAATTTCTCCAAATTTAGGGAACTTATGACTTTGAACACCAAGTGTAGATTTCTGATAAGTTATGACCTTAATAAAATTTGTACAACTATATATCATTAAAACAAAATCCACATATGAATTTCATAAATTTCTAGAAAGGTTTTGACCTCTAATTAAAATATTTGATTAATTTATCAAAATCAAGGATTAACAAAGAAAGTACCAAAAATACTCGTTCAAAAATTACAAGAAAAAAACAGGTGTCTAAGGTGATCAGAAAAGTTCACTTCTTGAGTTCCATAATTTTCCAAATACATTTAACCATGTAAACCCTTTATTTAAATAAATAAATTCTATGACACTTTGTGAAGAGAACCATATATAATCTCCTCAAAAAATTATATTAAAATTAACAGATCACATTCTTTACCTAAAAAGTCCTCTGACCCATTTTCATGATTTTCCAGTGTATATATAATCCTTAATTAATTCCCCTTATAAAGAGGTCAAACAATGGACTTGTGAATGAAGTACTATTTAGATCAATCTAAAATTCACAATAAAATTATCAAAGAACAATATAACTAATACTAGCTTGCTGCCAAAATTTTATGAACATCCAAGGCAATATGATTATGTAAATTCTTCTTATAAGAAAGTGCCCTAATTGGTTCTTAACTAATTCAGAGGGGATAAATGTTCCTAAAAATTCCAGGTAAATTATCTAGGGCATAATACCATCCTATGAACCTCTCTACCAAGTTCCAAGTCAATTCAAGGACATATGACTCTATGTCCTTCAATAGGTTCAACATATAACCCTAAGGTTTGAACTAGGGTTCTAGGACACATCCACCCCAAATCACCCCAACCCACTTGTGAGGGTGTTTTATAGGATAATAAATTAGTGGCCAAGTTTTCATCACTTTTGGATGAGGATTGACCACTCCAACCCATCAAGTGCACCTTGACCTAATATTCCCCTGGTTTGACCAAATTTGTGTTACTTAACTACCCAACCAAATCAATCTCAAATGGGATGAATTTTTTACCAGAGTCATGACATGACCCTGAAAACCACCCAACAAAATTTGGAAGGGTTTGGAGGTCTCTAGACCCTAAAATTAAATCATACATGTTTATTAAATGTTTGCAAAAACTATAGAAAAAAGGTCCTCCAAAAATTCTAATTTTTGGATATATTGCGGGTGTGGATATAAGTTGGCTATCTTCCAAGTTTTAGAGCATTTGGATGACTGGATTGATGGGGGCACTCAAATCAATCTCTGGTCAACCCTATGTATATGCTGCACCATTTTGAGTGTTGTGGTCAGACCACTGGTCCAATTGGTGTGAAAGCAATTTTAAAATAAACTAGACCTCACGGGATAAAAGTTTGATGTTGAACATTTTTCCAGTAGAGGGCTCTAACTATTTTTAATAGTTAATCTGAGTTTCAACATAATATGTGACATAAATCAAAACAATGAAATAATATTAATTCAAATCATAACATCAGCCTGCACGCATCTTGAACCAGGGATGGGCGCCATCCTTTCATAGTCTCCAGTGAGCCAACGACCATGATTGGCCCGACCTGGGCGAGCTTCTCCCTCGATTTTCCGGCCACCTGAGCGCTGCCCCGGTCGTCCAATGCCACCACCACCTTTGTTGAGGTGGTGGCCGGCGATGGACGGTGATTGGCCGGCCGGAGGTGGCCGGAATCGGGAAGTAGGGCAAGAAAAAGAAAGCTTGATCCCAAGCTTTCGGCCATGCCGATCCAAGTCCAATTGGCCCCAAACCGAGCCACCAATGATTGCACATCTATCCATAGAGAGAGAGAGAGAGGAGGAGGGGAGGACCTGAGTGGTGGCCTGAAGCCACGCCGATCACTGGTCTGTCATTGTTGGACGTGAGCTCTTGGGTGCCATGCAACTTCTACACCAATTTGCTCGAAATCCTCAGGTAAATGGGGGGGGGGGGGGATGATGTTTTGAGTCCCCTGAAGGTTATAAATTGATCAATTTGGGGAGAGGGAGGGTCTCTCCTTGATTTCACCATTAGTGGCCATGAAAGCTTATTTTTGTCCATGGTGAAAACCACCAAATTCAGCCCTTTGTGGGATGGAAAACCTCTTAAACTTCTCCTAGCTGATAGAGAGGATGGATCCCCATCAATTGAGAAGGCCTCTGACCTCCCTTGGCCATGAATGTCATCACTCCTTCTCTTTCTCTCTCCTCCATTTTTGGGGAAAATGAGATTTCTCTCTCCTAGCCATCAATTACAGAAATTGAGTGGCAACTCTAGTAATTATCAGCCTCCTAAGCTAATGCACTACTCCAATTGGGCCTAGCCCAAGTGGATTGAGCTTGATTAGGCCAAATTAGGGTAGTTTGACCTAAACTAGGGTTGAGATGACTTGGGTCAAATTGGCCAAATTGGTGGCCCCTCTTTCTTTTCATCTTTTGATTGTTGTTTCCGTCTTTATTTGATGGGGCTTTTAGGTCCATTGGGTCCCCAATACCATTATGAGGTTAGGGGCAAGGTCAATTTGGCAAGGTGGATGCCAATTGACCATAATTAAGCTACTTTGACCCCCTTTGGGGTTTGGGTTGACTTTGGTCAACTTGACCACTTTGGTTGACCCCCAATGGGTCCTTGGTGCTCTAAGGGACCCCTTAAAGGGTTAGGTATGCTATGGTGGGGTCAAGGGGTCAAGGTGAGGCCCTAAAGTCCAACCATATGCTTGGTAACTGGAAATTGCTATCTGCAGACCATGGTGATCTTCACCTTCATGCCTAAGCTCTTATGATCTCTTTGTGCTTCCTAGGTTTTGTCATGACCTAGTCATGACAAAATCATCTTAGGGGTCTAGTTATTTGAGGGATGTTACAAAAGTTGGGACTGATGTTAAGAAGGTGACATGCGACGTCAGGGCTCACTCCCGACATGTCTGAGGCTAACCACGCAAAAACATCTAGATTGTCCAAAAGGCATTGGATGAGACTGCCTTATCTTCCTCCCTAAGATCTGCATTGATGGAGACGGTTCTATCCCATCTCCTCCTGAAACATTAATATGTTGAACCTCCTGGGCGGGCTCCACATGAGTTCCCTCTACTCGGGCTACTACCTGCGCGGACTCGCCTACGATCATTTCTCAAGTGTTCGCGGGTGACCGCTCATCCTGGGGAGTTCTCGCCTGCATCTTCTGGGGCTTCGAGTAGATTTTGTTGCTTGCGTCCGCGCACCGGGCGATTTCACCGGTTGCAAGAATCTGAAGGTCGCATGTTCGAACTGTTGGCGCTAGAATTGTCACCAACTCTTCACACTCAACGAGCACTCCGGGGACAGAGAGCGGGATCGGAAACTGCAAGTAACCGCTTACTAACCCGCGGGACAAGAAAAATAGAAACCGGAAAAGCAGATGCCGCGGGAAGTGGCGGACACGAGATTTGGCCCGCAACGGCGAATGCCTCTCTTGCTGCGGGATTTTTATATTCCACAAGATTCTATTACACACTATTACAAGTACTGAAAGTAGAAGACAACCGCGGGGTCAGAACTCAGAGATCGCACCTACAACATGGTACATTCTGGCCGGAGTTTTGTGTCCCCTTCCAAGCACCCCCGACCCTCTATTTATACAAGAGGGTAGGACGTGTGGCAGGTGGTGGCATTTAATGCTGTATTAAATTCCTCGCCGCGAGAGGAAACTGAAGCATCAGTTGCAGAAGAAAAGAAAGAGGGCGCGCGGGCAAGACAGACCATGACCGTACAGACCAGCTCACGAAAAGGGGCCTAGGCGGACTCCGGTGAGTGCCCGCCGCAACTTCTTTGGGAGGCTGGGGCTGCTCTTTGTCCTGATGGCCTCAGCTTGCATTGACTTGGCAGCCATACAAGATCTGATGGAATCAGACACTGGGCAGCAGGCCTTGTCAACATATTTGACAGCAATTTTGCTCTTTGCTGAAGCAGATTTGGAAGAGCTTGCCTCCATGTTCTTGACTGAAGGTGCTGAGACACCAAACACAAATGGTCCAGGTTGGGCCATTTGTATTTCCTCATGTGGAGCTTTCTTTGCACTCAATCCCATGCCCTTTCTATTCCCATAGCTGTGAGCATTCTTGCTCAAGTTATAGGAACTTCCATTTAGTAGATGACCATGAATACTTTCTTGGTCATACTTGTTTGAGGGCATTAAGACATTCACAAAGGAGGTCTTAGATTCTTTTGAGTCCTTGACCTTTCCCTTAGTGTTGCTAGTAGCTGCCTCTTTGTTGAAACCAACACCTCTCATGTCATGGGAGTTGAAGGTGTCAATAATAGGCAGCACTGTCTTGGGCTTGGAGAACTTAGCCACCATCATCCTCTCCTTGAGAAGCTTTTCTTCAAGATCCTTAATGATCTTGTTCTTGTGGCTTATGGTGCCCATATGGATGATTGACATTCCCCTTAGCTTGCCAATCTCCTTGCTCATTAGAGCTAGCTGGGTAGCATGCTCAATGCACTCAGATTTTGATTGCTTTAGGGAAGCAATTTCTTGGGCTTGCCTCTTGGCTAGCTTTTCGCTCTTTTTCAGAGCTTCCAGGAGTGCACCATATTCATCAATCAATTGATTGACATCCTCCTCAGAATATGATTCACCTTCAACTTTAGATGGAGTAGATTCAGATTCTGGACCTTTTTCATAATCAGAAGAAGAAGAAATGCAGTGTATCAATACCTGCTCATGTTCTGAATTGTTGTGGCTGTCATCACCTTCAGTTATAGCCATCAGCCCATGGTCATCAAGAGTGATCTCATCCTCCTCTTCATCACTATCTGAATGTGATAGAGGGGCCCTGATTCCTATCCTGGTAGCAGGATAGTCTTCCTCCTCCTGATCAGCAAACAACCCCAAGTAGGCTTCCTCCTCACCATCTGAATCTGAAGATGAAGATTCAGATTCACTCCAGCTCTTGCCCTTTTTTGCTAGGAAGGATTTTTCTCCCTTCCTCTCCTTTTGGTGATGAGGCTTCTTGTCACCTCTTTCCTTTCTTTTGACTGGACAGTCAGCAATGACATGTCCAGGCTTACTACAGCAATAACAAATTATGTTAGTTGAAACATGTTTACTAGTTTTAGAGTCATACCTGTCCCCTTTGGGATGTTGCCTCTCAGATCTGTAATGATCCTTCTTGGGATGAGAAGAGGAGGAAGGTTTGTTCTTCCATTGTTTCCTCTTTATCATCTTCTTGAACTGCCTTGTGAAGGCAGCAAACTCCTCATCAGAAGAGGAGCTGTCTGATATGTTGCTCTCAGATTTCTCAGATTCAGCAGCCTTTCTTGGAGGTGACTGCACTCTACCCTTGTTCCTCTTAGAGCTTTCAGCTTTGAGAGCAACAGATCTCTCCCTTGTGTGAGCCCTGGAGGAAGAGTCCTCCTCCTTTCTTGCAGAAAGGTGCATCTCATATGAGAGCAGTTTCCCAAACAGTGTATGGGTGGGGGTTTCTCCAAGTCTTGCCCCTTCCCTGATTGCACAGATTTTGGTGTCCCATTCTCTAGTTAGAGATCTAAGGAACTTGTCATTAAGTTCATAATCTGTGAACACACTTCCATAGGTTCTTAGTTCATTTACAATCCTAAAGAACCTTTCATTGCACATGGGGATATTCTCCTGGCTCAGCTGTCTGAAGGCTTCATACTCCTGATTGAGGAGTGACTTTCTATCATCCCTTACTTCAGCTGTTCCCTCCATATAGACAACCAATGTGTCCCATATTTCCTTGGCAGTTTGGCAGTGTACCAAGTTCTGAAATGTAGTGTCATCAATGGAATTTACTATTATGTTTTGGGCTCTCTTGTCCATAGTGTACAGTGCTATCTCATCATTGGTCAGTTCAGAAAATACCTTAAGTACTTTTCTAGTAGGGTCAATGGTGGAGACTTTCTCAAAGGTATAAGGATCATTTTTGACTGTCAAAAAGATCCTTGGGCCTGATGCTTCCATGAAGAGCCTTGCCCTTTGCTTCCATATGCCAAAGTTTTCTTTGGAGCATATAGGCAACTTCATTGACCCCAACTCCTTCTTCATTGCACTGTTGGCCATTTGATTTCAGATTTGACTACTCCTTTATAGGATCTGATCAGACTGTTAAGTCTTTTTGAACAACCTGGCTCTGATACCACT
The DNA here is from genome assembly GCA_033032865.1 of Dactylorhiza incarnata. Taxonomy (NCBI): domain Eukaryota; kingdom Viridiplantae; phylum Streptophyta; class Magnoliopsida; order Asparagales; family Orchidaceae; genus Dactylorhiza; species Dactylorhiza incarnata. The sequence goes on from JAWHQI010000222.1 coordinate 356,817, forward strand.
TGATAGTTTATATAGGTGTAGTCAATAATACCTAGAGGGGGGTGAATAGGTTCTACTTATTTTCTTTGTTTAAACCTAATGTTTCTAGCTGCAGAAAACACAAGCACAGAAAACACAAGGATGTATAGAGGTTCCTCAAGACAGGGTGTCTTGAGTAGTCCTCTTGCCCCCTTCACCTTTCTAACATTGAGTTAGACAAGGCCACAAACTCCAATCTCGGCTCCTTGAGCTTACACCACAAGTTCCTCAGAACTTCTCAGATCAAGAGTGATCCTACCTCAGGCACAGCAGCCCTACACTCAGGCTCAGCAGCCCTACACCTCAGGCTCAGCAGCCCTACACCTCAGGCTCAGCAGCCCTACACCTCAGGCTCAGCAGCCCTACACCTCAGGCTCAGCAGCCCTACACCTCAGGCTCAGCAGCCCTACACCTCAGGCTCAACAGCCCTACCACTCAAGATGTCAACACAGCTTTACACACAGGCTCAACAGCCTTTTACTCTGGCAACAATGCCTTACAAAGATGTAATAGAGTTTGAGTTAGATACAAAAGACAAAAGGATTTACTCTTAGGTCTTCTGGATCCTTTCTTCAGATCTGAAAACGACAGGTTCAGATTTGTATCCCCTTGATCTTCTCCTTCAGCAAAGTAGAAGATCAACTTGTCCTTCTTGAGTTTGTACAGGAAGAGCTATCTAATCTCCCTTAGAAGATTAACTTCAGTTGCAGAGAATGACTTCAACTGGCTGAATCGTGAGTGCTCGATTGCGGCGTGCAGCAAAGGCTTCTCAATTGAACAGTACTTGTTGTTATGCCCTAACATCTCCTTTTATACCTCCAGAAGGCTTCAACGGCTATATCGATCCTCCTGACACGGTATGGGGCTGATTGGACTTGCTTTTCCCTCTCAAATGTCTTTTGCACCGAAAGCAGATCCCGTCAAAACATTTGGATCTGTCTCAGCGGTTGGGCTGAGACAGCATCCAGTCTCAGCGGTTGGGCTGAGACAGCTTTCAGTCTCAGCGGCAGCTCCAGTCCCCTTCTCAGCGGTTGTTCCAGTCTTCTTCTCAGTGGACCCGCTGAGATGGCTCCTTGTCTCAGCGGTTCTGACCCATCGTCTCAGCGGTTATGCTGAGACAGATCTTCATCTCCTTGTGGATGATTCCTTCTTGTCTAAGGCCATGTTTGGCCCTTCCTTTTGAGTTACCTGTGCCTGTATATTCTACACAAGTATAGCTTTGTTAAATACAATATGTCCTTAGCATTAGGAGTGATGCCTCTTCAAATCAAGGTTATATTGAGGACAATATACCCAACAGAACTTGGTTGAATTGCTGGAGATGGCACATGCGGTGATGAGGAGGCTTCTAGTGAACAGATATCTACTTCCCTCTGAGATCTGCAACTCAGTGTTTCATCCGGGGGGCTTCCAATCGACAGGTATGGCTTGCTCCTTGGTGGTTGTGGTAGATGTGGCTGTGTTCGTGGTTTTGATCTTTTTTTCGTAGTCCCCCAGTTCTTCATTTTTGTTGCTTGCCCTAGGTTGGTCGTATTTTCTGTCGGTGTTTTTGATGTCTGGGCTTGTTTTGTCGATGATGTTTGGTTTGTCGATGTGGTCTTGTGCTGTTGTTGTAGATCTGCTTGTAGGTGAGTATGCTCTGTTAATGATGACACATCTTCCCAGGAGCTATCTTCAGGAGGCAGTCCCTGCCACTGAATGAGGGCTTGATGTATTTCCTTCCCCTGCCGTATGATTTGGCGTGTGTTGATGACGGCTAGCGGTTTGTGTAAGGGGTTATTCTTCCAACTGAGATCTGGTAGATCGATGACTTGTTGATTAGGTTCACCGTTGTATGGCTTTAACATTGATGCATGGAACACCGGGTGTATCCTGGATTCTGGGGGAAGGAGAAGCCTATAAGTTGTCTCTCTGATGATCCCTGCGACTTGAAATGGACCATAGTACTTGAGGCTGAGTTTTCTTCCCGCTGGTCGTGTCATTGATAACTGCCGGTAGAGGTGCAGTTTCAATAATACCCAGTCTCCTTTTTCTAACTTCAACTCTGTCCTTTTTTTTATCTGCCTGTCTCTTCATTTTTTGCTGAGATCTTGCTAGACTTTCCTTAAGCGTGTGCATCATTTCTTCTCTGTTTTGTAATGTTGTGTCTGCGGCTTCGTTCCTTGTCCCACCTGCACAGTAATTTAACAAACAAGGAGGGGGCCGACCATACATGACCTCGTATGGTGTCATGTTGGTCGATGTATTAAAAGTAGTGTTATAATGATACTCTGCTAGGCTAAGGTATTCAGACCATTGTGATGGGTGTTCATGTGTAAAAATTCTCAGATATTGCTCTATACAACGGTTAACTCGTTCGGTTAATCCGTCTGTTTGTGGGTGGTAAGAAGAGCTATATTTGAGGTGTGTCCCCTGCAATCTGAATAACTCAGTCCAAAAATCGCTTAAAAAAATTGGATCCCTATCTGATATGATTGATTCTGGGATTCCATGGAGTTTTCCCACAGAATTCCAGAATGCAGTTGCCACTTTTGGCCCTGATATTGGGGGTAGTAGGGGTGCTAGATGAACTACTTTAGAAAATCTATCCACTACAACAAATATAATTGTGAATTTTTTTGAATTTGGTAGACAAGTGATAAAGTCCATGGTGAGGTCACTCCATAATTTTCTAGGTGTGGGTAGTGGCTGTAGTAATCCATAAGGGGAGTGGTTGGTTGGTTTTGCTTTTTGGCAGATATCACACTTGTTTATATAGTCTGTGACATCTTTTTTCATGTGTGGCCAGTAGAATTGATCCTGAATTTTATGGATCGTGCCTCTGATTCCAGAGTGTCCTCCTATTAGGCTAGCATGGGTCTCATGCAGGATTTTGTTTATAATCTGAGATGTTTTTGGAATGTATATGCGATGTTTGTGTATGATGTAATTGCCTTGTTGTTTCCAGGTAGGGAGGTTTGTGGGTTTTGTCTAAATTATTTGACAAACTCATCTTGCTCATAGTCCTGCTCCAGCCCGTCCAATAATGGGGAGGTTGGGGCAGTGATCATGTTGAGGCTCATTGTAGGGGGGTGCTCTGGAATCTCTGGTACTCTGGGAAGGGCATCAGCTGCTAGGTTATGTCTTCCTGCTTTATATTTGATTTCAAAGTCGTATCCTAATAGTTTAGCTAAAAGGGTTTGCTGCTCTGGCGTTTGAATGTTTTGTTTAAGCAGGTGGTGCAAGCTTTGATGATCTGTTAGAATTGTGAATTTGTGCCCTAATAGGTATTGTCTCCATTTAGTAATTGCGGCTGTCACCGCAAATAATTCACGGATATATGTTGATTTCCGTTGCATCATAGGGGATAATTTTTTACTAAAGTAAGCTATAGTTCTGTTAGTTTGCATAAGCACAACGCCTATTCCTATGCCTGAAGCATCCGTTTTGATAATAAATGGCTCCGTAAAATTTGGTAGGTTTAATATAGGGTAAGAAATTAATTTCATCTTGGGTTTTTCAAATGCCTCATGCACTTTACAATTCCACTGAAAAGCATTTTTTAAGAGTTCAGTGATTGGGAAAGCCAGTTTTGCGTAATCTTTGATAAATTTGCGGTAGTAGCCTGTTATTCCCAAAAATGATCTCACTATTTTCTGATTTGCGGGGGTTGGGAATTGCTCTATGGCTTCTATGTTCATTTTATTTGGCATTACCTCACCGTTTTTTATAGTGTGGCCTAAAAACTCTATTTCCCTAGTAAGGAAATTACATTTGGAAAGTTTGATTAACATTTGATTTTTTTCCAAAATTCTCAAGGTTATGCGTAAATGGTCAAGGTGCTCCATTTCGGTCGGGCTGAAAATTAAGATATCGTCAAAGAATATAACTATGGATTTTCTTAAAAAGGGTTGGAAAATTGTATTCATGAGGGATTGAAAAGTTGAAGGTGCGTTTGTTAATCCGAAAGGTAACACTACGAATTCGTAGTGGCCTTGGTGTGTTCGGAAGGCTATTTTATGTATGTCCCGCTCGGCCATTAGGATTTGATGGTAGTCAGATCTTAAGTCTATTTTTGAGAAAAATCTTGAGGAATAAAGCTCGTCTAGCTGTTCTTCAATTGTCGGAATTGGGAATTTATCCTTGATTGTTATTTTGTTGAGGGCTCTATAGTCCACACAAAAACGCCACGTTCCATCTTTCTTTTTTACTAAGAGGACCGGTGAGCTAAATGCGGAAGTGCTTGGTCTAATTAGTCCATTGGTTAGCATTTCCTGGACCAGTCTCTCAATTTCATTCTTTTGGTGGTATGGGTAACAGAAGGGCTTTAAGTTTGGGGTGGTTGTCCCTTCGATTAAGTTTATTTTGTGATCAATATTTCTTTTTGGTGGGAGGTGGGCCGGTTCCTGGAATAATTTTGAAAACTGGGAGAGTAGTGTGCTGAATACAGGGGGTAGTTGATTTTGCATTTCTATTAGTGATTCTTCTATGTTCGCAAACTTGCCTACTTCCTTAGCCATCAATAGACAGAGGGCGGAGAGTTTCATGGTCATCATTTGTTTTAGCTGCGATGATGTAACTCTACCAACCTGGGTAGCATTTTTGTGCCCTATAAGTTTCACTTGTCCTTGGGTTCCGTTATAAGCGATAGTCAAATTGTTGTAATCTGTAGTGACTGGTCCCAATGTCCGGAGCCATTGTTGTCCTAAAATTAGATCGGCCCCTTCAATCTCAAGGATGTATAAGTGAATAACGTAATGGTTGGTTTGTATGAGCAACTTAACATCTCTACACTTTCCCTTGCAATGTTCTGTCGATCCGTTGCCCATGAAAACTAGGAATTCTAGAATTCTATGTATGGGAATCTTAAGGAAGGCCGCCATCCTACTAGATATAAAATTATGAGAGCTGCCTCAGTCTATGAAAATTTCTAAGGGTTGGTTATTGATATATCCTGTGACCCTGAGTCCATGGTCGGGAATAGTTCCCGTAAGAGCTTGTAAACAGACCGTCGAGGTGGGGTCATTCTCCTCTAGATATGTATTATCAGTACAATCGGGTGGATCCTCTATGTTATCGTCCTCCTCCGTTCCACCTAGATATAATAGGGCTCCTTTTCTCTTACACATATGCCCAATGTGGTATTTTTCTTCACAGTTATGGCACAACCCCTTATCTCTTTTTGCTTGTAGTTCTGTTGGGCTTAAACATTTTATGGGGGGTAGTTTTGGCTTATTGGTGTATTAAATGGCCTATTATTTTCGAATGTGGTGGTGTGCTTAGACAGATAATTGTTTCTAGTCTTGAATACTTGTTGCTGTTGGTCCTCGTACATCCTAGCGATTGCATATGCGTCGTGTATTTCTGTTGGGCGAGCTAATAGAACAGGTCCTCTAATTTGTTCCTTAAGTCCTGAGACGAACATATCGGTTATAAATTCTGGTGTTAATCCCGGGACTTTAGTGATAAGATCCTCAAATTCTTGCTTATACGCAAGAACTGTAGAAGTCTGTTGTAGTTTGGTTAGTATTCCCGTGGGTTTGATATACAAGGAGGGTCCGAATCTTTTTGTAATTGCATCTACAAATAAGCTAAATGTCAGTGCGGGATGGTCTTCTAGCGTGGCTTGGTACCATTTTGAGGCTGGGTTGTCCAATTGGAATGATGCTATTGTTAAGTAGTCTTGTGGGCGAGTATTATTACATTCAAAGTATCTTTTCAAATCGTATAACCAATCCGTGGGGTCTCCCTCGGCAAAGCGAGGACAGGGAAATTCTACAGCATTAGGTCGGTAAGAAACTACCTGGGTTCCATTGAGGATTGGCGGTGATCCCAATATCCCCTCAGCTGTTTGTGTTGGATATGCTTCTGGTGGTCGATGGTGATCGATTTGAGGTCCTCCTTGGACGATTGGGCGCTGCGAATCCTATTGGGATCTTCCGCCCATGGTATTGTGGAGGTTCTCAAATTGCTCAACCATCTCCCGTCGGAGTGCTATAATTTGAGCCATCAATTGATCTGCGGAATGGTCTCGTGTTTCCAAGATCTGGCGAGACAGGAGGTTATCCTTCTTTTGTAGTTCATTGGTGAACTGCTGGGTGAGTTGAGTCGATTGATTCTCGAGCATTCTTGCGAACCTCCCTTGCTGATCATCCATTTGTTCTGCCCTAGAGGTCTATTCAGCAAGGAGGGCAGTCTTGATTTCTGCAATGGATCTTAATCCGTCTCCCATCGCGATGGCGGCGGAAAATTATCTCAATGAGAGCACAAAAATGTTTCGATCCCGCCGCTGATACTACATCGGATACTAGAGGGGGAATGGCTGGAGAGTTGGCCGGAGGCGAGAGAGAGGAAGGGGGCGAGGAAAACAGAGGAAAACCTTATTCACTAATCACATAAGAATTACATTACACTGTTACACTATTTAAAAAGGCTCTCTATTCTAGCCGTTACATGAATATTGGGTATTTACGTATAATCCTTCTAGCTGATTAATGTCCGTCGTTGATATGCTCTTGATTTGCGGGGACTACTTCTGTGGCGTTGATATTTTTAAGGCAAAATGGTTAAATCAGTCCCCTAACTTCACCTACTTTATGAAATCAGTCCTACAAGTTTTTTTTAATTGATTTTGGTCCCTAAACTTCTTAGCTAACTTGAAAGTGGTCCCTCTCCCAACTCCCGTTAACTTTATTAACGGAAGTTTATGAAATGTCCGGGACGCTTCTTGTAACATCCACAATCCTTCTAGACCCATTGGAAATGTTAGGGCATAGGGGTGAGGTGAGTGGCCACAAGGGCCTTAGGCTAGGGTTGAAATTGCTAAGTGCACACCAAAGCTCAAAAACTAACCTAACCCTAAGCCCCTCAACTAGGTCAATTGACCCTCAATTGTCCAAGTTGACCTCACTTATGATGCCCTAACCACCAAGGGAGACCTATAGGATGAGAAGTGCACTTGGGTGGGACCCAATTGCATGAAATTGACCAAAGTCAACAATAGGTCAACAACATTAACCAAACTAAGTCAATCAGGGTTCAACTGACCCAACATGTTCAAATTGACCTTACCACCACACTCTAAACACTTTAAGGAACTCATTGGACCCAAAAGCCCCATCACTTGGTCAACCAATTGACCAATTTGACCAAAGTCAACTTTAGCTTAATTTAGGTCAAAATCACACCTTAAGGCTAAATTAGCCCAATTGGGGCCCCACCATGGACCAACCAATGTTGGGTGAGGTTAAGGGACCCATGACCCCCAAGTGGGGTCAACCCCCTCACCTTGGTTGACCAAAGTCAACCATGGTCAACATTGCCCATTAAAGGGAATATTGGGCCCAAATTGAATGGGACCCAACCCCCATCATCTAGCCAATTATACATGGACCTAAGGCATGCCATCAGCCCTAGACTGAACCCTAACATGGAGCTTGATTAATCAAATGGAAGGGGGGACCAAAAGTTGATCAAAAAGCATAAAGTATAAAGCAAAAGGAAAAGCAATCACCCCCTCCTCCACACTCCTCCTCCAATCAGCCATGGGCCCTCCCCTGATTGATGTGGGTCTGGGCTTGACCCAGGTGGAAGCAAGGAGCCAGCTGGTGCAGGAGGGTGGCAGCCATGAGACAACCGAGGTGGCTCCAATTCAAAACCACCTTTAGAGGCCTCTTCATCCCAATCCAACCACACCACAAGCTTCAGGAGGTCGAGAGCAGACGGGAACACCCCTTGGAGTAGAGCTTTAGCTGAGGAAACGAGATCGGGAGCGGGGTCGCCGGAGCTAAGCTTTTCCATGGCAAACCGCCGCCGGAGCCGCCGCCACGCGCCGATAGTGGTTCGTTTCTCCTCCCCTCCCCCCGTGCTAGCTTCCCATCAATAAACGAGGAAGGATCGGGCTCAATTGAGCCCGGATCTACCTCTGAAATCCAAGGATTTTGCCGCAAAACGAGACCTCTGGGATCGCCGGAAACCGCCACCACCGGCCACCGGTCGGCGGTGGATGATAGCCCCGACCACCACGAAGGTGTCTGTGGTGTTGGCCGGTAGTGGTGGTGGCTGGATCGCCGGTAATCCCCCTCGCAATATCGCCCAGCGCGGTTGAATCGCAGTCGTTGGCTGGAGGTGGAAGATGATGCCGTTGCCGCCAGATCTGTTGTAAGATTCGTGCGACCATCATTTTCCTTTAATTTATTAATTCAATGTATATGAATTTCTGGCTCTAATATTCAGTCAACTTCAAATAGAAATTAAGGCCACTTAATGGCTGATTTAGAAAAAGTGCTCAACATGAAAGTTGTAGGCCTTGGTCTTAACTTTCATTTGGCCTTAAGTTTGGGTCATTTGGTGACATAATGCCCCCTAGGGATCTGTTTTACTAGGACTGGTCCTACACTAGGTTAGTCCATTAGAAAACTTACCTAGGTCAAACCCTTCAAGCTTTGGAGCTGTTCTTTTAACCAGAGGTTGGTATACCCTAGGGGCACCCCCTGTTAAAGGGACAGCCCTTGGTGGACAATTTTACCTAGGGTTTTTGTGGTAGTTAGAATATTTAAATTAAGTTGATTTTTGGAGCATATGATGTCCAAATGACACCAAACTTTGGTGGCATACTCATTTGTACATTAGTAGTGCCTACCAAAAATTTCACTCCATTTGGAGTTGATTTGATATGAAAAATTGGAAACCCTAATGAGGGCCTTTAAGAGTCAAATTAGGGTTTAGGTCATTTTGAGGAGTAGAGTGTATTAGCCTCCGCCCATCATGATGGTATGTAGGTATGGATATACAAATGCTTGTGTCACCCCCTAATGGTCCATTTGGAGCACTTAGGGTGGTGTGACCTAAAACCCTAAGGGTAATCCCTTAAGGGTGCAATGTTGAGATTTGTGAAGGACATAGGACCAACTGTTCAAGCCATGACTCAGAACTTTGTAGATATGTTTGTAAGGGCATAAAATGTCTTAGATAATTTAATGGGAATTTTTAGAGGCATTTAAGTAATTTTCCTCCTGATAAATGAAATTACCACCCTTTCCTTAATAAAATGAAATGCATGGTCATATGATCTTGTATGACTTTGATATACTATCAGTGGCTGAAATAGGGTGAAATAAGGCTATGGTAATTTTTTCATGAGTTATGGAAGTTAAGTGCTTGCTAGCTTAAGGGAATTTAATTTTGAAAAATGTCAAATCATAGGGAAAAATTGTGATACTTGGTTACCTGTAATTTTATGTTAATATATGCCCATGATAATTGTTTGGAAGCTTGTAGATTTATATTTCATGTACCTCATGTAGAAATTGGAATTTACAAGACTTGAGTATTAAATCATTTTAAAATATCAAATCATGGGGCAATGTTATCATACTTGGTTAACTGTAGTTTTAGGTTAATATATGCCCATGATAATTGTTTGGAAGCTTGTAGATTTATATTTCATGTATCTCATGTAGAAATTGGAATTTACAAGACTTGAGTATTAAATCATTTTAAAATATCAAATCATGGGGAAATGTTATGATACTTGGTTAACTGTAGTCTTATGTTAATATATGCCCATGACAACAGTTTAAAAGCTTGTAGATTTATAATTCAAGTGCCTCATGTAGAAATTGGTAATTGCTACCTTTGGATGTTTAATCATTTTAAAATATTAAATCACATGGTAATGACACAATAATTTGGCAGATGACTCTAGGTCCCCATATGAATACTTGGTAATTTTCGTAGAATTTTCAGAAGTGAAATACTATTTTTCCTTATTATAGTGGCATTATGGTAATTATACAATTATGATGATATAGTAGGCCAAATGACATCCTAGGGTCATAATACTCAGTGAACCACCATGATAGGGAATATTGTCTTACTGATATTTCTCATGTAACATGAAGAATCATTTTGAGGGTAGTTCATGTGTAATGCGACTTAAGGCCTTAACTACTTAAAATTATATTAAATACCAATTTAATATGGAAAATTAGGGAAATTGGAACATACCTTACTAAGGTCAGTGGTAGCCTAGGATAATTATTAGAGACCTTAGTGATGAGTTTTTAGAAGGGTTCCCTTATGGGGTTGAGGGATAGTTCAACTCAGTGGTCTGCGTTTAGTACAAACAAAATTTTGATCTTTAGACAACTCAAACCCCTAAGTAGTGTTTAGAAGTTATATCCAATCAATAAATGAGTTGTAGCACACCATGATTCAAGGAGGGTCAATCCTAGGGTTAGTTGTGAGGTTGTGCTAGCGTTAATGTAGAAGGAATGGAGGTACATCCAACCCAATTGGGTCGGACGGGTGTTGAGCTAAGTCACTCTAAGTATATGAAATAATGAGGGTGAACAAAATGTTAAACACCAACTAAAGTAATTGTCTTGAGGAGGATAGTGGGGTTGAGCCCATGGATCTGTAGTACCGTTAGGGGCTGTAACATCCCCCAGACAGCTAGACCCCCCCCCCCCCCCCCCCCCCCTCTAGGTGAATCTGTCATGACAAGGTCATGACAAGGCCTTGTGAGCTTAGGAAAGAAGAAGAAAACCACCTTGGTCTGCAAATAGCAATTTCCAGTTACCAAGCTTAGGGTTGGACTTTAGGGCCTCAACTTGACCATTTGACCCCACCATAGTATCCATAATCCTTTAGGGGTCCCCTTAGAGCACCAAGCGATCAAATCGGGTCTCTCCTTCCTTATCAACTCTCGACAATTTCGTCAAAATTTCTCGAGCTCTTTTTCGGGCGGTGACCGAAGGGGCTCATTGGGATCAACCAAAGAGGCCAGATTGACCAAAGTCAACCCTGACCCCCAAATTGGTCAAAGTAGCCTAATTAGAGTCAATTGACCTCCACCATGCCAAGTTGACCACACATCTAGGTCTAAAATATCATAAGAGACCTAGTAGACCTAAAAGCCCCATCATGGGACCCCCAGTGGTGCAAATTGACTTATATGCCCTTTTAGGTCAAAATGGCAATTCTTCACTAAGTGCCCTAAATGACCACCACCATATTAAATTGACCCTACCCATAGTATTAAAATATCATAGGGGACCCAGTGGAACAAAAATCCCCATGACTGAGTCAACCCTAGGGCTTAATTTGACCAAAGTCAACTTAGCCTATTTTGGTCAAATCAACTCATATTGGGTCAACTAAGGCTCATGTGACCAAATTGACCCAACCAGTAGTTTATAAATTTAATTTGGAGTCCAATGGACTCAAAAGCCCCATCCTAGGGTCACCCAATTGGTCAATTTGACCAAAAGTCAAACTTACCCAAATTAGGGCAAATCACTTGGACCTAGCCCAATCCCTTTGGGCTAGGCCTAAATTGATCAATTGACCAGCATAATTGACTGGTAATTAACCTAGGTGAGCGAGTAAAATCGGCCTTGATGAGTAGGAGAGAGAAAACTCAATTTAGAGGAGAGAGAAAGATTGGGCCATCAATGGAGGAAGGTGAAAACCCCTCAATCCTCTCCATTAATGGCTGGATTCAACTCCCCAAGGGAAGGGGAGAAATTTCCATCCGTTTCCCGGCCTCCTAGGGGTGAATCCCATGGGATTTCACCATGTCCGAAATTCACTATTCATGGCCATTGATGGCATTGAAGCCATGACCCTTCCCCTCCCTCAATTGGAACTTTTTAAAGCTTCCCTAGACCCCGAGCATCAGTTTCCCCCTGTTAGACGAAGGGTTCGAGCAACTTGGTGTGGAAAATGCAGAGCTCGCAAAAATGGTGGTCGGCCATGGAGGTTCACCTAAACGGCATGGCATCAAGCCCCAAAGCAGGTCCGGTTCTTCATCCTTCTTTCAATGGGTAGATCCCCTTCTATTGCCTGCAAGATCTGGGCTCAATTGATCCTAGATCGGTCGGCCGAAATCTCCATTTTTGGAGCTTGAATTTTCCTACCTAAACACCCTACTCCGGCCACCACCGGCCGGCCAAACCCCTCCTATCGCCGGCCACCACCTCAACGGAGGTGGTGGTGGCATTGGCCGGCCGGGAACGGACTTAGGTGGCCGGGAACTCGACCTCCAACATCGCCCAGGCGCGGAAGATCTCGGCCGTTGGCCTGAGGAAGAAGAGATGCGGATGCCGTCCAACCTCCCGTGAATGATTTAAATGATATATATTTATATATATTTAAGTGTGTAATATTGTTGTTGACCTTGGAATTAAATTTTAAAAATATAAGATGGCCTCTGCTGAAAAACTTTTCTATATGAAAGTTGTAGTCATTAACCTTTAGTTTAATTTAAAATTAATTTCACCCAATTTGGGTGAGTGGTTTAACCTCAGCACCCATTTTAGTGCAAAGTTTGACTGAACTTTGGATGGGTCTCCACACTAAACCACTAGTCCAAATGACTTGAAATTTGGACTAGGATTGAGTCATGTCAATGACAATAACATATCCAAAAATGGGATTTTTTGGAAAACAATTTCCTAAAGTTTTTGTAAAAATTTAATAATCAATGTATAAATTATTTGGAGGGTCAAATGACCTCCAAACTCCACCAAATTTTGGTGGGGTGTTCTTAGGGTCATGATAAGCCCCTGGTTAAAATTTCAACCCATTTGAGGTTGATTTTATCAGGTAATTAATTGGCTCAAGTTTTGATCTTTAAGGAAGTTATTAGGTTAAAGGGGCTAAGTTGAAATTGAGGGGTCAAACCACCTCCAATTGGAGTGGAATTTTGGCCACTGCCCTAACACCACCCAAATCACCTCTATGTGAGTTTTGGGGTCATGGGGAGTTGGATTGCCCTAGGACATGGAGCTGGAGCCCCTTTGTGTGCATTTAGCCAAGTAGAGATCCATTGGCCAAATGGGCCCATAGAGTCTTGAGTCTTCTTGGGGAGGTCAGTGGGATCAGTTAGAGACCCCATGAGGAAATTGGTGAGCATTGGAGTTGATTTGCCCAAGGCCATATGGTTGATCCCTATGGAGTGGAATTTGGGGTTATGAAGGACATGGGGGTGTTTGTCCTTGGAGAGGAGTGTAATAGACTCCTGTGAGTTCTATGAGTGATATAACACCCTCACAAGAAGTTTGGGTGGATTTGGGGAATTATGGACCATAATCCTAGGGTAAACCCTAAGGGGTACATTTAGAGGTCAATGAAGGAAGAGGGGTCAAACCTTTATGGTTTGACCTAAAATTTTGGGGAGATGGTCATGGTGTCCAGAGAGTCCTCCTATGAGAAATTGGTAGGGTTTGGAGTTGCCAACCCTAGGGAATAAATCCTTGGGTAGATTTGTAAATATTTCGGTTTTTGGGATTTAGGAAAGATTAATACCTAGGAATTAACCAACTTCTGTCATTAACTTAGTTTTGATGTTATCAATCCCTGGAGATTCTATTAGAACCATTGGAAGACCTTTGGAGGTCCAAATTATAATTATTCGTATTGTTGGCAATTTTTGGGATGATTAATTTTAGGGTGTTAGTTTTCTATAATTTCATGAAACTTTTCTGGATGTTATTTCATACCATTATGAACCCACTGTAATTTTCTCATAATTTTTGGATTGATATTTTTGGTACTTCTAGTTCAAATTGGAATTAATTGCAAATATGACCTTTGTGGAAATTACAAATGTAACCTCTATGGAATATGGTCAAATTTTGTAGGGCTGAATATTTTAGTATGAATCACCTCTGTAAAAATTTTCATAAGGTTTGGAGTTCATATGAGGGTACCTCCTTTGGAAATAATTGAAAATTAATGGGTTTTGGAATTTTTAATAATTGTAAACCTTGCTGGAAAATCATGAAATTTCATATTTACAGATTACTAGGTACCCTTGATTTATGTAAAATTTTAGTAGGCATTGGAAGTCAGAAAAGTGCACTTGTAGTTCAAACCTTAGGAGGTTGTATTTTTGGAAAATTGCTTTAAATATTAATAATGTTGGGTAAAATACGATTCTCTGGAATTAATCTTATAACATCATGATAGACCTCCAGTAAATAGCTTGGGTCAGTTGGATGAATATTTGGAGTACCTATAGTTGTGAGCTTCATATAATTAGTTTGGTCTGCGTATAGTAAAACTGTGAAATTTGAGAATCAAGTGGATCCTTAGGAGGGATGGGAGGTACGAGGTTTAACTAGTTTGGTTGAGAAGGTATGATGGTCAACAAGAAGGATTATAGATGGTAAAGTGTGCTTGGTGAGTTGTGGGTAAAGTGGTGCTCGGGATTGACGAAGGATCGTCTTGGAAAGTCATAAGTCACCTAGGGTTAATTCAATTGTAATAACAAGGAGGGTGTTCTTATGGGTAGATATCAACAACATTAAGTGTCTTGAGAAAGGGAACTTTGGGGTGTCATCCCATTTCGGTTCCTAGTACCGTAGCGAGCCCCTTACAGGGTAACCCTCGGGAAGTCCAAGATTAACCATAAACTGTAAGAGTAAAATGTTATACAAGAATAACTTAATAATACACACACCCACACCCCGTGGTTACGAGAAGTTAGTTGGTTTGGTTTTACGAGCAGTAGGCTCGGTGGTTGTAAGAGCGGATTGCTAAGTCAGGTGAGCTTGTGACTCAGTAGTGTTTGTAGGTACGGACGGGTTGGTTCGGCGAGCCGATGGCTCAGAAGGTTATTGATGGCGGGCGGGTTAGCTCGGGGAGTTTATGGCTCGGAGGTAGGCAGTAGAACATGTTGCATGTGCATTGAAGGTGGTGGGTCTTCGGTATTGGACGGTCGTTCACACCGACGTCAATACGTTGACTCGGCAAGTGTGGTATTTACACTTAGCCTAGAAAGTTTGGTGGTCCAGCCAGTAAGAGTACGCAGATGCTCCGCGGTTTTGCGTTAAGGCGTATGATAGGTCTAGGTAGGGTAGTGTGAATACCAACCTAGAGGTGGGTGAGGCCTAACCCACCACTTCCGTTTGCCACTACGGGAGTATCCTGGGAGTCTAGCTCGCTCCAAAAAGGGGGAACTAAAGGTCTATGCGCATATAGTCGAAGTGGGTGAGTTGTACTTGTATGAACATAACATAACAGCATACCTTGCCTGTCATAGCATAAACATTGCATTTCAACCCCTACCCCTATCGTATAAGTCGGTTATGAGACTTCTTATACGATAGCCTTGCTAAACGACCCCTTGGTCTATAGGTTTGTATGGGCATTCCTATTAATCAATGGTTACTTTTCTATTACTATTGTCTTTACTTACTGCACTTTATTTATTCTTTACCTGCTCTTACTATGCCCTTTTACTGCTTCAATTATAAATATGCACATGTGTAGTGTAGAAACGTTTCCTATATCACTGTCACCTGCTCTTTGTTATACCCCTTGCTGTCCTCCGCTTCATCCTCCCACACGGTGCCTAGGAGCCATTGGGGGTGGGGTGGGGAACATAAGGCTTAGTCTTTTTGACTAACGGTCGGTGGACCATATCATTTTAGGGGTTCGAGGAGACGCGGCAACACCAGAGACCGGTGCAGACGGAGGCGGGACAATGCTGTACAGGAGCTCAGGATTCAGGTCCAGTGAGTGATTAGGAGTTAGCTTCCGCGAGTGATCTTGTAGTGAGGATATGATGTACAGGGCATGAGCCCTTATTTATTGTATCTTTGTTATCTTTCTATTCAGTTATATCATGTGGACATTTATATTTCATGTTGATTCTGTGGACTTGTCTTCTTTAATGTACTTTTCTTCGTGTTCGATTTGGCCGACAGGATCGGCGTTTTGTAGTGGCGACCTTCCCGAGTGAAGGTGTCACCGCAAAGCGGCGGTTCTGGGCCTAAGACCCGGTGTCTGAAAAGAAAAAAAAGGGTCTTACAGGGGCCCCTTACGGAGTACACCGCGGGAAGTCGAAGATTCACCATAAATCTAACACTAACTGAATTGTAGGCAAGAGTAGCCTAATTAGGTTGGTAAACTAGTATGGATCTCCTTCAGGAAGGAGAGAGGTTGGATTAACTTGTGAGTTAGTCCCTGGGCCGGAAGCTCGGGTGGACATGTTAAACACCTGTTACTTAATCAAATAGTGGCGAGTCTTCGGTACTAGGCTAGTCGTATCACCGATGATAGTACGTTGACTCAGGTGAGGGTGAGGTTAGAGGGCCGGTAGGTTTGTGTACCGCGGTCCGGAAGACAATCCCTAATAACCCACCCCGACCTTAAAGTCTGGTGGATTCCAGCAAGAGTACACAGGAGCTCCGATGTTGTGTTCTTAGCGTTGAGGCGTACATGAGGTCTAGGCTTGGTAGTGACTATACCCGCCTAGGATGTGGAGTGCCCGATCCACTACCACCGTGAGCCACGACGGTCGGTACCCGAAAGGTTGGCTTCCTTTCAAACAAAATGGGAACTATAAAGGTCTGTGCGCATAGAGTCGTGTGGGTGAGTTACATTGCATAAACACATTAAAACATCATAATCATAGCATAACATAGCATACACATTAGCATACCCCCATCATATAAATTAGTATGGGCTCCTTTATATGATGGGTTACCTGGACATCTTAACTTATATGTCGTATGGGCGTTCATATAAGTTAAGGTACGAATCTGTGATGGTAGTTTAGATTTACTTACCGCACTGCATTTTCTTTCTATTTACTGCTTACCTCATTGCTCTACTTTACTGCCTTATACTTGCACTATACTGCTAGCTAGATTTTACTGCTTTACTTATACCTGCTAGAGTAGTGCCATGTCACCATATTCTTGATTACCCCTTTGTTTGTCCTCCGCTTCTTCCTCCCGCTCGGTACCTAGGAGTCGTGGAGGGAGGCGAGGACAAAACGACTTAGTCTTTTTGACTAACGGTCGGTGTGATCGCAGGAGTCCGAGGAGACGGAGTTGTCCCGCGCGCAGCAGGACGAGATGGCAGGACCTGAGAAGCAGATGCAACGCACTACCACGACGCCACAGGTTGATGATTAGATAGTTAGACTTCCGCATTTTGAGAGCTTTTGTTGTAGACTTCCGCATGTTGTAGAGAGAGAGAGATGGTACATTATTTTGGATATGTATCGGGCATAAGCCCCTTTTTGCTTGTACTTCTCTTTTGGACTTTCTGTTTTCATTATATATATATGATGCTGTGATTGTGGACATGCCTTCCTTTATGTACTTTCCTTTCTGGCATATTTTACTTATGATCCTATAGCGGACAGGGTTGGTGCTGAGCGGTGTTAGCCAACCCGAGTGTTGGTGACACCGCAAGGCAGCGATTCTGGGCGAAGATCCACCTCAACCGTGCGATACGGGAGAGGTTCGAGTTTTCAAGTACCCGAACGGGTTTTGGAAAAAGATATCTTACAAATGGTATCACTGAACAAACGATCATAAGAGAACAGTCCACTATATACTGGGTCACCCCGCTCGAGCTTAGTTTGCGGACAAACTAGGCAGCGGAAGCTATGGTGTGCCCATGTATGGAATCACATGAAACAGTCCAATAACCAATAAGTAAGGCCAAAAATTTTGACTAAATCCCTATCTTTTGTAGGCCCCAAGTGAGCAAGGAGCCTCATGTCAGCATTCATCCCCCTCCGACTACCACTACTTTTCAGCAGTCAGAGTTGGGACAGATGTTAGGAGCCATCCTAGAGACCTTCAGGGCCCAGTCTGTCCCGACACCACTGCCAAACCCGGGAGCGAACTGGCTAAGCACCTTCAGAGGTCTTTCCCCATCGACTTATCGAGGGACAGAGGATGCAGTGAAGACTGAGGAGTGGCTGGACACCATTCAGGAGATGTTGGTCGGCATCGGTTGCCCGATCGGCAAGGCGGTATTTTTGGCAGTATCAGCTCTTGAGGCACATGCCAAAAGGTGGTGGAAGTCGCTACTGGAGACCACTTTCAGAGATAGGGAGTACTTAGATATCTCTTGGGATGAGTTTAGTACCACATTCCTGGAGCACTTCATATCCAGCACGGACAGGGACGAGCTGGAGGAGAGGTTTCTACGCCTCACTCAGGGGACACGCTTGGTGATTGAGTACCAGGGAGAGTTTTCCCATTTAGCCAGGTTCCCGAGGTCTCATGCCCCAGATGATCGTGCCCTTGCGAAGAGATTATACAAGGGACTTCGAGACCCGATGAGGCAGGCACTCTTGTTTGTTTCTGAGGGCAGCCTGACTCAGATCATCGAGACAGCGAAGAAGCTAGAGGCAGATCAGATCGGTGTGCAGGGCAGAGTGAAGAGGCCAGCTGAGGCCATGTACTGGGGGGAGAGCAGCAGAGGCTCACAACGGGGCAGAGTTATGAGGCACCGGAGGGGTGGGGGACGTCCTCGTCCTCAGATTGCACCAGTACAACAGCAACCCCAGCCCTTACTAGCCCCACAGCCCCTACGTACCTGGGGGCCCCAGAGATTCGATGACCGGGGACACGCTCCAGTGGTGTGCTTTGAGTGAAACCAGCCAGGTCACGTCAAGGCCCATTGCCCTCGACGATTCCCTCCACCTCCTCCTCCACCACCAGCAGCCCCTCCGGTAGCCCCTCCAGCACAGCGGGGCCGAGGCCAAGGACGGGGTAGAGGCAGAGGAAATCACGGCAGAGGGAGGCATCAGGAGCAGGCTTACGCCTTGGATCTTGCACAGTCGAGGAACCCAGAGGAGGTTATTGCAGGTAATTTAACGCTTTCAGTACTTTAATTTATTACTGCTTAAATTCACCTGCATTCTTTTTTTTACCTTCTAGTTTAGAAAATTAAACAAACAACCCAATTTCCCCAGGCATTATAGTGGTGTGCGGCAAGCCCGCCCACACCCTATTCGATATTGGTGCCTCGCATAAATTTGTCTCCGAAGACTTTGTTAAGGGCTTGGAGCAGATCCACTATTACACGGGACCCATCAGGAGGGTGCGCCTCCCCAATGGATCAGAGATCGAGACGGCGGCCAAGTGCACCTTGAAGGTGACCATCGACGGCCTAACGCTCGATGCTCCAGCTTCGGTGCTGAAGCTCGCGGACTTCGACCTTATCTTGGGCATGCCGTGGCTCGCGGGGAACCACGCCCAGATAGACTGCCAAGCAAAGAGAGTGGTGGTGCGGCACGATACCACCTCCGCGACGTTCGAAGGTATTGAGTCGATCTCCCGCTCTTCTTTATCTTCTGTTCAGGTAGTCAAGGCCCACGAGCAGGGCGACGAGGTTTATCTTGTGTGCTTCGAGATGGCTGAGGTGGAGGCCTCCTTATCAGACATTCCTATAGTACGGGACTTCTCCGACGTATTCCCAGAGAAGTTGCCCGGACTGCCGCCGCATCGAGAGGTAGATTTTCTGATTCAGTTGGTGCCGGGAGCGATGCCCGTGTCTCGGGCACCGTACTGCATGGCACCCAAGGAGCTGGCAGAGTTTAGGGTGCAGTTGAAAGAGCTGGTAGATGCGGGTTTCGTCAGGCCGAGCTCTTCACCTTGGGGAGCGCCGATGTTATTTGTAAACAAGAAGGATGGGACGCTCAGACTATGTATAGATTATCGGGAACTCAACAGACTAACGGTGCGGAACACCTATCCGCTACCAAGGATTGACGAGCTATTCGATCAGTTGCAGGGAGCTCACTGGTTCTCCAAGCTTGACTTGAGATCAGGGTACTATCAACTACGGATCCGAGAGGAGGACATACCGAAGACAGCTTTTAGTTCCCGGTATGGATTGTATGAGTTCACGGTGATGCCCTTCGGGCTCACTAATGCCCCCTCAGCTTTCATGAGCATGATGAACAGGGTGTTCGAGGCCTTTCTCGACATCCTCGTTATCGTGTTCATCGACGACATTCTAGTGTATTCCAGGACGGAGGAGGAGCATGCTGGGCATCTGACCCTAGTATTGGGGAAGCTGAGAGAACATCAGATGTATGCGAAGTTCTCCAAGTGTCAGTTTTGGCTACGGGAGGTGGCTTTCCTAGGACACATCATCAGTGGAGCAGGTCTGGCAGTGGATCCGGCCAAGGTGCGGGCCGTTCAGGAGTGGCCTCGATTGCAGTCAGCTTCAGATGTGCGGAGCTTTCTAGGATTGGCAGGCTATTACCGGAAGTTTGTGGAAGGGTTCTCCAGGATTGCCCTTCCGCTCACTTCTTTGACCAAGAAGGACGACCCATTCGTCTGGACTCCGCAGTGTGAGGCGGCCTACTTGGAGCTGAAAGGCCGACTCACCTCTTCCCCCATCCTTGCACTTCCATCTGGGAAGGAAGGATTTCAGGTTTACACAGACGCATCATTTCAGGGATTGGGAGCAGTGTTGATGCAGCATGGTCACGTGATCGCATACGCTTCCCGTCAGTTGAAGGTACACGAGAGGAACTACCCAGTGCATGACCTCGAGCTCGGAGCGGTCATCTTCGCCTTGAAGACCTGGAGGCACTATCTTTATGGGGTTCATTGTGAGATCTTCTCAGACCACAAGAACCTCAAGTATATTGATAGGCAGAAGGACTTGAACCTACGTCAGCGGAGGTGGTTAGAGTTCTTGTGCGACTACACATACACATTGTGTTACCATCCAGGCAAGGCAACACCGTAGCGGATGCTTTGAGCAGGAGAGGAGGTGCACTAGGAGCAGAGAGCCGCGTGACGGCTATGGAGTTGATTCAGGCTTTGGAGGACATGCACATCACAGTTGTATCCAGGGCCGACCCCGAGACGTATATGGAGTATCTAGCGTCCTTGAATATCGTCTGCGATATTCGGGACCGCATTCGGGAGGCACAGTTGCAGGACCCTGCCTTGGAGCCAGTATTCATATCGTTGGTGGACGGCGTGGCAGGGGACTATTCGTTGAGAGATGATCTTATTCACCATCGAGACCAAGTCTACATCCCAACTGGAGGAGGTATTAGAGATGAGGTGCTTAGGGAGGCTCATTGCTCCCAGTACTCAGTGCATCCAGGGATCACGAAGATGACAGCAGACCTTCAGAAGGTTATGTTTTGGCCAGGGATGAAGAGAGATATTATACAGTATGTGACGCACTGCGAGGGCTGCCAGCGCGTGAAGGCGGAGTGCAGGAGCCCGGGAGGAATGTTGCAGCCTTTACCAGTACCTGAGTGGAAGTTTGAGGACATATCGATGGATTTTGTGCATGGTCTACCTCGCTCCCGCTCTGGGAATGATTCTATATGGGTGATAGTGGACAGGCTGACGAAGGTAGCTCGGTTTATTCCGGTACAGAAGGAGGGGCCAGTCGGTGACCTAGTCAGGTTGTTTGTGGAGCAGGTGGTCAGATATCACGGGGTGCCCAAGACGATTGTTACAGATAGAGACAGACGCTTCACTTCGAGGGAGTGGAAGGCGGTCCAGGCTTACTTGGGATCCCGGTTGACATTTAGCACGGCGTTCCATCCACAGACTGACGGTCAGACTGAGCGCACCAACCGGAATATGGAGGACCTACTACGTTTGTGCATTTTGGACACAGGCAAGCCCTGGGAGAGACTGTTGCCTTTGATAGAGTTTTCCTATAACAACAGTCACCAGGCTAGCATTGGGATGACACCTTATGCCGCATTATATGGGAGGAAGTGCCGCACACCACTTTCTGTTGGGTTTTCTTCAACCATACATCATATGTAGGCGCAGCGGAAATAACGAGAACAACCCAAAAGAGTTTCGGATCGGGCCATGAAAATGAATCAAGAAGTAATCAAAACTACTAGGCATAAATTACCTTAGTGGAGTTGGATCAAATCCAACCTAGATGCTCCAAGAAGAAGAGTCATGTCGTCGGCTGTGCGAGAGTCCTTACGTAGAATAATGTTTACGTATCTGCAGCAGTCCACACGAGCCGGGAGAAATACGACTACACCTTGCACTTCCACGAACTGCTAGGTTCGCTCCAGGAAGAACAATCACGGCGAAGATCGCCGGCGATGCGATCTGCGTGGGCGAGCGAAGCGGAACTTCTTCCGTCGACTAGGGTTCGGGAGGTGGAACACTTCCGTCGGCTGAACTTCCTGTTGGCGTAACAGTCTATTGAACCCTTAAAACAAGTCCTATTTATACCCGAAGCATAAACAGACCTAAAAGAATCGCTATCCGCAGACCACAGAAAATTGGGGTTTCTGGAACAATTCGTCGGGTATCAGCATTATATTCGTCGAGTTTCCACGAATCACATCCGACGAATTCCGACGAATCATATTCGACGAATTCCGACAGCAACATTTGCCGAGTTTAGGGTTTCTGGAACAATTCGTCGGGTATCAGCATTCGTTGAGTTTCCACGAATCATATTCGACGAATTCCGACGAATCATATTCGACGAATTCCGACAGCAACATTTGCCGGACCCCATTCTGTATGGTGATTGGTAACCTTTACCAACACAGTCAATCTTCCAACTTCTCCACATGCTCTTATGTGCGACCCTGCAGGCTCATATCACGTTGACAGTGAGACTACATGTTTGACCACTTCTAGATCATAATGGTAACTCCAACACTTTCCTGGATCTAGAACGAGGACCCGAGGTCGTTAGGTTCAGACTTTATTGAGGAGACGGATGCGTAGGTGAGGCTGATCAGGGAGCGGATGCTAGAGGCCCAGAGCAGACAGGCGAAGTACTATGATGCGAGGCATCGTATGGTGGAGTTCCAGGTGGGAGAGCGTGTGTTCTTGAAGATTCGTCCTATGCACGGGGTTTCTCGAGTGCGGGGGCACAAGAAGCTTAGTACTCGGTACGTGGGGCCTTATTTGATCCTGGAGCGGATCAGTCCTTTGGCGTACAGACTGGAGCTACCGCCAGAGTTGGAGAACCTGCATGACGTCTTCCACGTCTCTTCGCTTCGGAGAGCCCTGCTTCGTCCTGAGCAGCATGTTACATCTACATCAGGCCCGGTGGCGCCCGATCGGTCAGTCCTACTGGAGCCCATCCGGATCGACGATACGGAGGTCCGAGTCCTGCGACGGAAGAGTGTACCGTTGGTGAAGGTGCTGTGGTCCAACCACGGGCGAGAGGAACACACTTGGGAGCCCATGGACCTCATGCAACAACGCTATCCGGAACTCTTCACTTCGGGTACGACCTAAACCTCCTTGCAAATTTCTTTTACCTTATATTGCGTAGAACCCGTAGACCCGATCTTAAATTTCGGGGATGAAATATTTTCTTTGTTTATTAGGATTTGTAACATCCCCAATCCTTCTAGACCCATTGGAAATGTTAGGGCATAGGGGTGAGGTGAGTGGCCACAAGGGCCTTAGGCTAGGGTTGAAATTGCTAAGTGCACACCAAAGCTCAAAAACTAACCTAACCCTAAGCCCCTCAACTAGGTCAATTGACCCTCAATTGTCCAAGTTGACCTCACTTATGATGCCCTAACCACCAAGGGAGACCTATAGGATGAGAAGTGCACTTGGGTGGGACCCAATTGCATGAAATTGACCAAAGTCAACAATAGGTCAACATTAACCAAACTAAGTCAATCAGGGTTCAACTGACCCAACATGTTCAAATTGACCTTACCACCACACTCTAAAAAATTTAAGGAACTCATTGGACCCAAAAGCCCCATCACTTGGTCAACCAATTGACCAATTTGACCAAAGTCAACTTTAGCTTGATTTTGGTCAAAATCACACCTTAAAGCTAAATTAGCCCAATTGGGGCCCCACCATGGACCAACCAATGTTGGGTGAGGTTAAGGGACCCATGACCCCCAAGTGGGGTCAACCCCCTCACCTTGGTTGACCAAAGTCAACCATGGTCAACATAGCCCATTAAAGGGAATATTGGGCCCAAATTGAATGGGACCCAACCCCCATCATCTAGCCAATTATACATGGACCTAAGGCATGCCCATCAGCCCTAGACTGAACCCTAACATGGAGCTTGATTAATCAAATGGAAGGGGGGACCAAAAGTTGATCAAAAAGCATAAAGTATAAAGCAAAAGGAAAAGCAATCACCCCCTCCTCCACACTCCTCCTCCAATCAGCCTTGGGCCCTCCCCTGATTGCTGTGGGTCTGGGCTTGACCCAGGTGGAAGCAAGGAGCCAGCTGGTGCAGGAGGGTGGCAGCCATGAGACAACCGAGGTGGCTCCAATTCAAAACCACCTTTAGAGGCCTCTTCATCCCAATCCAACCACACCACAAGCTTCAGGAGGTCGAGAGCAGACGGGAACACCCCTTGGAGCAGAGCTTTAGCTGGGGAAACGAGATCGGGAGTGGGGTCGCCGGAGCTAAGCTTTTCCATGTCAAACCACCGCCGGAGCCGCCACCACGCGCCGATAGTGGTTCGTTTCTCCTCCCCTCCCCCATGCTAGCTTCCCATCAATAAACGAGGAAGGATCGGGCTCAATTGAGCCCGGATCTACCTCTGAAATCCAAGGATTTCGCCGCAAAATGAGACCCCTGGGATCGCCGGAAACCGCCACCACCGACCACCAGTCGCCGGTGGATGATAACCCCGACCACCACGAAGGTGTCGGTGGTGTTGGCCGATAGTGGTGGTGGCTGGATCGCCGGTAATCCCCCTCGCAATATCGCCCAGCGCGGTTGAATCGCAGCCGTTGGCTGGAGGTGGAAGATGATGCCGCTGCTGCCAGATCTGCTGTAAGATTCGTGCGGCCATCATTTTCCTTTAATTTATTAATTCAATGTATATGAATTTCTGGCTCTAATATTCAGTCAACTTCAAATAGAAATTAAGGCCACTTAATGGCTGATTTAGAAAAAGTGCCCAACATGAAAGTTGTAGGCCTTGATCTTAACTTTTATTTGGTCTTGAGTTTGGGTCATTTGGTGACCTACAACCCTCTAGGGAGCTGTTTTACTAGGACTGGTCCTACACTAGGTTAGTCCATTAGAAAAATTACCTAGGTCAAACCCTTCAAGCTTTGGAGCTGTGCTTTTAACTATGGGTTGGTATACCCTAGGGGCACCCCCTGCCAAAGGGAAAGCCCTTGGTGGACAATTTTACCTAGGGTTTTGTGGTAGTTAGAATATTTAAATTAAGTTGATTTTTGGAGCATATGATGTCCAAATGACACCAAACTTTGGTTGCATACTCATTTGTACATGAGTAGTGCCTACCTAAAATTTCACTCCATTTGGAGTTGATTTGATATGGAAAATTGGAAACCCTAATGAGGGCCTTTAAGGGTCAAATTAGGGTTTAGGTCATTTTGAGGAGTAGAGTGTATTAGCCTCCTCCCATCATGATGGTATGTAGGTATGGATATACAAATGCTTGTGTCACCCCCTAATGGTCCATTTGGAGCCCTTAGGGTGGTGTGACCTAAAACCCTAAGGGTAAACCCTTAAGGGTGCAAAGTTGAGATTTGTGAAGGACATAGGACCAACTGTTCAAGCCTTGACTCAGAACTTTGTAGATATGTTTGTAAGGGCATAAAATGTCTAAGATAATTTAATGGGAATGTTTAGAGGCATTTAAGTAATTTTCCTCCTAATAAATGAAATTACTACCCTTTCCTTAATAAAATGAAATGCATGGTCATATGACCTTGTATGACTTTGATATACTATCAGTGGCTGAAATATGGTGAAATAAGGCTATGGTAATTTTGTCATGAGGTATAGAAGTGTTATTCCTTGTATAGGAAATTTTAAGTGCTTGCTAGCTTAAGGGAATTTAATTTTGAAAAATGTCAAATCATGGGGCAAAATTGTGATACTTGGTTACCTGTAATTTTATGTTAATATATGCCCATGATAATTGTTTGGAAGCTTGTAGATTTATATTTCATGTACCTCATGTAGAAATTGGAATTTACAAGACTTGAGTATTAAATCATTTTAAAATATCAAATCATGGGGCAATGTTATGATACTTGGTTAACTGTAATTTTAGGTTAATTTATGCCCATGATAATTGTTTGGAAGCTTGTAGATTTATATTTCATGTACCTCATGTAGAAATTGGAATTTACAAGACTTGAGTATTAAATCATTTTAAAATATCAAATCATGGGACAATGTTATGATACTTGGTTAACTGTAGTTTTATATTAATATATGCCCATGACAACAGTTTGGAAGCTTGTAGATTTATATTTCATGTACCTCATGTAGAAATTGGTAATTGCTACATTTAGATATTTAATCATTTTAAAATATCAAATCACATGGTAATGACACCATAATTTGGCAGAGGACTCTAGGTCCCCATATGGACACTTGGTAATTTTTGTAGAATTATCAGAAGTGAAATACTATTTTTCCTAATTATAGTGGCATTATGGTGATTATACAATTATGATGATATAGTAGGCCAAATGACATCCTAGGGTCATAATACTCAGTGAACCACCATAATATGGAATATTTTCTTACTGATAATTCTCACGTAACATGAAGAATCATTTTGAGGGTAGTTCATGTGTAATGTGACTTAAGGCCTTAACTACTTAAAATTATTTTAAATACCAATTTAATATGGAAAATTATGGAAATTGCAATATACCTTACTAAGGTCAGTGGGAGACTAGGATA
The DNA here is from genome assembly GCA_033032865.1 of Dactylorhiza incarnata. Lineage (NCBI taxonomy): Eukaryota > Viridiplantae > Streptophyta > Magnoliopsida > Asparagales > Orchidaceae > Dactylorhiza > Dactylorhiza incarnata. Next base: position 383,262 of record JAWHQI010000222.1, read on the forward strand.
ATTATTAGAGACCTTGGTGATGAGGTTTTAGAAGGGTTCCCTTATGGGGTTGAGATATAGTTCAACTCAATGGTCTGCGTTTAGCAAAAACAGAATTTTGATCTTTAAACAACTCAGACCCCTAAGTAGTGTTTAGGAGTTATATCCAATCAATAAATGAGTTGTATCACACCATGATTCAAGGAGGGTCAATCCTAGGGTTAGTTGTGAGGTTGTGTTAGCGTTAATGTAGAAGGAATGAAGGTACGTCCAACCCAATTGGGTGGGACGGGTGTTGAGCTAAGTCACTTTAAGTATATGAAATAATGAGGGTGAACCAAATGTTAACCACCAACTAAATTAATTGTCTTGAGGAGGATAGTGGGGTTGAGCACATGGATCTGTAGTACCGTTAGGGGCCCCTTACGGAGTACACCGCGGGAAGTCCAAGATTCACCCTAAATCTAACACTAACTGAATTGTAGGCAAGAGTAGCCTAATTAGGTTCGTAAACTAGTATGGATCTCCTTCGGGAAGGAGAGGGGTTGTATCAACTTGTGAGTTAGTCCCTGGGCCGGAAGCTCGGGTGGATATGTTAAACACCTGTTACTTAATCAAATAGTGGCGAGTCTTCGGCACTAGGCTAGTCGTGTCACCGACGATAGTACGTTGACTCAGGTGAGGGTGAGGTTAGAGGGCCGGTAGGTTTGTGTACCGCGGTCCGGAAGACAATCCCTAATAACCCACCCCGACCTTAAAGTCTGGTGGATTCCAGCAAGAGTACGCAGGAGCTCCGCTGTTGTGTTCTTAGCGTTGAGGCGTACATGAGGTCTACGCTTGGTAGTGACTATACCCGCCTAGGATGTGGAGTGCCCGATCCACTACCACCGTGATCCACGACGGTCGGTACCCGAAAGGTTGGTTTCCTTTCAAACAAAATGGGAACTATAAAGGTCTGTGCGCATAGAGTCGTGTGGGTGAGTTACATTGCATAAACACATTAAAACATCATAATCATAGCATAACATAGCATACACATTAGTATACCCCCATCATATAAATTAGTATGGGCTCCTTTATATGATGGGTTACCTGAACATCTTAACTTATATGTCGTATGGGCGTTCATATAAGTTAAGGTACGAATCTGTGATGGTAGTTTAGATTTACTTACCGCACTGCATTTTCTTTCTATTTACTGCTTACCTCATTGCTCTACTTTACTGCCTTATACTTGCACTATACTGCTAGCTAGATTTTACTACTTTACTTATACCTGCTAGAGTAGTGCCATGTCACCATCTTCTTGATTACCCTTTTGTTTGTCCTCCGCATCTTCCTCCCGCTCGGTACCTAGGAGTCGTGGAGGGAGGCGAGGATAAAACGACTTAGTCTTTATGACTAACGGTCGGTGTGACCGCAGGAGTCCGAGGAGACAGAGTTATCCCGCGCGCAGCAGGACGAGATGGCAGGGCCTGAGCAGCAGATGCAACGCACTACCACGACGCCACAGGTTGATGATTAGATAGTTAGACTTCCGCATTTTGAGAGCTTTTGTTGTAGACTTCCGCATGTTGTAGAGAGAGAGAGAGATGGTACATTATTTTGGATATGTATCTGGCATAAGCCCTTTTTGCTTGTACTTCTCTTTTGGACTTTCTGTTTTCATTATATATATATGATGCTGTGATTGTGGACATGCCTTCCTTTATGTACTTTCCTTTCTGGCATATTTTACTTATGATCGTATAGCCGGCAGGGTTGGTGCTGAGCGGTGTTAGCCAACCTGGGTGTTGGTGACACCGCAAGGCAGCGATTCTGGGCGAAGATCCACCTCAACCGTGCGATACGGGAGAAGTTCGAGTTTTCAAGTACCCGAACAGATTTTGGAAAAAGAGATCTTACACTTCTACTCCTTACCGATTCCCGCATCTTTCGGATGAACTAAAGCCCCGCCTAGACATTTGTGATAAATTCCTCACACCAGAACTCTTCATCCATAGTAACAGATGAAGGAGGAAGTATATCTTCCCTCCAACTCCATCTCTGTATCAGCAGCACCGGAGATGGTTGCTAGCCACCAATGTAATCAGTCCATGATGCTTGCTGGCCACAAAATTTGTGAAGATTTAAGTTGGATCGGACTTCCCCCTTCGCGTGTCTCCGCCATTAATATTTCATTGTTTTCCTCCTTCAGGGAGGCTAATCTGCAAAGCTGCGACGGGTCTATGGACCAGCAGAGTACCTCTCATAACTCCCGTTAATAAAAGGCAAAATGGTGTCGTCTCTAGACCAGCAGAGGACCTCTCCTAACTTCCATATTAACTGAAGTTTCTGAAATGTCCAAGACGACACCATTACTTGCCGATCCACGGTCTCTTTCCAATGAACTGAAGCTCCGGCACCTTGATTTCTCAACTCTCCCTCCGCCCACCAACATTTACGACGAGAGGAAATGAGGAATCATCTGTTGCAGTCAGAGCTTTAGTTCATCGGAAAGATGTCGGGGATCGGTAAGGAGAGGCGGCGTCCCGGACATTTTCAGAAACTTCCGTTAATAAAGTTAACAGGAGTTGGGAGAAGGACCACTTTCAAGTTAGCTAAGAAGTTTAGGGACCAAAATCAATTAAAAAAAACTTGTAGGACTAATTTCATAAAGCAGGTGAAGTTAGGGGACTGATTTAACCATTTTGCCTATTTTTAATTACTCTCAGTCGTTGGATATTGGTCAATGATGAATCCTGTCCTTTCAGTGCCGCCTGATTGAGTGATGGTTGGCGTGTCCTGTATTGTTGGATTTGTGGCTGGCTTTTGCTGTCCGCTGGATTGAAAAGGCGCGTGTCCGTTTCTGGACCGTTGGATAATACCCGGGATGTCTGAGACCGCCTGATCTTCAACCCTAACAGGTACGTTACAACTTCTGCTCTGGATTACATATTTTGTTTCATATACCCGTCATTACAACTCACCGGACGGTGACGACACCTTGCGTTCTGGATGACATATCCTGCTCGCCAAATTTTGGCGCTTTTTTTGGGTCCGGAGTCCGGACTCCGGGTAATCTCCTGGAGATCAAATTTGATCTCAGAGAGATCAAATTTGATCTCCTGGAGAAATTTTTTTGAGATCAGAATATGATCTCCACATAATCTTTTAGGTTGTTTTTGACATCCTAAAATCCATTTCTATATCCAGAGATAAAAAAAAACGTCAACCCATATATTTTCTTAAATTCCAAACCTAAATTTTGGAAACGGGCTCAGGACCCAAAAATTTCTCGAGAAATTTTGAGGAAACAGTTGAGCTTGGAATCACAAGTTGTGGAAGTGACGACGCCTCACGGCAATTTGAAACGCAGAGTGATGAAATACAGGGACGAGACTGTGGCTCCGTTGATGATCTACTCCCACTTTCTCCTCATCCTCTTCTCGGTTGCCATTTGGCCGGCGATAGACGGAATAATTGCTCCTCTCACAGAAAATTCCAACAGCTCAATCTCCCGGATCCACCCCTTCGATACTTCAAACTACGGAAGGCTTCAGCTCAGCAATGGCTTGGCCCTAACTCCTCAGATGGGGTCCGCCCTTTCTCCTCTCCCCATTTGGACTTCCTTAGCATGTTTTTGCCAAATTAACTGCGTTTTCCGCGATTGCTCAGCGTTTTGTTCTTAATTTCTCACGTTTTGGGGATAAGTTTTCGTCACATTCGTTCTGATTTTGTGTTCTTGAGTCCTGACTGGTTTGTGCAGATGGAATAGCTGGAACTATTTCGCTTGCAATATCAATGAGACGGTAATTAAGGAGACAGGTATGTTTATTGAGAATATATTACTTTATTTACAATCATTTGGTATACTTTTATTAATGTATCATTTTGTATTTTTGTTTGTGTGTGTGGAGAAAAATGGTTTATATTTATGTCTGGATTGAATCGTTGCTCGTAGGGATGGTATAAGGTGATTGCCTGTTATGAGATTGGATCGCGGTAGCGCAACGGAAAAAATCGAGCACAAAGCAATTACGCAAAATAAAATGGTACGAGCGAGATATCATGCACACACACAGATGACAAGCAAATTTACGTGGTTCGGAGAGGAGCTCCTACGTCCACGGGGAGAGCGCGCCGAAAAAGATCCACTGATAAAATGAGGAGTTACAAAGAGACACAGAGACCGAATCACGGTCGTAGACAAACTCAAGGTTGAAAACAGAGTACTGATGGAAATACGATAATAATGGAGTCCCGGAAGCCGGCCGTCGGAATAGAGCCCGACCAGATGTCGCTCCACCTGGAGCCGACTGGATGCGCCGCCGCTAGCTCGGCCAGATGTCGATCCCTCCTGGACCGACCGGAGTTGCCGCCGCTAGCCCGGCCAGATGCCGATCCCACCTGGACCGACTGGAGTTGCCGCCGCTAGCTCGACTGGATGCCGCCGCCGGAGCTTGAAGCCGCCGCTTGAATGGGTCTCCTCCTTCCGCACGATGGCCCTCTGCCTCCTCAGAAATCGAATTGCTTCATCCTTAATATATGGCTGCTTGCACACTTATATAAGGCCATGAGACCACCTCTAATTAAGGAGAAAATCTCCTTAATTAGGAGATATCCAAAATCAGACTTGGCCGGAATAGGCAGGACAGTCATTAAAGAATATCCTCCTCATAATATTATTCCAATAATATGATTCTCTCCAAAAATAGGATTCGCTCTACGTAAAAGAATTACTAAAGCACACTGATCGGTGAGGTGGCACGATCCCATTGTTGAAATAATTTGGTTCGGATCTATTATGTTTCTATATATATATATTAAGTTTATATATATATGTTATATATGTTATATATATATATATAGAAAGTATGGATATATATAGGTTTAGGTTTTCTCAACCGCACAGAACCGTGAACAGTAGCAGCCGCGTGGGTTTCTTTGGAGTAACTGCCTGTAGCTTTAGAAAAAGAGCCGCATGGATTAAAAATTGTTTTCGGCCAGGGAGAAAAGATCACTCCTGTAGCTTTTTCTTGGCAGAAAACCGCCTGGGAGGAAGAAGAACACCGGCCAACCCTCCTCCTCTCTCTCTTCCGTTTCTCTCTCTCTCTCTCTCTCTCTCTCTCTCTCTCTCTCTCTCTCTCTCTCTCTCTCTCTCTCCCTCTCTCTCTCTCTCTCTCTCTCTCTCTCTCTCTCTCTCTCTCTCTCTCTCTCTCTCGCGACGGAGAGGCCGCCGGCCTCGTTGTGTTTCACCGTTGGAGAGGGAGGTGTTGCCGGTCTTGGAAGTGAGCCTCCGGCGTTGGAGAGGGTGTCGTCATCGGGCTTGGCGGAGATCGCCGTTGACGTTGAAGGCTTGCGTGTCTGCAGTAGCCTTGACGGTGTTTTGATCTCGATGGCGGCGTTGGTCTCCGGTGGTGGTTGCGGTTGAACGTCGGACTTCGACGTTGAAGGTTCCGGTGAACCTTGTGCGTCCGCTAGGCGGATTGCAGTCCAGATCTTCTACTCGCCCGCAGATCGTGCACGTCCGGCGCATCTGCGGTGTTCCACCGGACGGTCTATTCTTCTATTGTTATTTCCTTGTTATTGCATTTATATATTGTTAAATTTAATATATATTTGTGATTGTGCGCCGGCGGGTTTTGCCGGGCGCAGTTTTGACCTATATTGTGTTCTTGTTCCCTGCAATTTTATAGCGGTGCCCTGCGGTTTGCACCTGATTTCCCAACACCCAACAATCTCCACCTTGACGCCTCACACGATAAACTTCACCTGCAGCTTGGATCTCTTCCCTTCGGCGAACTACCCCCTCTCCCTGGGGTCACCCCAATTAACATGCGCGAATATGAGCCAAGTCAAGGCAGTGCTTGAACTTGACTCCTGTCAGTGGGCCCTTCTTGTGAAACTCCAGCAGTCCTCTCTCGCTCATGTGGTCAAGCCTGGCATGCCACCGCAGAGAGGAATCTTCATCTGACGTCGTAGAGATCGCCGCATCGCCGACGACGGTAGTGCCGATTAACTTGTAGAGAGTGCCAGAGCGCTCTCCTTTCATGATCACCAGAGCGCCTCTCTTGACCTTCAGATATCCACCCTCGTCGGTGTAAGAGTAACCGGCTGCCTCCAGAGTACCTAAGGAAATCAGACTTTTCCTGAGATCCGACACGTACCTTACATCTCTAAGGGTTCTGATTATTCCGCCGAACATCTTGATTCGAATGCTGCCTATCCCGAGCATCTTGCACTCGAAGTCGTTCCTCATCCGTACGCGACTGCCGTCACATTGCCTGAAGCTGGAGAACCATTTTTTGTTTGGGCACATGTGATTCCTACACCCAGTATCCATAATCCACGCATCTGTGGTGTCGAGAGTGGATTGTACATGAAGTACATCAGCGTCACTCTCAGGGTCTGAAGCCACAACCGCCTGCTGTGGTTCCTGATTCTTCTCTTTCGCCTTTTTCTTCGGAGAGTTGTTTTTCCAGTGCCCTTCTTCCTTGCAGTAGTGGCACTGGTTCCTGGGTCGATTGACTTTCTTCTCTTTGTCTGTCGATCTTCCTCTGACCGGTTCCTTGTTCTTCACGAATAAACCCTCGTTGGTGCTAGGGTCAGATTTGCTCCTCGTTTCATTTGAGAGCAGCGTTGTCATCATCTCCTCCATCTTAAGTGTATTCTTTCCGTAGAGGATTGTGGTGACCAGATTGTCATAGGACTTTGGTAGAGAAGACAGTAATAGAAGAGCCTGGTCTTCCTCTTCAACCTTTATGTCCATGCTCCGCAGCTGGGAGATAAGTTTGTTGAACACGTTCATGTGCTCCAGCAGCTGATTGCTCTAGGACATCCTCAAGCTGTATAACTGTCTCTTCACGTAGAGCTTATTCGTGAAAGACTTAGACATGTACAGCTCCTCCAGTTTCTTCCATAATTCTGCTGTAGTCTCAGCGTCGACTACGTTATACATGACCTCGTCGGCAAGACACAATTGGATCGTGCTGATGGCCTTCAGATCCAGTTCCTCCCATTCGTTATCCTTCTTTCCGGACTTCTCATTGCCGAAGAGCACCTTGTGGAGACCTTGTTGAACGAGCACCGCCTTGATCCGCTTTTGCCATAAACCGAAATCAATCTTGCCGTCGTACTTTGAAATCTCGAATTTTGCCGCCATTGCTTTTCTCACAGAGCTACTAGGCAATCTGAATAATGTTCACGGATCAGATCTGAGAAGGTAGGGAGCGGACCGTGTCGTCACCCACCGTTGACCCAAATCAAAAAACCGGAAAGTCCAGACGATCACCCCCGCGGAACCTCGCTCTGATACCAATTGTTATGAAATTGGACCGAGCACCGCGATATCGCAACAGAATAAATCTTGCACAAACAATAACACAAAATAAAATACGAGCGAGATATCAAGCACACACACAAACGACAAGCAAATTTACGTGGTTCGGAGAGGAGCTCCTACGTCCACGGGGAGAGCGCGCCGGTAAAAATCCACTGATAAAATGAGGAGTTACAAAGAGGTTACACAGAGAACGAATCACGGTCGTAGACAAACTCAAGGTTGAAAACAGAGTACTGATGGAAATCCGATAATAATGGAGTCCCAGAAGCCGGCCGTCGGAATAGAGCCCGACCAGATGTCGCTCCACCTGGAGCCGTCTGGATGCGCCGCCGCTAGCTCGGCCAGATGCCGATCCCACCTGGACCGACCGGAGTTGCCGCCGCTAGCCCGGCCAAATGCCGATCCCGCCTGGACCGACCGGAATTGCCGCCGCTAGCTCGACTGGATGCCGCCGCCGGAGCTTGAAGCCGCCGCTTGAATGGGTCTCCTCCTTCCGCACGATGACCCTCTGCCTCCTCAGAAATCGAATTGCTTCTTCCTTAATATATGGCTGCTTGCACACTTATATAAGGCCATGAAACCACCTCTAATTAAGGAGAAAATCTCCTTAATTAAGAGATATCCAAAATCAGACTTGGCCGGAATAGGCAGTGCAGCCATTAAAGAATATTCTCCTCATAATATTATTCCAATAATATGATTCTCTTTAAAAATAGGATTCGCTCTACGGAAAGGAATTACTAGAGCACACTGATCGGTGAGGTGACACGATCCTAACAATTGCCAGTTATGGTTGGTTTTGGGAAAAATGAATAAAACCAACTGAACTGCAAAATGCAATGAAGAATCACGATTCATATAGTAAGACTAATTTGTTGTTTTAATCTTTGAACCAATAAAATATCTTCTCTCTCATCAGTATGTGTAAATTGTGTAGACCGAAACGATCCCAAGGAAAATACCCATAAGACTCCTCCTGGGAAGTAGGCACCGACGAGGAAATCTTATCGCACACCATCATCAATTCGTAATATCGAGGTGACTAGCGGAAAAACACAGATATAAGCGTCTCATATTTCTCCCATCACCCACTATATTAGTACAAATTGACGACGATGTTAAGTGAATAATCATCACATTGTTGAGGTATATATTTATATAATGATATAAGATTCTTATTGGTTTAGATCTGATAGGAATCCAATAAACCTTCGGGGATTTAGGGTTACGCCTATAAATACTCCTGCTGGGGGCAACATGGAGGTCGTTCCAAACTTGACGGCCACACGAAATGCTTCGAGCGCACTAACATTCTCGAAGTGTTTTCCGTTGGTGTTGCCCTAGCTCCCACGCCCGAGTGCCGCCGAGTTCCCGCTGCCGCTGCGATCCCTCTGCTGTCGACCCCTGTCGTCGACTTCTGTTCTCTCCAGATCGCAGGCCGCTGGATTGGTCGTCGGGTTTTCCTACCAGCACCGTTCGACTTTTGTTGACGCCGACCACTAGTCGACCGGTTCTCGTCGACATCGCCTCCTCATCAACAGCGACCCATCTGAGTTCGTCTCAGTTTGAAGGTTCCAGTCAAGAAGCATCGACGAGATCTACTTTAGAAGATCTTTGCTATTGACGCTGCGTCGATTCACTATTGACGCATCCGTCGAGATAGAGAAGATCCCTAATATCGACGCTGCATTGATTCACTATCGATGCATCCGTCAAGATAGAGAAGATCTCTGCTATCGATGCTGCGTCGATTCACTATCAACGTATCTGTCGAGATAGAGAAGATCTATGCTATCGACGCTGCATCGATTCAATATCGACGCATCCGTCGTTATAGAGAAGATCTCTGTTATCGACGCATCCGTTGAGATAGAGTAGATCTATGCTATCGACGCATCCGTCGAGATAAATAGTGGGTTTTCTTCTTCCCGATTCAAAAGCCAGACTCAGATCTCGTTTTCTTTGGAGAACATTCTCTGCAGATCTTGAGGCTCAACCTTTTCATCTTGGATGGATTCAATTTGCTTCAAGAGGATCTACAATGTTGAAGGGAAACAGTCTCTCTTCTCCTGTGTTGATGATCAAGCTGAAAAAAATTCTCAAATTCAGAGTTCTGTGCCTGGAAGCGGAACACCCAATTCGGTATGAAATATCTGAATATTTTCTACACTATGCAGTCCGATTTCGCGTCTTATGCAGGAAGCGGAGGTGAGGATCAGTGGATCAACGACGAAGATTTTTGTCGCGACTACCTCCTCAATTGTCTCTCAAATAGACTGGCAGAGACCTTTGGCAAGATGAAAACTGCAAAAGAGATATGGGTTTCTCTGGAGGAGCAGTTCAGGGAAGAAGAGAATATGTCAAAGACGCACCTGGTGGACAAGTTCATGACTTTAACTTTCGCTGAAGACAAGGAGATCCTTCCACAGGTTGCAGATTTTGAGACTCTTGTAAACAAGCTCAACAGTGAGAACATCCCTCTGCTAGATGGATTTGTTGCAGGATCTATCATTTTCAAACTCCCATCGGCATGGTACTCCTTTAAGACAGATGTATCAGAAGAAGATGCAGGTTAGTCTGAAAAACCTCAAGAGATTTATTTGCATTGAGGACGAGAACCAGACTAGGCATACTTTAGAGACTGTTAGTAAGCAGACCTCTGCTGCTAACATGGTCACGCATCCTAAGCGAAAGCCTAAGCCTGGGACGATTAAACCGCCCATCAGTGCACCCGCAATTGCTGACACTAGCAGGAATATCAAAAAGTTTAAAGGCAAGTGCTACAACTGCAATAAGTGAGGTCACTGTGCTTCCGATTGCAGGCAACCTAAAAAGGGTGAATCCAGCACACCCAAATCTGATAACAAAGCAAACATGCTTTATCAGACTGCGCCTACCAACTTTGTTGCCATGGTTGGAAAATGGAAGGCCAGTACCGAATGGTAGCTAGATTCAGGTGCTGCCTACCACGTCTGCAACAATTTTGCGCTTCTGAAGGATGTCATTGCAGTTGACGAGACTGTGACTGTTGCGAATAGAGACAATGCTCAGGTACTCCAGACTGGGACTGCAGATTTGCTACTCTCTTCAGGTACGCATTTAATTTTGAAGAATGTTAAATTTATACCTACATTAGCTGCTAATTTAGTTTCAATTAGCCTGTTATGCGATGCTGATATGTCTTTTAACATTAGTGGCTGTAGAGTAATTTTAATGGTTAACTCGAATTACTTTGGTTGTGCATATGTCTTAAATGAGATGTATAGATTGAGTCTAGCAAACAAAGTCGTAAATCAGGTCAGTTCAAATTTGATAGATCCTAAGACTTTACATGTAAGACTAGGACACATGAACTACAGAAAACTACTTCTGCTTGCTAAAACTCATAATATTCCCTTAGACACAACAACTAAGTTTGACAGATGTGAAATTTGTGCTCAAACCAAGATAATTAGAACACCTTTTAGTCAGGTTTCTAGGAACACACAATTACTAGAGTTAATACATTATGACATTTGTGACTACAAAAGCTTTGTCACATGAGGAGGTCGGAAGTATCTGATAAATTTTATTGATGATTACTCTAAATTTAGTCACGTTTATCTTCTTAAATCCAAAGATGAAGTTTTTGAAAAATTTTGTATTTTAAAAAATAGGGTAGAAAATCAACTTGACATGAAAATTAAAAGGCTAAGAAATGATAGAGGAGGAGAGTATATCTCGGGGGAGTTCAGAGATTTCCTCGCTTGCAATGACATTATCCCTGAAACCACTGTCCCGTATTCACCCCAGTCCAACGATATCGCTGAGAGGAAAAATAAAACTTTAACAGAAATGTTGAATTCTATGCTATTGACTGCAGGCATGCCTGCGGCCTACTAGGGAGAATCTGTCCTTGCTTCAAATCACATTCTCAACAAAATTCCTCATGTAAAGTTGAAACAAACACCCTATGAGCTTTGGTTTAAGAGACCTCCTAGATTTGATAATCTTAAGACTTGATGATGTATCGCTTATGTTAGGATACCTGACCTTAGAAGATCTAAGATTGGACCTAAGACGAACACATGTGTCTATCTAGGATGTGCAGAGGATAGTGCTGCAGACAGATTTCTAAATCTCTCCGCCAATACTGTTATAAAATCTAGAGATGATGTTTTCTTTGACAACAAGTTTCTTAAATATAAAAACCTGACACTTTCAGGTCTGTTAGCAACTGGTACTGAGACTTTTGTTGAGTCAAAATTAAGAAACTCTGACAATGAGCCTATATACACTAGTGTTTTAGAAACAATTCAGTTATCTAATAGAGAAAGAGTACCTAAATGCTTCGGTACAGATTTCGGGACTTACCAAGTTGAAGCTGATCCATCTACCTATAAGGAAGCGATGCGATCTAGGGTTTCTCTATTATGGAAAGAAGTCATCGATGATGCGATGAATTCTCTCATGCAAAACCACACTTGGACATTGGTTGACCTGCCCAAATGGGCTAAAACCATTGGAAGCAAGTGTGTTCTAAAAAAAAAATTCAATCCTGATGGGAGTATCGCCAAATACAAAGCACGTCTAGTTGTCAAAGGCTTCACTCAAGTGTGTGGTATAGACTACTTTGATATATACTCACCTGTTTGTCACATTGCGACAATTAAGATTCTTCTCGCTTTATCATTTATTAATCATTTTACCGTTCATCAGATGGATGTCAAGATTACATTTCTCAATGGAGATCTGACTGAGGAGATCTACATGCACCAACCTGAAGGGTTTGTCATAAAAGGTCTAGAAAACAAGGTCTGTAAGTTGATTAAGTCACTCTACAGATTGAAGCAAACACCAAAATTATGGCACGAAAAATTTGACACTTGTGTTAAAGACATGAGTTTTAAGTCAAACCTATCAGATACATGTCTGTACATAAGAACAGGTTCAAATGAAGTGACTATTATATGCTTGTATGTTGATGACATGCTAATTCTAGGTACTGATCAGTCTGAGGTGGAGGACGTGAAAGTTACTTTGACGAAACGTTTTTGCATGACAGACTTAGGTGTGGTGAAAATCATCCTAGGAATGAAAGTGAACTTCACTAAGAAGGGTATAACCCTGAGTCAGAGTCACTATATCAAAAATCTACTAGAAAAGTGGGTTACGATAAGAGCAAAAAGATTGAGACTCCATACGACTATAACAATAGGCTGAAACCTAATGAAGGTTCATCTATTAGACAGTTGGATTACTCCAAACTCATATGAAGTCTCATGTATGCTACAACATGCACTAGACCTGACATCGCCTTTACGGTAGACATGTTAAATAGATTTACTAGTAACCCTAGGAAGGACCACTGTGATACCTTAGAAAGGCTAATGAGATACTTAAAGTACACTGAGAAGTATGCTCTATGTTACAGTGGACATCCTCCTGTGCTTGAAGGGTATTCTGACGCCTCCTGGTGCTCAGATATTGGTGATAGTAGATCCACTAGTGGCTTTGTCTTTACACTAGTAGGAGCTGCCGTAGCTTGGAAGTCTAAGAAGCAAGCGTGCATTGCACTATCCTCTTTGGAATCAGAACTCTATGCTCTAGCTATAGCAGGAGAAGAAGCAGAGTGGATTATAGATCCGATAATGAATATTCCAATGACGAGTCTGAAAATGCACTCTATATCGATTTTTTGTGACAAAAACCACAAAAACCATTGCAACGAATACTTTGTTCAATGAAAAGATGAGATAACTAAGGATGAAACAGACATGATTGACCTATATCACTAGTCTGGGAATAATTTCCCTATTGGACGTGAGATCAAAAGATAATGTAGCAGATGTCCTTACTAAGGGCTTATGTAAGGTTCTTACATCTAAAACATCCGGGGAGATGTGATTAAAGTCTATTTAGCAGGACTCAATACCTTTTCTTATGTTTTAAATTTAGAACCGAAATCTGCTTACATTCAAGCATCTAAATTGAGTACACTGAAGTATTTCAGATGCTACCTGATGAAAGTCTGAGATGAATAGTTGTCAGTTATTCCAAACTTGATGATTTACACAATTATTTCCATTCAAAGACTGAATTGGGTATCATTCCAAAAAGGAATATTGAAGTTGCTATTTTGTGTCTTGATATTAGGATTATTATTTATGTCATTCAAAACTTGATGATATGTTGGTCTCAGTTTGTTGTATCATTCCAAACTTGATGGTATAACACAATTGTGAAATGGTTAATAATAATCTTAATAATCGAAGGAATATATTTTGGTTTTACAAAATCAAATATTCTAATTTTTTGTAAATTAGATAGAGATGCTGATATGTGATTCTGTCTTCCTGTTTAAAGTATTATGTTCTTTTACTGATAAAACTAATCACTTTATTTTGATAACAAATGTTTGAATTCATAGAGTTTTGTCTCATGACATTCTTATTGTAACTGTTTGCAGATCAAAAGGAGAATGAAAGAGAGAAAGTTGATTTCGACCCGGATAACGATGATCTGATGTTTGAGTAGTTAAAGATCAGTTATCGGTTTGAGTTTCCAGTTCTATTTATCATTATGATTGGAGCTTTTGTTTGAGTTTAGAGTTATTGTTTTAAAACTCATATCTTTTGTTTTCTGGAAAACTCAATTTTGTCGTTATTAACCTTTAAGTAATCCGTTATGTGATATCATTTATATAAAATATACGAGGAGATTGTTGAGGTATATATTTATATAATGATATAAGATTCTTATTGGTTTGGTTTGGATCCGATAGGAATCCAATAACCCGCCGGGGATTTAGGGTTACGCCTATAAATACTCCTGTTGGGGGCAACGTGGAGGTCGTTTCAAACTTGACGGCCACACGGGATGCTTCGAGCGCACTAACACACATCACAAACAAAGTATACAAAGTAGCGGGACTAAAAGATAGTGGAATTCTAAGGCAACCATATACTAATCATAGATAAGCAGTATAGAAAATCGATAGAAGATAAACCATTACAAGTATAGGCACGAGGTCCTATAGCCTAAGAACAAAAATTTGTAATAATATTCTGGGTCCACAAGTATATATGATGAACCAGATAATAAATACATAAAAATAAGCTACATTAAGTCTCTACATAATTGTCATGAGCTACTATCAGTAGAAATCGTCATCTCAACATCTTCTGCCTTCTTGTCATGTCCTTGTAAACAACTCCTGCATTACTGGAAGGGGGTGGGGACGACAATGAGGAGAGGGTCAGTCATATAGAATGACTAAGTGATTCCTCTCTACCCTTGATCCCCTTAATGCTTAAGGGAGAGAGAGTCATTGTGCTGCAGTAAGTGTCAATACATGTAAGTATATATATAAACAATATGAATAAGATAAGTAATTATACAAGAAATGCTGTAGATGAAATGCGGTAAGTAAATGTAGTATAGTAAGTACAATAAGTAACAAACCTATACTACAGTCTTCTATAGTAACCGTGCCCACAAGATACATAAACATCCCAAAAGTATACAACACAAGTACACTTATTGAAAAACTACGACGACTCATCTGAGCCGACTTATTATTGCACGATTATCATCTTATCAAGATTCGTAAATGTAATGAAACACTAGAGTTATGTTATCACACGATTACAGCTAAAGTTAGAGTAATACTAAATAACCACAATGAAGCTGCCAGGACATAAATTTAGTGCAATTCATTTAGTGCTTCCATTCATTCATTTAATGCTTCCATTCATTCATTTAATTCACATTTATCATGCACACACAATTTATGTCAACATAGCTAACGACCTGATTAAGTGGCTAGCTAGACTATATGCCTCATCGCCGTGGCCAGGCGGTGACAACGGTCGGTCAATTCTACTGCTAGGAATGGTCACACTTCGATACTAGGAGTTATCGTACAAAAGTAGGCTTGTACTAATCTCATCGCCCTGTCAGTGGTATATATGTAGAATGAGCGTAGTTCAAACCTGACCTCATAGGTGGCTAACACCTAAGAAACACAATCCCAACCTAGGCCGTACATCATTAGTCTTGTCAGTGAAACTAGCCAAAGAAAAACCAAACTCCCTGTAGAGGGCCTTCCAGAGGAGAGATTTTTCCGTCCGGAGCCCGTTTCCAAATTTTAGGTCCGGGATCAATGAAAAGAGAAGGCCTGCCATACATTTTTTGATCTATGGATATAGAAATTCATTTTAGGAGATCAAAAAAGCCTAAAAGATCATTAGGAGGTCATATTTGAACTCAGGAGATCATATTCTGATCTCAGAAATATTTGATCTCTGGGAGATCAAAATATGATCTCTGAAGATCAAAAATATGATATTTGGGATATTTGATCTCCCAGAGATCACCCGGATTCCGGATTCCGGACGGAAAAATTTGCCCTTCTAGAGAGCCAGTTTGACCTGCCACAAGTAAACAATAAGCAAGCATATATATATCCATATTATATATCTAGTCAAAATATTAATTTTCATTATTCATAGTGGTAAACACCACGACCAACCCCAGCCCGATGGCTCGAAAGGTGCATATAAGTATCCACGAGCTAAACCCAACACCATACCTCGCAGGGTCATATGTAAGTATTCATAAGCTAACCATAACTCACATGACTCGTAAGGTTAAGCACATAATCATATGATAAGTTATACTAATTATATGTTATTAAGTCAATGTCTAAGGATTGTCGCCTTAGTAATATATATGAATATGAGATTTGACTTCCAAAGTCAATCTCGTTGCTATAGACACTCAAAGCCCATATGAGTCCTACATAAGGATGGTAATTATGTCTAGACGGTCATCAAATCGGGGAATGGGAAATCGATATTTGATTATAATCTTGTTGATCTGCGATCTATACACATACACCAACTACCATCTTTCTTAGGGGTAAGGAGGGTAGGTGATGCGGAGCAGAGGCGAGGACGAGCTTTGGGCCCATTCGGGGCTGATTTGGCGACTTACCATATATGGCGTGCCCGGATCGACGATCCGACTCCGTGGATGCGTTCGGATTCGTGTTGCGAGTCGATTTCATATATTACTTTATATATTTTGGTTTATTATTGTTGTATTTAAGTGGATTTTCCTCCGGCCAATCATAGTCGTTGATTGGGATGCCCTAGCTTTGTTTTTATTATAAATAAGAGAGTAGTGGGCTGATTGGAGGCATTGCAGATTTTAGAGAAGAGAAATCCCGAAATCCGGCGATCCCTCCACGGTGCCGACTCCGTGGAACCCTAGGTGACGACTCCTAGGCTTGTATCTCCCTCCCCAAGGTACCCCCTAACCCTAGCCCTCTTTTCCCCCTCCCAAACTCCCTCTCGCAGCCCCCAACAGCCCCCCAAACAGCCACCGTTTGGCTGTCCAGAAATCCTCTGTTTTTCCTATCCAATTCACTATTCATTTATGAAATTTACTATTCCCTCTATATAGTTTTTCCCTGCCTGTTCACCGCCAGCCTCCAGGCACTCCCATCAGCAGCCCCTCCCTGCCGCCAGCCTTCAGCAGCCACCTCCTCCATGCTGCCCGCCTACAACCACCAGCAACCCCACCTCCAGCAGCCCTCCTCCTTGCCGCCAGCCCTCAGCCGCCTCTCCCCTGCCCTATCCGACCACACCCCCTTCCTCGTCTCTCGTGGATCCACCTTTCTTTACCCTAAACCCTAGATCAGTCCAGATCTTGGATTTTAACATCCCGATCCGTTGTTCCCGCCACCATACGCCATCCCACACCCCGGATCCGCTATCATACACCAGATCCATCCATCCACCCACCACCCGGATCTATTCCCTAGTGGCCGGATCTACCCATTTCCGGCCCGATCTCCTTATTTTCCACCGTGGGCAGCCATCACCACTCTGTCACGCCTCCGGTTCCACCTTCGGTCGCCGATCTACATACCCGGACCCGAATTCTTCATTGCCTCGGATCAGCCCACTACTTTGTGAGTCGTATTTGTATTGGATTATTATTTTCATCATATTTATATTGTATTGGATCTTGTACCTATTTTGAATATCTTGCATAGTAGTTATTTGTTAGATTATTATTGTGATTTGCAGGGTTTATTCGCCGCACGCTAGTGCTTTGGCCCTCTACGCGGAGGAAAACCAAAGCTTGTTTCGCCCTAATAAATTATTGTCTTGCTTTGAAATATTTGTGTGGGATTTAATTATTCATTATCTAATTTGGATTCACGCCGTCGGATTTGCATAGCATGTAGGGTTATGTCGCGGATTTTCCGCCGCCTATAAATTCGTCCTGCGTCAGTAGGTATGACACCAGGGCTCAGACTTTTTCTAATAAACTGCTTCTGTATAAAGTCAGCCATCTGAGTTCTTAGTTCGTTGTGTTCATCGGGATTCATTCGATATTGTGATAGGTTTGGCAAAGATGTTCCTGACACAAGATCGATTACGTGTTGGATGTCCCGTAGTGGGTGTAGTGTTGGAATATGTTTTCCACATCTCTTGGTTTGAGAATAACAAATCCCATTGTATTTGATCATACTTGCCATGTGTTTATAGTGTGCAGGAACTTCATCTCTCAAGCCCTTATGAGTACGAAAAAGAAAGACGACGATCCGCTATCATAACGATGCATTGTTGCTAACGCGGCGCGTTAACTCTAGCGCTGGCAGTACCGTCTGCATACTTGGAAATATCGTGGAGATGACAATATTGTCGAGAGTGGAATATCGACGTGACTCATATATAACAAGTTCTAACACGGCGTCTTAACGCTAACGCTGGCGATAGCGTCGACATATTTGGAAACAATGTCGAGAAGGAAACATCGTCGAGAAAGGAATGTCGACGGGAATCATATATAACAAGTTCTACCGCGGCGCGTTAAGTCTAACGTCGGGCGGTATCTTATGGTAGCCCCGCCATCAGGCTGCTGATTGAGGAGCAAAAGAGGAAGGAGATCTGACGACAAGGTAGGATATAACGCTAACGCGGCGCGATAGGAGGGACAACCAAATTTGGAGCAGAATGTTACCAAAGATGACTCAATCCGCGTGCCAACAAATTGCCTAAAGCGGCTACTGCTGGCGCTAGGACCCGAGTCTATTTAAAGAGCTTTCCTCCTCCGTTTAGCGGTGCTGATTGACAAAATAGAAAAGCCACAACTCCTGAACTTCGTGAGAAGCCTCCTTGCAGCCAAGACAACTCCATCAACGTTCATAAACACAAAGAACTCGAAGAAGGATCGATCATGCTTATTCTACACGAAGGTCGTACGCGTCAACTCCAAGGATTTACTTCGGCGTGCCTTCGACAAGATCTTCGAGTTCAACTTATGAGGAAGTTTGTCTTTTAGTTTTATTTTATTGTGTAACTCTTATCTTTTTATCGGTAGAGAAATTCGCCCGTGTTGGTGACTAGGTCTTGTAAGGCTTAGGGAGAAATTCGCCCGGTGGTTGACGACTAGGTCGTGAGTGGCTTAGGGAGAAATCCGCCCAGTGGTTGGCGACTAGGGCCTTGAGAGGACTAGGGAGAATTCGCCGCGTGGGTGTGGTGACTAGGTCTAGAGTTAGATCTAGGGGGCGGCTTGAGGCCTCATCTGGGAGAGATATGCTAGAGCCAACCGGTCCTTGGGAGAAGGGTCGGTATAGAAAACCAAAAAAGTTTTTACATTTGCCTCAATTCCAAGCGTGATTGGGATAAAGTTTTGTAATAATTTTTAAAGCAATAATAATATATTTTTCTCTAGTATTGACTGCTTATCTCTGATCTTTGGAATTTAAACGACAAGGGAGTTCTCTGTCACTAACGCCGAGCGGTAACTTCTACCGCTGGCGGTAGCAACAGAGTCTCCATCTCTCTTGCTTTGTGCACTACTGTTTTCGTAAAAGCATAAAGTATTATCTTGAGTGAAATATTTTCATAAA
Organism: Dactylorhiza incarnata; assembly: GCA_033032865.1. NCBI lineage: Eukaryota > Viridiplantae > Streptophyta > Magnoliopsida > Asparagales > Orchidaceae > Dactylorhiza > Dactylorhiza incarnata. The sequence continues at coordinate 402,473 of JAWHQI010000222.1, forward strand.
ATATATTCAACTTAATTGTATAATTGCACTCAAGCATGGAAAGTTTTAAAACCCTTATTCACCCCCCTCTAAGGGCGCCTAAAGATCCAACAGGTGGCTTATTCGGGAGCTCGTCTGGCATAATATCACTGAACTCGTCTAGGAGGTGTCGAACATTGGAGTGAACGATTTCTACACCCATAATGTTCTTCGTGGTCTGCGAGGCAACAACTACATAAATGATGCCCATGTCGTGGCTCTCCCGAGTGAATACGCGTGTGACGGTGACTGCTCTCACGTATAATTGCAAATACAGAAGGAGATGCCACGATAGTGTACCGGTCGAAGTAATAGAGTGTGTGAGTGAGTTTGTCGAATCCATAGGGAGCACGAAGTGAAGATACCTAAAATTCTGACGCTATTCGCTAGATAAGATAATCGATTCTTTGTTTTAAAGAGATTTTCCTAATGACTTCAAGATCATGAATATTCCACACAAAATAGGCACACATTCATCCATCCACCAAACATGAGTAAAAACTCAAACTTCCATAAAATAAAAATAAATGAGAAACCTTGAGCAACCAAGGATTGGGGCGAAGGGAGGATGAAGATACGAAGGGAGAGGATAAACTATTCTTCGGTTATGTGAGATCGAACTTGGGTCATCAATCTGTCATCTCTTGCAAGCCTCGATTGTTGTCCGTGGTTGTGGAGGAACTGTGAACAACCTCCTAAATTACTCACTATCGCCTTCACGTTTTCGTCTTTATTCCTTCTAGCTTCCTTGAGCTTTTTGAAATCTCTTCCTTGAAGCCCTAGTTGAGTTGGAGAAGATCCCGTCGTGGAACTCACCTCCTTGAAGGAGAAGAAAAGTAAGTAAAAAAGTCTTCTTTTTTGGCTAAAGAAATACTATTTATAGCCCCAGAAATTGGTCGCCCACTGTCAGACTCACGACTGTGCGCCGATTACGCGTAATCATTACGTGTTTTGGCGGGAAAGTTAGTGGCGCCGAAAGTCAGGGCGACGGGGTGTCAGCAGATAACGCACGACTGTGCCCCCTTAGAGGCACGGTCGTGCCGCTATACGCACCCCATCCTGGCCTTGGGAAATCTTTAAATGCACCCAGCCCATGCGTCAACGCACGGTCGTTCACGAAGGAGGCGCACGGGTAAAATCCAGAACTCCCAAATTTTGCCTGATTTTTATTGTCCAGGCACGATCGTGCTCAACAAGGAGCACGATCATGTCGAATCTTAGGAATTACACACACGTCTACCCGTGCGCAAACACACGGCCGTGCGAGGATGAGACGCATATGCAAATTCCAAAACTCAGATTTTCAGGCCATTTCTAGAGATGCTCGCGCACAGTCATGCACACAAAGGCGCATGATCGTGCACCTGGCCAGCCGACGCATGCCGATGAATTGCATCGACTGGCAATAATGAAAGGTGCAAAACTGGAAGTGAGGGGGACAAACCTAGGGCGCATGATCATGCTCAACAAGGCGCACGGTTGTGCCCCTTTTACAAAATTCTTCATCTAGTTCCTATCTCTTCCAAATGGCCATAGAGATACAAAATTTGCTCCAATTGAGCCATGTTTCAGGAATTAGCAAATGCATGCAATATGCATTGATAATGTGATAAAGTAGGGGGATATGGTAATGAATTTGAGTAAATTACTATTACAATATTTATATGAAATACACTTGTTAGTTGGACCGTTCGTAACAAGTCATATCCCTATCATATAGTCTTGATTTGCCTAATAGTACATGTGCAACGTCCATGAGAAAGCTGCCACAATCGATGGCGAGTTTGCAGGCACCGCCTGCACTCGGAAAGTAAGTATAGAAGATGGCGTTCCGCCTCCAATCCTTATCATTGTGGGGACTATGTAGTAGACAACGGATAATGCCCATCTTAAGTGCACGATCTGCCTCATCTTCCCAACCCTCTTCTATAGTCACAATAACATCTTCAGGCGGCTCTACTGACTCAGTACTAGGGTCGGGGTCCTCCTCAATAAGTATATTTCATGTGCTTTGCCCTAACATCGATAGTGAAAGTGCGGAAAATTAACTGAGAATTACTTTAGAAGGGGATGAATATAGTATTTAAATTTTTTTATACAATAAATCGCAGCAAATGCACAGATTCACAAATTATATGAAGCAGTTAAGTAAATGACAGAAAAATATGTCTAATTATAGAACAAAAGTATCCAGACAACACAAAAGAGTTTTGTAGAGGTTCCCCTTAAATTGGTACATCCACTCTTCTACCAAAGGTTCCTCCACTATCCAAAAATGACTAAAGTCTTTGGTAAAGAAACTTGAAGAACTACTCAACTGAATCTTTTGATAAGGATATTCTTAGAACCACTGAATCTTTTGATAAAGAGACTCTTTGAACCACCGAGTCTTTTGATATGAAGACTCTTTGAACCAAACCTCTGAATCCTTTAGAGAGGGATTCTTAAAACTCTTTGTTGTTGAAGATTGTTGATGATGAATAGAAGAAGCCTTGGACCAATCTCTGATCTGTTCTTTTCAAGGAGAAGAAAACCAAAGAATATTCTTTTTCTTTATTTCCTTTTTCTGATCAAAGCTAGCAACAATAACTCTTTAGATGAGATGAAAGAATAAGCAGACTGAGAGAGAGAGAGAGAGAGAGAGAGAGAGAGAGAAGAATTCCATAGTCTGTCTGAATTAGAAGGGAGAATCAGAGAGCCATTTCTTTTTACAGAATCTTCAGTATATATCTTCTACCGTGAGTTCTTCTCTTGATTATGATTATGGCAAATCTGTAATTTACCAATTATGGCTTTTCCCTTTAATAAAATTATCCCATATCAATTCTCTTCTTATTCATATCAATAACGGCTAGATTTGAATCCATTAGAACTTAATCATAGCCTGATTTATCTTAGAATTTAAATCTTTCTTTCCGTAGAGTAATCGATGTAAGACTTATATGTCGAATATTTTTTGACGTAAGTCGATTTCTTATACTATGTTCTCTGAGTTCTGTCTATATTCTTCTGGAGAAGTCGACGTAAGCTGAGAATACTTCTCGCCGTGCGTTGATTACTTCTCGACGTGTGTTGATTACTTCTCGACGTGCGGCGATTACTTCTCGATGCATTAAGTTTACTTTCAGTCTTTGCATATCTTTTCAACTGAGTTTCTGTCTGTTACCTGTAAAGTAAAAACAGACACTGTCTTTCTGTACAGACTAAAGACATATCATAAATCACTTAATTAATTTGATATATTAAATCAAAATTTTTTTCCCAACAATCTTCCCCTATTTGATATAACCGATTTTACAAAAAGATTAAGTGATTTTTACAAACAGAAGAATGAAAAACGCAGGAAGGAGGTAAAGAGGACATACAAAATTAACTTAGAGAGAATAAAATTTGATCTATTAATCTCAAAAGAAACCTGATGTAGGATAGGTTATGGGCACAAATCTGGGACTACTAGAGTGGGAAATGATAACTTGACGCACTGATCCCTATTCTATATGCAATGCAACCAACAATAATGGAGACAAATCAACATGAGCAACAAAGATAATCAACCCACGCAACAATATGTAAACGAGAAAACAAAGCATTTAGTTAGCCAAACAATTAGTGGCTTTCCTTCGCTCGGAGGGCCAAGGCAAAGCGCGCGGCGAATAGGTCCCACCTGCGAATCACAAGCGATCTAGAGCGATCTATCCACATGCAATCTTATCTAAGCAAATATGAGGTCAAACGATAATATAATGCTAAAATAATAATCACATACAACAAATAGCTCACCAAGTAATGGTGCTGTCCAAGACAATGGAGATCCCGGGAAACGATGCGCTTTGACGGCGATCCGAGGCGGAACCGGAGGTGGGACGATGAGGGAGACGGCTGGATCTGACAGTGGGAAGCGGGATTGGGCTGGGGAAGGTAGATCCGGCTGTATGGAGGTGGATCCAGGCTGCAGGGAGGCAGATCCGGCTGTATGGAGGCGGATCCGGGCTGTGGGTGGCGGATCCGGGCTGTGGGTGGCGGATCTGGATGTGGGGAGGCTTGTGGTGGAGGAGGTGAGGGCTGGGGTGGTTGAGAAGGGGGCGGCTGTAGGGTGGGGTGGCTGGAAGTGGCGGCGGCAAGCAGTGAGGTGGCTGGAAGGGGTCGACAGTAGCAGGAAACCGCAACAGGGGGGCGGTAGCAGGAAACAACACAGGGGGGCGGCGGTAGCAGGAAACAACAACAGGGGCGGGTGGCGGTAGCAAGAAACGACAATAAGGGCGGCGGTAGAGGGTTTTGGAGGTGGAGGAAGGTGGCTAGTGGTTAGGGTTACGTTTGGGGAGCGGGAGAGGGCCAATGAGTCGTCACCTAGGGTTCCACGGAGTCAGCACCGTGGAGTGATCGCGGGATTCCGCGAATTCACCTCTCCAAAATCTACAATCCTTCAAACAGCCCCCCTACACCTCTATTTATAATAAAGAGACACTAGGGCGTCCTACCATCAACTACTATGATTGACCGGAGATGGGGTAGTCCGATTACATCAAAAATAAAAATAAAATAACAATATAATATATGAAATCGTGTCGGAACGTGGATCCGGACGCATCAACGGGGTCGGATCGGCGATCCGATCAAGTCCTTCTGCGCGAGTACACGAATGTGGGCCCCGCCTTGCGGCGAATCCCTCCTGGTGCATGCTCTGATGGATCCCCATCAAAACCCTTAACTTTTTCTCTCTCCCTTTTACAACAAGACAAAAAAAGAAAAGAAAAGAAACTATATTTTTCACTTTTTCAGAGATCTGCAGGAAAGAAACTCACAAAGAGCCTTTATCATTTTTGTTTGAGTCTCTGCAATGTAATCTGTTTTCTCTTAATCACTCTCTGAGGATGTTCTTTTACATCAGCAAATAATTTCTGAAGCTTGTTCCAATAAGAGGCTGCATTTGTATAGATGTCACTTATGACATATCCTCTCTTCTCAACTTCATCAATTATTTTGTTGATGAACTCAATATCTGACCTTTGCTCTTTATGCTTTTCAACTTCTATTAACAAATCAGACTCAGTCTCAGGATTGAGAGTTGGGTTTTTTTAGATCTGACAAAAGAAACTAGATCCAGTCTAATCCCCTCTCCTTCTACAACATGAGTGTAGGGAATGTGAACATCATTTGTACAACCAAGACCTCTTTTATCCTTGTTCTCAGAGGCTTGTACAACAAATGCTCTAGGATTTTTGGCCTTATAAGCATCAATGTTTAGAAGCTTCTTTCTTGAGGGATTTTCAACAGTTGGTTTTAAGAAGCTTTCTTTAGTCTTTCCAGCTTTTTACTTTAACAATAAATTTTGCCATTTTGTAAGAGATCTTCCTTTGTTTTTCTTTTTTGTCTTTAGTCTTTCCAGCTTTCTTTAGTCTTTCTTTTTTGTCAGAGATCTTTAGCCTCATGCAAAAATGCATGGTAAGGTTTGCCTACATTTCACTCTTGTGGTGGGACCCTTCCCCGGACCCTCGCTCTGCGGGGATGCTTTGTGCACCGGGCTGCCCTTTTTTTGTCAGAGATCTTCCTTTGCGAGTCTTCAAATGCCAATCTTTGTTCTTCATCAATTCTTTCACATGCCTTTATATCTTCATCAAGTTCTGGAGAAGGCTATGGATTAAGAAGACTCTCATCCACATTAACTCTAGAAGTAGAAGCATGATAATGCTTCATTCTTTTGTACTTCTTTCTTTCTTTCTTTCTTCCTTTGAGTATCTTCCTCAGATAGGCCTAGGGTCCCTTTGACCTATGCCTCTTCGTCTCCCCCTCCTTCCTTGATGAGTAAGAGCAACTGAGGGAGGTGGAAGTAAAAGCAATCGTTTGCTCGGATTAACATCGACAATTTGTACCTGTGGTGGTATTTCTTGAATGGTGGATTCCAGTAGAGAACCAATGGCAGGAATAATGTTTTCTTTTTCTAAAGGAGTCTCCCCCCTGGGCATATGCCTCCTCCTGGCAGAATGCTCTATCTTGAATAGCCAAGGGCTCAACATCCTTCATAGGAGCATTCGTTTCAGCTATTTGCAGAACATAGGCCACAACATCGGAAGTCAATTTGTTACGTGATCGGTGTCCGTAACACAATTCCTCAAAATATCAGTGTCAAATAGAAGTTTCTTTCTCAAAGCAATGTCTCAAAGATGACACCAATAAGGGCAGCACCGTCAATATCATGTATTATTTCATAAGATGAGAATTTTTCACCTTTCTCAATACTTCCTGCTACACTACCTTATTTCTTTTCAGCAACTTTATCAGTTCCTTCCGTATTATCCTCAGCATTAGCACTGTGATCAATGATCATTGCAGTATCCTTATTTTCAGCAATCTCATTAAAGTTCATGCTGGCAACAGGGAGGCCATCATCTTGACTGGTTTTCTTCCCCTTCTTGACTTCATCAAAGAAGTCACAAATTTCCTGGTGACAGAGGGACGAGAGGAACAGGGAGCCAGAAGGCCAACAGCAGTAGGTAAGTCAGAAAGTTGACTTTGAAGATGACTCAGTCTAGCATTTATATGTTGAATAGAGAGCCCATCTTATCTTGAAAATGTTGAGAAAGACGATCCATAAATGGAGCTAAAATATTAGGTATAATAGAGGAAGAAGTGATAACATTTGGTGGAGCAGATGAAGATGGTAGAAAGTGAAGTTGTGTAGGAGCTGGGAGAGGAATTTCAGAAGGTGGATTTTCAACGCGCGTTCCTCCCATCTGCCAACGTAAGCCCGCGCCTACCAGCTTGCGTACAGCCCGCGCCTACCAGCGCACGCCCAGCCCGCATCCATACCCACACGCGTCCAGTCCGCCCCTACTCGCGCGCGTCCAGCCCATGCCTCCCTGCGCGCGTCCACCAACACCGTTCCAATCCGTCTACGACCGCACCGACTGCCCAGTTCCTTTCCTGCTCCTGGCGCCGCCGCCGAGACGACCGAGCACCCGCTCCATGACATACGCTCACCTCGATGCCGTCGAACATCGCCTCGACGATCAAGCCAGCATCCTCGCTTCCATTCAGGCCAACCTCCAGCGCCTGGAGGCTCGCAATGCCCGTTTGGACTCCACTCCGCCGCCGCCCTTGGAGGACCGTCCTCTTTCAGTGGGCTGCCGACCAGTCCCACGATGCCTACTTCGCTCCCCGTGCTTGCCGCGGCACATGCACCGGGCGCCCTCGAAGTTTCCCATTTTAATGGGATTGATCCTCTGGAGTGGATTGCCAAGGACAAACAATGTCAACATCCAGGGCACCCAGGACACGCAGAAGGTCTCCTTGATGCTCCTTGCCATGGAGGGATCCACCTTACACTAGGTTCGTGGCTTTGCCACTCCACCCCACTCCTCTTGTGGCCCGATCTTAAGCTGACCTTGGTCAAGCGCTACGAACGCCGCTACCTCGACAATGTCGTCGAGAGCTTATGTGCCCTCCGCCACACTTCTTCGGTGGATCAGTATATTGACGAATTCATCGAGCTCGTCAACCACGTCTGCGGTCTTCCTCCCATACTCACCATCCCCGGGATATTACAGACACTATGGAGGTTGTCCACTTTGTGTGGGCGGATTTGTCAGTCAAGCTGGTAGATCGACCGCATTTTCACCCGGCCACACCCAGCTCTTCGAGTCACTCCAAGTTCATTCTTCCTATACCGCCACGGTTTCCCGCAGAGGATCCTCCACCTACGACGAACCTTCCTGTAACAACCCTTAATAATAAAGATATTATTAGTCAAGAAATCCCCTCCTCTTTAATTCTTTTCCTGTCTAACCGCAGCCCATCTCTCTTTCCCCCCAAATAAACCCCACGGTTCAGCACTCCTGCAAACCAAAAACCGCTCGCGCTAGGGCTTTCTCATTCCCGATCCCGTGCCGCTTCCGATCCCGTGCCGCTCTCGCCTCCCGCGCACGGCGACGACGCCGACGCCTGCTCCCACCTTGGACGGCGACTCCTCCGCCTCCTTCTTCCCCTCTTCTGGACGCCGACAGTAGCAAAGGTCCTTCTCCAGCCGCATCCTTCCCCTCTCCTGGACGCCGGCAGCAGTAGAGAGCCGCCTGCCTCTCCTCCTCTGGCCGGCATCAGCCATCTCCTCCTCTGGCCGGCAGCAGGGCCTCCTCCTCCCTCTCCTCCAGGTGTAGGCAACCCCTCAATCCCTCTCCCGCTGCATTTTGGACGGTGGATTTGATAGAGGATCGTCTAGGGTTTTGCTTGAAACCTCCACTACTCAGATTTTTGAGCTCAGATTTGGTCTCCTTAGGTAAGAAACTCCTCCAATCTCGTTGTTTCAGATTTGCCCTAGAATGCTTGTGGTGATTTTTGCTATTGGATCGACGTAACTTCATCGGTCCCTCTTATGTTTGTCGTAAATCCGCCTAATCCCAAATTTTGTTTGCGTTTCCGGTGCCGCACATCAGATCTAGTGGTGGAATCGCTCTGAACCCTCCCGATTTAGGGTTTGCGTCACCCAAGCGCCGCCAAGCCCCCGATCCTTGTGGTAACTTCTTCTCCCCTCACCTTGAGGGAGGTAAATTGCTAACCTGCTCTTGAGTTAGTTTTTGCAAAATAACCGCCTTGCTAGCGTATGGTTTTCTGTTGTCACGTATCAAATATTGCCTGCGATTATTCCTGAACAGGTTCAATAGTGCCTTTGACCTTGCTTGCGCCGCCTAGCTGCCGCTAGCAGTTCCTGCTTCACCTTAAGGCAAGTGGAGAAATTCCCTCTCGCTTGCAAACAAGAATTTAATTTCTTTTTACTGGTATTCTAAATTATTATCAATATCTGATAGTATAAGAACTATCACTCGCGAGCATGTCGCGTTGTGATAGGAATCTCCTCGGAAAAACATGAAACTCTTAGGTCTTGAGTGTCATAAGCGAATCATGGAAACTAGGGTTTAGGTGGTGCAACTTCTTGATTGCATGGTCACGGTGAGCATGGAATACCCTTATTCTGGTAAGCCTTACACTTGGACTTGAGTGTGAACCATGTGTGCCCACTATAAACATCTACGCATTTCACAGATTACAGCTTATGTCGTTGCAAAACACTTGTTTAGGCTATACTCCGGAGTAGGCTAATATTTCTAGATAGTTTCAGCTTGTTTCAGTTACCTGCCTGTTTCACTGGCCTGTTTCAAGAGTTAATTGGTACTTTAGATTTATTTCTGCATGTACTTAAAATTACAGCTTGTTTTCTAATAATTTCTTGTTCTGAGGCATTTTCCTTCTGTTTGGATTTGCCTTAGGGTTCGTGACCGCGCCGTCTGCTCCCTGAGTTTTCTTCGTTCAGCTGCAGTTTTGCTTGGAGGTTCTATTTTGATTGCTGTGTCAGCAGGTTCTATGTATTTTGTTTCAGTACTGTTGGATCTACTTTTCTTGTATTAGTTATTGTCAGCCATTTTCTCTGGCATTGTGGGCAACTCTTAGGGTGTTCTTGCTTATATCAGATCATTTTACTTATAGCATTTTACTATTGTAACCCATTGCATGTTCATCATTTCAGTATAATGTATGACATCTGATTTTAATGAAAATGCATAGTTTTAACCTTACATTGTGGCTTCCGCATACTTATAAGATACACTAAAGTCTTTTCAAAGTAATAAAATTCAAAACTATTGTAGTATTTCTGTTTTCGCCTTAGCAGGCATGGGTTCCTGTTCGCTCATGCCTGTGGCATCACGGCCCACCCGAAGTGCGCTCTGACTCTTGTCGAGACGGGTCGTGACACTTCCCCCCAAGCTGACCATGCTTCTTCGTCCTCCACGGCCGCCGTCCCCCAACCGCCGCTTGACACAGAAGTATAATGACCTACGTAGTAAGGGTTTGTGCTTCCACTGCAGGCAACCCTACTCCTTGACGCACGACTGCCCGCTCAAGGAGCTACGGGATCTCATGTGTGACGATGGGGACGAAGTCACGACCGCCGACTTCGATGCCCTTATCCTTGATGATGTACCTCCGGCGAATTCGACGACCGGTTCCTTTCAGCATTTGGAGCTCTCATTTTTTTCCACCGGGGGCATTTCGGGGCCCCGCACAATAAAGTTGCAGGGACTTCTCCAGGGGATCTCCATGGTTTTTATGATTGATAGTGGGACGACCTACAACTTCGTCTCCCATGACTTGGTGACGCGCTTGCAGCTATCCACCGACCCGACGACAGAGTTCTTGGTTTACCTTGGTGATGACTGTCACTCCCCGACTAGGAGCCTCTGTCGTGGCCTTCCACTCTAGTTGGGCGATTACATCGCCTCTTCCTATTTTGTCTTTTCTTTGGGCGGCATGGATGCCATCTTGGGTATTACGTGGTTATAGACGTTGGGCGATGTCAACCACAACTGGGCCTTTATGCGGATGACCTTCCAGTGCGCTAGTCGCCCCTGCACAGTCTTGAGGGACGCCTCCCTTCAGCTGGTCGCCATCTCATTTCCTGCAACCATACAGACTCACTTTGTAGACTTTCAGGCACTCTTATGGCAGATCACCTCACCAGAGGTTGTCTCCCCGGCGCCTCCGCATTCTTCCCCGCCGCCTCAACTCTCTCGCCTTCTGGAGACTTACTTGTCCGTGTTCGCGCTTACTCCGGGCTTTCCACCACCCCGTGCCCTCGAACATCACATCCCGCTCTAGGCTGGCGTACATGCGATTTCAGTTCTTCCCTACCACTATGACATATTCAAAAGGATGAGATTGAGCGATTGGTGTCTGACATGTTAGCTTCCGGATTGATACGACCCGGTGTGAGTCCGTTCTCGAGCCCGGTTTTCCTAGTGCTGAAGAAAGACAGCAATTGGCGCTTTTGCGTTGATTACCGTGCGCTTTACAAAGCCACTATGACAAACAAGTATCCTATTCCCGTCATCCAGGTGCTATTGGACGAGCTATGTGGAGCCACCTACTTCTCCATGATTAACCTCCGCTCGGGCTACCATCAGATCCGTCGAGGACATCCCAAAGATCGCCTTCTGCACCCACGACAATCACTACGAGTTCTTCGTGATGTCGTTCCGACTCACCAACGCCCCAACTACCTTCCAATCCATCATGACGACATCTTCCTACCGGTGCTTCGTAAGTATGTTCTGGTTTTCTTTGACGACATCCTCGTTTAAAGCCTGATGTGGCAGGATCACCCACATCACTTGGAAACCATCTTGGAGACACTGCGTCGCCACTCTTTGGTCGCCAACCTGAAGAAATGTGTTTTTTCTCAGCGTGAGATCTCCTATTTGGGTCACACCGTCTTAGCAAATGGGGTGGATATGGACCCCGGCAAAATCACGGTGGTGCTGCAGTGGCCGCAACCGCGCTCCTTACGCGAGATACGGGGCTTCCTCGGTTTGACAGACTACTATTGTCGTTTCATCCGGGACTACGTCACGCTAGCACGACCACTTACGAGCCATCTGCTCAAGAGAACTGATACTACCTTCCAATGGTTCTTCGAGGCAGCCACCGCCTTCACAGCCCTTCAACAGGCCTTGATGATGACGCCGGTTCTGTCCATGCCCGACTTCTCTCAGCCTTTCATTGTGGAGTGTGACGCCTCGGGGACATGCGTCGGCGTTGTGCTTATGTATACTGGGCGCCGCATAACTTACTTCAGCCTGTCCTTCTCCACGACTATCCATTCCCGTCCCGCTTATGAAAACAAGTTGATGATGCTGTTTTTGGCAGTTCAGCACCAACACCCTTACTTATTGGGGCGACATTCTTCGTGCGTACAGATCATCACAACTTACGATACCTACTCAGCCAAAAGATAACCACCCCATCCCTGCAAGTTTGTGCGGCGAAGCTGTTGGGTTATGACTTTTCCGTCGAGTTTCGTTCCGGTAGACCCAACATGGCTGTGGATGCCTTATTGTGCCAGACGACTTCGTCCAAGCTGACTGCCATCTACCGCCCGGTTTGGCAGGAGGCGGGCACCATACATGTTGAGGTGGAGGTCGACCTGACCCTCCGGCTTATCATGTATAGCTTGCAGACAGATGCCACTGCTTGCCCCTCTCGTACACACTTGTGGGAGGTCGATTGTTCTACCGGGGTCGGTTGGTCCTCTTTTCCTCGTCAACTAGCATTATGTGCCTTCTTGCCAAGTTCCATACTACGCCGTCTGGGCCATACGGGCGCGCTCCACACTTGCTGCCGCCTCACGGCTGCGCTTTATTGGCGAGGGATGATGCGACGTGTGGAGGAATATGTCGCAGTCTGTCTGGTCTGCTAACGTGCGAAATATGAGGCCACTTTTGCCGGGTCTTCTGCAACCCTTACACGTACCTGATCTCATATGGGATGATCTGACGATGGACTTCATTACGCGCCTTCCGTGCTCGTCAGGATACGACTGCATCTTCGTCGTGGTGGACCGTCTGCTCCATTATGACCATTTTCTTCCCTTGTGGCATCCCTTCACGACCCCGGTGGTGGCTGAGGCTTTCATTTCCGGCGTGGTCTGACTGCATGGTTTTCCCTGTTCGATCGTCATCGGTCGAGACTCAGTTTTTATGAGCACCTTCTGGCAGGAGTTGTTCAAACTCCAAGGGACACAATTACGGATGAGCTGTGGCTACGATCCTAGACGAACGGACAATCCAAGGTACTGAATCGATGCCTGGAGACTTACCTGCGCTGTTTTACTTCAGATCGCTCGTGTGATTGGAGCAAATGGTTGAGATGGACCGAGTTCTCCTACAACACCTCTTTCCACTATTTCGCCGACATGACACCTCCCCTACTGTGATCCAACATCTACCAGGCGAATGCCATGTTGGCACAATGCACACGCAGCTCTTGGATAAAAGATGAGATACTACGGGTCTTGAAGATCCATCTTCGCATAGCACAACAAAAGATGCTCCACAGGCGAACAAACGATGCCGAGACGTCCAGTTCCAGGTGGGGGACACATTTTTTGTCAAGCTCCGTCGTACTGCCAAACTTCGGTGGCGAATCGTGTAACACTCCATCTATCCACAAAATAATATGGGTCCGTTCGGGCCACCACAATATGCTACATACACAAGTAAATGCTATAAAGATGTACAGAATAAAGCTCACATCCATAAAGAGTAACACTACCGGAAGCAACATCTAATAATATGAATGCTTATGACTACATCAGGAATGGCAGGACTGTTTGACCTTATGACCATACAATACATCATAAAAGAAATACAAAATACATTAAGCAATAATAGTAATCGCTTTGTCGGGAGCAGGTCGGGATCATACAAATCCAAATCTCATTCATCTTTCCTCTTAAAGCAGCCTTGGGCTTTAGCTCGCTAAACTCCACCGCGAGCTAAGCTACCTGCACCAAACATAATTCAGAGGACTCCGGGGTGGGTCACCGCACACCTGCAAGCACACACACGCAATATGCAATATGTATCCAAAGCAGGAAAAACAATTATACTATACAAGGTGAAAACTCAATCACAATCAATCTTCAAGGTTTGCACATGTAAGAGAGTGGACCTAGGAATGCATGATGGTTGGGTTCACCCAAGGGCTTATCACAACCTCCTATCACATCACATGTACTAGTATAACAAACATAATGATGCAGCACGAATCTACGGGCGATGCACGACCGAAACTCTACCCTATATGTGATGCAACAAGGAAGAAATGACACTTCATGCAATCCAACCAAATGTAGACATGATGCGTATGCGGATGCTTTGGTCCGATTGCCAATTATAATAAATAATTAATTAGGATAAAACAAAGTCAGGCGCACATTCGTTCACAACAAATTTTTATTGGAATAGCCACATGAATTCACAAAATGATTGAGGCGCAAATTATATCTAAGCACAAGTCGAATGAGCCCTGCAAATCTCTTGATGTCACAATAATAAAAGCATATAATTCTAACATTCAACAAACATAGTCCAAGTTCAAAATAGTAGGAAAATAAACCGATCATGCCATGATTCATGCATGCAAGAGGAGGCCGGGCTGAGGGGAAAGGATCTCTGGCTTGCGGATTACCGGGAGGAAGGTGAGGAGGGCTAGAAGAAGGTTGGTAGGTGGGGGGAGTATTGGTGTAGGAGGGCCGACGGGGAGTGGGGTTGGCTGTAGGAGAGGTGACGGGAGGAGGGGCTTGCTGGAATAGGGTCGACAGTGGTGGGGTTGGCTGTATGAGGGCCGACGGGATGTGGGGTTGGTTGTAGGAGGGCCGACGGGAGGTGGTGTTGGCTGGAATAGGGACTGCAGGGGGTGGCTGCGGCTGGAGGAGGATCGGTAGGAGGGGAAGTGGAAGGGGGATTCAGGTGGGAGGGGAGTAGGGGAAAAGGGGGACGGGTCTTGCAGATGGCTGTGGGAAGGTGGGGGGGGGGGGACTACTCTGGCGGGGAGAGGAGGGGAGATCGGCGGGATTAACTTGCAGGAGAAGGAAGAGCGCCGGTTTCGGAATCCACCGGGGAGAGACCGCTAGGTTGGCCACCTACGATAAAACCCAGCTAGCCCCCCTTGCATACTTAAATAAGAGATAGATTAAATAAGGCATCCCGATCGAACGACCTAGAATGTCCGAGCCGAATGGGTGCCAAAACTCGAAAAATAAAAAAAAGCCTTGAAATTGACTCGAAATTATCTTCCGGATGCGTCCGTGAACTCAGATCGTCTGAACGGAAAGCAGATCACCGCGATCTCCATGACATAACAATCACATGAATTATGGCACTCAGGGCCGCCAATTCCACATTCCAAGCCATCAAACAATGAGGGAGGTCTAGGGTCATCTCAACCTCGTGGTGGGATGTTCAACGTCATCTCAACCACCGAACACTATAATAGGAGGTCTAAGGCCATCTCGACTATCATCCAACAATAGGGAGGTATAGAGTCATATCTCCTCTTGGCGGGAGGTCTAGGTTCATCTCAACCACCGAATACCGAGTAAGGAGATTTAGTCATCTCCATCATCACATGCATCACACAAGAAATACACAATTAATATGCAATCAATGCTTTCACAACTAGCCATTCATTAGGCTATCCTCACGGTTAACGAACGGTAATCACGTTCTACACAACACACCCAGGTATCCATAACTTCTCTTAACGGCTCCGCCCTGGGGCTTTCCTAGGAATACCCACCATCACCGAAAATACATACTTCCCCGTATCTAACACGCCATTCATTTCAGGGTCATTCTCCGGTACGAAATCTCGAGAAGTCTACATGCAACGTCATATCATCATCACTGATCCGGACCTACGACCACCGGCAGGCTTCATACACCATGCCTAATCCGAACTCGCATGTCGAATTCTCTAATGCATTCATGTTGGGTCGCAATCCCATGCACCGGGGTTCTAACGAACCAAAGGAGGTCATACCCTCCACTAATTAGCAAAGGAGACTCTCCTATGCAAGAAAACGAAAAGGGCATGAACATTCATTGGTCCTAAAATCGGAGAGAGAAGTCGTTACCCTTGGATCTCTCTTCAGATCCATGGCGAGTAGGAGGGATCAAGACGAGGAGTTCTCTACAGACCTGGACTTAAGCTCCCAATGGACTCCAATAGCAAGATCGCCAAGAATTGGGTTTGTCGCCCCCTATCTCTCTCTCACTCTCATTTTTTAGAAAGACTGGAAAAGACTTGTTTTGCCCCATTCTGACCTAAGAGGGTCTTGGGAAAGGCCCCAGCCGCTGGATTAACTTTTCCTTAATCCACGACCTCAAAACCTTTGAAAATACTTTATTTCATTTTACTGGGCCAGTCGTACATCGCCTATTGGATTTTCGAGCGCTCAATGATCGTCCATGGCCCCCTCAATGATCGCTGATCGGCTCACCCGGTCGACGATTGCTGATTGGCTCATCCGGTCGATCGCTGATCGGGTCCTCTACGATTGACAGGTCGGCGATCGTCTATCGCCGATCGGACCTGGTGGTCAACGATCGCCGATCCCACAACCTATTTCAGAAGGTAATCTCCTTGGCCGCTCCAGGTTTGATGTACATGGTTCCTGTACATGGGCGTGTGTCAGGCCGTTTAGACCTGGAAGGCCTCCTGCTCATTTACTACAACCTCTACCAGCAGGTACTCATTGTTGTAAGCTTAGCCAAAGCGCTAGTCATGAGAAACATGGTGTTACAATCCTTCCCTCAATCTTTTCGTCCCGAAATTTATAAATAGAGACACAATTGAATATCCCAAAATCTACAAACAAAGATAACCACAACAACTTAAGATACCTAAGAGAATAACTCGGGTATTCCTCTCCTATGGTCTGCTCCTGCTCCCACGAGAGTTCTTTGCGACCACAGTTGTCTCAACGAACTTTCCCCATCTTTATAGTCTTGTTTCTAAGTTGTTGGACTTCCTCGTCCTTAATACAAACAAGCCTAACCTTGGTCGTTAGACCATGGTATATCGACACTCTGTCGGCCTCAACGATTTGAGTGGGCCCTTGAATGACCTTCCTCAACACTCAATTATGGAACACATCGTGCAACCTATTAAGTTCGGAGGATAAAACAAGTCGATATACAAGATCACCAATGCGTTCCATAATCTCTAACGGTCCTAAGTATTCAAACTTAATTTTGTCAAACGTCGGATCCTTGACACTCCTTTGAACGGTTTGATCTTCAAATATACCCAATCGCCCACGACGAACTCCACATTTCTATGCTTAGCATTGTAGTACTTTGTTTGTCTATCCTGGGTAGCCAGCAATTTCTCGCGTATCACCCGAATCATTGCGTTCGATTCATCAAAATTCTTTTGCTTCAACAACTTTGTGTCGCCCGTCTCCATATGTGTCCTCTCAGTTTGCCCATCCGTTTGCGGATTGAAGACAGTGCTAAATTTAAGCTTCGTACCCAACAAGTGATGAATATGCCTCCAAACGTTGGACATAAAGTGCCAATCTTGATCAATAACGATGTTACGAGGAACATCGTGTAATCAAACTATGTTCTCAACATATAGCCCGACAAGCTTCTCCACAGAGTCGTCCTTTCAGTTCGGAATGAAGTGCGACACCTTCGTCAAACGATCAATGATCACCCAGATGGTGTTGTTGCCCTCCTGCGACCTTGACAGACATGCACAAAGTCCATAAATATGTGGTCGAACTTCCTTTACGGAATCGACAAAAACTTCAAAAATTCACCGGGCCATTAACATTCGGCCTTCACGAGCGCACAAGTATGACACTTCCCCACAAATAGGTCAACGCATTTCTTCATGCCTGGCCATCAAAACAACCTCTTCATATCCATGTACATCTTCATTCTTCCCGGATGAATCGAGTACTTGGTGAAATGCGCCTCGTACATCAATTCATCACGAAGTTTCCCAAAGTTAGGGATGCACAATCTGCCATCCTTCCGTAAAAGTCCATCATATTAGGAAAACACGACGCTTAGCCCCTCCACGATCTCCGCAACATAACGCTGCATGCTCTCATCGAGCACCAAATCCCACCGAACTTGGCCCGCAATATCATATTGGACTCCGTCTACTTCAAACAAGCAGTAACCATTACACTCTTATCAACACATGTGATCTCCAAAGCTACAAGGTCAAAAGCTTTATGGTCATCAAGGGCCAAACTCTAATTCGCTTGCGCTGCTACTCATCGGTTCAACGCATCGGCGACAACATTCCCCTTTCCGGGTGTATAATGGATGTCATAGGTGTAGTCCCCCAAGAACTCCACCCACCTTCTATGCCACATGTTTAGCTCTCTTTGACTCAACAAATATTTCAAACTTTTGTGGTCCGTGAAATCGTCAATTTTCACGCCATACAAGTAGTGCCACCCTTAGCTTTAAGGCAATACCACGGCCGCCAATTCTATGTCATGGATCGAGTAGTTCCTTTCATACACCTTCAACTGGCGCGATCCATAAGATATCACTTTGACAAACTGGCACAACACACCCCAAGCCACTCCCAGAGGCGTAGTTATAAACCTGATAACCTTCTGTCCCACACAACGAACACAAAATTGGTGCCGAGATCAATCGGTTCTTTAATTCTTCAAAGGCTCGTGCGCACTCCTGCGTCCAAGCGAACCTATGCTCATTCCTAGTCAATGTAGCGGGAGGAAGTGCGACCCTCGATTAGTTCTCCAGAAAGCGCCTATAGTAGCCAACAAGTTATAAGAAGCTTCAGACTTCTTCCACGTTCTTCAACTCAGGCCAATCACGGATTGCCACAATCTTCGACGTATCCACCGTTATGCCCTCTCCACTAACCATATGACTCAGAAATGCCACTGACAATAACCAAAACTCACACTTGGAGAATTTGACAGTATGCTCAAAACTGCATGCAAGTGCTCTGCATGTTCCTCCTTTGACTAAGAGTAAATCAATATTTCGTCAATAAAGACAACGACAAACCGATCTAGGTACTCTAGGGATGTCCTGTTTATCAAATTCATGAATACCGATGACGCATTCATAATCCCAAACAACATCACAGTCACTTCATAGTGACCATAATATCCTCAACTGGTAGTATCTGAACTTCAAGTCCAACTTTGAGTATACGGTAAATCCAACCAACAGATCAAATATGCCATCGATACGAGGGATCATATACTTGTTCTTCTCTGTCAACTTGTTCAGCTCTCGGTAGTCGATGCATATCCACAAGCCGTCGTCCTTCTTTTTCACAAAGAAGAACCGGTGCACTCTAAGAGGAAGAACTCGGGCGTATATAGCCTTGCTCTAGCAACTCCTGCAGCTGGACTTTCAACTCTGTCATTTTCTTTGGCGATATTCTATTTGGTGAGCATGACACGGGCCTAGCACCCGACACCAGCTCAATGCGGGAATCTATCTCATGCTGAGGTGGATCTCCAAGGAGTTCATCAGGAAAAACATCCGCGTACTCTGCTACCACCGGTAAGTTATCCAAATTGGACTTGCACTTCGAAGCCTCCAACAAAGTGAAGAACAACTCCGTGCCCTTCTGAACGCCTTTAACCACCTGAAAGACAAACATTAAAGTCTTGCTCACCCCTCGTAAGCCAGTAAATGTGGTCTCGCCTTTGGTTTCTCTACCCATTGTGACTTCCTTCAACTTGCAATCTATGTATGCACCCTACTTCGCGAGCCCGTTTATGCCGAAGATCACATCAAACTCTAATAGTGGTAGTATGACGCTTCCAAATCAAAGTCTCGGTCTCCAATCCGGACCTCCACACAATTTTTCCTATCCGTGCTCATCGTGTAACCATTAGGCAACAACACATCTAGTCTGTCCTTTGCCAACACATACAACACTCTGACCGAAATGTGAATTCCTTCGACAGAAAGGAATGCGAAGCGCCAGTATCGAAAGAGCTTTCACGGATAGTTGAAAATCAATACGAAGCATAATCATCAACATACAAGGCACACAACCACACATGAGGTATAGATTAATTAAAGTTGTGCAAGCTAAATAAATTCCATACCTATCACGACATCAATTTTGGCGGATTGCCTATTGTTGGCCAAGAGAGTACACTCTTCGTTGGGTCAGGGGATATTGGGAAGCGAAAGATTCCACTGCCTTCCCTTTCTCCGCGTAGCTCAATCTTTCTACCTGAGTAACCTCCATCCCTCGGCTCTCCGTCTTCGGAGATTGTTCTGACATGCTCGTGTCATGTGTCCCACCTTCCCACATGTATAGCAGGTCAGGGGACCTCGTCCAGTAGTGGCTCCTGATACAGTAGGTGGAGCCGCCTCCACCTGTTGTAACTTCCTCTTGTGTCTACCACCCTCGAACCTCCCTTGAGAGTGTGATGTTTTTGACTCTGATGCTTTTGCATTATGATCCTTATGTTAGACCTTTTCCAAGTCCATTTCCAATAATCTAGCAGTCTCAACCAGGGTACGGAACCCAAGAGACTTAGATCCCACACGTGTTAGCCTCAAGTCATCACGAAGACCTTCATAAAACCTGTGAATCTTAGTCTCTTTGTCTTCAACCAACTTCCCCGCGTTGCTGCTCAATCGGGTGAACTCGTGTAAATACTCGTCTACTTGTAGGTCCCACTGAATCAATCTAAAAAACTATCCCTACAGTGCCAAGTGCGTCGCGGAGGGTATATATCTTCTAAGGGAACTCAGAGAAATTCTCCATAGAGATCTGAGTGAGTCGCCGTCCATCAAAACTGCACTCCACCTCATCATCCCACTAAAGTCTCTCCTCTCCATTCAGTAAGAAGGTGGCTAAGGTCACCCTTTTTTCTTTTTCATTATTCGTTGCAGTCAGAATCCTCTTCACTCTGGTCAATCACTCCTCAACCTTAGGTGAGGTTTCAACCCCAGGAAATGGAGGGTTGATGCTCAGAAAATACTTCAACTGATGACCGCGCGCTCGCGGTTCAGCTAACGACACAACATTGACTGGTACCGATGCCACATCAGAAGTTGGAGGTGCATCATTTGGTGCAAGCCTCTCTGGTCGAGCATCTAGTGCGGCTATCACCGCCTCTTCTATCATCCTGCACATCTCAGCAGAAGGAGGGCTCACTGCAGTAGAAGCAGATATACTGCTATCACCAGCATCATGAGGTTGAGAGGGCTCCACACCGCTTCTAGTCGCATATAGACGTGAAACAAACAATTTAGCGACCCAAAACATATCATAATAACAATTATGGAATGCTTAGGTTCAGAAACAAGGAAGCATGTTCATTCCTTAGTGGACATTCATCTTTAAACTAGTCGTTTAGGTCTACGCACTAGATGTGTACAGAACTCATTTAAAAGGGTTTGTCCTCGAACTTAAAGACTACAGATCGATTCCCTAAGTTTCTAATTCCAAATTGTAACACGGATCTCGAAGGGGCATCGGAGCTCGAAGGGGCATCGACAGTGTGGCGTGTCTACTCCAGGAGGAAGAGGGCCACTGTGGAGACACCGTCGTGATTTATAAATCCCTGGGCAGGGGTGTTTTCTTAGAAGTTATCTTTTAATTAAGTTGTATTTTGGATTTCATGGATATTTTTCGCTTTTGCCTGACAAGGGGTTCTAATACCCCAAACCTATTGTATTATGTATCTTTTGGTTATTTGGGAAGGAAAATCTTTGGAGCCTAGGGCTAGCCAAAAGTCCCTCTTGAATTTCCTCTCTTCGTTTCTCTTGATCTCCCCAGATTGGAGCGGTGAAACCCTAAGAGGTGACAATAACCCTATAAGGCCTCATTTGGCGCAGAGGTGGGGCAGTGCGGATGTCATCCACACCGCTCAACCGCGACCGCGGTTCCTTCGACGCAGATGAAATCCGCGCGGTTTCACGCGGTTTTAGCGGCGGGGCGGATCCCCACCGCCCGGCCGCGGCCCCGCCAAACGCCTGGTGGTCGCGGCCGGGCGGTGTCGTCCGAACGATCGGCGCGGATCCGCCCCGCCAAACGGGGCCCAAGTCTTTTGATCTACAAGTTCCCAGATTCATCCTTCTCAATCGCAGCATTGATTGTCATGTGGGTCTTCATGATGTATACATTTTCTATAACAAACTTTTTAATTAGTTCTTTGGAATATTTAGACCGAGAAATGAAAATGCCTTCATCATCTTGTTTTACTTGGAGTCCTAGAAAATAGGATAACTTCCCCACGCTACTCATTTCAAATTTGCTTTGCATCAGATTGACAAACTTTAGTTATAATATATATTTAGTGCATTCCAAGTCGTGTTTATGGTTCTAATCCCCGATTGTGGTAGTTCCGTCTTTTTCCTTTTGTAGGTCTTCCCTCACTCAAGTATATGTATGAGTGAGGGCTCTCTAATTAATTAATGAAGGCTTAATTCCTCTCCACTTGGTATCAGAGTAAACCTAATCCCGTGCGCCGCTTCTCCGTTCGTCTCCTTTGTTCGATCGCTTGTCTGCTTCGATCGATAGATCGTATCGATCTGAGCGGATCTTCGTGCACGTCCTGCCGATGCGGTTGTCTGGCGGAGTCGCCGCCACCGTTGATCGCTGAGGAGAATGATGCCGCCGTTCTCCAGTGAAGCCGCTGTTCCGTCGATCCTTCTCTTCTGCTCCAGCCGCCGCCCCTGGTCCTATGTGAGGCCGTTTTTCATCTCTGATGCTCCCTGCCGTTGTGTCGATGACTCCTGTTGCTCCCTGCCACTGCTATCTGCCGATCTCTGTTTTCTATCGCTGTGTCGACCAGTCCTGCCGCCGATTCCTGCTGCATGCCACCGATTCCTGCTGCTTGCCGCCATTTTCTGATGTTTCCTGATGCTTTGAGGCTGTTGCCGATTCCAGTCCTGCTGCTTGCCACCGATTCCTGATGCTTTGAGGCTGCCTCTAATGGATTGTGCTACTTGATCTCGTGTCTCTCTTCTTCGTCGATATGGGTGATCCAGATTCGTTTATATCTTCTCCGGGTGTGATCCAACCTCAGTTGAGTGACCCTCAACGGCCTCATGGTCACTTCAGCTCCTTGAAGATTTCCATAGTTCCCTTGGATGACACGAATTACCTTGAATGGTCTCGTGCTGCCCAACATGTCATTCGCAACCAACAGATGTTTGGGGTATATTGATGGGATGATTAAGGAGCCCCTCAAGACTGATCCCTCCTGGAAGCGTTGGGATTCTGACAACTCTCTAGTGGTCTCCTGGCTCCACCATTCGATGTCTCCTAAGATCTACCGGAGCTATATGTTGATGGACTCGGCATTCGAGATCTGGACCCGTGCTCGCGAAACGTACTCTCAGATTGACAGTTCCACACAGGTTTATGAGCTCACTTGCCGCATTTTGGAGTTGAGGCAAGGATCGATGACCGTTTCTCGGAGTTTGAGCGCCTTTATCAAGAGCTGGACTACTTTGCGCATTTCACTTCTGCGTGTACTGCTGACGCCGTTCAGTTAAAGCAAAAGGAGGATCGCTTCCGTCTCCATGTCTTCTTGATGGGCTTGAACATGGAGTTTGATATGGTGCGGACACATGTCCTCCACCGCTCTCATCTTCCCTCTCTTCAGGAGGCATTCAGTATGGTTCTGGGTGATGAAGACCGCCGCAAGTCCCTCAGTATTATGGCTCCTTCTGATCGCTCCGCCCTGACTAGTGTTGGTCGAGGTCTTATTCCCACTCCTGGATCTCCTGTGCCCACTTGTGATTACTGTGGTCGAAGGGGACACTCTCGGGAGGTATGTTTCAAACTTCATCCGCATCTGGCACCTCCTGGCCGTGGTCGTGGCCGTGGTCGTGGATCTGGCCGTGGGGTCCAAAGATACATTGGCTGCCGTTCTCATGCTGCTGCTTACACTATAAATGTCTATGATGAGCCCCAATATTCCGCCTCTACCTCTCTTACAACTTTGGAATTGGATGTCTTTCGTAGCCTGCTTCACTCTCAGTCTGATCCTGTCACCGGAGGTTCTACTTCCCTTGCCACCATGGCTATGCCCAGTGCTCATGCAGTTGTTGGATCGGTAGGCGCCCTTAGAGGGGGGTGAATAAGGGTTTTAAAAACTTTAGATATATTTTGAATAACTTTGAAAAAACTTTGATTATTAAACTAAAGAAGATCAAGACTTATCAAGTGAAGTAAAAGTAAAGACATGATTTTATTAACTTGAGAAGCATGATTACAAAACATGATCTCTTATCGAAGCTAGAAATTAAAGCTAATAGAAAAAGACTCCTTTTTATTTTCTATCCCGACTCGCTTCCCCACGAACCGGTGGCCCTAGCCTATCCTCCCCGGATTCGGCCTCAAGCCGCTCTAGCCAACCCTCCCCGGATATGGCCTCGAGCACCCCCTAGACCTAGCCTAGATCTAGTCGCCAACACGATGCGAATTTCAGCCCTAAGTCCTACCCAGACCTAGTCGCCAACACGAGGCGAATTCACTAACGATTACAAGAATAAAGATGTGAAAATAAAAACATCAATAATAAAAACTCCCTCTAAGAACTTCTGAAGTTGGAGACGTTGGACCGCTGTAGTATAAGCGTTGTTGAAGCGGTCGCCGGTCGGATGAAGCGTGAAGAACTCCTCATTCAGAAATTCTCTCTAAGCTTTTGGTGGGAGTATCTCTCTGAACCTTCCTCTATATGCTGTGGCACGAAGCTCTGGAGTTTAGGGTTATAGAAGAGTAAGGAAGACGGAGCCAAGGGGTCCTTTTTATAGCCTCAGCGCTAGCGCCTACGCTATCCCATTTTAGGACATATTCTGCGCGGCAGAATCTTCAATCCGTGGCAACTCTGCTGAGATTCCTCTTTTGTTTTGAGCTAGCGCTATCGCTACCGCCGGCGCTATCTCAGATTAGGCAATATTCTGTGTGTGCGGATCTTTTAATTCCAAGGAAACCTGCCAAGATTCTTCTTCTGTTTTGCGCTAGCGCCTGCGTTAGCGCTACCGCTAGCGCTATCGCTACCGCCTGCTCTAGCAGCTACCGCTGGAGCTACCGCCGGCTATAGCGGCCAGTTTTGAGTTTTCGCTTCAAACTTGGGCGCAACCTTCTTATGTTATCCTTGAGTCATATGAACTTGTTATCCTGCACATTTTAAACACACAAGATCAAATACACATAGGATTTGTTATTCTCAAACCAAGGAGATGCAGAAGACCATGTTCCAACAGCAGTCACCTCCTCACCTTCTGAATGGGTGCTCGACTCCGGTGCTACTCACCACATGATTGGGTCTTCCTCAGGTTCTCTCTCTTATACTCCTTTGTATGGTAAGGACAAAGTTATTTCTGCTAACGGGTCTTTGTCCTCCATTGCAGGCAAAAGCAATATCTCATGTTCTCCGTCTATTTCTCTTTCCTCCGTTTTTCATGTTCCTCATTTCCATGCAATTTACTCTCCATCAGCAATATTACTAAATCTCTCGACTGCTCAATAATTTTTTTTCCTGATTCTTGTGTCTTTCAGGAACTGGGTACGAAGCGGAACATTGTCAGTGGTAGGAACCGTGGAGGCTTGTACTACCTGGACATCCAGCTTCCCTTTCAGGCTCTTTCCAGTTCCACTGTTACTGCTGATGATGTTCGCCGCTGGCATCTGCGTCTTGGACATCCATCCTCCGTTTATCTGCAAAAATTATTTCCCGCTTTTTTACCTTTTCTTCAGAACTTTGCTTGCGATATTTGTGATATGTCTAAACATGTGCGACATACTTCTTTGCATCTTTCTTCCCCTAGTAGTATCCCGTTTGATGTTATTCATTTTGATGTTTGGGGGCCGTCCCCCGTTTTATCATTATCTGGTTTTCGATGGTTTGTCACTTTTATTGATTGTTTCTCTCGTACTACTTGGGTTTATCTGTTGAAAAAGAAAAATGAAGTTTTTCCTTGTTTTCAAGCGTTTCATAAATTGGTCAAAACCCAATTTGATGCCTCTATTCGTGTTCTTAGAAGTGATAATGAGGGGAGTACGACGATCGTGGTGCCTTTGATTCTTACCTCATAAATCACGGTATCATCCACCAAAAAACGTGTGTTCACACCTCTACTCAAAACAGAGTGGCCGAACGAAAAAATCGGCACCTCCTTGAGGTTGCTCGCTGTCTCCTAGCCACTATGCATCTTCCTAAATCCTATTGGGGTGATGCGGTTCTTACAGCTGCTTACCTTATCAACCGACTTCTCATGTCCTTTTCTTTGCTACTCCTCTAGCTCGTCTATCCACCTCCGTCGTGGTTCATACTTCCCGTTTGGCACTCCGTGTCTTTGGGTGCGTCTGTTTCGTCCATGTTCACCAACCCCATCGCGACAAACTTGACCCTCGGGCTCAACGTTGTGTCTTCCTTGGCTATTCCTCTACAACCAAAGGATATCGATGTTATCACCCCCCTTCCCGACGTATGTTCTGTACCATGGATGTCACCTTCCGGGAGGGGGAATCCTTTTTTCTGCCTTCGATTCACCTTTTTGGTCAGGGGGAGAGTAGTGGAGATACGGATGTTACTCCTGCCCCTCTTCCTCTTCTTCCTTCTATTCCCTTCATTCCTCTTCCGGTACCCATAGCCTCTATTCCGGTACCCATAGCCCCTATTCCGGTACCAGACTCCTCTACTATGATTTCTCCTTTTCCCCACGTATACCACCGTCGTTCAGGTACACAAGCCACTACAGTTCCACCTCTATCAGTGCTAAATTCAGACATAGATTCTGATGATGCTGATCTGCATATCCCTCTTGCATTGCTGAAGAAAGGTAAAACTGCTTGTACTCAACATCCTATTTATAATCATGTGACTTACCATCATCTCACCCCGCCTCATCAGACTTTTGTTTCGTCTCTTTCCCTTGTCTTTATTACTAAGTCATGACAGGAAGCTTCGGGGATACCTTCTTAGACATAGGCTATGCAAGATGAGATGTCTGCCTTGGACAAAAATCACACATGAGATGTTTCCTCTCTACCCCCAGGAAAGAAAGCTATTGGTTCCCGGTGGGTCTTCTCGGTTAAGCAAGACCAAGATGGCAAGGTGGAACGGTACAAAGCACGTCTGGTCGCTCAAGGATACACTCAGACTCAGGGAGTTGATTACCAGGAGACTTTTGCTCTAGTAGCAAAGATGGATTCCATTCGGGTGTTGTTATCATGTGCTGCATGCCTTGATTGGGACTTCCATCAACTAGACGTGAAGAATGCGTTCCTCCACGGTGAGCTTGACGAAGAGGTGTACATGAAGTTCTCTCCTGATTTTGTGAAGAAAGGAGCTGAAGGGCTTGTCTGGCGCCTAAAGAAATCATTATATGGCCTGAAGCAATCACCTAGCACCTGGTTCGGGAGATTTCTCACGGCTATGCTCAAGTTTGGGTATAAGCAAGCTCAATATGACCATACCATGTTTATCCGGAGACATGAACAGAAGATTGTGGTTCTTATTGTCTATGTGGATGACATCGTGATTACTGGAAATGACACAGAGGAGATTGCCAATCTTAAAACCCTCCTGTCTGCTGAATTTGAAGTAAAAGACTTGGGAAGATTACGATACTTCCTGGGTATCGAGGTGGTTAGATCTGAGCAGGGTATCTTCATATCCCAACGGAAGTATATATTGGATCTCCTAAAGGAAATTGGCATGCTAGGTTGTGTTCCTGCGAACACTCCTATGGAGGAAAATCACAGGATTGAAGAAGATGGTGATGGTGATCATACTGATGCATCACATTATCAACTATTGGTTGGGAAACTTATATATCTATCCCACACATACGACACGCCCAAATATTACGTTTGCGGTCGGTATCCTTAACAGATATATGCATTCTCCCAGGATCAGACATCAAGAAGTTGCATATCGCGTGCTACGGTATTTGAAGAAAGCCCCTGGTCGTGGTCTTCAATTCTCCAAGAACAACCACTTGAAGATTGAAGTTTTTACTGATGCTGACTGGGTTGGATGTTGTGATGATAGAAAATCCACCACAGGATACTGTTCCTTTGTTGGTGGAAACATGGTGACGTGGCGTAGCAAGAAGCAGAATGTGGTGGCTAGATCAAGTGCTGAGGCAGAATATCGAGCTATGTCTCAAGGCCTATGTGAGGGTCTTTGGTTGCGTACTGTGTTATAAGATCTGGGTTTCTCTGAGACAGCCCCTTTTTCCTTGTTCTGTGAAAATAAGACAGCTATCAGTATCGCTCATAACCCAGTCCAACATGACAGGACAAAGCATGTTGAGGTTGATCGACACTTTATCAAAGATCACTTGGATAAAAAGACTATTGTCACACCTTTTGTTCATTCCAAAGACCAGCTGACCGATGTGTTTACCAAAAGCTTAGGGTGTGATGTGTTCATCGATGATATTAAAAAACTTGGGATGATCGACATCTTCCGTCCGACTTGAGGGGGAGAGTTGTAATATATATTTAGTGCATTCCAAGTTGTGTTTATGGTTCTAATTCCGATTGGGGTAGTTCCGTCTTTTTCCTATTTTAGGTCTTCCCTCACTCAAGTATATGTATGAGTGAGGGCTCTCTAATTATTTAATGAATGCTTAATTCCTCTCCACTACTTTTGCATAGATTACTATCTGTAGATCCAAATATTATGTCATCTACCTATATTTAAACTAGGAGGAGCTCGCCTTTGTGTTTCCTTATGAAAAAAATTTATCTACTTTTCCTCTAAAAATGAATTTTCAAGAAGAACGCCAGATATGATCTCATACCAAGTTCTTTGAGCTTGCTTTAGACCATTTAACACTTTATCTAACATATATACATGAGAAAGGAGATTAGGATTGATAAAAATTGGAGGTTGCTCAACATAAACTTCTTTTTGTAGTTTAACATTCTTATGACTTTCAACCTTGCAACATGAGAAAAAGTTTGATCATAATCAATTCTTCTTCTTATCTTAACCTTGAGCAACCAATCTTACTTTGTTTCTAACTATGATCTGCTGCATCTAATTTTTTTCTGAATACCCATTTGGTTCCAATGATCTGGTAATTCTTTAGTCTCTCTATTAAAGACAACACTAAGTTTTTTCCAAATTGAGCTAATTCCTTCTGCATGGCCAAGATCCAGTGTGGATCATTATTGACATCTGCAAATTTCTTAGGCTCTATTGGATATATGAAGCTTAAAAACATATCTTCATTTGAGATTTTGCTTCTTGTCTGGACAAAAGCTAATATGTTTCCTATAATCTTAGTGGCAGGATGATCCTTGAGATCAATAAATTCTCCTGGAAAATTCACTATTTCCACTGGAGGAATAACTTATGTACTCTCAGTAGAACTGGATAATCAATTGTGATTTACAATAGAGGTTTTACTCATACATATACTTGAGTAAGGGGAAAATCTAAAAACAGGAAAAAGACCGAACTACCCTAATCTGGGATTAACATAATAACGACGACTTGAAAACTAAATATTAGCTAATTACAACTCTCCCCCTCAAGTCGGACGGAAGATGTCAGTCATCCCAAACTTTCGAATATCATCGATAAACATATCACACCCCAAGCTTTTGGTGAATACATTGGCCAGTTGATCTTTGGAATTAACAAAATGAGTGACCACCATCTTTTTATCCAAGTGATCTTTGATAAAGTGTCGATCGACCTCAACATGCTTTGTCCTGTCATGTTGGACTGGGTTATGAGCTATACTGATAGTTGCCTTATTGTCACAGAACAAGGAGAAAGGGTCTGTCTCAGAGAGACCCAAATCTTGTAACACAGTACGCAACCATAGACCCTCACATAGGCCTTGAGACATAACACGATATTCTGCCTCAGCACTTGATCTAGCCACCATATTCTGCTTCTTACTACGCCATGTCACATGGTTTCCACCAATGAAGGAACAGTATCCTGTTGTGGACTTTCTGTCATCACGACATCCAGCCCAATCAGCATCAGTAAAAACTTCAATATTCAAAGTTATTGTTTTTGGAGAATAGGAGACCATGGTCAGAGGCTTTCTTCAAATATTGTAGCACGCGATACACAACTTCTTAATTTCTGATCCTGGGAGAATGCATATAACTGCTCAGGATACCAACCGCAAATGTAATATCAGGGCATGTGTGGGATAGATATATAAGTTTTCCAACCAACCTTTGATAACGTGATACATCAGTGTGATCACCATCACCATCTCCCTCAATCCTGTAATTTTCCTCCATAGGGTGTTCGTAGGAAACCAAGCATACCAGTCTCCTCTAGGAGATCCAATATATACTTCCATTGGGATATGAAGATACCTTGATCAGATCTATCTACCTCGCTACCCAGGAAGTATCGTAATCTTCCCGAGTCTTTCACCTCAAATTCAGCAGATAAGAGGGTCTTAAGATTAACAATCTCCTATGTGTCATTTTCGGTAATCACAATGTCATCCACGTAGACAATGAGACCCACAACCCTATGTTCATGTCTCCGGATAAACATGGTATGGTCAGAGTGTGCCTGCTTGTATCCAAATTTGAGCATAGCCGTGAGAAATCTCCCGAACCAGGCCTTAGGTGATTGCTTCAGGCCATATAAGGATCTTCTTAGGCGGCAGACAAGTCCTTTAGCTCCTTTATTCACAAAACCAGGAGGAAACTTCATGTACACCTCTTCATCAAGCTCACCGTGCATTCTTCACGTCCAGTTGATGGAGATCCCAGTCCAGGCAAGTAGCGCACGATAATAATACCCGAATTGAGTCCATCTTTGCTACAGGAGCAAAGGTCTCCTGGTAGTGAACTTCCTGAGTCTAAGTATATCCTTGAGCGACTAGACGTGCCTTGTACCTTTCCACCTTACCATCTTGGTTCTGCTTAACAGAGAAGACCCACCGTGAACCAATAGCTTTCTTGCCAGGAGGAAGAGAAGAAACATCCCATGTGTGATTTTTATCCAAGGTAAACATCTCATCTTGCATAGCCTGTGTCCAAGAAGGTATTCCCAAAGCTTCCTGCCATGTCTTAGGAATAATGACCAGGGAAAGAGACGAAACAAAATCCTGATGAATCGGGGTAAGATGATGGTAAGCCACATGATTAGAAATAGAATGTTGTGTACAAGTAGTTTTACCTTTCAACAATGCAAGAGGGATATGCATATCAGCATCATCAAAATCTGAGTCTGAAGTGGACACTGGTAGAGGTGGAACTCTAGTATCCCGTGTACCTGAACGACGATGGTATATATGGGGAAAATGAGAGATCATAGTAGAGGAGTCCGGTGCCGGGATAAGGGCTATGGATACCGGAATGGGAAGCTGTAGGGGAATAGGAGAAATGAAAGGAAGAAGAGGAAGAGGAAGAGGAACATGAGTAACATCTGTATCACCACAACTCTCCCCCTGACGAAAAGAGTGAGTCGAAGACAGAAAATAGGATTCCCCCTCCCGGAAGGTGACATCCAGGGTACATAACATACGCCGGGAAGGGGGGTGATAACAACGATACCCTTTGGTGGTAGAAGAATAGCCAAGGAAGACACAATATTGAGCCCGAGTGTCAATTTTGTCCCGATGGGGTTGGTGTACATGCACAAAACAGACACACCCAAAAACACGGGGCGCCAAATGGGAAGTATGAACCACGCTGGTGGTGGAGAGATGAGCTAGAGGAGTAGTATAAGACGGTTTATAAGGTGAGCAGCAGTGAGAACCACATCACCCCAATAGGATTTAAGAAGATGCATCGTGGCTAGAAGACAGCGAGCAACCTCAAGGAGGTCCCGATTTTTACGTTGGGCCACTCCATTTTGAGTAGAGGTATGAACACGTTTTTTGGTGGATGATACCGTGAGTGGTGAGGTAAGAATCAAAAGCACCACGATCATCATACCCCCCATTATCACTTCGAAGAACACGAATAGAGTCATCAAATTGACTTTGCACCATTTTATGAAACGCTTGAAAGCAAGGAAAAACTTCATTTTTCTTTTTCAACAGATAAACCCATGTAGTGCGAGAGAAGCAATCAATAAAAGTGAAAAACCATCGAAAACTAGATAAAGATAAAATGGTGGACGACCCCCAAACATCAGAATGTATAACAACAAAAAGAATGCTACTAGGGGAAGAAAGATGCAAAGAAGTATGTCGCACATGCTTAGACATATCACATTACATCACAAACAAAGTTCTGAAGAAAAGGTAAAAAACAGGAAATGATTTTTGCAGATAAACGGAGGACGGATGTCCGAGGCGCAGATGCCAACGACGAACATCATCAGCAGTAACAGTGGAACTGCAAAGAGCCTGAGAGTGAAGGTAGGTGTCCAGGTAGTACAAGCAACCACGGTTCCTACCACTGCCAATGTTCCGCTTCGTACCCAGTTCCTGAAAGTCACGAGAGTCAGAAAAAAAAAGTTATCGAACAGTTAAGAGTTTTTGTAATATTGCTGATGAAGAGTAAATTGCGAGGAAAAGAGGGAACTTGAAGAACAGAGGGAAGATAAATGGAAGGAGAACATGAGATGTTGTCTTTGCCCGCAATGGAGGATAAAAAGCCGTTTGCAGAAATTACCTTGTCCTTACCAGACAAAGGAGTATAAGAGAGAAAACTTGAGGAGGACCCAATCATGTGGTGTATAGCGCCGGAGTCGAGCACCCATTCAGAAGGTGAGACGGTGACAGCATGAGCACTGGGTATAATAATGGTGGCAAGGGAAGTAGAGCCACCGGTGACAGGATCAGACTGAAAGTGAAGCAGACGACGAATGACATCCAATTCTTGAGCTATAAGAGAGGCTGGAGAGGAACACTGAGACTCATCATAAACAACCATATTGTAAGCAACATCATGAGAGCGGAAGCCACCGTGTTTATGACCCCCACGACTAGGTCCACGACCTCGACCACGACCAGAAGGGGCAAGATGCGGATGAAGTTTGAAACATATCTCCCGAGAGTGTCCGCTTCGACCACAATAATCACAAGTGGGCATAGAAGATCCAGGAGTGGGAATAAGACCACGAGCAACACTAGTGAGGGCGTAGCGATCAGGAGGAGCCATAATACTGAGGGACTTGTGACGGTCGTCATCATCCAGAACCATGCTGGGAAGAGGAGAGCGGTGGAGGATATGTGTCTGTACCATATCGGATTCCGTGTTCAAGCCCATCAAAAACATGGAGACGAAAGCGATCCTCCTTTTGCTTTATCTGAACGGCGTCAGCAGTGCAAGCAGGAAAGAAGTGCGCAAAGTATTCTAACTCTTGGTAAAGACGCTCAAACTCTGAGAAGTTGCTTTATCTGAACGGCGTCAGCAGTACAAGCAGGAAAGAAGTGCGCAAATTATTCTAACTCTTGGTAAAGACGCTCAAACTCTGAGAAGAACGATGAAACGGTCATCGATCCTTGCCGCAACTCCAAAATGCGTCGAGTGAGCTCATAAACCTGGGTGGAACTACCAATCTGAGAGTACGTTTCGCGAGCACGGGTACAGATCTCGAATGCCAAGTCCATCAACATATAGCTTCGATAGACTTTAGGAGACATCGAATGCAGGAGCCAGGAGGGAACTAGAGAGTTGTCAGAATCCCAACACTTTCAGGAGGGATCGGTCTTGGGAGGCTCCGTAATCGTCCAATCGATATACCCAAACATCTGTTGACTGCGAATGACATGTTGGGTTGCGCGAGACCATTCAAGATAATTCGTGTCATCGAAGGGAATCGTGGTAATCTTCAAGGAGCCGGGGTGACCATGAGGTCGCTGAGAGTCGCTCATCCGAGGCTGGATCACACCCGGAGAAGATGCAGAGGAATCGGGATCACCCATATCGGCAAAGAGGAATGACGAGAGATCAAAAAACAGAAGCTATTAGTGGCAGCAAGACCATGGCGGCGACAGATGCGGCACATCAGGAACACATTAGTGGCAGCAAGAAGAAGCGGCATCTGGGACTGTAGAGACAAAACAGCGGCACAACAGCAGCAACGACGATCGTACAACGGCCGCACAACGACAACAACAGTGATTAGGCAGCAGTGGCACGACAGTAGCGACACAGCAGCATCGGCGCAGCAGCGACGATCAGGAATCAATAGGAGATGTGGCGTCATGAGAGAACAACGACGACATCACGAGAGAACGACGACGTCATCTTCTTCAGCAACCGACAGTGACATCGTTCCCG
Source organism: Dactylorhiza incarnata (assembly GCA_033032865.1). Classification (NCBI taxonomy): domain Eukaryota; kingdom Viridiplantae; phylum Streptophyta; class Magnoliopsida; order Asparagales; family Orchidaceae; genus Dactylorhiza; species Dactylorhiza incarnata. The sequence goes on from JAWHQI010000222.1 coordinate 436,040, forward strand.
CCAGACCACCGCATGAGCGGGCGGAGCACCTACGACCGCTCAAAACTGCGATGGAAAGCGAGCGGCGGAAGCGATGGAAGGCGAACGACGGAAGCGAGACGGGAGCGAGACGCGAGACGGGAGCGAGACGCGAGACGGGAGCGAGACGCGAGACGGGAGCGAGCGCGGATTAGGTTTGCGACTCCTCTGATACCAAATAGAAGTGGATAATCAATTGTGATTTACAATAGAGGTCTTACTCATACATATATACTTGAGTAAGGGAAAAACCTAAAAACAGGAAAAATACCAAACTACCCCAATCCGGGATTAACACAATAACGATGACTTGAAAACTAAATATTAGCTAATTACAACTCTCTCTTCCAATGCAATAGGGTATGCAGCTAGATCAAGAGACTGAGGCTCTATTGAATTAATGTCAACAACTTCCTCAGCTTGAGTAGGAAGATTAGCTGAAAGGTGTTGCAGTATATCAACTCTTTGATGTTCTTCTTCATTCTCAGTATCTTCCTCATCAATTTTACAGTTGTCTATTGACTTCTGTAATGGAGTGCTCAAGTTGTTGTTAGGTTGAGAGCTCTCACCAAGCACTAACTGATCTATTTCTTCTGTAACTTCGCCAACCTGCACACTAGGATTAGCGGTAATGATATTTCCTTCAAAAAGCATATTAGTCTCATTAAAAGTTATATGCATGGTTTCTTTTATGCACAAAGTTCTTTTGTTAAAACATCTGTAGGCTTTGCTTGCAGTGGAATATCCAAGAAAAATCTCTTCTATCAACTTTTTTTATCAAATTTTGCAAGGTGAGTTTTACCATTGTTCAAGATATAACAATTGCTTCCAAAAATCATGAAATAAGATATAATTGGAACTTTTCTTTCAATAGCTCATAGAGAGTTTTTTCTTTGGTCTTCTGGATTAAGCTTGTATTTAGGATATAAAAAGCAGTGTTTAAGCTTCAGCCCAAAAATACATTGGTAAATTGATTTCAGCAAGTAAAGTCCTACCTGTCTCAATGAGTGTTCCATTCTATCTCTGAGCAACTCCATTTTGTTGTGGAGTTCTTGGAGCCTCTCGCCAGTGACTCCTGCTTCAATTAGATATAAATAATGTTTTCTTCATGGATCATTAGAAGATGTGTATATAAAACAACCACCTGAGTTCATTGTTGAAGGGGAGAGAACCAAGGTGTGCCACCTCAACAAATCTCTATATGGGTTGAAGCAATCCCCTCGAGCATGATTTGCTCGGTTTAGATCTGTTGCCACTCAGGTTGGTCTTACAAAGAGTGAGAAAGACTCGTTCGTCTTGTATCAAACCTCTACTGCAGTCTCCATCCTATTAGAGGTGTATGTCGATGATATTGTTATCACAAGGAGAAATTCATAGGGTATAATCAAACTCAAGGCATTCATAAACTCTAACTTCCAAACAAAGGATCTGTGCGAGTTATGTTACTTCCTTGGCATAGAAGTGACAAATTATGATAACTCCATCTTCATATGTCAGAGTAAATATTCCCTTGATTTGCTAATTGATCTAGGGATGTCTAAGGCCCCGTTTGGCAGGGCAGATCCGCGCCGGTCGTGCGAACGACACCGCCCGACGGCGACCGTCAAGCGTTTGGCGGGGCCGCGGCTGGGCGGTAGGGATACCCCCGCCGCTAAAATCGCGTGGATTTCATCCGTGGTGCCGGAACCGCAGCCGCGATTGTGCGTCGCAGATGAAATCTGTACCGCCCCACCTCTACTCCAAACGAGGCCTAAGTGTGATTCTATGGACTCCCTATTCGAACCAGGAGAAAAGAACCTCCACGTTGGAAGTATGTTATTTGATTTACCTGAGAAATACCGCAGAATAGTTGGAAAATTAAACTATCTTCCCGTGACTCACCCAGATATCGCATGTGCAGTAAGTAGGTCAGTCAATTTATGGTAGCTCCAACCAACTCCCAATGAGAATCTGTCCTTCAGATTGTTATGTTAGAAAGACCCAAATGAAAGGCCCATTTATTGTAGCCCAATAATGTATTCCTCCTTCTCTTTTAGTCCCACATTGTGTATAGGTTTTCTCTCTTCTTTCTCTCTCCTATAAATATGTATTCTCTCCTTGTATTCGATATATGAAAATACACAAGCTTCAACTTTTTCTACATGGTATCAGAGCGAAACGGTCTCCGTTTTCTCTAACCGCAGACCTCCCAGCCTCTCATTTTTTTCTGTGGTCTCCTGTTGAACCTACGGTCTATCCTGGGTCTAACCGTAAAATCATCACTTTTTTATCCTCTCCTGCGAGATCCTCTTCATCGTCATTTTTATAGCTTCTCAGCCTGACAAGGGGGCCCCACCACTTTCGGCCGCTCCGCTTGCCAGCGAACTCCCTCGCAGACGGCAGAGCTCCCTCCTGTAGCCCATCGTCGAGCTCCTTCAAGTCGCAGCGCCCTCTCCTTCAAGTCGCAGTGTAAGACCCCCCTCCCGAAACACAAGACACGGCCGAGGGGAGTCCTATGCCCAGGACAGCCGCCTTGCGGAAGTGCCAGCACACGGGCTAGCCCCTCCACAAGACGCCTATCCCGCCGGCTATTATCACATATCATCATGCCAACCCATCAATAATAGAAAACATTACAAGCCATTGATTCACAAATTAAGTAATAGTGTTCAAACAGTACAAAAAAATGACAGGAAGCTACACAAGCTCCTGTAAATCATCAGTGTATAAACTTGCCCTAAGGCTACATTCCAACCACTCGCTCACATCTGCCACTGACAGTAGCCAAGGTATCGTAATCACCAACACTGTCACCCTGGCCTGGTTGTCCTCATGTGTAGTACGTTGCTGCTCCACCTGAGGGTGCTCCTAAAAGTAGTGGTGTAACAACCGTTAGTCATAAAGACTAAGTGGCTTCACATCCTCTCCCCCAGCGACTCCAAGGCACCGGGCGGAAGAGAATGAAGAAAAGCCGCAATATAGTCAGTAGTAGTAAAAGCAGGTGACAAGGAAAGATGTAATTACAGCAGTGTATCAAATATATAAGAAGTACATTTAACAAATAATATGACAATGACAGAGTATAAGCAAGTAGTGAAACAACACAGAAGTAAGCAGTTCATTTCGTACCTTAACTTATATGAATACCCATACAAACTTTTAAGTTAAGGTTTCCAATTTGGAACCCATCATATAAAAGAGCCCATACTAATTTATATGATGGACCCGATGCGGTGCAATGCTATGATCATGAATGATGAATGCAATGCAATGATTATGATATGATGAACTCACCCATGCATTTTGCTATGTCGACATAGACCTGTAGTTCCCGCTTTTCGAGGGTAGCTAACCACTCAGGCACCTCGCGTCGTGGCCAGACGGAGACTGTGGAACGGGCTCCTCCACAACTAGGAGGGTATGAACACTACCAGACCTAGGCCTATGTACGCCTCAACGCTAAGAACACACAGCGGAGCCCCTGCGTAATGCTCGCATCATGCTGAGTCTTCATAACACGGAAGGGGTCTCTGGGACGTGAGCACCAAGAGTCCATCCCAACCGGTCTAGAGTCTAACTGTCAGCTTCTGTCGGTGTCACGACTAGCAAGCACGTAGACCCGCCACAAGTAATCCTCCAACCAGGATCATTACACCACCATATGTAAACTGAGCGCCTTCTTGTAATTTCCATGCATAACCTGTGTTATCAAGCACCCAAGGACTCACCGGAGGAGTCTTCTCACTTTTCACATCATACAAGTCAACTGATGCTAACTAGCATCCAGGGCCCCCAACAACCGGGCCTCCCAACATATCACCATAAGATATAACCATATCTTATAATCCACATCAAGCCAACGCTTCTACCCATACTGAGTTAACGTAACTCTCGTGCGGTGGCGTGCGCCAAAACATGGAAATTACTCTATCCGATCCTCCAGGACTACTTGTGGTCACGGTGTCATATTCATATTCTACTAATCAAGTAGGTTCGCATGTATCACCAATATCCAATCCTCAGGCACGGATCACAACGTGCTATAATACAATCAAAGGTATCAACCTTATTGCAGGGTTATCACTCATCCAAACCATCCAGTGGATCTCACATGATAGGAACATTAATTCACATCTATGCTTTTACGATTCCACATAAACTAACAATTAACGATGGATCTGGGGAGACATCTCGACAGAATACATCTGGAATTATTATCTCCGGCCCACACTAGTGTGTCCACGATTCACACAACATCTCGGCTCAATCGGCCTTCACATTCGGCATTTATATCTCCCTTACTACTTATCCAAGACTATGAAATCCAACAAGAGTGTACATATGGTCATCACAAGCCTAATCATCCGATAGACTATCAACCGGTGGGAGCATTTAGGTAAACGAGTCCCCTGAATTCTTCATTCAATTGTGCATCGAAATACCCCATATCAAGATCATAAAATTCATCTACACCTCATCCAATTGACATGGGGACTAGGAACTCCTACCACACCCAAGTGGGAGAACCCAAAGTTCTCTGTTTGCTAGCGCCGGCGGTAGCGCTACCGCCAGGCGCTAGCGCTCCAGTCGACGCACCTTTCCGTCGACATTGGATGTCGACGGGAAATCATGCCTTCCGGTCGACTCATCGACTTGCTACCGCCGAGCGCTAGCTATTTCTATCGCACCTCTTTCCCGTCGATCTCAAGGGTCGGTGGGAAGTTACCCTTTCCCGTCGTCCCGTCGACTTACTAGCGCCGGCGGTAGGGCTACCGTCGAGCGCTAGCTATTTCTATCAAACCTCCTTTTCGTCGATCTCAAGGGTCGACGGGAAGTTACCCTTTCCCGTCGTCCCGTCGACTTACTAGCGCCGGCGATAGGGCTACCGCCGAGCGCTAATTATTTCTATCAAACCTCTTTTTCGTCGATCTCAAGGGTCGACGGGAAGTTACTCTTTCCCGTCGTCCCGTCGACTTACTAGCGCCGGCAGTAGGGCTACCGCCGAGCGCTAGCTATTTCTATCAAACCTCCTTTTCGTCGATCTCAAGGGTCGACGGGAAGTTACCCTTTCCCGTCGTCCCGTCGACTTACTAGCGCCGGCGGTAGGGCTACCGCCGAGCGCTAGCTATTTCTATCAAACCTCCTTTTCGTCGATCTCAAGGGTCGACGGGAAGTTACCCTTTCCCGTCGTCCCGTCGACTTACTAGCGCCGGCGGTAGGGCTACCGCCGAGCGCTAGCCAACAGAGAGCAGGTCATCTGCTCTTCACCTCCAAACAATCCTCCCTGGCAGCCCTGCTCCAAAACACATACCCAAACTCTCTTTCCCTAATTGTTGGAACTTCATCTCTATTCAAACGTATATATATATCCAATTCTATTCAAGTCTAAAGTTATCATTAAAGGCCCCTTTTTAACCTACACTATTCATCATCTTCCCCAATTGAGTAATTAGGGCATTTCACCTTCTCTCCTCCAATACTCCCTCATATGACCATGGATTTTCACGAAATCGAATCCTATCTCTTCCTGTTGGAGAGAAGAAATGATTGAGGGAGCTTTCACGGCAATCTGTGCCCTAAGTTGAAAGATCCGGTTTGGTCTTTTCCTAAGAATCTCAATTAGCTCACAAGCCAAGCTCTTTTGAGCTCAACACCTCTCTTAATATTCTCTACGATCTAGCACCAAGGGAGAGGGGTCGGAAGTCACCTTATTTTTCGGCCATGGTTGGAGCTCATCTTCATGGCGTCATGGTGGTGGTCGGCCAAGCTCCAATCTTTCTCCAACCTTGCTCTTTCAAGAATCCTAAATTAACCCCTTAAGATGTGAGGAAGAGGAGGAAGAAAAAGAAGAAGAAGAAGAAGAATGAGGAAGAAGAAGATGAATAGTCATCTGATTAAGAATTCAGCCCTTTTGGGCTTAAGAGAGAAATGGAGAGAGAGAGAGAACATTAATAAGCATTTAATGAAATCTCCAAGTTCCAAGACTTGTGCCAGCCATTTAATGGCACCTTTGACTTAGATTTAGGTACTTTAGGCCACCCACCATGGAAAGGTCACGGGTATAGATTCGGCCGCTACCGCCAGCGTTAGCAAAGCTAACGCCGGCGTTAGCTCCCTTTTTCCCAATTCTTTGTCATTGGCTTTCCCACTTCAAGGGGGTGATGGTTACACCCACTACTGTAGATCAGGGCACCTTCATGGCACCATAGGACCTCAAGACTCCCACCTAGCCCAAGCATCTCCAAGTGACTCGTGTCACTCGAGGGGTCTAGTTCGAACTGGGATGTTACACGCAGCACCCTCTGTCTCCCTCTAAGTCGCAGCGCCCTCTGTCGACCTCTCCTTCAAGTCGCAGCGCCCCCTCCTTTAAGCCGACCTCTCCTTTCAATCGCAGCGCCCTCTGCCGACCTCTCCTTTAAGTCGCAGTGGTTACCCCTAAGTCGCAACGGTCTCCTGCGCGCTCTGCGACCTCTCCCAGCGGTCTCCTCCGACCTCTATCGTGCGGCCTCCTGCGATCTGCTTTCAGCTCGTGCGGCCTCCAGCAGTCTGCCACCGACCTTATCCGAGTGGCTTCTCCCAGCTCTTGGCATCTCCCAACGGCTTATCCCAGCAGCCTCTGCCCTCATGCCTTCCTCGGTTGACTCAACTGGGCTGCCTGCCCCCTCTCCCGCAGCCCGTTCGGACTCCTCGTCTGATCTACGAGACGAGTTGCGCATCACCACTATCTCCCTCTCCGGAAAGAAAAATTTCATTCAGTGGGTGCACTCGGTCCGACGGGTTCTTCAGTCCAAGGGCCTTCTGCAACATCTCACCCAGGCACCTCCATCACCTCCTACGGAGGACTGGCTCCGGAATGATGGCCAAGTTCAGACTTGGCTTCTCAACTCTCTGGATGGCGAGCCATATCAAATGGCCATGTATCACGAGACTGCCAAAGCTATGTGGGATGAGCTCTGTCACGACCCGTCTCGACAAGAGTCAGAGTGCGCTTCGGGGCAGGCCATGATGCCACAGGCATGGGCAAAAAGAAATCCATGTCTGCTAAGGCGGAAACAAAAATACTACAAATAACTTTAAAATAGTTACTTTTGATAAAAAATAGTTTGTTTTATTTGCGGAAGCTTTAAAATATGATAGTTTGAAACAGGTGCACATGCATTTTAGTAAAAGCTCAAGATACAAGTTCTGGAACATAAATATATGTAGTGAACATCACAAATGAATGAGCATGCAAAACATGTCAAATTCTTGTACATATAATATTTAGCCTAGCAGTTTTCCATGAAACAAGAGAAAATGGCTGATCGTAATTACTACATAACAGAAATATCCGACAGTAAAAGAAATGAAATATAAACACAAAACCTGAAACTTGACGCAGATCGGCCTCAGAGAGCAGGCGGCACAGGCACGAACACTAATGCAAATCCAAATATAAGGAAAAGCCTCAGAACATTGAAATACACAAGAGCAAGCAAAATAAAATACGAGCAGGAGAAACAGAATATTTGTGTACCGCTTTTCATGAATCAGAGCTAACAAGACAGGCAAGCAAGTGAGACAAACAGAAATATCTAGAATTATTAGACTACTCTGAAGTATAGCATACAAAGATGATCATGTAATAACATAAGTTGTAACAAGTAAAAGTGTATGTGTTTTTGTTTGACGCGCAGAATTCATGATTCAGACAGATTCAAGTATAGATTCAGGAGATTCAGAAATTTATGCTCGCTATGACCGGTCCTTTGTTCCCATTAGGGATTCAAGAAGGAACCTAAGTCAAGGAGTTGCGTAAGTTAAACCTTACCTTTCAATGTTAACTTATGTTATTAATGACTTAGTACAGGATTTCGCGGATTCTAGTGTACTGAAACAAGTTATCAAATCGAGGATTCAGGTGTTTGACAGAAGAATTTACAATATAAGGAAATATGTCGCAAGCTAAAACAATCTTGCAACGACATAAGCTGTAATCGTTGAAATGCGTAGGTGTTTACAGTGGGTGCGCATGGTTTACACTCAAGTTCAAGTGTAAGGCTTACTAGAATAAGAGTATTTCTTGCTTACCGTGACCATGCAATCAAGACGATGCACTATGCAAACCCTAGCTTCCAAGATTTGCTTATGACACGCAGGACCTAAGTGATTCAGAGATTGGTGATTCTAATTGAAACAGACTCACGCTGAGGAAAACATCAGATCAAGAGAAATAGACTCTATCCAAGTCTTTCAACCAAACAGGCATAAGAAACATAATTTGACGACTCAAGAACTCGAAAGAGAGTTTTGAAACTTGCGGGTCCAAGTATTCACGAGTAATAAGATTACTATAGATCATTATCTAGGATATCAGGTATTCCTTTAGATTTAATCATTCCAAAACACGAATATCCTCTAAGTAGACACGTGTACGACCCAAACATTTCATATCGAACACATTTCGTCTAATTGTTAGCAAGGAATCTTAACATTTGCCAATATACCAATTAATGTTCATGCTCAAAAAGAACTACTAATTCCTCCAATTAAAATCATCCTTTCACATTTCACAACTCGTGTTATTTCAAATGCGTGAAACCTTAAACTACTATCAAGTCAAATCAAGCAATCAAAACTAAACTTATTTGATGACACGTGTATTCAAGAGTGAAGCATAAAATCATAAGAACAGGTCATGCTAAACAAAATTCAATGCTTGCAAGAGAGAGGGATCTCTACTTGCCTTAAATGAGGCTGAATCTGATGGCGGCGGCTAAGCGGAGCAAGCAAAAGCAGACATCACATTTGAACCTGATCAAGCACAACGAAAGTGATGCAGCATAAATTATTACGCGAACACATGTTTTCTACGACGCGGAATTTAAACAAGGAGGGTTTTAACAGATTTTACCTCCCTCAAGAGTGAGGGGAGAAGAGATTACCACGCTGAGACGGAGACTTGGCGGCGCTTGGCTAGGTGAAACCCTAATTCGGAGAGGACTTTGGAGAGATCCCGCCAAATGAATCGAGGAGCGGCGCCGGAAATCACAAACAGACCATGGTTAGACGATCGCAAGGGGACACAAATCTGAAACACAAGATATCCGAAATTTGGAGCGCAAATTCCAAGGAAATTAGGAAAAACTGAAAATCCTTACCAAAAATCCAAGAGGAGGGTTCAAGCAAAACCCTAGGCGAAATCGGAGAAGGAGGGGGCTGTCGGAGAGAGGTGGCTGCTGTCCACGAGAAGGAGCGGCTGCCGGTCCCTTGGAGGAGAGACCTTGCTGCTGAAGGGAGGAGAAGGGCTGCTGGCTTGGAGAGGTGGCTGCTTCCGGCCAGAACAGGGGGAGACTGCCGATTCCCTGGAGCCGGCCTGAGGAGAGATCCCGTCGTTCACGAACACAGAGGAAACAGAAGGTGGAGGAGGCCACGACAGGAGGAGCAAGAGCAGGAGGAGGCGACGACCATGGCAAGAGGAGCAGGAGCTGCTGGCGGCGACGGCGTTGCGTGCGGGAGAACGAGAGCGGGAGCGGGAGCGAAATCGGGAGCAGGATCGGAAGCGGGAGCCCTAGCTGTGCAATTTTTTTTTTGTGGTTTGCGGCTTGCGGGAAATCTGGACCGGGGGGGGGGGGGTTTAATTGGGAGTGGGGGTGCCGATAGAATAATAAAAGGGGTTGTTATTATTATTCACTAAATTAAGGGTTGTTACAAGCTCCATTCATTGTACTCAGGAAAGGACAGCCTCCAACATCTTTACGACATCATTACAGATCTCCAGGCTTTAGACGCGGCCGGGGCTGCCGACATGATCTCCTTTGTTGCTCGGGCCAAGACTCTGGCTGAAACATGGATCCAACATCAGCCTTCTACCAATGATCCCGCTGCTCAACGGGCTCAGAAGGAAGCAGTCTGCATCTCCATGATCATGGCTCGTGTTCCACCACACCTGGAAAGCATTCGGGCTCAAGTTCTCGCCTCAGCCACTACTCCTTCTCTCTCAGATGTATGCTCCATGCTCCTCCGAGTCTCGGCACCTCCAGATGCTCACCCACCACTCTCCCCAGCCCTTCTCCAACGGACAAATGCCCCCTTAATTCCCCTACCTCCATCTGCTCGTGGTGGACGCTCGGGCTCTCGGGGAAGGGGGCGCGGCGGTCGGTCTCGACCGAAATGTACCTTCTGTGGGCGAGACGGACATTTTGAGGAAACCTGCTACCAAAAAAATGGTCATCCTCCTCGTCCAATTGCAGTTGTTGCAGTTGATAGCTCCTCAGCCTCCCGCACTGATCTTGAGGCGCTCCGTCTACAGTTCCAGCTGCTTCAAGAGCGGATGTCCTCCTCTGCCTCCGTCTCCAATACAGGTATCGCCTGCCTCTCCACCAGTCCACGTTGGATAGTCGACTCTGGTGCCACTCATCACATCACCTCGCTATGCCCACCCAAGTACTCGGCTACTCCTCATCCGAAGTGTATCACCATGGCTAATGGGGCGACTGTTCCTGTCTCCGGCTCGACTGACTTACCTCTTAACTCCTCCATCTCTCTTCGTTCGGCTCTTCATGTCCCGGGCTCCTCGTTCAACTTGCTTTCTGTTAGCCGTCTTACTACTGATCTCGATTGCTCCGTCATATTTACTGCCTCTTCTTTTTTGATACATGATCGGCGGACGCGGACTACCATTGGTAAAGGACAATTGCGTAACGGGCTCTACCTTCTCGACGACTATCCCACTGTCCTCTCCTCTGTCTCCTCTACTGATTGACATTGACGTCTTGGACATGCCCCGCTTCCAGTCCTCCAGAAGGCACTTCCTGATGTATCTCTTCCTGTTTTCCAGTGTGATTCATGTATTTTTGGCAAACAACCACGTTCTTCTTTTTCAGCACATTGTACTCGGAGCTCTGCTCCTTTTGAATTACTGCATTCTGATGTGTGAGGTCCTTATAAAGTCACTAGTATCTATGGTTATCGATACTTTATTACATTTATTGATGATTATTCTCGAACAAAATGGTTATGCTTACTACGCGATCGCTCCGAGCTCCCTCGTGTATTTAGGGCCTTTATCCTTGAAACCCGCACACAATTCTCCACTACCATCAAAATGCTACACACAGATAATGCTCGGGAATACACCAGCAATGACTTTGCAAATTTATGCTCTGAATTCGGGATTGTCCACCAGACTTCATGTCCTTACACCCCACAGCAGAATGATGTTGCCGAACGGAAGAATCGACACTTGTTTGATGTTGCCCGCTCTCTCATGCTTCACATGAACGTTCCCAAGGTCTACTGGAACTTTGCGGTCTCCACTACGTGCTTCCTTATTAACCGTCTTCCCTCCTCTGTCCTTCACCATGCCACTCCGTTCAGTCTTCTCTTTCCCTCTGCTCCGGCTTTCTCTCTTACACTTCGAATCTTCGGATGTACATGCTATGTCCACATCATGGGACCATCCGTGGATAAGCTGGATCCCAGGGCGACCAAACATATATTTGTCACGTACTCAAAAAGGCTACGTCTGCTATAATCCTACCACCCGAAAAATCTCAGTTTCGGCTGATGTTACCTTCCGGGAGAATCAGCCGTTCTTCTCTGGTCCGGTACCCAGCTCTGTACCACCACCTCTTACACAGTCCATTATGCCACCTGTCATACCTGTTAACATACCTTCGCCACCAGCTCTTTCAGCACCAACTCCTGCTCCTGGTCCCTCTAGGCCACCCCTTATCCATGTCTACTCTCGTCGCGCTCCTCCGTCTGTTGCTCCTACGCAGTCGGCCTCCACCTCGGGTACTCCGCGCCCTGCTGATCCGGTAACAGATTCAACCGCTCATCCTATGGCGAACTATGTTTCCCTACATCGTCTCTCTCCTCCGCTTAAAACTCTTGCTATTTCATTATCCTCCGTTTCTATTCCTAACTCTGTGCAGGAGGCTCTCCAACATCCTGGCTGGTGTGCCGCCATGGAGGAAGAAATGGCTGCTCTCTGGGCCAACCAGACATGGACTCTGGTACCCCGCCCTCCGGGTCAGAAACCAGTTGGGTGCAAATGGGTCTATGTCATCAAACATGCTCCTGATGGAACAATTGACAGGCTAAAAGCTCGCTTGGTCGCTCGTGGCTACACCCAACAACAAGGCATTGACTGTGAAGAGACTTTCTCTTCTGTGGCCAAACTCAACACGGTTCGTGTACTTATCTCTGTAGTTGTACATCGTCGATGGCCCTTACTTCAACTGAATGTGAAAAATGCCTTTCTGAACGGTGACCTCAACGAAACTGTTTTCATGGAGCAACCTCCTGGGTTTGAGACCACGGGGGAGTCTATGGTCTGTCATCTTTTAAAATCATTGTATGGTCTCAAACAATCCCCTCGGAACTGGTTTGACAAGTTCAGCAAGGCTCTTCGAGAAATTGGCTTTACTCGGAGCTCGACAGACTTCTCGTTGTTCACTCGTCACCGGTCCACGGGGACTGTTCTTCTGTTAGTCAAACGGCTATACATATTGCCAAAAACCCGGTCTTCCACGAGAGAACAAAGCATATTGAGGTAGACTGCCATTTCATCAGGGAGAAAGTTGAAATGAAGAAGCTCGAACTGAAGCATGTTCCTGGTACTGAACAGGTTGTGGATGTCCTCACAAAGGCCCTGTCCAGTACTCTCTTCCATCAATGCCTATCCAAGCTAGGCGCCTACGATTTGTACGCTCCAGCTTGCGGGGGAGTGTTAGAAGGGCCCATATGAAAGGCTCATTTATTGTGGCCCAATAATGTATTCCTCCTTCTCTTTTAGTCCCACATTGTGTATAAGTTCTCCCTTTTTTCTCTCTCCTATAAATATGTATTCTCTCCTTGTATTTGATATATGAAAATACACAAGCTTCAGCTTTTTCTACAGATACATTATGAAAAATCCTGGCCTCGAGATCTCATATAAGAATCTAGGGCACTCCAACATAGAAACTTGCTAATTCTGATTGGGCAGATTGTTTAGCCACTCAGAAGTCGACTATAGGGTTTGTTGTCTTCATGGACGGAAATCTTGTCTCTTGGAAGAGTAAAAAACAAACTATAGTTGCTAGATCTAGTGCAGAAGCATAATATCGAGCTATGTCTCATATTGTTGCTGAGATTATGTGGACTAGACAAACCCTCGGTGAAATATGATATTCTATTCAAGATCCCACTAAACTATGGTGCCATAATCAAGTTGTGATACAGATTTCGACTAGTCTTATTTTTCATGAACACATGAAACACATCGAGGTTGATTGTCACTTTGTTAGAGAGAAGTATGTAGAAGGACTTATCTCACTTAGTCATGTGAATACTGGAGATCAAGTTGGAGATATTCTTACTAAAGGAGTTACTGGTCCTCGAATAAAATTTCTCTGTAACAAGTTGGGTCTAGTTGATACCCGTCACCCAACTTGAGAGGGAGTGTTAGATGTTAATGTCGTATTACGTATTTCCTGTATTTCGTATCTTCTATCTTTCAGACTCTATATATATACATCCTTATACCTCTTGAAATGTATGAAGTTCTCCTAAACCTAACATATAAAATGCACTATTTACAATTATTGAAGGGTTTTCCATTTGTATTACTCAAATGTATATAACATTGATCTTCTACTTTTTTTATATGGGCAGCTGATGCACTGATCTCGACTGGCCTGGCAGATTTAGGCTACAGATATGTTAACATTGGTAAGCTAGGCAGTGGAAATTTGATGTATTGATAATATAGATTCATATGATACTCTTCTTAATATATTAATCTGTTCTGACAGATGATTGTTGGTCTTCTAAATTGCGCAATTCAAAGGTTTGTTTTTTATCTCTATATTTTGGTTGTATAGTATTAGATAAGTTTGTCCTTATTCTTTCCATTTTTGTTTTCACAAATAGAAGACAAAATAATCTTGGTATGCCAGGGGGACTCCCATACTGATTTTCTGAGAACCTGTTGTGCTTGTAAAATTAGGAGAAAATAAATAAAGTTTTTGTTGCCACTTTTTTGTCCAATGTCTAGCTCATTGTCATCTAGTGCAACAATATGAGCAAGTATGTTACATAGAACTTTTAAATACTCTTTCATGGATATGCTACAGATAGAAGGTGTTATGGGCCGGGCTCCGGGGCTCTGGGACTCTGGGCCACCAAGTGTTACTCCCGCTCCCGCCCCCGAAGTCTAGTCCCTCCCATAACAGGGCCGCGGCCCACACACCCCAACCCGTCTCCTCAACCAGTTTAATTGAGGCGAGTTGTTGAGGCTGGGATTCGATCCCCAGACCTCCTTGATAAGGAGCCTTCAACACGACTCTCATCACCAACTGAGCCGCGGCTCAGTTGGTGATGAGAGTCGTGTTGAAGGCTCCTTATCAAGGAGGTCTGGGGATCGAATCCCAGCCTCAACAACCCGCCTCAATTAAACTGGTTGAGGAGACGGGTTGGGGTGTGTGGGCCGCGGCCCTGTTATGGGAGGGACTAGACTTCGGGGGCGGGAGCGGGAGTAACACTTGGTGGCCCAGAGTCCCAGAGCCCCGGAGCCCGACCCATAACATAAAAGTGCATAACTCCCAAAGAGGTGGAGTGGGGTATTTAAGAGTCCCCACTCCACAATGTTATGCTACCGCTAGGTTTTCTAGGAAGAACAAGAAGAAGAAATGAAAAGACGGCTAGGGTTTGCTAGGAAGAAAGGAAAATACCTTGAAAAGATAATTGCATAACTCCCAAAGAGGTGGAGTGGGGTATTTAAGAGTCCCCACTCCACAAGGGGGCCGGCCGGCCCCCATAGGGCTGAACCAAGTGCGGTTCAGCCCTCCTCCATTAGTTGATTAGTTGCGGGCTGAACCGAATGGTTCAGCCCGGTCTTTTCCCGGCGCATCTTTCGGACGTCTGGCGTACTTGTAACCACGGAATCGGAGATCCTCCGGGGGCATAACATTCCCCTCCCCATCAAGAAGCAGCTTGTCCTCAAGCTGGAAGTCTGGAAAGTGCTCACGGAACTCCAAGAAGTCAACCCACGAATTATGAGCCTCTGAGAGGTCTTTCCATTTAATCAGCACCTCGGGGCGATATTCGGTGCCCCGTTTCTTCCATCTGGATAGCAGGATGTCCTCCGGAATAGGACGCAACTCGCCGGTAGTCGTTGCCGCGGGCAGAAAAGGCGTAACAGTAACTGTGGCCCCCAACTTCTTCTTCAGAAGAGAGACATGAAATGTAGGATGGATGCGAGACCCCTCTGGCAGAGCCAGGGTATAGGCAACCGGTCCCACCCTGTGAGTAATGGGGAAGGGGCCATAATACCGTGGAGCTAGCTTCTGGTTGGCCCGCCGGGCAACGGAGAGCTGTCTGTACGGCTGAAGACGAAGAAAAACCTCATCCCCGACTTGGAACTCCCGCTCAGTCCGATGTTTGTCTGCTTGCACCTTCATTCGGGTTTGGGCGGAGAGAAGATTATCCCGCAGGATAGCTAATGTCTGATCTCGATCGCGCAAAGCCCGGTCCACCGCCGGAAGAGCTGTACTGCCTGGCTCATAAGAGCGTAAGGATGGTGGCGGCCTCCCATAAACAATTTCAAAAGGAGTAATGCGGCTAGCTGTGTGGAACGAAGTATTATAGCAATACTCCGCCCAATGGAGCCAACGAGTCCAAGAACGTGGCTCATCAGTGACAAAACAACGGAGGTAAGTCTCTACCCCTCTGTTGAAGACCTCCGTCTGCCCATCGGTCTGTGGGTGATTCGCCGTACTCATGCGAAGCCGAGTGCCCTGTAATCGGAAAAGCTCCTGCCAAAAGTTGCTGATGAAGACGGGATCGCGGTCGGAGATAATCGAACGAGGAACACCATGTAAGCGAACCACCTCTCGGGCAAAGAGCTCAGCAACCGTCTCGGCGGAGTACGGATGACTGAGAGCTAAGAAATGCCAATACTTGGAGAGCTTGTCCACAACCACCAAAATCACCGATTTGCCCTGCGATCGTGGCAAGCCCTCAATGAAATCCATAGAAACTGTCTCCCACACATGCTGCGGGATCTCCAACGGGGTAAGCAGCCCTGCTGGCGATGTGGTCTCGTACTTCTGACGCTGGCAGGTCTCGCACTGCTGCACGAACCTCTGGGCGTCCTTGCGAAGCCCCCTCCAATAGACATTGGCCCGAAGGCGCTGTAAGGTGCGAAGCACGCCGGCATGTCCTCCGATTGGAGATGAATGGAACTCCTGTAGCATGACTTCCTTCCAAGCGGACGTAGCCGGAATCACCACCCTGCCCTGATAGTATAAGTGTCCCCCCACCAGTTGGTAGCCGAGAGGCGTCGGTTGGCCTTGCCGTAAAGCCTCCAAGATCGGGCCAAACTCCGGATCCGCTGCTATATCGGCCTGTATGTCATCCAGAGACTCGATCAACGGCCCCGAGATCTGAAGGACTGTGCTCTCTGGTAGCCGGGATAGAGCATCGGCAACAACGTTTTCCTTCCCCTGTTTGTACACAATCTCATAGTCGTATCCCAGCAGCCTGGTCAGCCACTTCTGTTGTAGCGGGGAAGCCAATCGTTGTTCCAAGAAGTGTTTCAAGCTCTGATGATCCGTGCGAACCTTGAAATGATGGCCCAGCAAATAAGGTCGCCACAGAGTCACCGCATGAAGGATCGCCAGCATTTCCTTCTCGTAGGTGGAAAGGCCCAAAGTCCGAGGGGCCAAAGCCTTGCTACAGTAAGCCAGGGGCCTCCCCTCCTGCATCAGCACTGCTCCAACCCCAACCCCCGAAGCGTCCGTCTCCAAAACAAACTCCTTGCTGAAATCGGGCAAAGCTAACACCGGTGTTGTCGTCATGGCCGCTTTGAGAGCGGAGAAAGCCTGCTCCGCCTCCTCATGCCAAGTGAAAGACTCCTTATGCAAGAGCTGGGTAAGGGGTCGGTCCAGTTTCCCATAGTCCCTTACAAACCGCCGATAATACCCCGTGAGGCCCAGGAAGCCTCTGAGTGCCCGCACCGTAGTAGGCCGTGGCCAGGTAACCATGCTCTCTATCTTCCGGGGGTCAGCGCGCACCCCCTGCACCGAAACTAGGTGACCCAAGTACTCCACCTCCGGTTGTCCAAACGAACACTTCGACTGCTTGGCGTAGAACTGATGCCGTCGAAGAATAGATAGAACCTCTGCCACATGCTCCAGATGCTCCGCCCAACTGCGGCTGTAGATCAGAATATCATCGAAAAATACGAGAACCGACTGTCGAAGGAGTGGCCGGAAGGTCTCGTTCATAACCGCCTGGAAGGTGGATGGGGCGTTGGAGAGGCCGAAAGGCATCACCAAGAACTCGTAGTGCCCATCGTGCGTGCGAAACGCCGTCTTGTGAATATCCTCGGACTTCATCCGAATCTGGTGGTAACCCGACCGTAAATCCAGTTTGGTGAAAAGACATGCTCCATGAAGCTCATCCAGAAGCTCCTCTATCATTGGAATAGGAAACTTATCCTTGATAGTGGACTCGTTCAGATTGCGATAGTCCACGCAGAACCGCCATGAACCGTCCTTCTTCTTCACCAGTATAATAGGTGAGGAGAAGGCACTGGTACTCGCCCGTATAATGCCCGCTGCTAGCATCTCCTTCACACTTCGTTCGATCTCTGCCTTCTGAATATACGGGTACCGATAAGGCCTGACATTCGGGGGCGCCGCCCCCTCCTTCAACTGGATACCATGTTCCCTGGACCTGGCCGGTGGTAGGCCACAAGGCTCCTGGAACACATCCTCGTATTGGGCCAGTAGCGCCCGAATCTCCTGCGGAATGGGCGGGGGGTCTGTCTCTGATGTCTCCACCCCCACCAACATAGCCATGGGTGAACCCTGACCCTCCAGTCGCTGCAAGCTCCTCAGCGATATCTCCTTCAGGGGCGAAGAACGAATCCCCCGTAGGCAGTACTCCTTCCCCGACTGTGAAAACTCCATGGTAAGATGCACCCAATCCGTAGTTACCCGCTGTAGCTGCTGGAGCCACTGAACCCCCAGTACCATGTCGGAGCCCCTGATCGGCAGTAAATACAAGTCTGTGTGGCACACGTAGCTCTGCATCCTGATCTCCACCCCTTTCATGACCCCCTCACACCTCAGTTTGCTGCCATCTGCGACCATGACCTGGAAAGCTGCATCAGTATCGATCGCCTGTCCCACCTTCGAAGCCACCGACGGGTTGATAAAATTGTGGGTACTCCCACTATCTATCAGTATGGTGACCCGTTCCTTGCCGACCAATCCTGTAAACCTGAGGGTCACTGGGGCGGATCCCCCCTCCATGGCCTGTATAGAGACCCCAAACTCCGTCAGATCGAGTGCCTCAAGGTCGACACCCTCTAGCGGATCCTCCTCCTCCTCTTCTTCCCTCAGCATGAAGACCTGAATCTTCTGACAAGTGTGACCCCGCGTGTACTTCTCATCACAATTGAAGCACAAGCCCTTCTCCCTTCGTGCCTGCATCTCTGGCCAAGTCAATTTCGTAACTGTGGGCCGAATGGTGGGAGGTGTCTCCCTCCGTCCCGCTGTAGGAGCCGCGGGTGGCTTGACCGCTGTCCGGGTCCTCTGCCTGTTGTAACGCTCCTCCTGTATTCGAGCGATGCTTATGGCATGGCTCAAGCTGCGTGGCAAATATGCGTGGACCTCGTCGCGCAAGTGGTCCTTCAATCCCGATATGAAACAACTGAGCATCGTCTGCTCTCCCCAAGTGACCCGGTTGGCCAGCCTCTCGAACTCTGTCCGATACTCCGCCACGGTCCCCCTCTGTCGCAGCTTCTGTAACGTGGCCTCTACGTCCTCATACTCCAAAGGCCCAAACCGAGAAGAGAAGGCCTCAATGAACTGTGCCCAAGGGGCATATGCCCTGCCCCTCAAGAACCACTTCGTCCACTGGTACGCGTCGTCCTCCAGGTGGAACGCCGCCAGTTGCACCCACTGCGCCTCAGGGATCTCTTGATAATTAAAGAACAACTCCGCCTTCTGGATCCACTCTAGCGCATCTCCTCCCCTAAACTTGGGGAAATTCATCCTGGTCAGCTTCGGCTGCATGTAGGGACGCTGAGGCGCTCCGCCAAATCCACCCCCATCCTGCCCCTGAAACTCCGGACCTCCCTGCTGCACCCCCTGATTCCACATCGGGGGTCTCACCTGTCCACCCTGATGCCCCATCTGCGGTCTCACCGGCCCCGTCTGGCCGTTGCCGTACCCCAGATTTGGGTGTGCGGCCTGTTGCGGATGAACAACTCCCGTCGTTCCCCCGAGAGGGATCGCATTCGCTCCGGTGGGCCGAAACAGCCCGAAACCCTGGTGTTGTGGTCTCCACGGCTGTCCTGGATGTTGACCGGCCCCCCATTGGGCTCCCCCTCCATGTCCGGCTCCTCCTCCATTCCGCTGCGGCCCGGCCGCTCCCGGCGAGTGAGGGAGAGGCCCCCAATTTGCTGCCGTTCCTCCTGCTGGCCGCAGCAGCCCCGAACTGCCCTGTAGAGGGATTTCCGGGCCCCAGCCCCCTGTAGCAGCACCCCCGGCCAGCCCAGGCGGCACCGCGCCTCCTCCCGTGGTCGGATGGGGATTGCCGACCCATCCTGGGCCGGAATAGGGGCCGACGACCCCTGCTGGAAGGCCCCAGGCTTCCGCCGCTCGGCTAGGGCCGGCTGTGAAGCCGTGCGGCCCTAGCTGGGCGTCCGGACCCCCGCCGCTGGACCCCCACACCTCCGGCTGACTGTGCAGTGGCCGGCCCCCTTGGGCTAGGGTTCAGGCGGTCATTTCATCTTCCGGTCCGTCTCCTCCGGCGTTTTCTCCTCCGAAACCTCCTCCATGATGGATATTTGACGCGTCTATGTCGGATCCGTCACCGGACGTCCCTTTTCCTTTCAGATTTTGCAAAAGGAGGGCTTTTAACTCCTCCATCTTCGAATCGAAGCGCTCTTCCATAACTTTTTGAGAGTTCTTCAAGTTTTCTTCGAACGTCGCCATCGAATCCGTCAAAACGACGTAGTTTTCCTCAATCGCTGCCAAACGTGCCATCTCCGCCTCCGTGCGTGTCACCATAGTCGCAGGAAAGAGGCTCTGATACCAAATGTTATGCTACCGCTAGGTTTTCTAGGAAGAACAAGAAGAAGAAATGAAAAGACGGCTAGGGTTTGCTAGGAAGAAAGGAAAATACCTTGAAAAGATAATTGCATAACTCCCAAAGAGGTGGAGTGGGGTATTTAAGAGTCCCCACTCCACAAGGGGGCCGGCCGGCCCCCATAGGGCTGAACCAAGTGCGGTTCAGCCCTCCTCCATTAGTTGATTAGTTGCGGGCTGAACCGGATGGTTCAGCCCGGTCTTTTCCCGGCGCATCTTTCGGACGTCTGGCGTACTTGTAACCACGGAATCGGAGATCCTCCGGGGGCATAACAGAAGGTGAGTCCCATGGGTAAACCTATTCTCAACATAGCTTGTAAACTTTCCAACCTCGTTAAAATGTATGCTATTTTTTGTATAATTCTGCAAACATGTAGGAAGTATGATCTTTTTTATTTGTGGTTTTATTCGTACTCTGATGTTGGGGTGCAGGTGTATCTCATTAAAATGTACACTCTTATTTTTTTTCATATTGATATCCTACTTTTTGAGGCTACATCTCAGCGTGCCTATCCTCTGATTTGCAGTGTGAAAATATCAGTCTTCATGTTCCATAGAATTCTGCTAATATTTGAAGGATATTTTTTTATAATAACCCAATAATTTTAATTTATTCAATTATAGCACTAAGAAATGATAATTGATCAATTTGAAATTTTAATCCCCGAAAACATAAATTATATTTGTAAAATACCGTCTATGTGTGCATCTATTTGAAGAAATTCTTAATACTTGTTTGATCTGTTGTACAGGGTCATCTCTTACCTGATCAAAAGAACTTCTCTTCTGGCATTAAAACACTTGCCGACTATTTACATGGAAAGGGCCTCAAGCTTGGCATTTATTCTGATGCTGGGTAAAGAACCTGTATAATAATTGAAAACATGACTTAATTATTAAGAAAGAGCATGGAAAAGCTCCAATACTATGCTTTTCGGCTTATATTTACTTATAGCGAATATTTTGTAAAACTATACCCTGTCTAATACATATCAATGATGTGCTCTTGAGAATTCAGGGTTCTTACGTGTCAAGTTCGACCTGGTTCCCTTTCCCATGAAGAAGTTGATGCAGAGAGTTTTGCATCATGGGTAAGAGTAATGAGTAGTGAGCAGTATTTGTGCCAAATGGTTTACTTATGCATAGATGTTCCCTTTTCATCACTCATGGTTTATTTTCTGAAATAATACTTTATATCTTTTAATTGTTTCTAGGGAGTTGACTACTTAAAATATGACAACTGTTTCAATTTGGGGATTAAACCGGAGAAGCGGTACAATCTGATCTTTGTTGTTTCTATATCGCAATGACATGTCTATGCAGCTATATTGCAATTCTGGTTGTAGTTTTCTGTAACCATCTTAAATTTCAGCTATCCTCCTATGCGGGATGCATTAAACTCAACTGGACGGGCCATTTTCTATTCCATCTGTGAGTGGTAATAATTTTTGCTTGTGATAATTCTAAATTTCAGCTTTCGATTATGCATCAATGTGTTGACTTTGATTCTTATTTGTAGGGGAGTGGACGATCCAGCACTATGGGCTGATAAAGTTGGTAATAGCTGGAGGACAACAGATGACATAACTGATACATGGGAGAGGTGAGAATATTTCTGTTTCCCATGCATTATGCATGCAAGTCAACTGATATTTGAACTACTAATCCATACCTATTTAGCATGACCGCTATTGCTGACATCAATGACAAGTGGGCATCATATGCTGGACCAGGAGGATGGAATGGTAATCTATTGCTACTAATTTCCTAACTATTCTAGTTGGCAAATGATTTCCAATCTGATTTTCATGGTTTCTATCTTAATCATCCTTAGTAATTGATTTTATGACATACTGATGCCTGATGTTTTCTTCTTAGACCCTGATATGTTAGAAGTTGGCAATGGTGGCATGAACTTATCAGAGTACCGTTCACATTTCAGTATCTGGGCTTTGATGAAGGTACTTGTTTACTCCTTGTAATACCCCTCCCTAGTTTATCGACATATGAAGGGCTCCGCTGGTTCTTGTGTTATGATGTAAACTGGAAAAATATTTGTAAATGTGACAGTAACAAGGAATAGTAGTAAACAAAGTAATGTGAACATCAGAAAGTGAAATTGTTGCCAAGATTTAAAAGACGTGTGCAGTAAATCATAAAGCCATCTAATAGGTCTTATTGTAGTCATTAAAACTTTGAAATGAAAGCACAGTCCCATACAAGGATAAAATACTCAATGCATACTACTAGAATTCAAAGGTATGAAAAACTATTTAATAAAAAACTAAAACATGATCTACGACTGCAATCCATTCTCCTATCCATTCTCCTATCGATCAACCTAAGCAAATTTCCTGACTTGAGTTTCCTGAAAAGAAAAGCCATAAAGACAGGTCAGTCCATTGGCGACTAAGGATATTCTTTCCCCAAGTGTCCTAAATGCACCAAAAGGAAAATTATATCTTACTAATGTTACCTCTACAAATTAGTATATTTGATTTAAAAGAAGCAATGTATGTACCATAAGTATGTAATACAAAATCTTATACTGATTATAAATAAACATGAGTGATAACAAGCATGGTTATAATTCTGTAGACATATCATGAATATGAAGGCACACAGTGGGAACAGACTCAATCTCGGGATCAAGAAGAGATGTGTGTAATGAACCAACCCCACAATATCAGAAGTATTGTCTGTTTTGGTTCATCTCAGCCCCTATTAAGCCGAACCACACTATTTTGTCCTTTTCCATAGGCAACCTACGAGTATTTACCAGGATGTCACCCTTCTTAGAACTACTCCTACCGGAGCATGCTTAATTAAGAAATTTCTAACACAACTCTACCACTTACTTCGAAAAAGCGTCTCTGATATTTGAGCATCCAAATTATTTCTTAAGC
Source organism: Dactylorhiza incarnata (assembly GCA_033032865.1). Classification (NCBI taxonomy): domain Eukaryota; kingdom Viridiplantae; phylum Streptophyta; class Magnoliopsida; order Asparagales; family Orchidaceae; genus Dactylorhiza; species Dactylorhiza incarnata. Next base: position 459,072 of record JAWHQI010000222.1, read on the forward strand.
CCAGTAACTTTCACTCCAATTCCGATGTAAGATTCAGTTTATTCTTCGACCTCCTTGCACCTAGAAGTCTGCCATGAGATGTTTTTCTTTGGGACTCTCTGTCCTAAAGACACTCTCCGCCCTCATTGAACCTTCATCATCAGATTTGGTACCCCCCAACTTCTGTTTGGTTTGTCTATGAACAACATAGTATATTGTAGGAAATCCTGCTCAGATACTATTCGTAAAGAACCAACCCCAACATATCAGAAATATTAGGGTTTGCTCGGCATGCGGGTATTGACTTTCGGAAGTGATTTTTCGACGAAAGCCAATATCTGCAGGATTTGGTTTTGTGCATAATTCCAATTCTGTTGTTCGCATGCATGATGGAATTCATTTAGCAAATATGGAATTGATCAGAAATGTTGTTCGGCTGCAGGATGGAATTCATCATCAAGAATTGATTATTTGAATCCATAGGCAGTTCAGAACAAGATTTCTCATCGATCACCTTCAATAGTTTGGATGAGCAACCATAATTTGCAGCTTATGGAAGATATTCCAGTCACCACAATTTGTGTTAATCAATTCAATTGTGATTTTAGCAGCCATTTTAATCCATAAAACACAAATCTACCGAAAAAAGGGAAAGTGCATGATCTCGACGAGCCTACAAAAGTGATACATGCAAGTCACTTCTATAAATCCTTGAAGTCAATATAACACGGCAATGGCACCTGCAATGGTAATTTTCCTAGGATGGAAGACTATAACAACATCTTCCAGAAGATACTGTTTTGTAAAAGCAGAAAAATGCTATCAGACAAGAAAAACTATATATGTATAGAGGGATTATAAGTTCTTGAAGCTAGAAAGGAACGTAATTGTCTTACACAAAACAAAGATATGAAACGTCTTCTATTTGTTTGGATGTCAATCCTGCCAAAGAGAAATTAGCACCAACGCAACATGGAAAAAAACAAATAAGAAAAATCCTGAAACATATCTCATAAATATATCTAAAGCATAATTATTGTGCAAATAGAGAATAAAAAGGATCAATATTATATTATTCTCATAATAATGTCACTTAAATACATCTTACAACACGTCTCCTTTTATATAGAGAGGGAGGGAGCTAAATACAACTCATGATGTGAGACTATAGGAGGAGCTTAAGAGGAGAGAGGCCTATGAGCCTAAATACATGAGTTTTATTTATTTAGAACTTGTAACACTCCCCGCAAGATGGAGCATACAGGTCGTAGGAGCCAAGCTTGGAGAAAAATTATTGATATAGTGGGCGAGACAAGACCCTAGTGAGAATATCAGAGATTTGATCGGCAACCCGTACATGTCGTAGAATCAATTTCCAAAGTTGAACCTTTTCCCGAACAAAATGGCAATCAACTTCAATATGCTTTGTACGCTCATAAAACACAGGGTTCTCGGCGATGTGAATAGTAGCTTGACTATCGCAAAAGAGAACAACTGGTGATGGAAGTTTGACACCTAAACCAGCGAGGAGACTTTCTAGCCATGTAAGTTCTGAGACGAAGACAACCATGGAGCAATACTCCGCTACAGCTGAAGACCGAGCAACCACAGTCCGCTTCTTGCTTCGCCAAGTAATCAAGTTCCCGCCAAATTATGTGCACTAGCCGCTCGTGGACCGACGATCGTCCAGGGACCCAACGTAATCAGTATCACAATATGCAATGAGAGACAGAAGTAGAGGACTTGTATACCAGTCCTTGTCCTGAGCATTCTTCTAGTATCGAATAATACGCTCAACGACTTGAAGATGAGAGACTCGATGGGTATGCATGGAGAGACTGACCACACCGCCCGCAAAAGAAATGTCAGGTCGTGTTAAAGTAAGATAGATTAGCTTGCCAACAAAGTGGCGATAATACTACGGATTAGAGAGAAGTTGATCAGAGTCCGAGCCATGAGCGTTGAGCTGGTGATTTGCATCCATAGGTGTATCCACAAGCTTACATCCAGAGTAGCTTGAATCGTGGAGTAGATCGAGATAATACTTTTTTCGAAACAAGATAAGACCAAGTCGTCGGGCTACCTAAATTCCCAAGAAGTAGTGAAGTCGTCCCAAATCCTTAGTTTGAAAATGAGAGGCAAGATGTTGCTTGATTTGGGTGATGCTGGGAAGATCATCACCAGTAACAAGGATGTCATCAACGTAGACTAGAAGAATCACTGTGCCAGATGAACGTTGTCGAATAAATAGGGAGAAATCTGCTGAGCTTCGGGTGAAGCCAAACTCACGAACCACCTCACTAATCTTCTCAAACCATGCCCGTGGAGACTGTTTGAGGCCATAGAGAGATTTCTTCAGATGACAAGCAAGGGACTCCCCCGTGTTTGTATAACCAGGAGGTTGCTGCATGTACACAATCTCCACAAGATCGCCGTGAAGGAAGGCATTTTTAATGTCAAGCTAATGGAGTGTCCAATGGCGATGAACGACAAGTAAGAGTAGGACACGAACGGTGTTGAGTTTTTCCACCGGAGAAAATGTCTCTTCATAATCAAGGCTGTGTTGTTGAGTAAAACCTTTGACAATAAGACGGGCCTTGAGGCGATCAACAACCCCATCCGGATGATGCTTCATAGTGATAGCCACTTGCAGCTCACTGTAAGTTGATTAGGAAGAAGAGGAACAAGGTCCCAAGTGTGGTTGGCCCAAAGTGCAGTCATTTCCTCATCCATTGCCGCACGCCACCCCGGATGCTAAAGGGCTTCCTACACAGAAGAGGGAGTGAAAATAGAAAATAGAGGTCGCAAACCTGCGCAAATCAGTGGAGAGACGATGTAGGGAAACATAATTTGAGAGCGGATGCATGGTGGAGGGTGTCGTCGAATCAGCAGTCGGCGGAGTATCAGTAATAGAGGGGGCTGTTTCGGGGCACCAGTTCGAGAATAGCGGTGAGAGTAGACACGAAGAGGAGGAGCCGAGGCAGGCGGTGGTGTCAGTAGTAAAGGTGGTAAGGGGGAATTGGTAGGAACAAGAGGACGTGATAGATCAGGAGGGGGCATTGACATGGTGACGGATTGTTGGAAAGACTGATTTTCCAGGAAAGTGACATCAGCAGACATGATCAGCTTCCGAGTGGAGGGAGATTAACATACATGACCCTTCTGGGTGTGCGAATATTCAACGTATATGTAGCGCATGACACGAGAGGCCAGCTAGTCAATAGGAGGATCCAGATGGTGAACATAGCAGACGCAGCCAAAGACCCGTGGGGTCAGGGGGAAAGGAGGGCGGTCAGGAAATAGGAGAGAGAAGGGGGTCGTAAATTGGAGGACGCATAAGGGCATGCAGTTGATGAGATAACAAGCAGTAGAGACATCGAAATTTCAATAGGTAGTGGGACCTGCATCTGGAATAAAAGAGGCCGAGCGACTTCGAGAATGTGGATGTTCTTCCGCTCAACAATGCCATTCTGTTGTGGCGTATACGCACAAGAGATTTGGTGGATGATGCCTAACAAGGTGTAGAATTCCTGGAAAGCATGCCCAACGTATTTGCGCGCATTATCAGTACAAAGATTTTGATAGCGCGGGTAAATTGCGTTTGGGTTTCTGAGTAAAGGAGCGGAAAATATACAGAAGCTCAGAGTGATCACGCATCATATATAACCAAGTCATGCGTGAATAATTATCAATAAACATAACAATGTAGCGATAACTAGATAGATTTGTAGGGACCCCAGATATCAGAATGTAATAAATCAAAACGCGCAATGCTTCAAGTACAATGAGGAGGGAAAACAGAGCGATGTTGTTTTCCATAGATACATGATTTACAATTAAAAGGAGAAAAAGATACATCAGGGAGAGCCTTCTGGAGAAAGGGAAGAGGGGCATGACCGATATGTTTACTAAAACAATATTTGAGAGGACTCTATTTGAGCTCTATACACATGGGGATGATTGATGCTTATGGAGTAAGCTTGTGGGAGCGGAGAGCGTATTAGAGCCAAGATGGTGATCAGAACTCTAGTGATAAAGGAGATAGGGCTTCAATGAAAGGGGCATGTATAAGATAAAATCTGTAGGTCTTGGATTGATCAAAATAGTGTGCATGCTTGGACTCTCGTCTGTAGGCTTGTTCCTACAAACTCAGCAAATCTAAACTTATGAGACGAAACCATCATCTCAACTTGTTTTTCTGGCAGCATGAAGGGAAGCTTAAATTTTCTTTTACCTAGAGGTGGTCACATTGGCACCTGTTAGAATTATAGGAGTTTTTATGTTGCTTTATTATTTAGCCCTGTATCTCTCTCCTATATATAGGAGAGTGCCTCTTTACTCTAATACAATTTTGAGCTTCTCCAACATGGTATCAGAGGGAGGTTTGACCTAATCTTCCTCCCGTCTGCGTTCTTCTTTTAGCGTCGGCGTGCGCGTCTAGTTTCTCCTGACAGCGCATCCTCCTCCAGCGTCCAGATCCCGCGTCTCTCCCGTCGTCGTCTTCCAAGTCCAGATCCGGCTTCGTCGTCGTCGTTTTCCAGCTCCGCGTCTCCCGCGTCTCTCCCGTCGAGCGTCTCCTGCGTCTTCAGGGTTGGGCATCCAGCGTCTCCAGCCCGTCGCCTTCCTCCAACCAGCCAGACCTAGTCGGCCTGACCTAGTCAGCCAGACCTAGTCGCCAGCTTCAGCACTGGTCCCGTCGCCTTCTTCCAGCCCCGTCGCCTTCCTCCAGCGCCCGCTGGCACAGTCCTCTTCGCTTGGCTGTTTGAGCCTTTTTTGGCGCCGGATCTATGCAGGCTTGAGTTCGTGATTGCTCTTCCGGTGCCCGGTCTCCCTTCTTGTGGGAATGTATATGTCTCTTATTGCGTATTGTGTCCCCCCGACACATCTCCTCTTTCTATGAGTGAGATTTCTTGTCTCTAGACACCCGGATTTGTGTTTTTTTCCCTCGCTTGCTATGTCAGGAAGTGGTGAGACTCCGGATGTCTCCTCCGGTGGGAGTGCCCCTCATGATCCTCTGCCGTCTACTGGATCTCTTTGTGCCAACCATGATCACGGGACTCCTCAGATTACTACTATTAAGTTGGATGACACTAATTATCTTCCTTGGGCTCGCTCCGTTACTCTGGCCCTCAAGAGTCGCCATCTATTTGGCTACATCAACGACACTACTAGGGCTCCCACTGCTACCTCTCCGGATTGGCCCCAATGGGAATCAGAGAACTCCTTGGTGATGTCTTGGCTGACCAACTCTATGCTGGAGTCTATTGCCCGCAATTATTTATTTCTGGATACGGCGGCTGACATTTGGAAACGAGCCTTGATTACCTACTCCTGTCGTAGGAATGCCGCTCAGATATTCCAATTGTGGCGACGGATCTTCCTCTTGCGCCAAGGGGATCAACCACCCGCTGCTTATTACCTGGAATTTACCCAGCTTTACCAGGAGTATGACCACTTCGACGCGCTTACTCTTGTCTCCCCTGAGGATAAAGTGCTGGTCCGTGCCCGGGAGGAACGCAATCGGATCTTCGAGTTTCTTCATGGTCTCCACCGTGACCTCGATCCCATCAGTGTTCAGATTCTTGGCTGTTCTCCTCTGCCTTCCTTACCTGAGGTACACAGTTTGGTTCAACAAGAATATGATCCCCGACAGATTCGTTTACCAGATACTGTTGCTGAGGGCTCTGCTCTTGCTGCTCGGTTCATTCCCGGTGGTCTCTCTATCCGGGACATAAGGTCTAAACCTATGGACAAGGACCATTTGATGTGCGATTATTGTGGGAAAGCACGCCATACTCGGGACACTTGCTTCAAGCTTCATGGCTTTCCTCCTCGCGGTGGACCAGCCCCTCGTGGAGTCGTGGTGGCCGTGGATTTGGTTGCACTCTGGGTCGGTCTACTCCGTCTCGCTCGGCTCATCTCTCCGATGTTGTTGATGATCCTGCTTCTTATGAAGGATTTGATGCCCCTGCGGTTCCTTCTGCCCTTTCTGCTGAGGAAATTCAAGCCTTCCGTCTCTTCATGCTCGGCCACTCATCTGAGTCTGCTAGCTCTTCATATGCCCACCAGGGGACTCCAGGTGCTCACTCCGCCTCCGCTTGCTCTCCCACACAGTGGATCATTGATTCTGGCGCCACAGACCATATGACTGACTCTTGTACAGGTTTTGTTTCTTATATCCCTTTGTCAGGTAGGGACAAAGTGAGCATTGTTGATGGTTCCTTGTCTCCCATTGCCGGGAAAGGGTCCATTCCTTGCTCCTCCCTCACGCTCTCTTCGGTGATTCATGTTCCTAATTTACCCGCAACCTGCTTTCTATTAGTCACCTTACTAATTCCATGAATTGCTCTATAACCTTTTTTCCTTCCTCCTGTGTCTTTCAGGACATGAAGACGGGGACAATGATTGACTCTGGTAGACTGCGGGATTGCCTCTACCTGTTCGACCCCTCCAGCTCTGCTTCACCTCCGAAGGCTCTTTCTGCTGCTCAGATCTCTGTGGACTCCTGGCACTGCCGCCTAGGCCATCCTTCTCTATCTACTATGCATCTTTTATTTCCAAATATGTCAAATGTATCTTTGAATACTTTTAAATGTGATGTGTGTGCTCTTGGTAAACATCATCGTGCTTCTCTTAATCTTGTGTCCACTCATTGTTCTCCTTTTGTTGTGGTTCATACTGATGTTTGGGGTCCTTGCCCTGTTGCCTCTATTTCAGGTTTTCACTGGTTTGTTACGTTTATCGATTGTTTTTCTCGTTGTACGTTGGTCTACTTAATGAAAAACAAGAATGATGTCTTTCCCTTATTTCAACGTTTTCATAAGATGGTGGCCAGTCAATTTAATGTTGCCATTAAAGTTTTGCGTAGTGATAATGGTCGTGAGTACGTTGACTCTTCCTTTGAGCGTTATCTTAGTGATCAGGGCATTATACATCAGACATCTTGTGTCTACACCCCGGCTCAGAATGGGGTCGCCGAGCGTAAGAATTGTCATCTTCGGGAGGATGCTCGATGCCTCCTCCTGAAGATGCACCTCCCGAAGCATTTTTGGGGGGATGATGTTCTTACTGCGGCGTATCTTATTAATCGCTTGCCGACTCGTGTCCTTGGTTACAAATCCCCTCTTGCGGCTCTTTCTGTCTCTCCCACACATCTCCTTCCTCGTATTTTTTGGTGTGTGTGTTTTGTCCATGTTCGCCCTTCAAACTTGACCCTCGTTCCCTCAAGTGTATCTTTATTGGGTATTCGCCTACCCAGAAAGGATATAAATGCTTCCATCCAGCTTCCCGAAAGATATTCGTTACTATGGACGTCACGTTTCGGGAGTCTGAGTCCTTCTATGAGCCCTCACTTCAGGGGAGACTTACCCAAAGGAAGTGAACTCTCTTCCCCTACCTATTCCTCCTTCATATCTTCCTCCTCCTGTTCCTATGCCTGCTATGTCTACATCCTTGCCTACTCCTGTTCCTACTCCTTTGACCGCTCCTCCTTTACAGGTGTATACTCGGCGAAAAAGGGGTCAAGGTACATCGGCATCTCTCAGGCTTCTGATCCTTCTTTGGGGACTCAAGGTAACTGTATCTCTACCCAACATCCAATGTCCCACTTTGTGTCTTATCACTCATTATCCCCTTCACATAAACTCTGTATTTCCTCTCTCTCCTCCAATTCTATTCCCTCAACTTGGCAGGATGCTATCGCTAACCGGAAGTGGCAAGATGCTATGCTTGAGGAGATGTTGGCCCTGGAGAAGAATTGCACATGGGACTTGGTCTCGTTGCCACCTGGCAAGACTGTGTTAGGGTGTAAGTGAGTGTTCTCCATCAAACAGAACTCTCAAGGTGTTGTTGAGCGATACAAGGCTCGCCTGGTGGCTAGGGGCTATACTCAGACCATGGGGATTGACTATCAAGAAACCTTTGCTCCTGTGGCGAAGATGAATTCTATAAGAGTTTTGCTCTCGTGTGCTGCCTGCAAAGGGTGGACCTTGACTCAGTTAGATGTGAAAAATATCTTTCTTCACGAGGACTTGGAAGAAGAGGTCTACATGTCGTTACCGCCTGGTCTTACCCTAGCCGGATCTGGGGGAAAGGTATGTAAGTTGAAGAAAGCCTTATATGGCTTAAAACAGTCTCCTCGGGCATGGTTTGGGAGATTTCACAGAGCTATGGTTGCATTTGGATATTCCCAGAGCAATGTCGATCATACTTTATTTGTAAGACACAAACATGGGAGACTCACTGCTCTTATTGTTTATGTGGATGATATCATTATCACGGGCGATGACACTGAAGAGATTCAAACTATGAAACAAAGACTGACATAGGAGTTTGAAGTAAAAGACCTGGGAAATCTCAAATACTTCCTGAAAATTGAGGTCGCTCGATCAAATCAGGGCATATTCATATCTCAGAGAAAGTACATTCTTGACTTGCTCCAATCATGTGGGATGAGTGGGTGTAGACCTGCTGATACCCCAATTGAAGTTAACCACAGATTGGGTAGAGATGATGGGGAAGTGGTAGATGATATCACTGGGTTTCAACGATTGGCAGGTCGTCTTATCTATCTATCTCATACTCGTCCGGATATTTCATATGCAGTTGGTGTTATTAGTCAGTTCATGCACTCACCACGAACCCGTCACTTAGAAGCTGCTCATCGAATCCTTCGGTATCTCAAGTCCTCTCCTGGAAAGGGTATCCTATTCTCCCCGGGCAAAGAGCTGACCGTTGAAGTCTATACTGATGCTGATTGGGTCGGTTCAGTTGACGACAGGAGGTCCACCTATGGTTATTGTTCTTTAGTTGGTGGTAATTTGGTAACATGGAGGAGTAAAAACATGTGGTTGTCAGGTCTAGTGCTGAGGCAGAATTTAGAGCCATGGCTCATGGGATTTGCGATTTGCGAGGGACTGTGAATTAAATCTCTCCTAAAAGATCTTGGCATGGAAATCAAGGATCCCGTGAGGCTTTACTGTGATAGCAAAGCCGCCATTAGCATTGCTCACAATCCTGTCCAACATGACCGCACAAAGCATGTGGAGGTTGATCGTCACTTCATCAAAGATAATATAGAAAGAGGAGTTGTAAGCACACACCTTTTGTCCCTTCAGATCAAACAGTTAGCGGATGCTCTCACCAAGGGGTTGAGTCAAAACGTGTTTGGAAAAATTATGTGCAAGTTGGGCATGCAAGATATCACACGCTCAACTTGAGGGGGAGTGTTGGAATTATAGGAGTTTTTATGTTGCTTTATTATTTAGCCCTGTATCTCTCTCCTATATATAGGAGAGTGCCTCTTTACTCTAAATCAATTTTGAGCTTCTCCAACAGCACCCATCCTAGTCTCCACTGGGTCGCCATCAAAAATCTTCCCCACTGGGCTTTTTTGATAGTTGTAGGGAGGAGGGATTGCAAGTGATAAAAAAGGGTATTTAAGTTGAATAAAGTTCTCTTTCACGGCACAACTATCAGCCCCTTAAACATGTGTGTGCGCTAGGAAGCTTCCTCTAATTAGTAATTCCTCTTCACTAACCCCAACATTGACCGTTTCAAAATCAGCTCTCAATTAATCCAAAATTGTTAATTTGAATTCCAAAATTGTTAATTTGAATTCCAAATTCCATTTCTAATATCAAAATTCTCTACGTAATCATTAGTTCTTAATTATAATATTAATAATCAATGACTATATTCTCTCCCCAATGTTGATCACGTAAACTTATAGTGTCTATAGTAAAATATTTTTGGAGCAAAATTTTATTGGCGAGAAAATGCAATCTAAAAATGTCAGGGTGTTACTAACAGCCGTCAAAACAAATTTGAAGGAGACTTCCTAACCTTCTTGATCAAAAACTCTCTTTTCAAAGGTCAGTTAAAGAATCTGAACTTCATTCCATAACATTTCAATCAAACAACTAGTTGAACTCTTTTTAAGAAATGAGTTTATTCAGGTCAGGATACTTGTAGTGAAAGAAATTGGCCATTTATGGGTTTTTTATGATGACTCAAGTTGAATTTGAGAGGTAAAATAGCTTTCAGCACATGGAAATTTCATATGGGTGGTAACGGTGATGAATTAGTACATAGACATGCCAAATTGTTGATTTTCACAAATGTTGAGACACCTGTGAGTAATGTCAAGATGCCGAATGAGGAGGTTATATCAGCTATGACTCTGAATTTGGAGACTTTGTTTAGTAGGATATCTATTCATCTTGATTTTTGGGGAAGGTTCTGCTAGACATACTCATTGTTGTTTCTGTACTTGGTCTTATAGAAACATTTTCTTTTGTAGGCTCCTCTTTTGATTGGTTGCGATGTAAGAAACATGTCTGCCGAAACATTTGAAATATTGAGTAATAAGGAAGTGATTGCAGTAAACCAAGGTAGTTATTGAACTTTCTTTGGTCTTAATTTAAAATTTTTCTCATCTATTTGGCTCAGGCCTCCTGATACAGTGCAAGTCTGCCCTAGTATTTGTTAGGAGTGTGCCTCCTTATAATATAATGTATCTTGCCATCATCCTTATTTTTATTGATGTATCATGCCGACCCCACTATGGTGGGATAAAGGCTTGAGTGTTGTTGTTGTTGTATTATTAGTACTTAAAATGTTGTTTTTCTGTTTGGGATTAATTCGAAGTTTTCATATTTGTTTAGAGGTAATTTTGTCATTTTCGGTAAGTCCTGTTTCTATAGATAGCGCCTAGATCCTTGTAATTTAGATAGTTGATAAATGAAAGCCAAATTGACTTTTGCTCTAACATTCTCTCTCTCTCTCTCTCTCTTGTTGATCTAAATGGAACTTGACTTCACATGTTTTGAGAGAATGTTATTATGGTCTCACACTGTAAGACCCCCCTTTTTTTTTGCAAAAACCATCGGGTCTTAGGCCCAGAACCGCCGTTTTGCGGTGACACCCTCACTCGGGAAGGTCGCCACTACAAAACGCCGATCCTGCCGGCCAATTCGATCACAAAGAAAAGTAAAGCTTAAATGACTAAAAATGTCAAGTCCACATCACATTTAAATAAACCATCATAGAGATGTCCACAAACATAATTGAATCAAAAGAGATAACAAGGGCTCCTGCCCGATACATAAAAGCCTCACTACATAAGTTCACTCGCGGAAGCAAATTAACTATAACTAACACTCACAGATCCTGTCATCGGTGCTCCTGTGCTAGACTGCCCTGCCTCCACCTGAATCGGCCTCTGGTGCTGCCCCGTCGCCGCGGTCTCCTAAAATGATAAGGTCCACCGACCGTTAGTCAAAAAGACTAAGCCAATCCCCCACCCCTCTCCCAGTGACTCCTAGGCACCGAGCGGGAGGACGAAGCGGAGGTAAACAAAGGGGGTAAGCAAATGCAGGTGACAGGGAAACTAGTTATGGAAAGATCCACCACTACACAAGTGTGTATATATAATAAGTGAAGCTGTAAATAAAAGCATGGTAAAAGTACATAAAGAGCAGTAAGCAGTATGTATAATGACAAGTAAGGTATAATAAAAGTAACCATTGATTTATAGGAATGCCTATACAAACCTATAGACCAAGGGGTCGTTTAGCAGGGCCTACCGTATAAGAAGTCTCATAACCGACTTATACGTTAGGGGTAGGTTGAAATGCAATGTTTTATGCTATGACATGCAAGGTATGCTGTTATGTTATGTTCATACAAGTGCAACTCACTCACTACGACTCTATGCGCATAGACCTTTAGTTCCCCCTTTTTGGAGCGTGCAAGACTCCCAGGATACTCCCGTAGTGGCAAACGGAAGCGGTGGGTTGGGCCTCGCCCACCTCTAGGTTGGTATATGCACTACCTAACCTAGACCTATCGTACGCCTCAACGCAAACCCGCGGAGCGCCTGCGTACTCTTACTGACTAGACCGCCAGACTTTTATGGCTAAGTGTAAATACCACACTTGCCGAGCCCAAGTATCAACGTCGGTGCAACGATCGCCAACACAAAGGACCCACCACCTTATGCACATGCAACATGTTTTCCAACAATCTCCGAGCCACAAGCTCCCCGGGCTAACCCGCCCGTCACCAACAAACAACTCAGAATCACAAGCTCACCGGACTAAACCGAGTAGACTCCCAAACCACGGGGTGTGGGTGAGTGTGCTATTAGCTAACCTTGTACAATGACTTACACCTATACATTGAGGTTAGTCTTGGACTTCCCGAGGGTTACCCTGTGAGGGGCTCACTACGGTGTTAGGAGTCATACTGGGATGACACCCCAAGACTCCCTTCCCAAAACACTTAGGATTATTGGTGACTACCCTCAAGAAAACCCTTTTAATACTTTTACTTGGTTTTACTCCTAAGTGCTTTATGACACTAAAGGGGAAAAGAAGATCTTACGTCAATCCCAGGACGACCTACCCCGAGGGTGGCACCCCACCAAGCACACTTTCCTCACATACACTTCCTTGGGAGGACTCACTACTAACTAAACAGCCCATGTACACCACCTGCACCCCATCTCCACCTAGTATGCCACTAAATTCCTAAGTTTCACAGTTTTACAAAACGCAGTCTAAACCGACTACATGAAGCTTACAACTAGAGGTACTCCAAATATTCATCCAACTGACCCCATGCTATTTATTGGAGGTCTAGCATGATATTTTAAGGCAAATTCCAGATAATCATATTTTTCTCAATATTATTAATATTTAAAACAATTTTTCCAAAATGCAACTTCCTAAGGTTTGAACTGCAAGTGTACTTTTCTGACTTCCAATGCCTACCATAATTTTTACATAAATCAAGGGTACCAAGTAATCAGTAAATATGAAATTTTTAGGAAATTCCAGCAAGATTTACTATTTTTAAAAATTCCAAAACCCATTTATTTCCAACCATTTCCAAAGGGGGTACCCTCATATGAACTCCAAACCATATGAAAATTTATACAGAGGTGATTCATACTAAAATATTCATCCCTACAAAATTTGACCATATTCCATAGAGGTTACATTTGTAATTTCCATAAAGGATATATTTGCAATTAATTCTAAATTGAACTAGAGGTACCAAAAATATTAATCCATAAATTATGAGAAAAATACTGTGGGTTCATAATGGTATGAAATGTCATCCGGCAAAGTTTCATGCAACTACAGAAAACTAACACCCTAAAATTGTTCATCCCAAAAATTATCAACAATATGAATAATTACAATTTGGACCTCCAAAAGTTTTCCAATGGTTCTAATAGAATCTCCAGGGATTAAAAACATCAAAACTAAGTTGGTGACAGAAGATGGTTAATCACTAAGTACTAATTCTTCCTAAATCCCAAAAACCTAAATATTTACAAATCTACCCAAGGATTTATTCCCTAGGGTTGGCAACTCCAAACCCCACCAATTTCTCACAGTAGTACTCTCTGGTCACCATGACCACTTCCCCAAAATTTCAAGTCAAACCATTAAGGTTTGACCCCTCTTCCTTCATTGGCCTCTAACTGCACCCCTTTAAGGTTTAACCTAGGGTTTTGGTCAACATTTCCCCAAATCCACCCAAACTTCTTGTGAGGGTATTATAACACTCAAGGAACTCAGAGGAGCCCATTACACACCTCTCCAAGGACAAACACTCCTATGTCCTTCACAAGCCCTAAAGAGCACCCTAAGGTTAACCACTAGGGTTTAAGGGCACACCAAGCCCAACTCTCCCAAGATGGGCTCCTTGGGGTGTCCCATACACCCCAAGTCAGTGACCTATGCCACATCTTCAATCAGTGGGAGGAAGCCCCTCCACACTCCAAAATTAGCCTAAGGCCACTTTTACCCCAAATTAACCCTTAAGCAAACAAAAGTCCAAGGAGAATTCCCTACCTTGTCCAAGTCCAATCTACCCAACACTTTGGCCAGAGGTCAGTGAATGGTCACCCAAGGTCCTACCAACATTTGGTGAGGAGTGGGGTCCTTTTGGGTGCCTAATTGGGGTGCAAATAGCAATTAGCCCCTTTGCAATTTACTAGGCTAAACCACCTCCAATGACCACCAAATTTGAACCAAGGGTTGGCATGGGTGAGGGTGATGTGCTCCCCAAATTTGAAGCCAATTGGCTTTGTGGAAGAGTGGGGGCACTCACCCAAAGTTTTTCCCTAACCTAGGGAGCCTAGGATTGACTTTGATAAATACCCTACCAAATCAACTCCAAAAATTATGAGATTTTAACCAGAGACCTAGTATGCTCTCTAGGACCACATATCCAAGTTTGGAAGGGTTTTGAGGTGTTTAAGACACCTAATTGAATCAAACATGGATTATTAAATTTTTCCAAAAACTATAGAGAAATATTCTCCAAAAATTCTGATTTTTGGATATGTGTTAGATGTATATAAGAATAGCCTACACTCCAAATTTCAAGTCATTTGGAGTTCTGGATTGTTGTGGGCATCCAAAACAATCTCTGGTCAGCCCTATGGACAGACCTCACCAAAATGAGTGTTGTGCCCTAACCAGGGCTCCAAATCGAGTGAACTCAATTTTGGATTAAACTAGACATCAGGGGCTCCAACTTTGATGTTGGACAATTTTTCCCTACAAGCCTCTAAGTATTTTTAATATTTAATGCAAAGTACTGCCAAAAAAATGTGACAAAATACACTTATTAAATAAAAAACATTTAACAAGGTCTGCGAATATCAGATGGCGGCCGATCGGACGGCTCACAGCCATCGTCCCCGATCAGCCAACGGCCTGCGATGGCCCGTCCTGGGTGACTTTGCGGGGCGATTTCCCGGCCACCCTCACATCTCCCCGGCCGGCAAGTGCCACCACCACCTCCGTTGAGGTGGTGGCCGGAGTAGGGGTTTCGGGGAGGAGGAAAATGCTCGAAAACGAGCACCTTTGGGTGCACGATTTGAGCCCGTTTGAACTCGAATCAAGCCCCAGCTGGATTAGGATCTAAGCACCGAGAGAGAGAAGGAGGATCGGACCTGAATTGGGGCTTGCAGCCTTGTTGTCCTCATGTACACCATGGGAGCTCAGGGTGGTTGTGGTGCCATGCCGATTCAAGCCTCCAGAACACGACTTCCTCTGAAAACTTGGGGGTTTCTCTCCTCTCCGGCTTCTGAAGGTGATAGGGGGGTCGATTGGAGGTGGTGGTGGCTTTAACCCCCAATGCCATTAATGGCCTCTTCGAATTCCTCTCATAACCGATCCTAATACATCCCCCCCTGCCTTAATTACTCCTAGAAACTGCTGGAAACTCCTCACAATCGGCAGAGAAGATGAAAGGTGTGTTGATGGGGGAGGCCAAGGGGTGTAACTCCTTAATGGCCATGAATGGCTTCTTTCTCTCACCTCAAAATTGGGAAAAACCCCCATTTTCTGTCTCCTACTCACCATGGCCGAATTTCTACTCCCCTCTGTGTTTAATGCTAGTCTACTAGGCTGGTTGACCACCCAATTGAGTTAGCCCAAAGGGATTGGGCTAGGTTTAAGAGATTTGACCTAAATTGGGCAAGTTTGACTTTTGGTCAAATTGACCAATTGGGTGACCCTAGGATGGGGCTTTTGTGTCCATTGGGTTCCAAATTAGGTTTAGAAACTACTGGTGGGGTCAATTTGGTCAAATGAGCCTTAGTTGACCCAATTTAAGCTGATTTGACCAAAACAGGCTAAATTGACTTTGGTCAAATTGAGCCCTAGGGTTGACCTAGTCATGGGGCTTTTTGGTCCACTGGGTCCCCTATGACATGATAACACTATGGGTAGGGTTAATTTAGTATGGTGATGGTCAATTAGGGCACTTTGTGAAGAATTGCCATTTTGACCTAAAAAGGGCATTTTGGTCAATTAGCACCACTGGGGGTCCCATGATGGGGCTTTTAGGTTTAATAGGTCTATTATGGTATTCTAGGCCTAGATGTGTGATCAATTTGACATGATGAAGGTTGATTGGCTCTAAATAGGCTACTTTGACCAATTTGGGGTTTAGGTTGACTTTGGTCAATTTGTCCCCTTTGGTTTACCCCAATGAGCCCTTGGTGCCCTAAGGGGACCCCTAAAGGGTTAGGGATACTATGGTGGGGTCAAATGGTCAAGTTGAGGCCCTAAAGTCCAACCCTAAGCTTGGTAATTGGAAATTGCTATTTGCAGTCCAAGGTGGTTTTCTCTTCCTTACCTAAGCTCACAAGGTCTTGGGTTCTTCCTATGGTTTTGTCATGACCTAGTCATGACAAAACTAACTTAGGGGTCTAGAAGTTTGGGGGATGTTACACACACGACCTGCTATCCAGTTTAATTATTTATGTTCACATTTCTTAGGTTTCAATGTTTATTTCAATTTATGTTCGCATCTTGTAATTATCATGCACGAGTCAGTTTATTATTAGGAATTTTTAGTATTTTATGATAAGTCCAAATGTTCGGACTTATCATGTGTATGACATCTTGTAATGTTATAAATAGAACCCTTTGGTTAATGCATGAGGACATTAATGAATTAATCAAGTTTTCTCTATCTCTCTCTAAATTATTCTCCTTCTCTTTCATGTTAGGGTTTGGGTGAGCAAAGCTCCCCTCTTCCCCCTTCTCCTTCGTCCTTGTTACAGGCCAAGAACAAAAGCCCCACAAAAGCCCACAAAAGCCCACAAAAGCCCACAAAAGCCCACAAAAGCCCACAAAAGCCCACAAAAGGGCCCATTGTATTGTCTTCTTTTTGTTTTTAGTCTCACATCTCCAATTTGTCCATACTTCTTCCTCCTCCACTCTATATAAAGAGGGAAACTCTCATGTAATAACTTAGATTCTTGAAATAATAAATTCTTTTATTTTAAGCTCTCACATGGTATCAGAGCAGGAGGAAATCCCTAGTTGTTTTCATCTCGTGTGAATACTCCTGGTCTCGCACGAAATCTTTTCGATCTCGCGTGAACTCTCCCGACCTCACACAAAATCTTCTGCAAATAGTTCTTGCGATGACCCGATAACCTCTTCATTAATTTCGGTACTCTCCCAACTTAAGGTACTCGCCCCCGCCTCTGCTCCACCGTCGTTTGGGCTCAACGCTCAAATCTGCCTCTCCCGTGGTGTATTTATAAACTGCAAACCGGTGCCTGGCTGCGAGCTCCTCCTGAATCCTTCAACACCGTCTGCGAGCTCTCCGTTACTTTTCTCGCCGCTCCTATCTCCTTCCGCGAGAACTCTGTGCCGCGAGACATCTCCCTGCAATCTCCATCACCGCAGGATTCGTCAATCCCACCCGACGATTTCGCATTCATCCCGTTGACGAAGATCTTGCTGATCCCGTATGCTCGACGATCCATACCAAACGGTTTTCATCGATCTCGTGGATTCCGTCCTCCCCAACCCGCCTGTCTTGAAAACTCCATATAACAGCCCCCCCCCCCCCAAATAGGCACTAACAATGGATCTTTTCGCACACCACCGCCAATCCACAACAAAGAAGGGAATAACCGAAGAGTAGAGGTATGAATGTCTCAACCCTCTCCCGTCATTCTCTCACAACGCTACGAACCGATAATGGTGCTAAGCAAATAACATCCACCACAAACAGAGTAAGTTATAAGTAGGTAGTGGAAGAAGTACTATTGGAAGACTAACAACCACATAGGAGATCACAGAAACGTAAAGGTAATAAGAAGAGACAAAAAAATACAGCAATGATGGCACGAGGCCCATAGTTGAAGTACAATAGTCTATAGAAAGTCTGAGGGATAACAAGTAACACGTCAAGCCGGATAAGTATTGATATACAAGTAAATAAACCTATGAACTAATTATTGAACTAATGATATTGCTAAGGGTAGCATCAATCCTTTGTAAGTCTTCTATCTCCACGTCAAGTTCACGTCATAGCTCCTGGAACACCTGGGGTGGCAACCGAGGTGAGGCTTATCAATACTATACGTATTGACTTAGTGGTTCCGCCTCTCCCCCTGAGCCCCTAATGTGCTTAAGTGAGGCAGTAAACTGTCCTGCAGTAAGTGCCAGCACAGTATAATATATATATATATATATACACACACGAATAATTACCAAAACATCCCCTGGAAGATAGCATAATTGCAGATTGCACCCCTCTTATTATTGAAATTACAAAAACCTCCCCTCATTGTTACAAAACATAACATTTACCTCCCCTGAAGTTCACATTTACCTCCCCTCAATGTTTCACATTTCATTCCGCACTCGATCCTGGTTTCATCATAATCGCCTAAACATACTAATTATTATAAATCTAAGTTCATTATATTCGTTTTGGTCATTGGGCTTGCCTAAACACTTCAAAGGTTAATATCCCCAAGATGATTCGTTACAGACTCACGTAATATTGGACTCATCAATGTCACTTAAAATCTGATTTAAGTACGATAAAATACATTGATTTAGGTATCATAACAACCTTCCAAATCTAAACACGGATTTGGGATTATCCACCTCATATGCACCATTTGTTGGTGAAATTGACAATGTCTTTGGAAGGCATCATGCTATTGATTATATATTATTATAATCGGTGATGCTACTGGAGCTTGGTTCAACGATTTTACCCTAAGTTCGAACTATGTAAACAACAAACTTGATCACGTCTCCACCGCAGGTCTCCACCGCAAGCTTCACCGTTAATTTCCAACGCATGACTCACCGTTGATTTCCATCGCACGATCCAACGTTGATTTGCATCGCACAATCCAAAGTTGATTTGCATCGCACGATTCTCTGTTGATTTCTATTGTACGATTCATTATTGATTTCCATCGCACGATCCACCGTTGATTTCCATCGCACAATTCTTCGTTGATTTCATCGCGCGATTCACCGCTAATTTCGATCATACGATTCAACATTAAATTCGACCGCATGATTCAACATTAATTTAAATCGCACGATTCCTCATTATTTTCTACCGTGCGATTCAATATTATTTTCCACCGCTCGGTTGTCGTTATTTTTGACCGCGCGGTTTGTCGTTATTTTTGACCGCGCGATTAAACATTAAATACGATCGTTAATTAATCCTATGATCACTAAGGCTCTATTGGTGGCGGCGGTCGTGAACGCAATGGTTGGAAACTATTGTTATGAATGCAGTGGTTGGAAACTGTGGTCATGAATGCAGTTGCACTGTTTGGAGAAACAGTGTTTTCAGTACTATCGTGAAAGCAGTTTTATCTGTTTGGTGGCATAAAACTGTGGTGACTGTCGAACTCATATTTCATTTAAAATAAGAGCTAAATGAAATTCATATCCATACAGCTGCAAACAATCTAAGCAAAAAATTCAAATGGTAGGGGGCAACCTATGTGGGGAAATGCATGTAGAGAGGATGAAGGAAAAGGACGTTGATACAGAACTAACAGAATAATGGGCTTTGGATCCAATACCCGCCTCCGACCAACTGGTTTCGTCTTCGATCTTGCCCTCTACTTGGCCTCTGCCTCCAGTTTCTAGTAGCAACAAAACTTCACGTACAGACAACGTCTCGTCTCGTCTTCTTCCTAGTAGTGACAATGCGAGGCAAAGAGGGTTTCAGGAGAGCATCGAGCGAGAAATAGGAATGCCCTTGTATGTACTATTTAAGAGACCATGGGGGTTTTGCAATGGTGTGAATTGAAGTTAAGTCTATTTCTCATGCCCTTGTGAGGTTTATGGTTGCTCTCTCCTCTAACGAGCAAGACCCGCTTAGGCAGCCGTGGTTTCGGCTCCGTAGTATCATCTGTCGTCATCCTCGTCTTCGGTCACCTCTCCGGCGAGCCCATAACAAATTGGTATCATAGGCACTCGTTCCTCCTTCCCACAACCACCACTGTTGAAGTCATTTCACAAACGGCCTGGCAGTTTCACGACCCGCGACGGTCGTTTCCCCCCTTCCGCATTTTCACGACAGCCCCTCCTTCCTTCCTTTCACTGATGTTCTCCTTTTCCTTCACAAGAACCGTTGACGAATCCTACACCAACTTTGTCGAACCCTCGTTCTGAAGCCCAGCAAAAATCGGCTTCTCTTCTCCCTTCCCCTCGCGTACGCCCTCATCGACACTAATAGTCGACGCTTCTAACCTTCTTCCAGCGTCGCTCATCGTCAGATGTCCGCTGTCAAACTCACGTGGTCCTTTCTTTCGGCCTTGCTACACGCGTCCGACACTTCATTTTCGAGCCATGCGCTCTCTTTTCTTTTCGATCCCCCCTACCCCCTCCCTCCCTCGTGACCTCCAACTACATCATCCAACAACTTTATTTTGTGGCCTTGTGCCTCTGGACCGTGCAACCATGACAAATTCAATTCCTGACGAGACCATTTGGGGATTTTAATCCAGGCGAATTATTAGTTCTCGGACTCTTTCGCCTCAGAATTTTTCTTCGTCTTAGCATAGGGAAGCGTCGCGGGTCGCGTGACAAACCAAATTTGCACTCGGACGCTCCGCTCGCGTTTCTACGAGTGTTAAGTGAATATGTATAAAGACTCATAGAAAGGCCCAGCTAGAGCTCCTTACCTCCTTAGGATTTAATCTCACATCTTAGAATGAAGTTATGGCTTCACTCTCTCTTCTTATATAAATATACAAATACTTGTAACTAGTGATGTATGTGTGAGAAATTAATAAAATAATTTTTTTTCTCTCTATTCTGTGTTATTCTACAATTCTAATGACATAAATCTTGATATTAATTTTATCAAATGCCAATGTTAATTTGTTCACTTATGTATATTTAATCTTGTATATTTGCAATTCAAAGCTGATATATTTTAAGAAATCAGCAAATCAAAGATCTGGAATTTTAAATTACAACTACATAGCTGGTATACCTTGATTACTCTTGTTGAGTGTAGTTTTAACTTTTAACAACCAGACAATATCTGTTTTTCTATGCTTTTCTTATGTTTTTTTTTTATGTCTGCTTCGGGATCGGATACCAAGCCCATTGGCAAAAAGTCCCGAAAGAATGTTTTAGGTTCAAGAAGAGATTCGGTCCGGGAGCATGGGATTGAGATTGATTATGTGTCCAAAAAAGTGCAGTGTAAATATTGTCAAGTTATTAGATCTGGTGGTATATATCGGTTGAAACATCACTTGGCATGGGCAAAGTTTAATGTGTAAACGTGTTCAAATGTACCCGAGAATGTGAAAATTACTATTTGAGTATTATTCAAGTTCATGGCGAGGAGAATCTAAAGAAGAGAAGAAATATTGAAGAATCTGAAATTAATTTTGAGGTTGAAATGGGTCAATCAAAGAAACAATGAGGAGAGGATTCAATTGATATTTTTGTTAAAAAATGAGCCAATCTACAATCAATAGTTTCTTCAAGAAAGATGCGCGTGAAACGACATGTCAAAATATTGCTCTTTTTTTCTATACAAGCGTCATTCCATTCAATTGTGTGAAGAACCCAAAGTTCATAAACATGATTGAAGCAATCAGCTAGCACAACCATAGACTGAAACCACCTTCTTATAATCATATAAGAGTTAAATACCTAAAATAATAGGTGGATAAAACTCTGGAGTTACTAGAGGAATATATGGTGGAATGAAGAAAAGTTGGTTGCATAATTATTTCTGACGGATAGTCAGATTGTAAAAGGAGATCCATATGTAACTTCTTGGTGAATAGCCCAAAAGGCACGGTGTTCTTGACCTTCTTAGATACTTCAAATATCTCCAAAACATCAGATAAAGTTTTCCAAATATTAAATGACGTTGTGGAGAAGATTGGCGAGGACAATGTTGTTCAAGTCGTAACATATAATGTTTCAAACTATAAGGTGGTTGGTCAAAAGTTGATGGAAAAGAGAAAATATATATTGGACGCCCTATGCCACACAATGCATCGATTTGATTTTAGATGATTTTGAGAGAAAATAGAGCTGCATAAATTAAATATAACAAAGGGTAGAAAGATAACAACATACATCTACTCTAGAACTTTGTTTCATATTTGGTTGCTTGATTTTACGAAAGGGAAAGAATTGATCCGACCTACGATCACACGGTTTGCAACAACTTACTTGACCTTGGGATGCCTTTCCGAAGGTGTTTTGATGACGATGTTTGCTTCTACCAAATGGAAGCCGAGTAAATTTGTTAATTCAGAGGAGGAGAAAGTTATTTAGAAGTAGAGTTTTGAATTCAAGTCAATTTTGGTGTCATGTTACAGTATGCTTGAAAGAAGCACTTCCATTCATCAAGGTACTTAGAATGGTTGATTCAAAAGGTCCTATGATGAGGTTCATATATGAGCTGATGAATAAAACGAAGAAAAATAGTCAAATTAATTTTGATAACATCAAGAAGAAGTAATTTAATTATTTTAGATTAAGTGACATTTTTTTGTTTACTAAAGCCAACATGGTGTGGTTATTTTATGTTATATTATAGATATGAGCCAATATGAGCTATAATTGTTGAGAGATGGGCAAGTCAACTTTATAGGTCATTGCATGCTGCAACTTATTATTTGAACCCTCGTTATCATTACAACCCATCATTTAGAGTTGATACGGAAGTAAAAATTAGGTTCTACAGTTGTCTCCATTGAATGATTCGTAACGAAGATGAGAGATCAAAGATAGATACTCAAATGGATGATTTCAAACATGCAAGGACATTATTTGGATTAGATTCAGCAAAGTCAACTAGAAACAAAAGAGCTCTAGGTTTAACATTTTTAGGGTATGCCATTCTCAATTATTAAGCAATAAACATGATATTATGATATTAAGCTTTTAAGATATCGTAAAACTAAGTTTTTAAGATATTGTAATTTACAACTGACTTATGGGATTCCTATGGAGATAACTGCCCGGAATTGAAAAAAATTTGCAATTCGGGTTCTAAGTATGACATATAGCTTTTCCAGATGTGAACGTAACTGGAGTGCATTTGACATGGTGAGATCCATTGCACTAAAGTTTCTTAATCTTATCATGTAACGTGATGTATCATGTATGAGTGTTCTTATAATTTATTTATTTTTCAAATAGGTGTATTCAAAAGGAAGAAACTGTTTGTATGAATCTCTTATGTTTGTTATGTTAATAACTTTCATTACTTTGTATTATTTAATAATGATTATTCTCGGTTTACATGAATTTATTTTATAAAGAAGAAAAATGAAGTGAGTGACATTTTTATTTCATCATTATATGAAAACTCTTTTTTGTGTTAGAATTAAAATCTTCTCGAACGATAATGGTGGAGAATTCACTTGTGGTCAACTTCAAATGTTTTTAGGAGAAAATGAGGTTGTTTTTCAAACCTCTTGTTTAGGAACCCATCAATAGAATGGAGTGGCTAAAAGAAAAAATCGACATATTATTGAAACTACTATGTGTCTATTACAAGAGATGCAAGCTCCAAAAGGACTACGGGATGAAGGTGATCTCACTACCATATATATGATCAATCATATGACGTTAGACAGCTTGGGTGGATGCATCCATTGGAACTTCTTCCTATTGCTCCCTTATTCAATCTTCCTCCCAAAGTATCTGTGTGTACTACCTTTGACATATTGTTGGGCTTAATAAAAAAAGTATGACCTCAAGCTATTAAATGTTTATTTGTTGGATATGCCGCTAATCAAAAGGGTTACAAGTGCAACTGTACATCTTTGCATAGGACAATCCGCTCCAATGATGTCACTTTCTTTGAACACATTTCTTTTTATTCTGAGGAATGAAAGAATTCCAAGTTCCATGTTGATGGAGAAACTAAGAGCTGGTGTACTATGAATCCTCTTGTTGCTCCTGTGGATGTCCTTCCTGCTTAGGTGATTAGCGAATCAGATGGTAATGAAACAAAAACATCTAATATGTTGGTCTATAACAGAAGGAGGAAGTTCCAAGTTTATTATAGGAAACATATTAATAGTTTTGATCAAACTGTTGATACTCATGATCATTCGTCCATTCTCACTCCCTTAGGCTCAAATGCTGAGGTGATATCTGGGGGTACTTATAATGTACTTCAGATTTACAATAGACATACTAGATACCCCATTGGAAATTATGTTGGGTGTCATTTAAGCGAATTTCATAGTGTTTTAGACTCTATTCTAGCTTGCTTTTCCATTGATATCGCTCATCTATTTGTAGACTTCATCATAAAACCTGTTATATTCGAAATGTATGTCATGTGAGCGTTTTGTAGATATTTAGAGCATATTAGCTTTCATTTTCATGCATGAGGGAGACTTCTTATCCCTCTCATTTCATTTATATATTTAGATCTGAGATGTGTGGCTGTGTGGATGCATTATTCTGGTGTGTATGACTGTCTTTCATGCAGGTACAGCCTTGTGTAGAATTTCCGGGGAGTTTCGGCCCCATTTCGCATCATTGGCCACTGATAGTGTGTTTTTCTTCATGCACGATCAATGGATCCTTCGCGCACAACCAGTGGTTTTGCGCGCTATTTGGCCGGAATTTTCAAAACGATTGCACGAGTACTGACTCTCCTTCGCGCACGAGTAAAGGATTTCTTCGCGCACGACCAGTGGTAGTGCCTTAAAAATCTCCTCGACGCTTTTGCCTTCCACCAGTTCTAGTCGATGCAAGCTTCTTCGCGCACGAGTAAAGGACTTTCCTTCGCGCACGACTAGTGGTCATGCACCTACTCGTGCGTGTTTATCTCTTTTTCTACACCAGAACATTTTGGTGTAGGTTCCTTCGCGCACGAGTACTGGACTTTCCTTCGCGCACGACCTATAACACCCGTAAAATCTAAATGGTGAAAAGTTGATGCAGGTTCTGATCACGAGCGGATTTGATCGCGATTTTGGCATGTCCAGGTGTGGTTGCCGACCCGAGGTAGTCACTTTTGCAACGACCTCAGTTATATTAGTATTTTTCCCATATTTTATTAGACGGAGTCGTTTAGAGTTCGCGGGGTTTATATGCTCTTAATTGTGATGTTTTAATGAGAGTGGCAAATTTGTAATTTAGTTGAAAACCCTAATTTCTCCTTATTATAAAGCCTCTCTCCCAAGTTATTCCTCTCGCCTCTCACGACTCTTCCCAGCAGCCGACGGTTACGGAGTTCCGCTGTTTCCCCCGTTTCTGAAGAGCGGACCCTTTCTCCCGTGCGACTGCACTTCGACGGCCCTCTTCCTCCCTTCCTTCGTAGACGCCGAGCCCCAGGAGTCCAGATCGAGCCCTCTCTCTCCCTTTTCGGCAGCAGCCAACTCAGGGATCACTACCCTTTCCCGTCTCTGCAACCTAGCAGCACCCAGGAGTCGGTTCTACCGCGTCTTCCCCCTTTTCCCCGACAAGGTGAGAGGGTTTCTATCCCTCTGGTTGATTTCCGGCCTGGGGATAAGTTTCTGCTGCATCTCCAGGTGTTGCCGACCCCAGTCAGGGGGTTCCTTCAGTCGGCATTTCTCCTACTGCTCTTTTTAAACCTATTTCTCTTGATCTGCCTTTCATAAAGGCATTATTGTTTATTTTCCCCCTAATTATTTCAGTCCCATCTTCAATTTCAGAGGTTTGAGAAATCATCTCCCGTTTAGAGCTTGTTTATAACTTGGAAAATTCCCCAGTTTTGGGTGGAAATAGTTTTGGATCCGTCTACGCCGCTGAAAGAATTTCTCCGTACTAAGGGTACAAAAAAGGGCAGTCAAACAAGTAGCAATCTTCAATCTCTAAGGAAGTATGTCGCCGCGTCATGTGTATGGACGACGCAACCCCGCTGTAAGAGACTCTACCCAGTTTTGTTTATAAGCATTTCAGATATGGTACAGCAGTATTTAAATTTCCATTATTTAGACAGTTTCTTGTAGACAGGCAAGAGTATGTATTTTTTTTTAAATTGTCTGCGCCACCCGCTTAAAAGAAGCAAGGTCTAAACAGTAGTCAGTACTCAGTTTTCTCCCCCCCCCCCCACGTAGTCATATAGCAGCGCTCAGTAAACTCATAAGGCATAGTAGACCTTTGGGTAAACTCATAAGGCATAGTAGACCTTGTGGGTACTTGATGCGGGAACAGAACCCGAATATCATACAGTAGGTTCGAGCTCGTGTCCTTGTGACATTAGAACGTTTCTGTTCGTTAGTAGAGGCTCGGACCGTTAGGTCGCACGTCAGGAAAGCTATATTGATGATTTGGGGGAAATGCAGTAGCAGCGAGTCGTCTCGAGTGTACGATAGCGTGTGTATTAGTTCCGTGTGGTCGAATACACAATAGTACACCTAGCAGTGAAACCAAGTACTTATAAGAACAGTCATTTACAACGGTGAAGTCAAGATATAATTTCATGCATAGTAGTTTCAGTTCATATATTTTTTTACGCGTGCCGAAAATAAGTAGAATAGTTCAGTCATTTTTCTCATGCAAAAACTTTTCTTTTCTTTTTCTTAAAATGCCACTTAAAAGAATGAGTCTCTTATTCACCAATAGGCTGACCCATTTTTGGGCTGCTTTTGCAGGGGTTACAGGTGGGGTTTTACGTTTAGGATAAGCGCATCAGTCCTCCTGCTCAGTTGGTTTTTATTTGCTTGTATTTTCTTTCAGTTTTATGTATTTCCTCTGAAATGAACTTTTGGAATTAATATTATGTATCAGTGTAACAGACTATTACAAACATTTCAGTAATTCAGTTATGTAACAGTTTCTTCTAGTGGCTCTGTGAATCAACTGTCGAGGTACACTTTACCCTTTTATTAAATGTTTCCTCTGTTGTAAGTAACTCTGTATTAGTCGTTTTTCTCTATCTATTTGATACTAATTTTAGTACTGCCTTTTAGTTTTCCCTTTATCGTAGGCCTGGCCGGTCCGCTGATATGGTGTTAAACGGGAAGGGGGTGTTACAATTGGTATCAGAGCTAGGTTTAGGATCCCATGACCCAGAATGTTCACAGAGCCATAGGATTTCAACTTATCCAAGTGTGACGTTAGAGTCTTTAAGTTCCTAACACTTAGCCGTATTCATCTTTATGAAAATCTCCCCAGTTAAAGATTTTTCATATCCAGTATCACTCTTTATGTTCCGTCTTTTAGGTACCACGAGGAGGCGAGACAGGCGAACCCCCTCGTCAGAACACTACGCCAGAGATTGAGATAGATGACGGAGGTGCGCCAGCAGCACCCGCAGCTCCAGCAGCACCTGCTGCCCCAGCAGCACAAGCAGGGCCGGACCCCAACGATCTGGCAACGATCGTCGCCAGGGCAGTAGCAATGGCCCTACTAGAGTTCAGAAACGGATTGCCTGCAGGAAACCCAGATGTAGCTCCTGCACCAGTGGCTGCTGATTTAGGGTTGGATCGTTACTTGAAGAATTTTCGCAGCCTTCAACCCACAAATTTTCACGGGGAGGAGAGCCCGATGCAGACAGATGATTGGCTCATCAAGACACGAGACTTATTAGAAGTTATGCAGTGCCCAGAGAACAATAAGGTTCCCCTCGCAGCCTTCCTCCTGCAAGGTGAAGCCAATCTGTGGTGGACTAGACATCTAGCAGACTATCCTGCTGGTAAGTTAGTCCATTTGTTTTGCCCTTGTTTAGAAATGATCACCTTTCAGTGTAATATAAGTGCGAACTGTGAACTTGACAGGTCGGACAGTTGATATGTTCACTTGGGCTGAATTCTCCAGAGCACTAGCTAGCTGGTTCGTACCCCCATCTGAGCGCCGCAGCCTCCAGGAGAAATACCTCAGGCTGATTCAGGGGGACAAGACAGTCATAGCTTATGAAAGAGAGCTGACCCATCTGTCTCGTTATGCGGGAGTTATGCAAGGAGATGAAGAAGACAAGTGCAACCGGTTCATAGATGGGCTGCGGGACTCTCTGAGGCAGCCGTTGATGACGATGGTCAACGCAGACTACAGGAGCCTGGTTGATACTGCTAGGAAGCTGGAAGCGGACCAGCAGAAGGTTCAAAAGCGAAGCAGCTTTCGGTCCAAGCGCCCTCATGAAGCACCACAGCAGCATCTTCAGAATAAGAACAATCAGGGCAGAGACTGGAACAAAAAGCACAAGACTGAGGGCAGGAAAAATGAGCAGACCGGATCAAAGGGAAAAGACTATCCCCTCTGCCCAAAGTGCAACCGACACCATCAGGGTGAATGCTTGCAAAACGCTGGTGTCTGCTATAAGTGCCAGCAGCCGAGACATATAGCCCGCTACTGTCAGGGGACTCCGATGATCCAGGTAAGAAAGGCTATTTAGAAATGTGTGATTTATCTAGATTCTAGCATTACCGTTACCTAATACTAAAACTTGTATGCTCAGCCGAAGTTTGAGGTTGGTGGTCCAAGTGGGACTGACAAAGGCAAGGTAACGGGGGGAGCAGAGGTGAAGCCACCCCCAGGACGTGGACCAGTGCAAGCTAGGGCATATGGACTTGGCCAGCGAGAAGCCAAGGAGCAGGAGGACGTTGTGACAGGTACGCTTTGGTTGTAGAACTTTAATTACATACCTCTTAAGTGGTTATTTAAGAAATTAAAACTTTGCTTACTCTTGCACTTAGGTATCCTCATGATATTAAAATTCGCCGCGAAGATTCTTTTTGATACGGGTACCTCGCACTCGTTCATATCAGAATATCTGGCGCGTAGTTTGGGTCTAAAACTAGAAGTCCTCCCAGAATCAGAGGTCTTAGAGGTCACGATGCCAAACAGATCGGTTTTGCTTACCAGGCACAGGTGTCGAGTCCCGGTCCGTTTTGGAGAAACTGAAATCCTTTTAGCAGCCTCCCTCCTTCCGCTTGCTGAATTTGATGTGATCATTGGGATGGATTGGCTAGCCGCTGTAAATGCCAAGATAGATTGCAGAAAAAAGGAAGTGCAGTTCGAGGGACCCAATGATTTCGTCATCACCTTCCAAGGCTTGAAGGGAGTATCCAAACTGATTATTTCCTCCGTAAAGGCCGTCAGGTGCATCATCAAGGGTTGTGCGTCATTTTTGGCGTTGATGAATGCTGAAGCTCAAGTGAGTATAGCAGAAGTACCTGTTGTTCAGGAGTACCCAGATGTTTTCCCAGAGGAGTTACCTGGTGCCCCCCTCCCCGAGAGATTGATTTCCAGATTGACCTGGTATCTGGAGCCGCACCAGTAGCCAAGGCTCCGTACCGCATGGCTCCTAGAGAACTTGCAGAGTTGAAGGTTCAGCTGCAGGAGCTACTAGACTTGGGTTTCATTCGCCCCAGCACTTCACCTTGGAGTGCACCAGTCCTTTTTGTTAAAAAGAAAGATGGCAGTTTGAGGTTGTGTATTGACTACCACGAGCTGAATAAGTTGACAGTGAAGAATAAGTACCCCATTCCCAGAATCGATGACCTGTTTGATCAGCTTGAAGGGTCCAGCACCTTTTCCAAGTTGGATTTGAGGTCAGGGTATCATCAGTTGAGGATTCGGAATACAGATATTCAGAAGACTGCTTTCAGTACTAGATACGGGCATTTCGAGTTCATGGTCATGCCGTTCGGGTTGACTAATGCCCCGTCCGCATTCATGGACCTGATGAACAGGGTATTTCGGGAGTTCCTAGACCAGTTCGTAATTGTTTTTATAGATGACATCTTAGTATACTCGAAGAATGCCAAAGATCATGCCGCGCACCTCCGGGCTGTTTTGGGTACACTCAGGGAGAATCAGTTGTATGCTAAATTTTCAAAGTGTGAGTTCTAGCTTTCTGAAGTGGCATTTTTAGGCCACGTCATCAGTCAGAAGGGCCTCGCCGTTGATCCAAAGAAGATAGAAGCAATAAAGGAGTGGCCAAGACCTACAGCAGTCACTGAGGTCCGTAGTTTCCTCGGACTAGCTGGATACTATAGAAGGTTCATTCAGGATTTCTCAAAGATAGCTTTGCCTCTGACTGCACTCACCAGGAAGGGACATACCTTTATTTGGACAGTCGAGTGTCATTTTGCTTTTGAGGAGCTGAAGGCCAGGCTGATGTCCGCCCCGATTTTGAGTCTGCCGTCAGGATCAGATGGATTTCAGATCTTTAGTGATGCGTCGGGTCAGGGACTTGGTTGTGTACTTATGCAGCGTGGGAAGTTCATAGCCTTCGCCTCCAGACAGCTGAAGGTCCACGAAAAGAATTACCCAGTGCACGATTTAGAATTGGCAGCAGTTATTCATGCACTGAAGATTTGGAGGCACTACCTTTATGGGGTGCGTTGTGAGATCTTCACCGACCACAAGAGCCTTACGTATGTTTTTGACCAGCAGGAGTTCAATATGCGGCAGCGTAGGTGGTTAGAGTTCTTGGCTGATTATGACGTGGGTATTCAGTACCACCCGGGAAAGGCTAACGTGGTAGCAGATGCCCTTAGCAGGAGAGGGTCTAGTTATTCCTTGATTACTCAGCAAGAAGAGTTGGTGCGAGCCTTAGAAAGATTGGAAATCAGTGTAGTGCCGCATGCCAGTCGTGGCACCGCAAGCCTAAACTGGATGGAGATCACATGCGATTTTAAAGATAGGATCAGGACAGCGCTACCCCTAGATTCGAAGTTGGCGGTTATTTGGGAGGTGACCCGAGCCGGTCAAAAGGAGGGTTTCAGCATTCAGGAGGACCTGTTGTTGCACGGAATTAGAGTCTGTATACCAGATGTGGATCACCTTCGAGAAGATGTCCTGTTCGAGGCGCATAACTCTAAATACTCCATTCATCCGGGAAGCACGAAAATGTACGCGGATTTGAAGAAGGTAGTATGGTGGCCAGGGATGAAGCGTGACGTGACTAAATACGTCGACAGTTGTGAGACTTGTAAGTTAGTTAAAGCTGAATGTAAAAGGCCAGGGGGCAAGCTGCAGCCACTACCCATCCCAGAGTGGATTTTTGAAGACATTTCGATGGATTTTGTGCATGGTCTTCCCAGATCTCAAAGAGGGAATGACTCTATTTGGGTCATAGTAGATCGTCTTTCAAAGGTTGCCCATTTCGTTCCGAATAAGAAGACAGATCAGGGTCCGAGACTGACACAGTTATACATTGATGAGATTATGCGACTGCATGGTGTTCCGAAGACGATCATTTCAGACAGGGATGGCAGATTCACTTCAAGAGAGTGGAAGTATGTGCATGAACGTTTGGGTACAAAACTGAACTTCAGCACAGCTTTTCACCCTCAGACAGATGGTCAGACGGAGCGCACCAACAGGACTATGGAGGATATGCTTCGGATGTGTGTCATGGATTTTGGAGGCAAGTGGGAAAAGTACATCACTTTAATTGAATTCTCCTACAATAACAGTTTTCAGGCTAGCATTGGCATGACACCTTTTGAGGCACTCTATGGCAGGCGTTGTCGGACACCTTTGAGTTGGGCGGAAAGTGAAGAAAGATCGGCCAACAAAAAGTCTTGGGTGGACAAGACCACCGATCGAGTTAAACTTATTCAGGAGCGCATGAGAATAGCTCAGGATCGTCAAGCCAAATACTACGATCAGAGTCACAGATCTGTGGAATTCAGTATTGAAGACTTTGTTTATCTGAAGGTCAGACCAGTTAAGGGCATCTCTCGACTCAAGCGGATAAAGAAATTGAGTCCAAGGTTCGTTGGTCCTTTCAAGGTACTGGAGCGTATAGGTGAAGTCGCATACAGATTGGCTTTACCCGAGGATATGAGTGGTTTGCATGATGTCTTTCACGTCCCCTATCTGAGGAGAGCAGTTAAAGATCCTAGCCAGGTCATCAGTACCGAGGAGGCACCAATCGAATCGAATCTCAGCATCAGTATTAAACCAGTTAGGATAGTTGACGCAAGAACTCGGAAGCTTCGAAATCGAGAGATCCGTTTCGTAAAGGTATTTTGGTTAAACTGTGGAAAACCAGAGTATACGTGGGAAAGAGAAGATGATCTCAGGAGAAAGGAAGAGTATGCATTCCTTTTTGACCCAGGTATGTTTTTATTTTTCGTGGATGAAAATCTTTTAGGAGGGAAGATTGTAACACCCGTAAAATCTAAACGGTGAAAAGTTGTTGCAAGTTCTGATCGCGAGCGGATTTGATCGCGATTTTAGCATGTCCAGGTGTGGTTGCCGACCCGAGGTAGTCACTTTTGCAACGACCTCAGTTATATTAGTATTTTTCCCATATTTTATTAGACGGAGTCGTTTAGAGTTCGCGGGGTTTATATGCTCTTAATTGTAATGTTTTAATGAGAGTGGCAAATTTGTAATTTAGTTGAAAACCCTAATTTCTCCTTATTATAAAGCCTCTCTCCCAAGTTATTCCTCTCGCCTCTCACGACTCTTCCCAGCAGCCGACGGTTACGGAGTTCCGCTGTTTCCCCCGTTTCCGAAGAGCGGACCCTTTCTCCCGTGCGACTGCACTTCGGCGGCCCTCTTCCTCCCTTCCTTCGTAGACGCCGAGCCCCAGGAGTCCAGATCGAGCCCTCTCCCTTGTAACATCCCCCAAACAGCTAGACCCCTAAGTTGGTTTTTTCATGGCTAGGTCATGACAAAACCATAGGAAGAGCTCAAGACCTTGTGAACATAGGTGAGAAGGAGAAAACCACCTTGGTCTGCAAATAGCAATTTCCAGTTAGCAAGCCTAGGATTGGATTTAGGGGCTCCACCTTGAACCTTGGCCCCACAATATCATCCCTAAACCATTAGAGGTCTCCTTGAAGCACCAGTGACCCATTGGGGTCAACCTAAGAGGCCAATTTGACTAAAGTCAACCTTAACCCTAAATTGGTCAAACTAGCTCAATTAAGGTCAATTAGCCTCCACCATGCCAAATTGACCATGCCCCTACCCTTGTATGGGTACTAGAATCCTAATGGACCAAAAAGCCCCATCATGGGGCCTCCAATTTGACCAATTTGCCCTAAACCTCAATTTGGTCAAAGTGCCTTAATAAGGGGCAATTCACCCTCACTTTGCCAAATTGACCCTACCTAGACCTTCCTAACCCTTCAGGGAAACCAATGGAGCCCAAGCCATCCTTTGGGGTCAACCCACTTGATTAATTTGACCAAAGTCAAATTTGCCTTAATTTAGGTCAAAATAACCTAGTTTGCCCAAATTGGACCCAATCCACTTGGGCCAGGCCCAATTGGAGTAGCCCATTAGTCTAGGAGGCTGAGATTTACTCAAAGAGTCATCCAATTTCTGGAAATGGTGACTAGGAGAGAGAAATTGAGAGTTTCCCCCAATTTGAAGAGAGAGAAAATGGCCATTAAAGGAGGATTAATGGCATTGAAGGCAAATTGATCCCTCATTCGTCTCCCTTCACCCTCCATTCATCTCCTCAGGCTGTTACAAGAAGCTTAAGGGGTTTTCCAGCCCTCAAGATGGCTGAATTCAATGGATTTCACCATGGCCGAAATTTAGGCTTGATGGCCACTAATAGTTTTCAATGTTGTAACCTCCCCCTCTCCTAATTGATCCCTTTAAAAGCTTCAGAGGGCTGAGAGGAGTGTTTTTCCCCTTTTACTTAGAGGAATCGTGCAAATGAGGCTCAGATCGGCAAGGAGCTCAAGGAGGGAGGTCGGCCATGGCTAATCAGATAACGACAAGGAATCACCACTCCACACAGGTCCGATCCGTTACCCCTCCCTTGGTGCTAGATCATATCATGATTTGGGGCTAGATCCGAGCTCAATTGGGCTCGGATTTCGCTTCCGAAAGGGCTCGGATTGAGCCCTCTTTTCCCTGCTCTAAAACCTAGATCCGACCACCTCCGGCCGGCCAACCACCTCCTATCGCCGGCCACCACCTCAACGGAGGTGGTGGTGGCATTGGCTGGCCGGAAAGAGTCGTAGGTGGCCGGGAAATCACCCCGCAAAAAGTCCCAGGACGGGCCGTCGCGAGCCGTCCAACGATCGGGGACGATGACGGAGAGCCGTTGGATCGTTAATTTAATTACGTTTAAGTTATATCATTTAATTAGTCGAGCGCCGCAAGAAGTTCGTCGAACGCGCTAGTTCGTCGAACGAAATATTTCGTCGAACGAAGATTTCGTCGAATGGGAGGTGTTCGAATTTAGTCGAGCGCTGTATATTAAGATTTAGTCGAATGGAAGGTTTTCGTCGAGCGCTCCTATCCATTAAGTTAGTCGAACGCCGAGTTATCTGATTTAGTCGACCGCAGGAAATATTTCGTCGAATGAATATTTCGTCGAACGGGAGGTGTTCAACATTCGTCGAGCGCTGTATATCTTTCGTCGAACGCAGTTTCAGTTAATAACTAAATGTTATATTAATTTCTGTCATACTTTATGCTGAAGTTTATTTTAATTATTAAAAATACTTAGGGCCCTCTGATGAAAAAGTGGTTAACATCAAAGTTGTAGGCCTTGGAGTCTACTGTGTTTTAAAATTGATTTCACCTCAAAAGGAGTTCTGTAGCTCCCTGTAGGTCCATTTTGGTGTGGCTGGTCCCTAGTGTAGGACAGTCACCTTTTCTTGAATAACTTTTGATTGGGAAATGATATGGACTTGAGATTTGAAACATAGTCTACTTATACATACACACACATCATATCCAAAGATGGGATTTTTAGGAGAACCTTTTTCTAAGGTTTTTGAAATAATTTCATAAATCATCTAATAATTAATTAGTGGGTCAAATGACTTCCAATGCCCTCCAAATTTTGGTGGGTGCTCCCTAGGGTTACTGTATGACCTTGGTAAAATTATCAGCCCAATTGGGACTGTTTTGTTTGAGTATTTTGTAAACCCAAGTTACGACAAATAGGGTCAAAGTTAGGGTATGGTGTTTACCTTGGGGTATGGTGGTCAAAACTCATCACCATGTAGTGAAACCTTGGTAACTGGTTTAGGATCACCTAAAGAATCCCCATGAGTGGTTTGGGGTGGTGTAGAGGTGGATAAACCCTAGAATGCTAGTTTTATTTCTAGGTGTGCATTTAAAGCCTTGTGAAGGCCATGTGGTCAAAAGTCCCTGGTTGGTTATGAAACTTGGTGGATAAATTCATAGGGTGTAAATAGGCACTGGATAATTTTATAAGAATTTTAGGAGTCAATATTCCCTTTGAATTAGGACATAACCCCGCTAGGGAAACTTCTTATAAGAAACTTTTACATGCTTAAAATGTCTTGGATGATGATGAGACTTTGTTGGTGCCCTTATAATCATGGTTTAGACCTCTGGTAATTTTTGTGAATTTTATTAAATGATTTAATCAGCACTTCTTTCACAAGGCACCTGTTTTGCTTTAGACTTAAGAAAAATATTTGAGAGTTCAAAACTCATTGTTAAATTGTGAAAATTGGTGATAGGACCTTTCTGGACATTAGGAACCTCTGTAAATTTTTATAGAATTTTTGAAGACTTAAATAAGTAGGCTACTTCACAATTTATCTAATTTGAGGTTTTCTAAAAGTATTTATTTAAGTAAGAAACTGATTTCCTTAAATCCTGAAACTTAGTCAGTAGCCTTTTCTGGTGAATACATGAGTTTGGTAATTTTCCCATAATTTTAGTGTTGATCTTTTTGGTAGTTCCTTCATAAAACTATGATTTTGGATAGATGATAAATAATTAAATTAGAGGAGAATTTCTTACTGTAAAAAATATGATACGCTGTTTCTGATGTTATTTAGTCACCATAGATTCATCATAATTTTTGGAGAGTCATATCATAAGATTTACTTACACTTCATGTTCATTTCCATACTTGGCAGATGTTTGGAGAAATTAAAATAAATATTAATTAATTAGGGAAAAATATGATTCTCTGGAATAGTCTTATAATATCATGATAGACCTCCAGTAAATAGCTTGGGTCAGTTGGATAAATATTTGGAGTACCTCTAGTTGTGAGCGTCATATAACTTATTTGGTCTGCGTATAGTAAAACTGTGAAATTTGAGAATCAAGTGGATCCTTAGGAGGGATGGGAGGTAAGTGGTTTACCCAGTTTAGTTGAGAAGGTATGATGGTCAACAAGAAGGATTATAGATAGTAAAGGTGTGCCTGGTGAGTTAGAGGTAAGTTGCACTCGGGGTCGACGAAAGATCGTCTTGAGAAGTCATAAGTCACTTAGGGTTAATCCAAGAGTAATGACGAGGAGGGTATCCTTACGGGTAGATACCAACAACACTAAGTGTCTTGAGAAAGGGAACTTTGAGGTTTCATCCCATTATGGTTCCTAGTACCGTAGCGAGCCCCTCACAGGGTAATCCTCGGGAAGTCCAAGATTAACCATAAATTGTAGGGATAAGTTGATGTACAAGATTAACTTAACAATACACACACCCACACCCCGTGGTTACGGGAGGTTAGTTGGTTTGGTTTTACGAGCGGTAGGCTCGGTGGTTGAAGCAGCAGATTAGTTAGTCCGGTGAGCTTGTGACTCAGTAGTGTTTGTTGGTACGGACGGGTCGGTCCAGCGAGCCGGTGGCTCGGAAGGTTATTGATGACGGGCAGGTTAGCCCGGGGATTTTATGGCTCGGGATATAGTAGAACATGTTGCATGTGCATGAAGGTGGTGGGTCTTCGGTATTGGACGATCGTTCACACCGACGTCAATACGTTGACTCGGCAAGTGTGGAAATTGCACTTAGCCTTGAAAGTCTGGTGGTCCAGCCAGTAAGAGTACGCAGATGCTCCGCGGTTTTGCGTTGAGGCGTACGATAGGTCTAGGTTAGGTAGTGTGAATACCAACCTAGAGGTGGGCGAGGCCCAACCCACCGCTTCCGTTTGCCACTACGGGAGTATCCTGGGAGTCTAGCTCGCTCCAAAAAGGGGGAACTAAAGGTCTATGCGCATAGAGTCGAAGTGGGTGAGTTGCACTTGTATGAACATAACATAACTGCATACCTTGCGTGACATAGCATAAACATTGCATTTCAAACCTAAACGACCCCTTGGTCTATAGGTTTGTGTGGGCATTCCTATAAATCAATGGTTACTTTCATTTTATGTACCTGCTTTACCTATTGTACTTTACATATTCTTTACCTGTTTTTACTATGCTCTTTTACTGCTTCAATTATGTATATATACATGTGTAGTGTAGACATTCCCTGTACCCCTGTCATCTGCTTTTTGATTATACCCCTTGTTGTCCTCCACTTCATCCTTTCCGCTCGGTGCCTAGGAGTCACCAGGGGGGGGGGGGGGGGGGGGGGGGGGGGGGGTGGGGTGGGGGTGGGGGCGGGGGATTGGCTTAGTCTTTTTGACTAACGGTCGGTGGACCTTATCATTTTAGGAGACCACGACGACGGAGCAGCACCAGAGGCCGGTGCAGACGGAGGCAGGCCAGTGCAGTGCAGGAGCACAAGATTCAGGATCAGTGAGTGGTTAGGTGTTAGCTTCCGCGAGTGATCTTGTAGTGAGGATATGATGTACTGGGCATGAGCCTTTCCTTCTTCTTATTTATTGTAACCCTTGTTATCTTATTATTCAGTTATATCATGTGGACATTCTTATATTTTTCATGTCGATTCTGTGGACTTGTCTTCTTTAATGCACTTTTCTTTGTGATCGATTTGGCCGGCAGGATCGGCGTTTTGTAGTGGCGACCTTCCCGAGTGAAGGTGTCACCGCAAAGCAGCGGTTCTGGGCCTAAGACCCGGTGTTTGGAAAGAAAAAAAAAAGGGGTCTTACATCCCTCCCTTTTCGGCAGCAGCCAACTCAGGGATCACTACCCTTTCCCGTCTCTGCGACCTAGCAGCACCCAGGAGTCGGTTCTACCGCTTCTTCCCCCTTTTCCCCGACAAGGTTAGAGGGTTTCTATCCCTCTGGTTGATTTCCGGCCTGGGGATAAGTTTCTGCTGTATCTCCAGGTGTTGCCGACCCCAGTCAGGGGGTTCCTTCAGTCGACATTTCTCCTACTGCTCTTATTAAACCTATTTCTCTTGATCTGCCTTTCATAAAGGCATTATTGTTTATTTTCCCCCTAATTATTTCAGTCCCATCTTCAATTTCAGAGGTTTGAGAAATCATCTCCCGTTTAGAGCTTGTTGATAACTTGGAAAATTCCCCAGTTTTGGGTGGAAATAGTTTTGGATCCGTCTACGCCGCTGAAAGAATTTCTCCGTACTAAGGGTACAAAAAAGGGCAGTCAAACAAGTAGCAATCTTCAATCTCTAAGGAAGCATGCCGCCGCGTCATGTGTATGGACGGCGCAACCCCGCTGTAAGAGACTCTACCCAGTTTTGCTTATAAGCATTTCAGATATGGTACAGCAGTATTTAAATTTCCATTATTTAGACAATTTCTCGTAGACAGGCAAGAGTATGTATTTTTTTTAAATTGTCTGCGCCACCCGCTTAAAAGAAGCAAGGTCTAAACAATAGTCAGTACTCAGTTTTCTCCCCCCCCCCCCCCCCCCCCCCCCACGTAGTCATATAGCAGCGCTCAGTAAACTCATAAGGCATAGTAGACCTTTGGGTAAACTCATAAGGCATAGTAGACCTTGTGGGTACTTGATGCGGGAACAGAACCCGGATATCATACAGTAGGTTCGAGCCCGTGTCCTTGTGACATTAGAACGTTTTTGTTCGTTAGTAGAGGCTCGGACCGTTAGATCGCACGTCAGGAAAGCTATATTGATGATTTGGGGGAAATGCAGTAGCAGCGAGTCGTCTCGAGTGTACGATAGCGTGTGTATTAGTTCCGTGTGGTCGAATACACAATAGTACACCTAGCAGTGAAACCAAGTACTTATATGAACATTCATTTACAACGGTGAAGTCAAGATATAATTTCATGCATAGTAGTTTCAGTTCATATATTTTTTTACGCGTGCCGAAAATAAGTAGAATAGTTCAGTCATTTTTCTCATGCAAAAACTGTTCTTTTCTTTTTCTTAAAATGCCACTTAAAAGAATGAGTCTCTTATTCACCAATAGGCTGACCCATTTTTGGCCTGCTTTTGCAGGGGTTACAGGTGGGGTTTTACGTTTAGGATAAGCGCCTCAGTCCTCCTGCTCAGTTGGTTTTTATTTGCTTGTATTTTCTTTCAGTTTTATGTATTTCCTCTGAAATGAACTTTTGGAATTAATATTATGTATCAGTGTAACAGACTATTACAAACATTTCAGTAATTCAGTTATGTAACAGTTTCTTCTAGTGGCTCTGTGAATCAACTGTCGAGGTACACTTTACCCTTTTATTAAATGCTTCCTCTGTTGTAAGTAACTCTGTGTTAGTCGCTTTTCTCTATCTATTTGATACTAATTTTAGTACTGCCTTTTAGTTTTTCCTTTATCGTAGGCCTGTCCGGTCTGCTGATATGGTGTTAAACGGGAAGGGGGTGTTACACGACCACTGGTCGTGCACCTACTCGGCGCGTTCAAAATTCTGTGCGGCCTATAAATAGCCTGTTTCGCAATTTCTTCCGCCTACCCTATTTTCTGTTCGATTTTTCAGCGCCGTTTCGCCGTTTTTCGCCGTTTTTTCGCCCCTCCAAGCTAGGGTTCTCCCTTAGGCTCCTCCCCATCACCAAAGCTTCAATGATCAAGACTTCCTCCAAGGATTCAAGCTCTATTGAAGGTGATTTCATGGATTTCAACGTGATCGCTGCAAAACCACCGAGAAGATGGGTGTGAGGGTGTGACAACTTCAAGGACCCCGGACGACAACCAAGGATCGTGCTAGGAGTCTTGTTACCTCCTTCACTTCCGAGGAAAAGACTCGGGCAACGTTTGTATTGCTTTCCTATTTCTCATCATATTTAGGTTTGTTTCCTTTTGGATTTCTTCATATATGTGATAGTGGAGTTGTATAGACATAACATGCACTTGTATTTATTTATTTGTGTTTGTTTTTAATTAAAAATCACTATTGTTATGTTCATGAGTTTTAGCTTGTATGTGGTGTGGTGGTGAAGTGTTTGTGATTGTGTGTTGCTACGGAAACGAGCAAAGCGGTGAAAGACGACCCGCGGAAGTTCTAAGCGGAGGCCGACGACCCGCGGAGGAGAGAAGCTGTGCCGGTGACCCACATAGTTAGTTTGTTAGTTAGTTTAATTTTATTGCAATTAGTTGTTAGTACCAAAATCAAATCCCCCCGCAAAACACCGACATAAAAAGACTTCTATCTCAAGTCTCGCCTCAATAGATTATTCCACCTTACCGTGTTCCTCGAGAGATTCGATATCCGGGGATTTACTTCCTCAAATTTATTACTTGACAACGACCGGTTCACTGTCGTTCGGACCGCAGTCTCGCTACCGCCTATAGCGGTGCGACGGAACAACGCGTCAAGTTTTAGGCCCCGCTGCCGGGGAACACGGTCGTGTGAGTTTCTAGAGAGAGAGCTGAGAGATAAAAGCCTTTTTCCATTTGTATATACTGCTTGTTTTGATTTTGTTGTTTTGATTTTGTATGTTTCCATTTTCCTTGTTTTTAATTTTTAAATAGAACCTTTTAAATTTATTTCTTTCTTATCTTCTTTTAAATTTATTTCTTTCTTATCTTCTTTTAAATTTTTAGCAGGTGTTCTTTGTTTTAGAAATTCATCTTGTGTAGTTAATTCTTGCAAAGATTTTTATTTTCTTGTGAATCACCCCACATCAATATGTATTCAAATTCACAATGCAGATTGTGCGGAGCATCCAATCATCTATCTGGAGTGTCATTCGGGAAACCGTAGTTATGATTTGTACGGCTGTTCCAATAGGGAATCGGTATCATACGGTTCCCCATACGATCAACCTAATTATCATAACCACACCCCTCCACCACGGGCACCACACTAATATTGTATCCCGCCTCTTCTGAGGACAAGGGTTAATCGCGTATGCTTGTTTTGTCAAAGTAAGAATCATGTTTTGTAGGATTGCGTCGCTTTTAAACGACAAATGGAGGAAGAAGATGAACTGGCTATCCGGATCGTGTCTCCCTCCCCTCTTGATTACACTCCTTCAACTCATAATTCGTACTCTGACAATGTGGAACTGTTTCCTACTGTACATTCTTCACTTATTTTTGATTCACATGCGAAGGAACCTGATCTTATTTTCTCTGATTGTGATATTACCATTCCTCCTTCTTTGCATAGTTTTTCTACACCTATTTGTATTGATCCTGTCGAAGTTATTGAGCAGGGTGATGATCCAAAACCTGAGGTTGCGCCAAAGTGGGACGAGGATGTTGTTCTCTCCGATGGGGAGAATAACTACTTTGAGCACGATGGTGTGCCAAAGTGGGATGAGGAGGATGCCCTTTTTGATGAGGAAGTTTTCACTTCTTCATTGGACGAGGAGTTCCAACTTACCACCAAGGCCTTTGAGTTCTCGGGTCCCCCTCGCTATGATTCTTATGACACCGACAACGATCTATCTTTGGATCCTGCTGGGAGTGAGACCGGGACCACTCCCCTGATTTCTGTTTATTTATGTCTTTCTTCTCTTTTATTTCCTAACCACCCTTCAGTGTCTAAGCCTGTGCAGGAGGATTTGTCACAGGTACTTCAGGAGGACATTGAGCTTTGCGCTCAAGTCAATGAGGTGAGTATCCCCTTATATGAGGAGGTTGACCCCCCTCCATAGTGGATGCTCCATTCATTGCTTTCTCTTCTTGTATCCTCCCTAACGATGACACCTTGCTAGGCAAGGACATTTATTTTGGTAAGATTAGTGAGGAGAATTCCTCCACTTCTTACTTTCTGCTTCCTCTACCTGTGAAGAGCAGGTATTATTATTTAGGTAGAAGGTAGTAATTGTTCTGTCACCGTATCGGTACCCGCTACCGACACGCATATTAGAACAGTTACCTGTT
This sequence comes from Dactylorhiza incarnata, assembly GCA_033032865.1. Classification (NCBI taxonomy): domain Eukaryota; kingdom Viridiplantae; phylum Streptophyta; class Magnoliopsida; order Asparagales; family Orchidaceae; genus Dactylorhiza; species Dactylorhiza incarnata. Next base: position 500,695 of record JAWHQI010000222.1, read on the forward strand.
CATTTCCTTTTCCATACGCCTATAAGCTAGAACTGTTAAAATTTTGAATAAGTCGTGCTGGGAGGACAATAACCCCAGTAGTTATCTTAATTTCATTTCTCTAATTTAGTTTAATTTGTTAAATTTCAGTTTTGTTTTAGTTTACATGTTTGTTTTTCTTTTTTGCTAATCCATATTTAGTTTGTTTTTCTATTTTGTTTTGTCGGCGCTAATCTTAGTGCAGTATTCCAGTGAAATCGTGGAAATCTTTTAGTCGAGCCGGAGCCGAGAGCATAGTTCAGATTCAGATTTGGTAACTTCCGGAATGCCCCATTTTCGGGCATCGGGTAACGCATTTCTATCCTTCTTTATTTTCCTGCATTCCTCATAGTTCATTAACATATATATATATATATATATATATATATATATATATTTGCATTGAGGACAATGCCTCGTTTAAGTCTGGGGGTATATAGATTAGGTTATCCCATTACTCGAGCACACACCATTTCACATTCCGTTAGTGCTTATTTTTCAAAACTGCTCCAATTTTTGCTAATTTTTTTAAATTTTCTTCGCTCATTTGGATCTCACTTTCGCACCCATGACGCTATAACTTTAATTATTGTTATTCTCGTGTTTTCCAATATCTTTAGGTGTGTGAGTTAGATTAATTTATAATCAAAAATTTGGAATTTGGTAGTGAACCGTAGACTCGTGGAGTGCTCCTAGTCGAGTGCCCATGTTCTCGAATAGAAATTGATTTAGAGTTAATTTTTCTGCATATGTTAAATACATTTTATTTTTACTTACTATCGTTGGTTGTATATCCACTCCTCGTTAGAACGCGATCGAGTCTGACGCTAGTGTAGAGTTGTGTGTAGTGTCGCTAGTGCTGTATTATAGGCTCATGATGACTTCTCGGTCAACTTTCTTATTTCATTTTTGATTTGTATTTAGCCTTTCATACTCCTCGTAGGTAGATCGATCGGGACGAGCAATAATTCAAGTCTGGGGGTATTTGATGAGCGAATTTCATATAGTGTTTTAGGCTCTATTCTAGCTTGCTTTTCCATTGATATCGCTCATCTATTTGTAGACTTCATCATAAAGCCTGTTATATTCGAATTGTATGTCATGTAAGCGTTTTGTAGCTATTTAGAGCATGTTAGCTTTCATTTTCATGCATGAGGGAGACTTCTTCTCCCTCTCATTTCATTTATATATTTAGATCTGAGATGTGTGGCTGTGTGGAGGAATTATTCTGGTGGGTATGACTGTCTTTCATGCAGGTACAGCCATGTGTAGAATTTTCGGGGAGTTTTGGCCCCATTTCGCATCATTGTCCACTGATCGTGCGTTTTTCTTCACGCACGATCAGTGGATCCTTTGCGCATGACCAGTGGTCGTGCGCACTATTTGGCCTGAATTTTCCAGACGATCGCACGAGTACTGGCCCTCCTTCGCGCACTAGTAGAGGATTTCTTCGCGCACGACCAGTTGTCGTGCCTTAAAAATCTTCTCGACGCTTTTTCCTTCCACCAGTTCTAGTCGATGCAAGCTTCTTCGCGCACGAGTAGAGGACTTTCCTTCGCGCACGACCAGTGGTCGTGCGTGGTCGTGCGCCTACTCGTGCGTGTTTATCTCTTTTTCTCCACCAGAACATTTGGGTACAGGTTCCTTCGCGTACGAGTACTGGACTTTCCATCGCGCACGACCACTGGTCGTGCACCTACTCGTGCACGTTCAAAATTCTGTGCGGCCTATAAATAGCCTGTTTCGCGATTTCTTCCGCCTGCCCTATTTTCTGTTCGATTTTTCAGCGCCGTTTTGCCATTTTTCGCCCCTCCAAGCTAGGGTTCGCCCCTAGGCTCCTCCCCATCACCAAAGCTTCAATGATCAAGACTTCCTCCAAGGATTCAAGCTCTACTGAAGGTGATTTCGTGGATTTCAACGTGATCGCTGCAAAACCACCGAGAAAACGGGTGAGAGGGTGTGACAACTTCAAGGACCCCGGACGGCAGCCAAAGATCGTGCTATGAGTCTTGCTACCTCCTTCACCTCCGAGGAAAAGACTCGGGCAACGTTTGTATTGCTTTCCTATTTCTCATCATATTTAGGTTTGTTTCCTTTTGGATTTCTTCATATATGCGATGGAGTTGTATGGACATAACATGCACTTGTATTTATTTATTTGTGTTTGTTTTTAATTGAAAATCATTATTGTTATGTTCATGAGTTTTGGCTTGGAGGTGGTGTGGTGGTGAAGTGTTTGTGATTGTGTGTTGCTACGACAACGAGCGAAGCGGTGAACTGTCATTCGGACCGCAGTCTCGCTCCCGCCTATAGCGGTGCGGCGGAACATCGCGTCATCATTTTATCTCCCCCGCCTTGAAATCTTATATTGCATCTATTTCTTCCATGCATATTCCTAATAATTTTTCAGATACTAATTCTAATCTACATTGGAGGAAAGTCGTGGAAGTGGAAATGGGTAACTCTTTAGATGCAAGATGCTTGAAACTTTGTACCAACTCCCAAGGTCATCATATCATGGGATGCTTGTGTGTGTATCGTTAAATATCATGGGATGCTTGTGTGTGTATATCGTTAAATATCTACAAGACGATGCCCTTGAATGCTATAAAGTGCGCCTAGTGGCCAAAGATTTCACACGAGTTTATGTTATTTATATGCCTTGTATCCTGACTTATATGCAGATTCGCAGTCTGTCATTATGTTGAGCCTGCACATCAACCAACGCTGCACTTGAAGACGATATGTGGGGTTGTTTATAAAAATCCTCTTATTCTAGGGTTTGGGGGTTCTGCGGAAATCTGAGTGCCTCCTCTCTTGTATCCATCTATGTTCTACATCTAGTAAAACGACTTGTTGTTGCCCATGGACGTAGCCCATCTTAGGGTGAAACCAAATAAATCTTATGTTTTATGTATTAGTTTTTCTTTCATTGTTTGCTTGATTTCGTAACTATTGTTGGCAAAAACATTCAAGAGACATTTGCTGATATTACTATACTCACCTTTGTGATGATTCTCGTGTCTATAGCTACTCATAATTCTTGATGTTAAAAATGGGTTTCTGCAGCTACTCAATTAGATGTTAAAAATGGGTTTCTGCATGGTGATTTTAAAGAAGAAATTTATACGACTCCCTCTCTTGTAATACAATTGTCTAAAATGCACGTCTCTACTTAAGAAAGTTCTTAATGGACTAAAACAAATGCCTATGCTTAGTTTGAGAAGCTTAGTGTCAAACTCATTAGTATGACATTTATTATGAGTACATATAATCACTCTATTTTTATTTGTCATACAATGATTGTACTACTATCCTGATTGTCTATGTTGAGATATTCTTATTACCGGGACCAACAACACATTAACCAAGTTGAACGGAAATTGACATCTACTTTTGAGATTAAGGATTTGGGTTTTCTCCGGTACTTTATTGGGATTGAGATAGCTTGATCTGTGGGGAATAATATAATTTCTCAACAAAAATATGTTTTAGATCTACTTATTTAGGATTTAAGCCCGTGGATGGCCCCATTGATCATAACTATGATATTCGTAAAGATGGCTCCCCTAAACTTGAAAGACAAATAACTTTTCAATGTCTTATTGAAAAATTAATTTACTTGACTATAACCAGACTTGACATCTCCTTTGTTATTGCTCTAGTTAGTCAATTTATGCATTATCCTAAAGTTCATCATTATGTAAATGCCCTTGGAATTCTTAAGTATTTGAAAAAGTATTCGGTAAAATGTATCATACCAAAAACATGATCACCTTAATATCTAGGGCTATTGTGATGCTGATTGGGATGGATCTTTATCTGATTGAAGGTCCACACGTGGGTATTCTATGTTTATTGGAGGAAACTTAATCTCTTGGATGAGTAAAAAACAGAATGTTGTTGTTCGATCATCCACTAAAGCAAAATATTGAGATATTGCTCTTACTACATGTAAGTTGATTTTGATCAAATCTATCTTGGAAGACTTGGTATTTGGGATTCAATAAGTCTTGAAGTTATATTGTGATAGTTAGGTTGCAATTCACATTGTCTCTAATCTTGTGTTTCATGCACGAACCAAACATATAGAGATCGATTGTCATTTTGTGCATGAGAAAATTCAGAACAAAAGTATCTCTTATCTCTTTGTTCCTACTAGCGCTTAATTGAAGACATGTTCACAAAAGTCATGTTTGAGCCTTCTTAAACTTGAATTGGTGCATGTTTATAGATTTAGCTTGGGAAGGATTTTTTTTTTTGGAGGGGGGGGGGGGGGGGGGGGGGGGGTAATGATCAAGCTGGTGACCATAACACTAGAAATGGCTAAGGTGTGGTATTATGTGGCTGATGGAAACATATATAAAAGAGGGGGGCTTGGCATCCGACAAAGTATCATGAATCGAGAACCCTATGTTACTCTCCTCTCGATCAACTATGTTGTATCCTTAGAACCTTTGTACAACGGATGTATAATTAGGTATGGATATATATCTTTTGTATTCATATGTATGATTCTTTTTGGGTATCATGCAGTTTAATTAAGTAGAAGACTTTTCTTCATTGTGTCAAGGTGAAGTGCCGACATTGAGAGAGCCATTGAGATGCTTGGAAGAGGACAACGGACTTATACTGCTGGAGTATGATGCGGGGGAAGATTAGGAGAGGAGGAAGGACTGTTCTATGGAAGTCAAAGCTTACCAAGTTATATTTCAGAGATTTTCAATACGAGAAAACTTGCATTGTGCATTGTATTCATCTTTCCTTAATTTATACACAGAGAACTTTGAATTATTCCTATATGTAGTGTAGGAATATTTGGAAGCTAGAGAATTATATACTGTATATAAAATCCAACATAAATGGCTAGAAATGAATATAATTTAATGTGTACATTTTTTGGTGAATTAGGTGTCATGTTTCTCTTCCTGCTCCCTTGAGTTGCCCCTGATAGTCTTGCTGGAGGATTCTTCATCATTATACATCTGATTTTTCCTACAAATGATACTCAAACGTTATTTATTATAAAAAATTGTTCTGCCTTGCATTTCTACACATGTATCTTTATATGTTTGTCATCTTCTCCTCTCTTGGAACAATTATTTTCAATTTTCTTCATATCAAGAGAACTTTCAACAAAAATTTTCAACATGTGATTCCTAGTTGTTGAATCACCATAATCTACCATCCTTTCATTTGTAAAATATATGAAATTGGGAGGATACATAACTAGTTTAATACAAAGTAAGGCTTGTTTGGCTTGGTGGCATCTGCTCGTCAGCACATCCGCACATGGATTCAAAAATGATCAGATGCCAAAAGCGTTTGACTGGGCGGTCGTTTGTTGGGCACATTTTTTTGTTCGGTGTCCCATGAACGCTGTTTCAGACCGTTCCCGGGCTACCACATTCTGCAGTGGTGGTATGTGTTACCGCGCCACCTGGTCAAACGGACCCTAAAAGAATGTTGAAATGGATTAACATGTTTTTATTACAATGTATTCACTATCTAGTTGTCTGATGCAACTTTGGGATTTTCTGCAGATGCTCTCGGTGTTCAGGGGAGAAAGGTGTCAGTTACAGGAAATAATAACTGCAGCCAGGTTTTTGTTTTTTGGAGCGGGTTCTAATTTTTGATGTTATCTATTGATTAATTTCTGATTGATTGATTTTGGACATTTTGCCAAATATATTCCAGGTGTGGGCTGGACCCCTAACTGGTAAGCGTGCAGTTGTTATATTATGGAATCGCTGTTCAGAATCCGTCGAAATCACTGCGAATTGGGAAACAATTGGTCTTCATGCATCCACCACCTTCTCTGTGAGAGATCTTTGGAAGGTACACTTTCATTATCTTCCAACAAATTTTATGGAAGGTCTCATATCTGTCCTCATAGTTTTTTGTAACCATGGTTATGATTTTCACTTTCATTCATTGCCGATCAGCCAATTCCTTCAGTTGATTTTAGCCCGAAATTAATGGTTTCACCTGATTTTAAGCTGAACTTTAAAAATTTTTATTGAAGAATATTATCAAATTTCATGCATTCTAATTTCCTACTCACTAAAATGAGACACTGATTGCTGATAACACAATAACCTACGCAGAAATCAAACATGGTTTTCTAGCCGTCACTCCACTCACAAGTAGTACCCAATCATACAATGGGGTTTAAGATTTCAAAAGTGTTAGCTTTATTAGAAATAGGTGAAATATAGTTATGTAATCACCTCTTATATAAGAGGCTTTATTCACGCTAATAATATAATTTTCCGCCAGTTTTCACTGTTTGTCAACATGGTAATAGAGCCGTGACCTAAAACTGTGCCTCTCGCTCTCGCCGACTGTCTTCCGCCCGCCGCAGCTCCTCGCCGGCTTCCTCTCTCCCTTCCGCATCCAACCCTAGCCCTCCTCTCTTTCTTCTCCCTGTACAGCAGCGGCTCCGTGCATCCCGTGCGTTGGCCAAACGGCGTTGGCCGACGGGATGTCATCCTCGCCGGAGCTCCGCCTGTCCGATTGACCTTAAACTTTGGGAAAAGTTTCTCTTTCGCATGCTTCTCGCTCTACTGATTTTGTAAGAGATTCCAACAGTTGGATGTCCCTCAGATTCATATCTCGTGTTTTTGGTCCAAGAGGAGGAATGCTTCTAACTCTCAAATGAAACCATATCTCCACTCCGCTCTTTGAAGAAGTGTTTTCCGTTCACCTCCACCATTGTCTTGGAAGAGTTTTCTTTTTTTACATGTCGGAAGTGACGGATTCGGGTGCCTCCATGACCCCACTGGATATACCCGGGCTGATTTGGATCACAACTTCTCTCCGATCACTACGATCCGATTGGATGATACTAATTATCTCTCGTGGTCTCGTTTCATTACCTTAGCCTTAAAGAGTCGTCGTCTCTTTGGCTATATCAGCGGTGCCACCAGTGCTCTGACTAAGGACTCTGCAACTTTGTCTCAACGGGAGTCAGAAAACTCTCTTGTTATGTCCTGACTCACGAATTCCATGCAGGAATCAATTGCCCGCAACTACCTTTTTCTCGACACTGCTGTTGATATCTGGAAATGTGGTAAGGCTACCTATTCCAGGAAAGGGAATGCTGCCCAGATCTAGCAGCTGCGTCGCAAGATCGTTCTTCTTCGCCAGGGCGACCTCCCTCCTTCGGCTTACTATCTTGAGTTTACTCAACTCTATTAGGAGTACGACCACTTTGACTCTCTCGTCATGGTCTGTATTGCAGATGAACTCTCACTACGGGCTCACGTGGACCGAAATCGGGTGTTTGAGTTTTTACATGGGTTGCATAGAGATTTTGATCAGATTACAGTCCAGATATTGGGACGTGTCCCTATTTCTTCGCTTCCTGAGGTTTACAACATTGTTCAACAGGAGTTTGACCGCCGACAGTCTTGGAATACCACCGCTATTACCGAGGGATCATCTTTGGTTGCTCATCAGCCCTTTTTTGGAGGTCGCGGTTCTCGTGATTTCAAGCCTAAACCTACATATAAGGACTATCTTACTTGCGATTATTGTGACAAATCTCGTCATACCCAGGATACCTGCTTCAGTCTACATGCTTTCCTCATCCCAGGGGGCTTGTCATCACTTGGTGGCCACGACCGTGGTAGAAATCCAGGGAGAACCTATCACTCTGCTCATCTGACCGAGATTCTCGAGAGTAGTTCACCAGGAGTTCTTTGCCCTACTCCTACTTCTCAGTCCTCCCCTTTTTCTGTTGAAGAGATGTTGGCCCTTTGTCGCAAGATGCTTGGCCTTACTATAGAGCCTGCCACTTCCTCCACTGCTCTTGCCCACACCGGTACTCCAAGTGCCCATTCTGCTACTACTCGCCCTTCTACTCATTGGATTATCGATTTCGGAGCCACTGATCACATGATTGAATCAGCTTCAGGTTTTGTGTCATATTCTCCTCTTTCTGGCCGAGATAAAGTGAACATTGTTGATGGATCCTTCTCCTTCATTGCTGGAAACGGATCCATCCCTTGTTCTTCTCTCACTTTATCTTTTGTGCTTCATGTTCCAAATTTCACCTGTAGTTTGCGTTTTGTGAGTCATTTGACTAATTCTCTTCAATGCTCAATTACTTCTTTCCTTCTCATTGTGCTTTTCAGGATCTGAAGACGGAGAAGGTGATTGACTCTGGTACCATGCAGGATGGTCTGTATGTGTTTGAATCCTCCACTGGGTCTCCTCCTCCGCAAGCTCTCCACATGCCGCAGACTTCTGACTTGCTCACCTGACATCGTCGTCTTGGTCATCCTCTGTTGCTACCATGCAACGTTTATTTCCTGATTTTTCTTCTGTGTTTTAAAAACTTTGTTTGTGATGTATGTGTTGTTGTTAAACATCACCGTAATCTTGTTCATCATGTTTCTTTACCTAGTACTATCCCGTTTCATATCGTTCATATTGATATTTGTGGGCCATGCCCCGTTGCTTCAATTTCTGGCTGTCATTGGTTTATTACTTTTATTGATTGCTTCTCTCGCACGACGTGAGTTTATTTGATGAAAAATAAAAAAGAAGTTTTTTCAATTTTTCAAACCTTTCACAAAATGGTTTTTACTCAATTCTCTGTTACTATCAAAATTCTTCGCAGCGATAATGGTCGGGAGTATGTCAACTCCCCCTTTGCCCACTATCTCTCCAATCATGGCATTCTCCATTAAACATCATGTGTTCACTCCCCTTCTCAAAATAGGGTCGCTGAGCGCAAAAACCGCCACCTCTTGGAAGTTGCTCGGTGTTTACTTTTCTCTATGAATCTCCCTAAGTTCTATTGGGGTGATGTTGTTCTCACTGCTGCCCACCTTATCAACCACTTGCCATCTCAGGTTTTGGGCCTTCAAACCCCTCTTCTCACCTTAGGGGTTACCCCGACTTCTCTTCAACCGAAATTGTTTAGTTGTGTTTGCTTTGCTCACGTTCATTTTCCAGGTCGGTCTAAGCTTGACCCATGTGCTCTCTGATGTGTATTCCTTGGATATTCGCCTACTCGGAAGGGGTATAAGTGTTATCATCCCCCAACTAAGCGGATATTTGTCACGACGGATATTACATTTCATGAATCTGACCCTTATTATGTGACCTCACTTCAGGGGGATCCTATACCTACGGAAGAAGTGCGCTCCCCTACTATCTCCTTACCGATCCCTCCTCCATTCTTCATTCCTCCATGCACTTTGCCTAATAGTGGGACTCTCAATCAGGGGGAGTCTCCTCGTAAAGAACAAGAATTACAGGTATACATCAGACGGAGTAAAGGTCCTAACATACAGGCTAATCCCACGCTACCAGTCTCAGTCCCAACTTCGTCGTCAAACTTCTTTGAATTCCCCATTGCCCTTCGTAAAGGTATCAGATCTTGCACCCAACATCCCTTATCTCATTATGTTTCTTACGACGGTCTAACTCCTTCACATAGAGTACCTGGGGCGTGCAGCTAGCCAAACCGTCCAAGGAATCCCGGGAGCATTTTCTGGAGTCGAACACGCCTTTAATCATAAATTGTGAGTACACGCCCTGGGTACACGATGTATACTTGGGCGTGTACTGGCTCCTACTGTAACCATCACGGCGCGCCCGAGGATCCATCTACTGCTATTGAGGTGACATGCTCTGGGAACACGACGTGTACCAGGGGCGTGTAATATTAAAGCTGAGCTATCCAATCAACACGGTGTGCTTGAAATCTGCTTCTGAAATTGAAGGTTGCACGCCCATGGTACACGACGTGTACCTAGGGCATGTAATTTTAACTTTGCACTTTTGGTTCACACGGCCTGTTAGCAGGGCGGGAATTGGAATCTGCTGAACACGCCCTGAGTACACGGTGTATACCTGGGGCGTGTAATTTTAACTTTGCTCTTTTGGTTCACACAGCTTGTTAGCTGGGCGAGAATTGGAATCTGTCGAAGATGCCCTGAGTACACGACGTGTAACTTTAAAGATCGCGGCTCTGGTCTACACTGGTTGCTGGAGGGCGTGAACTAAATATCTACGGTCCCGGGGCGTGTACTTCGTAACTTTTTGGGATCTGCTCCAAATCTCCTCCAAAGCACTGCCATCTGATTCATAATTAATTTGTTGTCTCCAATGGACCTGAAACTAATGAAATGTATCAATTAAACATTAAAATGTACGAAAACAAGCTAATTTACTTTAATTTAGTAAATAAAAGTATGGTTATAGTATATATAATATATACGCAGTATCAATGCCTGCTCCAACATTGTATATATTGACCTATCCTTGCAAAGCCTTCTTCGCATGGTGCATCTCGAACCTGAAACTGTTACTCCGGTCCCACGCGGCATACCAACACGTTCAAGTGTTGGGGACAATCATATCAGTGCCATAACAAACTAGCACGTCCAAGTGACGCAGGGTAAAGTCCTAAGAGAACTGTTTGCCCGGAAGTCTGCGACCTCTCCTCTCCAGCCAGAATGATCCTTCCCAGCGGTCTCAGCTTTCGGAGACCGCCCAGACCGCCAGCCTCTGCTCCAGTTTTCTCGTCTAAGGCCCGTGCGGTCAGGATCTGCTGAGACCGCCAGACCGGGCGGTCTGGTCCCTTTTTCTCTTTTTGTTATTAGCACCTCTTACCACTGCCTCGACTCTCTTGTATCCCGGGCAGCCCGTAATTTTTGGATCTGCCCGTTTGGGCAGCCTCCGCGTCTATAAATAGAGGGGTAGGGGTACCTGAAAAGAGACTTTTGCTTCGAGACTCCAGCTTACAACCTGTGTAAGCGGTCTCGAATTCTGTCACTTTTCTACCTCTTCCTCTGGCCTGTTCTGGACTTTCACCCTGTAATCCTCTTTTGAGATTAACTGAAACAGTTTTTCCCGTCAGAGGTCTCTCCTCTGGCATCTTCTGTCTCAAGTAACCTGCACTTCACAGTTCCCTCATCCCTTTTCTATTTGGTTTTGGAGGTTCAATTTTTGTACCAACAAGAACTAAGGCAAATGCAGACGCAATCTCCAACGACAATAAACTTGCAATAAAGTACTTATAAAATCACTTCCTTTTGATTTGCCATCGAAAATAAAAGCATGTAAATTAAGGATGCAAGAGAGGAGTACTAACGCGAGAGTGGTGTTGGTGACCAGAGGAGTTTTCCGGGGATTGACGGAAAACTGAAAATGGAGGAAATGGAGGGGATTCACCGGAGATGGTCGGAGTAGGTTTCCGGTGATCGCCGGGGGCAGATATAAGGGAATTGTTTTGAAATTTAGTGGTAGGGTGTTGGGGAAGTCGCTCCACGGCAAAGGGAGAGGGTTCATTGGTTGGCAATGAGGTGTGTGTGTGTGTGGGGGGGGGGGGGGGGCTGAGGGGAGGCCGACTGCTTGGAGGAAGATGGAAGGTGGAATGGGCTGATAGGGGCGGTCGGCAGTGGGATGGGGAATTAGGATGGGGTCGACTGTTGCGAATGTTGATGGAGGGGAATTGGGGAGGGTCGACAATTGGTTGGGGAATTAAGATGGGGGTCAGCTGGTCGGAATGTTGCTGGAGGGGAATTGGGGGAGGTATCAGGTTCACGACGAGGGGAAGGGAAGGGATCCAGGCTTCACACCCGGGACTCGGCTTCGACACCGAAATGACCAAAGATTAGGCTTCAACACTCCAATCTTCAATACCCCTAAATGAGAGTCATCACCCTCAATATATAGACACTAAGGGGGACAACGAACGGTCATGATTCGCCGATCATTGCGATCCCCAAATTAAATAAAATACAACTCAAAATAAAAAAAATATAAAGAACAACTAATGCTAAGATCGGCGATCCGCTCATGATGAGCGGTCCTGATCATCACTGTGCCCGAGGTCGGTTTCTCCCCATCACCAAGTGTTGAGGAAAATTACGTCGGTCCCACAGCAACCCACATTCACAATCACAAGCATGTCCTTATGTAAGAATGCTAAATTATCTAGCCCATCACACGACAAAAAGGGATGATCACGCCCATCCACGAAGGCACAGTGCTTCATGCAGAGGGAACAGTCTCGTCGGTTCCACATCAATCAGGCCTACTACACCCTCAGGGTGAAGGTACGACCATTCTCATAAGGTCCTACAAGACCATCAAAAATCCATCAATCAATCATATATACGGACATTTACGCCCATGCTTGCATATCATATTGGAGTTATTATTATCGTTGTATTTTATATGTTCTGTAAATATCGTGTATGGTTTTTAGGCATGATTGTAAATATTCGACTTTGAGATATATTTATATGCTAGGTCTCCACATTGGAGATCAAAACTTTCTCATTTTCAGAACATCAAGGGTAGTACCATATAGTGTAAGGTAACCCAATCAATTCCATACACTATGCCAATAAAGGTCTCGGCATATTCCTCAACCTACCAAATGCATCACATGACTAACTGTCGTGACTAATCTTTAATCCTCAACAACACGGTTTATCATCCAACAGAGCGCCAATCAAAAGATTATAGCCAAAGGCTCAAAAAGTTTACCAAAGCATTGCGGTAGTCACAAATCTACGCTATTGGTAGCATTACAAATCATATCCGCCCATAACACAGTATTGGCAATCCACTACGGGAATCTTCGAATCCATTTTCAGCAGAGTTCTTCTTTATGATTATAATCTCCATGTCTGCTATTCATGGTATTGCATTCCACTACAAGGAATCTATTACAGATCAGAGATATTACTCATGATTATAAATTCACAACCACTAACCATTGTATTAACATTCCATTATTTAGGATCTATTTCATAATGGAGTCATTTTTCGCTATCCTAAGTCCATATCCATTATTGTCATGGTGCTCACATTTCTCTACTGGGAATCTATACCAAAATTGGAGTTATTTCTTAGAAGTCACAAATCTTATGGTGGATTCTCACGGTTACGAGCACATACCCGATTTCAATCCTACAAGTGAACACATTAAATGATTAACGAATAATTATCTGATAGCGCATCTATCCGTACATGATTCGTCAAATAACATCACCGGTAGGGTCTTTCGACTAACCCGATTTCATACAAAACACCATAATGCTTGGAATCAAGTATCAAGCTCATGCAACTACTTCTGACGAGGACGCAATCTCACACCTCGTTGCTTCAAGGAGCTATGACTCTCTTCATTCTACTAATTAGAGAGAATGAGGTACCATAAGCACACAAGGCATAAAGCATGCAAAAAATGAGCCCTTAGACCCAGGGAGAAGAGAATCGTTACCTTCGTCCCTTCCTTTCGGGCCATGAAAATCTCAAGAAAAGGGATGGAGGATGCTCACGAGAGGATTCTCTACGCAACCACGAAGACGGTGATCGGAGCTCCCAAGCTTCGGCTATGACGGATTTTCCATGAGGAACCTTGGTTTTCCTCCTCTTCTTCTTTACCTTCTCCAATCGAGATAAGACGATATAATGATGTAATTGTCTGGCACACACAATATCAGAAGTATTGTCCGCTTTGGTACATCTTAACCCTTACTGAGCTGAACAACACAGTTTTGCTCTTCTCCATAGGTGGCCTATTAGCACTTCCCATAATGTCAGCCATCCCAGGACTGCTCGCACCGGAGCATGCTTAACTATGAAGTTTCCAGCATAATTCCACCACTTGCTCCGAAAAGGCACCTCTGATATTTGAGGATCTGAATGATTACTTATGTCCAACAACTTTCCCTCCAGTTCTGATGTGAGATTCGGTTCGTTCATGTATCTCCTTTCACCTAGAAGTATGCCATCCTAGAAGCCTACCAGGAACTGCATTGCTAGCGCTTCACTGCCCCCAAAGCACTCCCCCTCATCAGACTGCCCTCATCAGATTCAAGATATTACAGGCCTACCAACCTCCACTTGGTTCGTCCTTGAACTACACATTGTACTGCAGGAGCGCTGACTCTGATACCATTTGTAATGGCCCGACCCACACAATATCAGATGCATTATCCATCCCAACCCATACTGAGTTGAACCACACGATTTTTGCACTTTTCTATATGGCATATGAGCACTTCATAAGAGGTCACCCATCTCAGTGCTACTCCCACCGAAGCAGGCTTAACTATGGAGTTTCAAATACAACTCCATCAATTGCTCTGAAAAGACGTCTCTAATATTTGAGAATTTGAATAATTACTTAAGCCATCAACTTTCCCTCCAATTCTGATGTAAGATTAGGTTCATTCCTACACTTCCTCTCACCTAGAAGTATGTCTTTCTAGAATCCTTCCAAGAGTTGCTTTGCATTGGATTTACTTCCCCCAAAGCACTTTCCGCGTCCATCGAATTTAGGATATTACAAATGAGTGGCCAAATCCTCAATTGGAGGTTTTAAGGTGTTAAGGAGAGATCTAAAGATTCGCGGCTTATAATAGAGATCGTAAAGTCATTTTCCCTCGAGCGCACGTGAGTGTGCCAGAGCACATATGCGTGCAGTCCTCGATTTCCAGAAACAAAATCCCTATTATGGGGCATGCGTCCAACGCATGGGCATGCACCCTAATGCGTGTATTCTTATAGTGTTTTCACCTTGCATTTCTTATCTTTTTCATCAGTTTATGTGCTAGATGTGTGTGGTTAATGTTCATATTTAAATTTATTATGCATTTAGACTGTTCGGATGTATTCTTGCTGCAGGTGTGGATTTTTTGCGTGTTTGGGGGACGTTATGTTCAATTTGACTTACGCACGCCCGTGCGTAATTTTTGCACGCGCGCGCGGCTCTTTTCCCATTGACATAGCCAGTTTTCTGTCATTTCAATTTGCGTGTGCGGTCTTTCGCATGCGCATGCACGCACATGCAAATGCACGTGTGCGGTCATTTTTCCTAATTCTAGCAAGTTTGGGTCGTTCCGAATATGCACACGTGAAAATGCGCGTGCGCTGTTGAAACCAGTTTCCCGGCTTCAGCGTTCGAAAGGGGGTTGCGACTAACCCTTACTTGACCTAAGCCTAGACCCTTGACCGGTTACTAGGAACTGAAAGACCCTGCCCTTGAAGAACACTTGAATCTAGAAAACGAACCCCTTAAGCTTCAGCGAGGAGGTCCCACCACATACCCGGAAGATCTTAGAGCGCTTCCCCTCCCAAGCCAATGCTGAGCCTGGGCACCTTGGAGGGCACTAAGGATCACCTCACCGTCCACCTTACATGACAAGGGGAAGGGGAGGGGTAGTGCTTGCTCACAACGCACACGCGAGGGAGGGGGGTAGTGACCAACCCTTCCCAAGGTGCTCATGGGGGTCTATTTATAGACTTTCCCAAAAATGGACTGCGGATAGCAAAAATCCCGCTACCCGCAGTCCAACCATGACCGCCATCGATCACGCCTGAGGGGGGGCGAGTCGGACTCGAAGTGCCCACCCCCTCCCTCATGGGAGGTCATACCGACCTCCCCACCCATACCGGGCGAGTGGGAGGCCTCTCCCACTCGCCCCCTAAGGGGGCGGCGAGTGGGAGGTCCCATCCCACTCGGCCGGCGAGTGGGAGCAGCCCTCCCACTCGGCCGGCGAGTGGGAGGCCCCCTCCCACTCGGCCGGCGAGTGGGAGCAGCCCTCCCACTCGGCCGGCGAGTGGGAGGCCCCCTCCCACTCGGCCGGCGAGTGGGAGCAGCCCTCCCACTCGCCCGGCGAGTGGGAGGCCCCCTCCCACTCGCCCGGCGAGTGGGAGAGCTGCTCCCACTCGCCCGGTGAGTGGGAGCACTCCTCCCACTCCCCTCGCAAATGGCCTGAGTGGGAGGATTTCTCCTACCCACCCAAGGGAGCCGGGGTAGCGGGTGCTTCCTCCGTCTCTCCCGCGGCCTCTTCTTGCCTTGATCGGTTTCGACCGTCTCGACCACCTTGAATTGTCTTGGTCTCGTCCGGGTCGGGTCACACCGACTCGGGAAATATGAGGGTTGTACACAATCCCCGCTCTTTGCGAGCTTGTCCCAAGCTCGGAAAGAAAGTCCAACCCACCTATTTGACGAGTAGGTGGGACCTTAGGGGAATCCATGAAAGGATCCGTCATCGGGGAACCTCTGCCAAGCCTTTCGGTTGATCCTGACTTGAGACGGAAGGTGAACCTTTCTCCACTAAAGAACCCTCCTATGGGCCGAGCCCAACTGGAGGTGGAGAAAGCTCAACACCTTGGGTCGGATTAACCTCGACCTGAGGTGGAGAAAAAACTCAGCACCTCTAGTCGAGCCGAACTCGACCTTAGGTGGGAGGAAAACCTTTCTCCACTTAAGAACCCTCCTATGGGCCGAGCCCAACTGGAGGTCGAGAAAGCTCAACATCTTGGGTCGGATTAACCTCGACCTGAGGTGGAGGAAAAACTCAGCACCTCTAGTCGAGCCGAACTCGACCTGAGGTGGGAGGAAAACCTTTCTCCACTTAAGAACCCTCCTATGGGCCGAGCCCAACTGGAGGTGGAGAAAGCTCAACACCTTGGGTCGGAGTAACCTTGACCTGAGGTGGAGGAAAAACTCAGCACCTCTAGTCGAGCCGAGCTCGACCTGAGGTGGGAGGAAAACCTTTCTCCACTTAAGAACCCTCCTATGGGCCGAGCCCAACTGGAGGTGGAGAAAGCTCAACACCTTGGGTCGGATTAACCTCGACCTGAGGTGGAGGAAAAACTCAGCACCTCTAGTCGAGCCGAGCTCGACCTGAGGTGGGAGGAAAACCTTTCTCCACTAAAGAACCCTCCTATGGGCCGAGCCCAACTGGAGGTGGAGAAAGCTCAACACCTTGGGTCGGATTAACCTCGACCTGAGGTGGAGGAAACTCCACACCTAACAGGGAGCCGAGCTCACCTGGAGGTGGAAGAACTCAACACCTAACAGGGAGCGGAGCTCACATGGAGGTGGAGGAAACTCCACACCTAACAGGGAACCGAGCTCACCTGGAGGTGGAAGAACTCAACACCTAACAGGGAGCCGAGCTCACCTGGAGGTGGAGGAAACTCCACACCTAACAGGGAGCCGAGCTCACCTGGAGGTGGAAGAACTCAACACCTAACAGGGAGCCGAGCTCACCTGGAGGTGGAGGAAACTCCACACCTAACAGGGAGCCGAGCTCACCTGGAGGTGGAAGAACTCAACACCTAACAGGGAGCGGAACTCACCTGGAGGTGGAGGAAACTCCACACCTAACATGGAGCCGAGCTCACCTGGAGGTGGAAGAACTCAACACCTAACAGGGAGCCGAGCTCACCTGGAGGTGGAGGAAACTCCACACCTAACAGGGAGCCGAGCTCACCTGGAGGTGGAAGAACTCAACACCTAACAGGGAGCCGAGCTCACCTGGAGGTGGAGGAAACTCCACACCTAACAAGGAGCCAAGCTCACCTGGAGGTGGAAGAACTCAACACCTAACAGGGAGCCGAGCTCACCTGGAGGTGGAGGAAACTCCACACCTAACAGGAAGCCGAGCTCACCTGGAGGTGGAAGAAACTCCACACCTAACAGGGAGCCGAGCTCACCTGGAGGGGGAGGGAACTCCACGCCTTCCAAATCTGACTGGAGGTGGAAGTGCCCATCTAGGTCCTGGGAGTCTTAGCTCAACCGGGGTGGAGGGACTCAACGCACTCCTGATCTAACTGGAGGTGGTAGTGCCCATCTAGGTCCTGGGAGTCTTAGCTCAACCGGGGTGGAGGGACTCAACGCACTCCTGATCTAACTGGAGGTGGTAGTACCCATCCAGGTCCTGGGAGTCTTAGCTCAACCGGGGTGGAGGGACTCAACGCACTCCTGATCTAACTGGAGGTGGTAGTGCCCATCCAGGTCCTGGGCGTCTTAGCTCAACCGGGGTGGAGGGACTCAACGCACTCCTGATCTTACTGGAGGTGGTAGTGCTCATCCAGGTCCTGGGAGTCTTAGCTCAACCGGGGTGGAGGGACTCAACGCACTCCTGATCTAACTGGAGTTGGTAGTGCCCATCCAGGTCCTGGGAGTCTTAGCTCAACCGGGGTGGAGGGACTCAACGCACTCCTGATCTAACTGGAGGTGGTAGTGCCCATCCAGGTCCTGGGAGTCTTAGCTCAACCGGGGTGGAGGGACTCAACGCACTCCTGATCTAACTGGAGGTGGTAGTACCCATCCAGGTCCTGGGAGTCTTAGCTCAACCGGGGTGGAGGGACTCAACGCACTCCTAGTCCCTTTACCGATTGGAGGTGGAAGTACCCATCCGCGTCCTTGGTGCTTACCTTCACCTGGAGGCAGAGGAGCTCAACACCTTCTCAATCGGTTGTTGGACCGCGAGTCGACCTGACGAGTCCCCCATCTACCGGCATGACTGAGCCCGACGGGGGATCTCCAGTCAGGGATCTTAGATCGGGGTATTACCCCAGAACCCTTTTTCATTCCTAGTTCGTCTATTACAACTTCACTACCCTACGCCCTTGCAGGGCACTTTATTACACCTCGCCCTTCTTGGGCACTTCACTTACATCTCTCCCTTCCTGGGCACTTCACTTACATCTCGCCCTTCTTGGGCACTTCACTTACATCTCGCCCTTCCTGGGCACTTCACTTGGCCGCACGCTTCTTGGTCATCTTCTTCGCCACTTCTTCCGTCTCCGCAACTCCTTCTTGGCCCTTCCAGGTGAAGTTACTCCCCCCTGGTTGGACGGGGGCGTTCTTATTGCCTCTCTGTCGGTGGTGTCGAGCACTGGATCCCTTTGCTGAACTCATCGACGTCGCCCTTCTTCACATACTCGCATGCCGGAGGCGAGTCTCCCAACTCGTCGTTTCCAGCCATGAGACATGGCTCAGAGCTTTCCGAACTAGTCGCTTCCACGCTCACCGCACCAGAATGTTGAAACCAGTTTCCCGGCTTCAGCGTTCGAAAGGGGGTTGCGACTAACCCTTACTTGACCTAAGCCTAGACCCTTGACCGGTTACTAGGAACTGAAAGACCCTGCCCTTGAAGAACACTTGAATCTAGAAAACGAACCCCTTAAGCTTCAGCGAGGAGGTCCCACCACATACCCGGAAGATCTTAGAGCGCTTCCCCTCCCAAGCCAATGCTGAGCCTGGGCACCTTGGAGGGCACTAAGGATCACCTCACCGTCCACCTTACATGACAAGGGGAAGGGGAGGGGTAGTGCTTGCACACAACGCACACGCGAGGGAGGGGGGTAGTAACAAACCCTTCCCAAGGTGCCCATGGGGGTCTATTTATAGACTTTCCCAAAAATGGACTGCGGATAGCAAAAATCCCGCTACCCGCAGTCCAACCATGACCGCCATCGATCACGCCTGAGGGGGGGCGAGTGGGACTCGAAGTGCCCACCCCCTCCCTCATGGGAGGTCATACCGACCTCCCCACCCATACCGGGCGAGTGGGAGGCCTCTCCCACTCGCCCCCTAAGGGGGCGGCGAGTGGGAGGTCCCATCCCACTCGGCCGGCGAGTGGGAGCAGCCCTCCCACTTGGCCGGCGAGTGGGAGGCCCCCTCCCACTCGGCCGGCGAGTGGGAGCAGCCCTCCCACTCGGCCGGCGAGTGGGAGGCCCCCTCCCACTCGGCCGGCGAGTGGGAGGCCCCCTCCCACTCGGCCGGCGAGTGGGAGCAGCCCTCCCACTCGCCCGGCGAGTGGGAGGCCCCCTCCCACTCGCCCGGCGAGTGGGAGAGCCCCCTCCCACTCGCCCGGTGAGTGGGAGCACTCCTCCCACCCCCCTCGCAAATGGCCTGAGTGGGAGGATTTCTCCTACCCACCCAAGGGAGCCGGGGTAGCGGGTGCTTCCTCCGTCTCTCCCGCGGCCTCTTCTTGCCTTGATCGGTTTCGACCGTCTCGACCACCTTGAATTGTCTTGGTCTCGTCCGGGTCGGGTCACACCGACTCGGGAAATATGAGGGTTGTACATGCGCGACCTGGGCGCCCAATTTTCTTAAGCTGTTTAATTCACACATGCGCGTGCGCTCTGTTTTTCTATATAGTTCTTGCTCGCAATTTCAGCCGAATCGACCGTCTGGGGAGCGCCGTTTTAGGTCATTTTTCGTCCAGAGCTCTTAGGGTTCGTCCCTAAGCCATCTCCTACCTCCCGAGTGAAGAAGCGACTAGGGGGAGGTGACAGCTTCTCCCGTATCGTGGAAGCAGCCAACGAGGAAGAGGAAGAGCTGGTGGACCAAGCCGGGCTCCCCTTCGAATCCGAGGAAGAGCCTCCCGTTCTCTCCGCACCAAAGGGTGGTAATATGTATCTCTCTATTCTCTTTTAAGAACCTTGTATTCTATATCGAAGTGTTCTCTAAAGCGTTTATATACTATGACCATTGAGCATAGACGCTCATAGGTTCACTCTTAGTTGTGGATGGTATGAATTTATGTTTGTTTTTCTTATTTTGATGATATTGTTGTCTTGTGATTTTGATGATATTGTGATTGTTGTTGGTTTTGCATTAGTGAGGCTATGATTAAAGATAGGGCGCAATGGCGACAAAGGATCCATATAGCCGACCCCACTATGGTGGGATAAAGGTTTGAGTGTTGTTGTTGTGATTGTTGTTGGTTTTGCGATTGTGGGGCTTGTTGCGTCTTCGTTGAGCTAGAAGCGAACAAGCGAGCGAGAAGAGGTGAAGGCTACCCTCATTGTGAGAGTGTGAGGGAAGCAGAGGTAGGCGACCCGCGGAGGTGCGAAGCGGTGCTTACGACACACGCGTTAATTTAATTTTATTTCTTTGCATTAGTTGATAGCAAACCCCCCAGATTTCCAATAAAAACACCGACCAAGACTTCAATCTCAAGTCTTTCTCGAATGTGAACTCCACACCGCCGTGTTTCGCGAGATTCGATACTTCGGGATTTACTCTTCGTTTTATATTACTTGAACGATTGGTACTCTTGCCATGACGCATCAAGTTTTTGGCGTCACAAGTGTGATTTTTCTTAAGAGGAAGGTTAGAGATAGAAGCGTTTTTCATTTGTATATCTCATTTCTTTTAATTTTATTTTATGCTGTTGTTTTCTTTCAATCACCTGTTACTATTGTATAGTTTGATCCATGATTTTTAGATTTATGCATATTGAGTTCTTAGAATTATTTGTGTTGAATAATGATGCACACTCCGCAACAGTGCAAATGGTGCGGGAGTAGTTACCATTGTAGTGAGGTTTGTTATACGGAAAACTGTGGTTATAATGATCAAGGCTCATCCCATGGAGAATCAACCTCTTTTGGCTCTTCATATGGTGTGCCTAATCATTATACATACGCTGACCCACGACAGGCATTGTCACAACCCAGAGTTTGGATCTCTTCTATGTCCAGACCTACGGGTAAACGATGCTTGTTCTATCAAATCACAGATCATGTGGTGAAGGATTGTGAAAAATTTAAATGACATGGAGGAAGATGATAAGCCTGTGCTTATGGTCGTTCCTCCTCTTTCTGTTTTCACTTCTTCTTCGGTTGCCGGCGATGCATCCATTAGCCCCCCAAGTTCTCTTGGGAGTCTATTGGATACATCAATGTGCAAACCCATTGATCTATGTACTGAATGACACGGTGAAGCATTTTTTCCCCATTAGCCTCCCCACCTCTTTTGGATTCAACCTGGGTGGATAAAATTAACCTATTGTAGATCCTCCTAATTCTTTGAATTTTAACATGCATGTATCTATTAATTCTTTGGTTGAGATTGAATGGGAGGAGGGAGATAAGGATTCCGTGTCTACAATATGGTGTTCTAAATGTGGAAGGAAAAAACACATCGCCACGGTGTGTTTTTTGAAAAATCTAACTTGGTTGAAGAAGAGTTTGGGATATGATTCCACTCTTTTCAGTAAGTCTCCCACTAGTATGGTAACTCATATGGTGAGGGAGCATGAAATGGTGAAATCTCCAAAAGCTTCTTCTTCTGAGTGGGATGCATTCATGCCAGCATGCTTCATTGTGACGCTTGTCGTGCAGGAAGAAGCAACCACCATTGAAGGGAACCCTCCCCTTCATTTGTGGAAACTCCCTCTTGCCCGACCTTTAGTGGCATGGGTTCTTTTTCTGAACCTCCCTCTGCAATTCCTCTCACCATACTTGTTTCAGCCATGCCTATCTTGGAAACCACCCCGGTATAGTATCGCCTAGCTCTTCCAAGCCCAGTGCAGGTAGAAGCAACCACCGGTGAAGGGGACTCCCCTTTGCTTGTTGATGCTTCTTCCTACACCGACCTTAGTCTGCAGGATCCTATAGTGGGGGAAATTTCCCTCGTTTCCACCGATGTTATCATTACGGATCCACTCGTCGGGGAGTATCTCGTTGTCGATAACATCCCCTCTTTTGATATGGAAGATGATGAGGTGGAGCCTCCTTCTCCCACTACTCTTACTCATCAGACTCCTTATTTTTTGTTTTATGACATTGCTACTTCCCCTGTGCAGGATGAGGTGAAGGAGCTTGAGATGTCTCCTGTTTCTAATCCTTTTTCTTTGCAAGAACACGGTAGCATACTAATGGACCAGGCCATCATCAACGATTTTCAAGCCGTGGAGGAGAATTTTCTCCTCCACCTTTTTCATTTTGTATCCCCTACCTGCAACACGCAGGTATTACTATTCAGGTAGAAGAGTAATTGCCTTATCTCTGTATCGGTACTCGTTACCGACACGAATATTAAGGGAGTTACCTGTTCATTTTTGTTTTTCATCTCCATTAAGCTAGAATTTTATTTCTGCTAGAATAAGTCGTACCGTGGAAATAATAAACTCAGTAATTATCTTTAATTTCTCTTTTTAAAGTTTGAGATTTTTAGTTCTTATTAAATTAGTTAAAAATAGTTAAATTTGTTAAATAAATAGTCATACAAATTTGATCTATGTTTTCTTGTGAGTATTCATATTCTTACTATGTGTGTCACTGCTGTTTCGGGATCGTTTCGGAGGCCTGAACAAATTTTACCTGGCGCACGCATATGCGTTATTTTCGCACTCTAGTGCGGATTTTATTGCTACCACACGTGCACACGCGGAAATGATCCGCACGCGCATGCGGCCTGGACCATATTAGGGTAAGCCGAGCCATTTTCTTCATTCCGCCCAGCACACGCACGATCCTTTCTTCATGATCGTGCTCGCCGCCTCCTTGTTGCCGCGTGTGCTCCTCCCTTCTCTCTGTTGGCCGCCTCTTTTCTCACCGGAGGTAGCCAAGGTACGGTCCTCTACTTCCACCCTTTGGTAAATCCTCCATTTCTGCTTAGTTTTCACTTGAAAAATTTTGCCCTAAATGTTTCTCCTTCCTTCCTTGCAATCTGTGTCCACCATGAAAAAGGTTTTTGGAAGGAAGAAAAGGAGGTGGTCTCAAAGTGAAGGCGAGCTGAGGATGAAGCTTTGGCGTCTCGCCGTGACGCAGAGGCACGGTTCGCAATGCTCACTTTCGAGGATCCTGAAATGCGTCGTTGTTTCCGCCGCCTCCGTGATAGAGAGTTCGTAAGGCACCGTTATATTGGGTGGGAAGTCTTCCGAGCTCTCCCTTTACGATCGCAGGTTGAGGCAGTGGTAATGCATAGCGGGTGGAACGAGCTGCTGAGCATTGTCGACCGCGGCTACTTCGAGCTGACGCTCGAATTTCTCTCTTCGCTCTTTCTCGCTCCGACGATAGCGGAACAACCCCATGCTCCCACCACCTCTTTCCGCCTCATGAGTGTTCCCTATCGGCTGAGCGTCGTTAAGTTTACTCTCCATCTACGGCTTTTTCCCACCGAGTTCGTAAACTCCGCAGGATTTTTGGTTTTACCTCCCGGGTTTCTCCCTGGTGTCTCCCACCGAGAGTACTGGAAGGGGATCAAAGGAGGACATGTGGAGTATGAGGCACGTCGGGCCAAGGCTACTTATCTGGTGCGGCACGAGCTTCGTTACGTGCACCATGTCCTGAGCCATATTATAGCTGCGTGGGGCCTGAGCACCCACATTATCGGCCGGCAGGAGCTGTTGTACCTATATAACATGGATCGCCTTGTCCCGTTAAATATGGGGGTGATGGTCGCACAGTTCTTACTCCACCAGGCGACGAAAAGCCACATAAAGAAGATTTCAGGGTCGCAGTTTATCAAGAAGCTGGTCTACTCCATGAAATTGACACTACGCATTGTTGGAAAATCATTCTACTTGATTATTACTAGACTTGATATTTTCTTTATTGATGACCTAGTTAGCCAATTTATGCAGGCTTAAGATTTATCGTTATGAAACTGCCTTTCGGATTCTCAATTACCTCAAAAAGGATCCAGAGAATAGTATTATGTTGGAATATTTTCTTCTATATTCCTATATTAATATACAAAATGTATATTTTCGTTTTTAAAACTTTTACAGAAACAGCAGATATATAAAAATATATAAACATCAATATCAATAATTTTGCATGAAGGAGGTGAGAAATAAAAGAGAGGAAATATAGATAAGAATCGAGCCTGGGTAAGGCGATCACTGCCCTAAAGAAGTTGCAACACCCTACGGCAGGGCTTTCAACCGATGTTCACTCCTCCAAGGTACAACACCCGGCTAGATCCCGAAACAACGATGTGCGCGGACACCGAAGAAGCACAGAGCACCCGAACAACCACTTGATGAAGCAAATGTAAAGAAAAGGAATCACGTAGAAGATCGTCAAAACAGAGATAGCAGAAGAGCATATGAGAGCGATCGTTCTTTCTGAGAAGAACGACAATATATAAAGACAGAAAATCGCCGGAAAAGGAGGATCTGAAAACGGCAATATTAAAACCATAATAAGTATTGACGGTTATAATTGGAAGGATCATAATCGGGAAGATAAACGTTGAATATTTCCAACGTAAATAATGGCGAGAAATACGCGTAGAAAAGCGGTTAAGAAAACACGTAAATCGGCAGAACGCGTTGAATTCAATTCGACGTTGCGTCGATATCATATCGACACAAGTCGACGCAGGACTTATCGACGCAAGCGTCGAGTTCTATCGACGCAGGTCCATTCGACGCAGGTCGGGTGCGTCGAATTCTATTCGACGCCACTCCAACTTCAGCTGGCTTAACGACGCATCGAAATCTATTCGACGCAGCTCTGATTTCTAATCGACGCAACTCCGAGTAAAAGCTCTGAAACTATTTTGTACAAAAAATATTCAATTCAATTATTCCCCAAATCCCAAATCCCAAATCCCAAATCCAAATCCGGATCCGGTCCGGTGCGGTGCGTGCGTGCGCGCGCGCGTGTGGTTCATAGTTTCTCCTTATGTTCTTTTGAACAAATAAGAAGGTGTGAATTTCTTTATATACACTTAAGGGAAGAAGTAGAATGTCAAGGTGGAACTAAAGAACACCCTTTCATCATGAAAGGCTTCCCTCCAAATATTTGGATTCCCTCCAAGTTTGGTTTTGAGCTTTTCCATCATAATGAGGAGCTCAAACACCAAACACCATTAAGCTCCAATCAAAACATTTAATTTTATAATGTTTTATAATTAAAATTTCTAACAATCCCCCACAAAAGCGATAAACCAAAAGCGAACTTCATAAATATGATATTACTAATAATAAATAAAATCAAATACAAATTTGCTTCATCAAGTTGTATCTAATGCAATGGGTATAGATGGAATGGTTACCTTGAATCTATACTTAGTACTTACTTCCTCTACCGAAAAGTATAATGTGCTAGAGGCTTTGAATTATAAACTTTTGACCGGTAAATTAGATAAGCACACAAAAGATTGGTTGTTCTTGGGTTATGGCGGTGGGCGCGTTAATGGCCATGCGCATTCCTTGATTTTTCATGAGAGTTATTTTGGGTTCAGCCCGGGTCCCAAAGTTGCGCCTCACAACAACCCCCACATAGGTGGTGCCTCAAGAGATATTCGTAACCAATATCTCGCAAAGAAACATGCATTTGGCAACCATTAAGAACTTAATTAAGTTCATCCTAACTTGTTACGTAGAGCACAACATCATAGGAATGGGGAGAAGGTTTTCCCAACCTTATATTGTGTGCTCCCAACTACGTTACATCAACGGTTTCGTTTTTACCACATTGAACTCACTTCATGAGATCTCCAATCACATGGGTTGGGTATCCACCGTTGGCAGCAAATCATGTGGGCTTAAGCCGCATTCCCCTCGATGACAACAATATCTCCCTTCGGGACAACCCCTTGGTAAGATTATCAGCCAGATTCAATTCTGACTTTACATAGTTGAGTGATATCACTTCTTTTCTTCTTTGCTTCACGGACTTGTACCTGATTCTCATGAACTTATTCATTTTGGAATTAGTACTATTAGAAGCAGTTAAATCAATAACACTTTTATTATCACAATGTAAAGAGATAGCAGACATGTGGTTTTCAATTAATGGAATTTCACTAAGTAAATTTTTAATCCATTCTGCTTCGGCACATGTAGTGTCCAAAGCTATAAGCTCCGATTCCATGGTGCTTCTAGAAATAACTGTTTGTTTTGTAGAAGCCCATGAAATGGCAGCACCTCCAAGGAGGAATACATAGCCCGTCGTTGACTTAACGTCTAACGAATCAGTTACCCAATTGGCATCTGAATATCCTTCTAGTACTCCGGGAAATCCCGTGTACACTAAACTATAATCCATAGTTCCACGAAGATATTTAAATATTCTATTTAGAGCTATCCAATGTTCATCACTTGGATTACTAGTATATCTACTAAGGCGGCCTACGGCATAGGAAATGTCGGGCCTAGTGCGGTTAGCTATGTATAGGAGTGATCCTATCATTTGTGCATACCTATGTTGATCAACAGGTTCATTAGTATTTTTACAAAGTTTTACACTGGCGTCATATGGAGTAGAAGCGGGAATGGAATCATATAGGTTGAATCAACATTTTCTCAATCGAGTGTGAAAGAGATAATGATACGCTAGAATCATTTTTAACTAGTTTCATTCCTAATATAATGTTTGCTTCCCCCAAATCTTTCATATCAAAATTGGATGATAAATTATTTTTGGTTTCATTAATAATTTTAATTGAGTTTCCAAAAATTAAAATGTCATCTACATAGAGACATAACAAGATAATTTCATTTCCGTTTTGTTTGGCATAAATACATTTATCAAATTCATTAGATTTGAAACCAAAAGTTAAGACTACGGAGTCAAACTTTTGATGTCATTGTTTAGGTGCTTGTTTTAAACCGTAAAGAGATTTAATTAATTTACAAACTTTGGTTTCTTTTCCTTTAACTACAAAACCTTCGGGTTGAGACATGTAGACTTCTTCATCTAAGTCTCCATGCAAGAAAGCGGTTTTGACATCCATTTGATGAATGATCATCCTATGGATCGAAGCCAAGGCGACTAGAATACGAAGAGAGGTTATTCTAGCTACGGGAGCATATGTGTCTAGATAATCTATTCCTTGTTTTTGGGCATAGCCTTTAGCTACAAGGCGAGCCTTATATTTATCTATGGATCCATCCAGATTTAATTTCTTTCTAAATACCCATTTACATCCTATGGCTTTGGCACCGGGAGGTAAATCGGTTAGGATCCAAGTTTTATTTTCTAAGATAGAATTAATTTCTAAATTAATTGCTTCTTTCTAAAAGGGATAATCAGATGAGGTCATTGCTTCTTCATATGTATTAGGATCTCCTTCAACTAGATAAGTGAAATAGTCCTCCCCATAGGATCTTTCGGTTCTAACTCTTTTGCTTTTTCTAGGTTCATCATTTTCTAATGGTTCTATAGAAGAAGTGGAAGGTTGGTTTGAGCTAGTTGAAGGTTGAGATGAGTTATTTAGTTTATATGGAAATTTATCTTCAAAATAAGCTGCATCTCTAGCTTCTATAATGGTGTTGTTAGATATTTCACTAATTAGGGAATTAGTGATGAGAAATCTATTAGCACTACTATCGGATGCATATCCTATGAAAATAGAGTCTAATGTTTTTGGTCCTATTTTCTTTCTCTTAGGTTCAGGAATTGCTACCTTAGCTAAACACCCCCACACTCGAAGAATTTGGAGGTTAGGTTTTCTTAATTTGAATAATTCAAAAGGTGTCTTATCGTTTTGTTTAGATGGAATCCTATTAAGGATGAAGGAGGAAGTGAGCAACGCTTCTCCCCATAGATTTTTCGGGGCACCGGACTCGGCTAACATGGCATTGACCATGTTTATCAAGGTCTGATTTTTACGTTCAGCTACACCATTCGATTGAGGAGAATATGGAGCAGTCACTTGATGAATAATCACATGTTCTTGGCAAAATTGGGTTAGTTCATTCGAAGTGTATTCTCCACCTCGAACGGATCTAAGAATTTTGATAGAGGTTCCTAATTGATTTTCTACTTCGGCTTTGAAAATCTTGAAGTATGAGAATACTTCATCTTTGGTTTTTAATAAATATATGTAATAATATTTAGTGAAATCGTCAATAAAAGTTACAAAATATTTATTTCCACCTCTAGTGGGTTGGCGGTTCGAGTCACACACATCCGAGTGAATTAGTTCTAAAGGTTTTGAAGTTCTATCAACTGATTTAAAAGACTTTCTAGAAAATTTAGCTTGCGCACAGATTTCACATTTAGCACTTGGTGCAATATTAATTTTGAGAATCAAATTTAAGGACATCATTCTTTTCATGCAATCAGAATTCACATGTCCTAATCTAGCATGCCAAAAATCAGGAGAAGAATTTGAAACTAAGGAAGAAGAAGAAATTTGATTTACTTCTAAATCAGCAATATTCAATTTAAATAATTCATCACATACAAAACCTTTGCCAATAAAATTGTCATTCAATGTTATTACAACTTTATTAGATTCTAAAACAATCTTGTAGCCTTTCTTCACTAACAGAGATCCGCTAACAAGATTCTTCCTAACTCTCGGCACATAAAACACATCATGCAAGGCTAGTGTCTTCCTGGATGTCAACCTAAGATCCACTCGCCCATGTCCAAGTATTTTTGCCGATGAAGCATCTCCTAAGATCACGCTTCCTCCACTGATGTCCTGAAAGGTGGCAAAGCAAGAACGATCAAAACAAGTATGAACATTTGCTCCGGAATCAAGCCACCAATCTGATGAACAAGTGAGAAGAAGACTAGGAGTATAATCTAACCTGAAGATAGGTTGATCCGGTGCTTGGATCATGTTGGCCTAAGGCTTGGAGCCATGAGATTTGCCGACCACTGGTTCAGTCTTCTTGTAGAAGCAGTTGGTTGACAAGTGATTTGTGCGGCCACAAATGAAGCACCATTTCCCTTTACCTGGGTTTTGGTTAGAGGGACTAAGTTTGGATTGATTGGATTTTTGATGGCGGGAACTTTGACGGAAAGGTTTCTTGAAGTTCTTTCCTTTCCCTTTGAGGTGTTGGTGAGAGGAATGATTGCCTTGCGATTCGGTGAGGTTTACTCTTGGAGCAAGGTCTTTGGGAACTTTAGAGTTTTTACTCTTATGTTCCTCCTCTATGCGGATTGCATTTTGGATTTGAACATAAGTGAGGTTTGATTGGTCATGCCTTAGTCTAGTGCTAAAGCCGGACCATGAATCAGGAAGGGAATCAATCAGACAAGCCACTAAATAATTCTCGGAAAGAATTGAGCCATCGGCTTGGATCTTGGACAACATCTCATCTAGTTGATGGAGTTGAGTATTGATAGGCTTTGAAACATCAATCTTGAATTTATGAAGGTTGGAAACATTGTAGCGTTCTATACCCGCATTGTCAAGGTTATAGCGCGCTTCAAGTGCATACCACAATTCCTTAGCCGTACGATATTGAAGGAAGACATCGTAAAGGCTATCGGACAAAGCACTTAGGATTTGGTTACGACAATGATATTCAACATCTACCGGATCTCTATAAGGGAGACGTCTTACGTAGGTTCTAGTGGTGTTTGCAGTTGAAGATGAGGACGATGGTAGAGTCGAAGCAACTGCATTTGCAGCGCTAGGGATTTCAGTTTCTGTAGGAGGGGCATCGAAGATGGCAGATAAAAGACCTAGGGTATTTAACCAATATTCGACCTGTGCTTGCCAACGACGAAAACCGTTACCGTTAAATTTCTCGGGTTTGATCCCGGCAGAATCCTCAGATCTAGAAGCTATTAGTGATTTCTGAAATTTAAAATATAAACAATAAATTGCTATACATATGAAAATGAAAGCAGACAGAAACATTTTGATTTTATTTATTTTGTTGATGTGGAATTAAAACTTATTTAGATTGTTGGAATATTTTCTTCTATATTCATATATTAATATACAAAATGATATATTTTCGTTTTTAAAACTTTTACAGAAACAGCAGATATATAAAAATATATAAACAGCAATATCAATAATTTTGCATGAAGGAGGTGAGAAATAAAAGAGAGGAAATATAGATAAGAATCGAGTCTGGGTAAGGCGTGTGATTACTGCCCTAAAGAAGTTGCACCACCCTCCGGCAGGGCTTTCAACCGATGCTCACTCTTCCAAGGTACAACACCCGGCTAGATCCCGAAACTCCGATGTGCGCGGACAACGAAGAAGCACAGAGCACCCGAACAACCACTTGATGAAGCAAATGTAAAGAAAAGGAATCACATAGAAGATCGTCAAAACAGAGATAGCAGAAGAGCATATGAGAGCGATCGTTCTTTCTGAGAAGAACGACAATATATAAAGACAGAAAATCGCCGGAAAAGGAGGATCTGAAAACGGCAATATTAAAACCATAATAAGTATTGACGGTTATAATTGGAAGGATCATAATCAGGAAGATAAACGTTAAATATTTCCAACGTAAATAATGAGGAGAAATACGCGTAGAAGAGCGGTTAAGAAAACGCGTAAATCGGCAGAACGCGTTGAATTCAATTCGACGTTGCGTCGATATCATATTGACGCAAGTCGACGCAGGACTTATCGACGCAAGCGTCGAGTTCTATCGACGCAGGTCCATTCGACGCAGGTCCATTCGACGCAGGTCCATTCGACGCAGGTCGGGTGCGTCGAATTCTATTCGACGCCACTCCAACTTCAGCTGGCTTAACGACGCATCGAAATCTATTCGACGCAGCTCTGATTTCTAATCGACGCAACTCCGAGTAAAAGCTCTGAAACTATTTTGTACAAAAAATACAATTCAATTATTCCCCAAATCCCAAATCCCAAATCCCAAATCCCAAATCTCAAATCCCAAATCCCAAATCCGGATCCGGTCCGGTGCGGTGCGTGCGCGCGTGCGCGCGGTTCATAGTTTCTCCTTATGTTCTTTTGAACAAATAAGAAGGTGTGAATTTCCTTATATACACTTAAGGGAAGAAGTAGAATGGCAAGGTGGGACTAAAGAACACCATTTCATCATGAAAGGCTTCCCTCCAAATATTTGGATTCCCTCTAAGTTTGGTTTTGAGCTTTTCCATCATAATGAGGAGCCCAAACACCAAACACCATTAAGCTCTAATCAAAACATTTAATTTTATAATGTTTTATAATTAAAATTTCTAACATATTATTCATCAAAATCCTTGTCATCTTAATGTTCATGACTTTTGTGACGGGGAATGGCTGGATATACATCTGATAGAAGATTTATTAGTGGATATTCTATCTATTTTGGAGGAAATTTAGTCTCCTGGAGTGAAAAGTAGAATGTGGTTGCTTGATCTTTTGTTGAATATAGGGGGCATGACCCTTACTACTTGTGAGTTGATGTGGATCAAATCAAACTTGGAAAAATTGGGTTTTTGTGTTCAAGGAGCCATGCAATTATATTGTAATAATGAAGTTTCTATTTGTTAGGGATACTGTATATGGTAGACAAAGCTTAACCTCACATCGGGTGTTGTGATCACCCTCTCTTGTATATATATATACCCTATTGTTGAGACAGTTAATCAATTTGTTCATTTCTTCTTTCATGGTATCAGAGCCTAGGGTTTTACCGCACGCGTCTTCTTGATCTCGCTTCTGTCTCTCCATAACTGATCTGCTTCTGTCTCTTCTTCTCCACGTGACAACAACGGAAGCCCGATCCCGACGCTCCCTGCCCGCCTTCATCTGTACCAGCCCTTCGTTTTGATGCACTGCGCTGTCTCCTATTCTCCACGCGACGACAACGGAAGCCGCCACCGCCTGCTCGCCTTCATCTGTACCAGGCCGTCGTCGACTCCCCGTTTTCGATCCACTGCGTCGTCTCCTCTTCTCCACACAACGACAATGGAAGTCGTCGATGCCTCCACTCTGCCTCGACGACTTCATACCGATCCGGCGTCGACATCGACACCTTCCACCGGAATATGAAATATCGCCGCCCCCACAGAATGTCGTCGCCCGCACGGAGGCCCGTGTATATATATATACAATTAATCAATTTGTTCATTTCTTCTATCACTATTCGCATTGCCCCCAATTCAATTTTTCACAAACAGATCAAACATATAGAGATTGACTGTCATTTTGTGCTGGAGAAAATTGAAAACAAACTCATCTCTACTTCTTTTGTCCTCTCTTGCGCTCAGTTGGCGGATATGTTCACCGAAACTGTTTCTGAGAAAAAAAAAAATCTCATATGTGCTCTCTCTCTGGTTGGGATGTTGGACACTCATGGTGTGAACTTGACAGGAGGAAGAGGGTTAAAACTTAAGTTAGCTTATGCTTCGTTTGGTTCGGCTTATTTGCTCCGGTGAGTTTGGACAAAAACGTCATTGTCATACCAAATATTTTATGCTTATAACTAATTTGTTTTCTTGATAATGATAGTAACCTTTGTCATACCAAACATACATTCTATGACAATGACGATTTTGTTCAAACTCATCGGAGCAAATAAGCCGAGCCAAACGAACCTTTATTGTCACTAGGTGCTGACCATATCACTAATTGAAATGCCAAGTATTTCTCTTTGGTAAAAAAAACAATTACCCTGATTTTTCCACCTCATCGTGAGGAAAAGCGGCATATAGCTATGGAACTTGGGTACTTCAAATAATATTTGAATTTTTTTTGTAATTAACGGTAAAGTAATGATATTGAACCAGGGTTAAAAGGTCGTTGTTATTTGCAAACCACATTTGTCTATTCGCAGCTCTAAAAGAAGTCAAATTTGTTATTCGCAGATTTTTTTGTTTTCCACAAATTAGTAAAGAAAGTTAAAAAAAAAATTTTGGTCGTCCTCTTCGCCTTCCTCACCATAGGGAGAGAGTAACCTTAGCTATCTAAATCTTCCTAAACAAACCTAGCTATCTAAATCTTCCCAAACAAACCTTAGCTATCAAAATCTTCCCAAACAAACCGAAATCGCATGAACAGCGAAGAAATTGTCTTTCTTCCCCAACTCTGTCTCTATCCGCGCATTCATTTTATGAATCACGATCTGTGCAGACATTGAAGCGCTCAGAAGGTCGTCGGAGATGTTACTTCGTTGGCGGGCAGAACGAAGACATCGACCACTCAAGGTTAAAATTGGTCTGCGGATAGCAATTTGTAAACTCAAATAAAATGGAAAAAAGTTGGTCTGCAGATAGACATCCATGGTCTGCGAATAACAATTGCCTTTAAATATCTTGCCCGTATTTAGTTAATTTATTACTATAAGTGATTATGCCGTAGTTTAAATAACGATTATTATTTTTATCGTCGTCTTTGCAGCACGAGGTCGTGGCTGACAATGTTTTAGGAAGCATTGGAGCTTTAGTTGAACCTCACGACTGCAAGGTGTATATCCTCAGCCCTTCGGTGCCTCATCTGAAGATGAAGAAGGGTAAAAGCGACATTTCGCCCTTTCTTATGTGGATGAACATTTAATTAAGCTTCAACTCAGAGAAATCAAATTACAATAAATTTTCATTAATTTTGTTTATGGTTAGATATTTAAGTCAAATAATATATATATGTATTAATTTTGTTGTATTAATTTCGCCCTTTCTTATGTGGATGAACATTTATATCTTTGTTTTCTGTTTTGATTTGTTACCTACCTATTGATATTATGGAAGATTAATTTTTGTTTGAAATCAAAACTGAAGTATATTTTTTTAGGCAATTGTTAACCGCACCTCAGTTTTGGCTATCCGCAACCCATTTTTATGAAGTATTATGCATTTTTTGGGAAATACGCCTTGTCCAAGCATTTTTTTTGGAAATACGCCTTGTACAAGCATTTTTAGGAAAAGTTTCAACACGAAAGTTGTAGATATCGTCGAGATCTACAACTTTCGTGTTGAACATTTTTCCTAAAAATGCATGCACAATGCTTATTTCCAAAAATTCGTTATAGTTACGCCCATGTTTCAATTCGAGCAGCAATACGTCTTGTGCGTGCATTTTTAGCAAAAGTGTTCAACACGAAAGTTGTAGATATCGACGATATCTACAACTTTCGTGTTGAACACTTTTCCTAAAAATGCTTGTACAATGCGTATTTCCAAAAAAATGCGTAATACTTCATAAAAATGGGCTGCGGATAGCCAAAACTGGGGTGCGGTTAACAATTGCCTTTTTTTTTAAAAGCACAAAGGAAACCATTAGAGACTTAGGCGTTGTGAGAGTTTAGTCATTAGGCATGTTAAATGGGGGTGGGGTAGACCAATAAAGACTTGGAATAAAACTATAAGAAATGATATGATGTGCTTAATCATTAGTGAGATTATGACTAAAAATATGGCACAATAGCGACAAAGGATCCATATAGCCGGCCCCACTATAGGGAAATTTTTTTTTATACTTGTAGCGTTCCTACAAGTAGGTACAAAATTGATTTTGTATGCTATTAAAATTAAAAGAAAAGTGATAATTATACTTTCTATAAAAACATCTAATTATTAACTTTTTAAAATAAATCAATATTGGACAATCAAAATAAAAAAAATGATGTAAATTATTATTACTCTAATTTAAAATATCACATCACTAACATTTTTTTGTAAAGCTGTAAAATAAATTTTAAAAAATAAAATAAAATAGGTAGCATAAATGTTATATTAAATCGATGACTTTCATTTAATAAGTCATAAAATACATCTAATGATTAGTTATATGGATTTATTTAAGAGACATAAAATTTGAGTAATGTTATAAGCAGTTTGGCTATCGCCATTTGAACTCCATCGTTGCTATTTACAGTCCGAAATATTTTATGGGCAATGTTATTCGCGCAATAGTTTTGGCTATTCGCACATCAATTTCTATGAGTTATTACGCGCCTTTTGAAAATACGCCTTGTACATGCATATTTTAGGAAAAGTGTTCAACACGAAAATTGTAGATTTCATCGAGATCTACAACTTTCGTGTTAAAAACTTTTCCTAAAAATGCACGCACAATGCGTATTGTCGCGCTGATCGTAACTATAGCGAATTTTTTAAAATACGGCTTGTACATGCATTTTTAGTAAAATATTGGTATTTAATACCCATTGCAATATCAAATGTTTAATACCCATTGCAATATCAAATATGACAAACGATGAATGTAATGTCACACGGGGGCACGGGAGAATCTGGTGCACAATTGATTTTCTTCTTAAATATAAAATGTTTGATCCTTGTGTTAACCACAGAGCGATAGTGTGCAGAAGTCCAGGTGCCTCTCTTAGGGAAGGCAAATTTTTTAAATAAATTATGATACCACAATGAAATTAAAAAAATTTAATTATGAAATTATAAATATCTCTTTTTTCTTTTGATTCAATCCAGCAAAAGTATGTGTTTTGAAAAAATCTTATTGATTTGATAGATTATATTATTATAACTCACTCAATTGTACATAGCACTTCTTATGCATTTGACCTAGAGGAAGTTGTTCATAAGAAGTCAAATAGAAGCAGTGAATTTTTTGGCTAAGTCCAAGCATAATCTTCGATCGGATGTCCGAACGCCAGCTGGGCGTTTGCCTAGCGAGGACTCGTTCGACGATCGAATGTCCGTTTGTTGATTGATCGTTCGCCGACCGGGGATCCGAGCATTGATCGAGCTCAAGTCCATTCTCTGAGGACTTGTGCGCTGATAGACCAAAGTTTTTTCTCTAGCTATTCGCTGACCAGAGTCAAGAACATTGACCGCTGACTCATCTTCTACTGGCAGTCCCAAAATCCTTCCTACAGCTAACAGAATGAAGATCTGTGTTCGACGACTGAGATTCTGCCATCGCTGGCCGAGTCATCCCCTTATTAGTGTTCACAGAAGAAAACTAATTTTCTTGAAGAACATAGATATGCGGTCGTCGTTTGTCGACTAAGGCGCAGCGATCGTCGTTCACTGACTGAGGCTCAACGATTGCTGTTCGAGCTGTCCCTCCATCAGCGCTCACTCAAGAAAGAATCTTCCTAGCAGAACAGAGCTAGCCATTCGTTGTTTGCTGAGCGAGTGTTCATCTATCTCTGATTGAAGTTGTAGTTTTGTCGGGATTCAAATAGAGTCGTTGCTAATCAGATAAGGAAAGCGCCACTTTTTTGTTGCTCATTCTTTTTGTTACTTGGACGCGAATTAAAGAGGACTATCGGTTGAGGATCGGGTATTTGTTCTTTATAGTTGAGGATTCGGGAGGAGGATATCCCGAGCTCTACATCGTGGAGTGCTCTGATGTTATTTGTAAAGAAGAAAGACGGTACTATGTGACTCTGCATAGACTATCGTGAGTTGATCAAGCTAACTATAAAGAACAAATAACCAAACAGCTGATCGGAGAGATCATCGATACGTGAAATCGGGTATTTGTTCTTTATAGTTAGCTTGTTCAACTCACGATAGTATATGCAGAGTCGCATACTATCATTTTTCTTCTTTACAAATAACATCAGAGCACTCCACGATGTAGAGCTCGATCGGATGTACCCATGCTCCAAAAGCTCTTGCATCTGAATCTTCGGTTTGTCCAACTCCTTTGGCTCCATCTGATATGAAGAACGTGATACCGGCCTCACGTCGGGGACCAACTCTATCGAGAAATCAATCTCTCTCTGGGAGGTGCTCCAGGAAGTTCATCATGAAACACATCCTCAAACTCGGCCACTACTGACATGTCTCTAATTACTAACTTCAGGGTGTGAGTCTCCAACAAGGCCACAAACGCCTCGCCTCCCTGGTTCACCGCTCGTATCACTTGCATGGCAGAAATAATAGAGCAAGCGATATCGTACAAACCTTTGAACTGGACTTCACCTTGTCCCCAACTCTTCAAAGTTACTACCTTCAGCTTGTAATCGATGTTATCTCATTGCTCCGCGATTCAATCAATTCCCAAAATCACATCGAACTACATTAATGGTAATATCGTCGCTTCCAAATTTAGGTCCTAATGATCTATCCTCATGATAATGATACCCCTCCAGTTTGTACTCATAAAGGACTCATTCGGCATCCGCACACCTAGCTGCATTCCCATACTGAAAGGCTCCACACCAATGATTCGGATAAAGCTATCTGCAAAGAATGAATGTGGCGCCCTTGTGTCGAATAAGACCTTCGCGGGTACATTGAATACTAGTATGATGCCTAACAACACATTTATATCATAAATAGGAGGTCGCAATCTAAAACATAAAATATTAAAGCTTAAGCATGAAACATATTCTAAATTCTCCATACATGTCACTACATCGGGCTGATGGATGGCCTCCTATTTCCCGAGGCTATAGGACATGGGCTACAGTGGTGTGAATTGTGAAGCGCTCGACTCCACCTCCTTACCCTTCTCTGCATAGTTGTGTCCCACTGGAGTAGTCGACTTCTGTCTCTGCTCTTCCTCTAGTAATGTCGCATAACACTTCTGAGGTATGTGGCCTATCTTACCACATTTGAAACATACCAAGGATCCCCTCGAATGGACTCCACTGTGTTGGAACATGGTCTTCCGCATCTCTTAGGTTTGAGAATAACAAATACTATGTGTATTTGATCTTGTGTGTTTAAGTGTGCAGGAAAACAAGTCCACATGACTCAAGGATAACATAAGAATGTTGCGCCCAAGTTTGGAGCCAAAACTCAAAACTGGCCGTTAGAGCAGGCGGTAGCTCTGGCGGTAGCTCTGGCGGTAGCTGTTAGAGCAGGAGGTAGCTGCTAGCGCAGGCGCTAGCCCTTGAAAGCGCAAAAGTGAAATTCAAGCTGGCGGGATGCATATATAGAAAGCAGATAGCGCCGGCGGTAGCGCAAAGCAATAGAGGAAGGCAGCCGGCTTGCTTAAAATGAAGGATTCTCACGCTGAGAATATTTCCTAAACCGGGATAGCGCCGGCGGTAGCGATAGCGCAGGCGCTAGCTCTAAGGCTATAAAAAGGACTCCTTGGATCCGTCTTCTTCATCCTCTTGAGATCCTAAATTCTAGAGCTTCGTGCCACAACATAGAGAGGAAGGTTCAGATAGATACTCCCAAAAATCCATGAAGGCTTAAGGAGATCCGTGGAGAAGATTTCAACACGCGTCATCATCGTGAAGAAAGACCGCATCGACTACGATCATACTCTGTGGGTCTTCGTCTACTTCTCCAAGAAATCCACATAGAGGGAGTTTTATATTATTGTCTTTTTATTTCACATCTTCTCTTTTAAATCGTGTAGTAAATTCGCCTCGTGTTGGCGACTAGGTCTGGGTAGGACTTAGGGCAGAAATTCGCCTCGTGTTGGCGACTAGGTCTCGGGTGTAGGTCTAGGGGGTGCTCGAGGCCATATCCGGGGAAGGGTTGGCTAGAGCGGCTTGAGGCTGTATCCGGGGAAGGAACGGCTAAAACCAACCGGTTCGTGGGGATACGAGTCGGTATAGAAAACAAAAAGAGTCTTTCATATTTCGCTTTGATTTCTAGCGTCATTGAAATCAAAATTTTGTAATCAATTTTATTAATAATAATCATGTCTCTCTTTGTGTAATAAAATTGATTTGTTCTTCATTTCTCTAAATTGTTTATTATCCTCTCCTTTATTATAAAACAATTTAGATCTTTATCAAAATCACTATTTTGATTTCTTATCATAAGCAAGTATTTCAAAATATAATTTAAGTTTTTAAAACCCTTATTCACCCTCCCTCTAAGGGCGCCTACCAATCCAACAAGTGGTATCAGAGCGGTTTTATTCCAATCGGCTTAACAACCGGGAATAATGACGTCTGATGATCTCGCTTCTCTTAGTGGCGCAAATTTTTATGAAGAATTTAATCACTAGCACCACCTTTATTTAAAGGGACAAATTATAAAGGGTGGGAAATTTTAATGGAAAGGTTTATTAAAACTTTAGATATCGAAGCATGGAATCTAGCAATAATAAGACCAGTGGATGAATCAAATAAAAAGGAACGTCATATAAATGCAAAAGCCAAACACTATTTATTTTGTGGTCTATCAAATGAAGTTTTCAAATTAATATATTATTTTTCTAGTGCATACAAAGTATGAAAATTTCTTGAAGAAATGTATGATCTTTCTCTCGTAGGTATGGAACAAACACAGAAGGAGAAGGACATACAAGCATCCACCGTCATTCAAGAAGATCTCTCTCATAGCAAAACCATGGAGATCATGGAAATCAACTTAGAAAAAGAGAGCAATACATCAATAGAAAAAGGAGATCAAAATTCATCTATGATGGAGGAAGGCCTAAAAGATGACAAAGGAACTTCATGCTCACATTCTGCCTCTTTCAATAGCGCTGTAAGAAAGTCTAATTCTTCCTCTTGTGTGATAACTTCTATCTCTAGTTTCAATCTACTAAAAATGGCTAAACGTACGATCAAGAAATAAAAAATTACTAATAAAAATTTGCGCTTAGAAAATAAAGATTTAAAAGCAAAAATTAAAGTAGAATCAAATTCTGATTTACCTAGCTTTACCCATATCACTTCAATTGAAAATACAAAACCTTGTTTTGATTGTAATAATATTAAGGAAAAATTTAAGGAACTTGAAAAGGAAATTATTTGTGTAAAAGAACATAATGAAAAATTATTTTTAGAAAATTCATCTTTGAAAAGTGATTGTGCTACATGCCAAAATTATAAAATTGAGATTAAAGAGATGGACGAAACATTTGAGGAATTTAGAAATGACTATCAAAATCATATTGACTCTATTGTTTCTACTCTTAAAAATAGCGCAATAGCTTATAATAAAGCTAGACATAATCTAAATATCAAGAATGATGAATTAAAATCAAAAATTAACTTGCTTATGAAAATTATAAATACAAATTCACAATATCAAGAAATATCTAAAAGCAAGTTGAATATGAATATGAACATCTTAACTAAGTCTAATAATGGGAGCAAGAAACACAAAGTGTGTGTAAATCAAAATCAAGATCATCATTACTTGCAAAATCATGTTTCTCCCAACTCAAAATTAAAATTGCACAAATTTCCTATGAATAATACTTTTAATAATCATTAGAATCATAATCATCAATATAAAGATTATCATAATGGAAATTTGACAAATAAAAACAATGTTAAACCAAGGTTTGAATAGAGGCTCATAGTTAAAGATGAAACACTAGCTCCACTCAAAAGGGCCCATTCATCACTATCTCCCCAAAAGCAAACACGATGTATTTGGGTACCCAAAGGAACCATCACACCCAGTCCTCTTTGGATACTTATATCTCTCATTCATTAGTATTCAATCATTTGCATGAAGTAGAAATTAACTAAAAATGAAATATCATCAATCTACTTCATGATATGCCTAACCTATTTTTTTGTTTATTTTCCTTTTTGTTGAACCATCATGATATGATCACTTTATATAACTTGTGATATGACTTTCACGTATTAAACCAAAATTCATAAATAAATCAAATTGAATAAAGTTGAATAAAAGTCATGTCATTTTTCAAGTGATCTACTTATCCTTTTTTATTTTTATCCTTCTAAATCCATTTCCTAAAATGTCTTATAAAATTTGAAAAACTAAATTCATCATATGATATTATTAAGACTAAATGAAATAAGTGTCAAAATGGATTTAAAAGGTATTTTAGGGGTATTAGGCTAAATGTATAAAATGCGCAAGTTTTGCTTAGGTATTTAATATAATTGCGTCATTTTAATTACCTCTAATATGTTTAATCATAATCATGTCAAACCGGAATTGAAAAATTACATGAATATTATTTCATTCATTTATGATCATTTCACTCATGCATATGTTGTGCAAAACTCAACAATTAAGGTTTAATGAATATGAAACTTTAATGAAGATGAAACACATGTACTAAAATTTTAACTTCCGCATCTTTTGTAATTTCTTCTCGTCTCTTCACTTCATTAGACAGGTCTTACATTGCACAAACATCACAACAACAACAACAACAACAACATTGCACAAACATAATTAAGAAAAATCGGAAGCAAAATCAAAGAAAATCCAGGCTATATGATTAAAATAAGCACTCTCTGTAAGCTAACGCAGGCGCTAGAAACTAACGTCGGCGCTATCTCAAGTCTTCGATTTTCTGAAATTTTAAAATTCTGTAAAATCAATAAAAATATATTATTTTATATGTACTACTCATTTTTGCATCTATGCCTATAATTGATTTTTGAAAAATTAAAATACAAAATTACAAAAACTAAATTACAAAATATATATATATATATATATATATATA
Source organism: Dactylorhiza incarnata (assembly GCA_033032865.1). Classification (NCBI taxonomy): domain Eukaryota; kingdom Viridiplantae; phylum Streptophyta; class Magnoliopsida; order Asparagales; family Orchidaceae; genus Dactylorhiza; species Dactylorhiza incarnata. Next base: position 542,237 of record JAWHQI010000222.1, read on the forward strand.
TATATTACTTCCTTTCTTTGGTTATTTGTTTGATTTCTATATGCAAAAAACAAATACAAAATAACAAAACAAAAACAAGTATGAACAAGTATTTTGTTTGAACTTACATGTTGGGTATATTGCCCTCAATAGTACCTTGATTTGAAGAGGCATCACTCTCAATACTAAGGACATATTGTATTTGATAAAGCTTTGTTTTTGTAAGTCAAACAGGCTTAGGTAACTCAAGAGTAAGGGCCAAACAAGCCCTTAGATATGAAGATATCATCTACAAGGAGATGAAGATTTGTCTCAGCATAACCGCTGAGACGAAGGGTCAGAACCGCTGAGACAAGGAGCCGTCTCAGCGGATCCGCTGAGAAGAAGGTGTCTCAGCTGATAAATTCATCATACGCTGAGAATCTGCGGGTTCGTCGAACGCAGAGAGCCGTTCGTCGAACGCCGGACAAAGTTCGTCGACCACTGAGACGAGATAGAAGAAACTGCAGACAATAGTCTGTTCGTCGAACGCAGGACAAAGTTCGTCGACCGCTGAGACGAGATAGAAGAAACTGTAGGCAATAGTCTGCTCGTCGAACGTAGGATGCAGCGGGTTCGTCGAACACAGAGTGAAGCGGGTTCGTCGAACGCAGAGTGAAGCGGGTTCGTCGAACGCAGAGTGAAGCGGGTTCGTCGAACGCAGAGTGAAGCGGGTTCGTCGAACGCAGAGTGAAGAGGGATCGTCGAACGTAGAGTTTGACAAGTTCGTCGAACGCAGAATACAGCGCGTTCGTCGAGCGCAGTCCTTCTCTACGGAAAAGTAGGGCGGCGAAACCTGCAGCTAGGGCAAGTTGCAGACAAGTCGTGTGGGGTCCACCAGCTTCTCCCATACTTCTCAGAAGGACATCTAAGAGCCGTTGAAGATCAGAACTGTATAAAAGGAAAATGATAGGGCACATTTGAAGGGCTCCTCCGTCGCGTGCAAAAAGAAAATCAACTGTTTCATTGACGGGAGCTGCTCTCGACTTTCTTCCTGCTCCCTGAAAGAGAAGAAGAAACAGAGAGAAGAAGATAGCTCCTCCACCAGAAGGAGCAAGGTGATCTTCCATCACTTTATTGAAGAGGAATATCAAGTTGTTGCTGCAATCAACATCTTCAGCAACAGGAAGCACAGTCAGTGCAGGATCTACAGGAGAGTACCTCTACTGTAGAATAAATTTCTAAATCATTTTTCTGTAGGGCATCTTGCCTGAGTTGTAAGACCATTTGGTCTGAGTTTGTAGGAACTTGAGGGTTCTGAGTTGTAGGGCTAAAGGCCTGAGTGTAGGATCTGAGTGATCTGAGTTGTAGGGCTTCATTGCCTGAGCTGTAGGAGGAGGAATCCTCTGAGTTGTAGGACCTGCTGTGGTCTGAGCTGTAGGATCAGGAGCTGATCTGAGGTAGGGCTGTTGTGCCTGAGGTAGGACATGTTGTGGTCTGAGTTGTAGGACTTGCTGAGGTCTGAGCTGTAGGATCAGGAGCTGATCTGAGTTGTAGGGCTGCTGTGCCTGAGGTAGGGTTTGAGAAAACCTGAGAGATCCTGAGGGATCTGTGTTGTAAGCTCTTTTGAGCCGAGTTTGGAGGAGTTGGCCTTGTCTAACACATTGTTAGAAAGGTGAAGGGGGAAAGAGGACTACTCAAGACACCGTGTCTTGAGGAACCTCTATACATACTTGTGTGCTTTCTGTGTGGTTGATCTTTTGCTTAAACCAGAAATCAGAAATAAGCTAGGGTGCTTAGAGGAAAAATCAAAAAGGCTTATTCACCCCCCCCCCCCCTCTAGGTGATTTAGACTACAAACCTAATATTCTTTTAAGTGGTATCAGAGGGAGGTTGGTCAAGAAGGACTTAATAGTCTGACCAGATCCTAAAAGGTATTGTCTAGTCAAAACCCAATGGCCTCCAGTGTAATGCGGAAGGAGATGAGCTCAATGAAACTGCCCATATGTAACAAAGCCAATTTTGGTATATGGAAGCAGAGGGTTAGGCTGTACATGGAAGCATCAGACCCTAGAATCTGCATTACTGTTCAGGAAGGCCCCTTCATTATCACAAAACCCTCCTTTGTTGATCCTACCAGGAAAGTAGGCAAACCATACACTGAAATGACCAAGGATGATATAGCATTGGCTACTATGGATAAAAGGGCTCAAAATATCATAGTCAATGCTATTGATGACTCAACTTTTCAAAATTTGGTGCACTGTGGATCTGCTAAGGAGATGTGGGATACACTAATAGTGTACATGGAATGGACTGAAGATGTGAGGAATGACAAGAAGTCACTCCTCAATCAGGAATATGAAGCTTTCAGGCAGCAAGGGCAGGAGAGCATCTCCATGTGTTATGAAAGGTTATTTAAAATAATTAATGAACTAAGAACCTGTGAGAGAGTGTTCACAAATTATGAGCTGAATGATAAGTTCCTCAGATCCCTAACAAGAGATTGGGACACAAAAATTTGTGCCATAAGGGAGGTGGCTAAGTTGACTGAAACTCCTCCCCAAACTCTCTATGGAAAGTTGCTCTCATATGAAATGCAGCTGACTGCCAGGAAGGAAGAAGAGCAGAAGGCAAAGGGTGATACCAGGGAGAATTCCCTGGACTTCAAGGCTGAAAGCTCAAGAAGAGGGAGAGAGAAGGCTCACTCTCCTCCCAGAAGATCTGTTGAACCAGAAGATTCTGAGCCTAGCTCATCAAGCTGCTCTTCTTCTGATGAAGAAATTGGTGTTCTTACAAGGCACTTCATAAAGCTGCTGAGGAGGAAGCAATGGAAGAACAAGCCTTCCTCCTCATATCACAACAAGGAGGACAGCAAGGAGTCAAAGCATCACTCCAGAAGTGACAGGTATGAGTCTAACTCAAAACATAATTCTTCCAAAGTTGTTTGATATTGCTGCAGCAAGCCTGGGCATGTCATTTTTGACTGCCCTGTGAAGAGAAGAGAGATGGATGAGAAGAAGGCTCATCAATCAAGAAGCAAAAAAGGAGAGAAATCATTTCTAGCTAAGAAGAAGAAGAAGAGCTGGAGTGAATCAGACTCTAGCTCATCAGAATCTGAAATGGAAGAAGCCCTCATTGGGCTGGTTGCTGTTGAAGAACCTGTTGTTGGCAGGATTGCAGTCATGGCCCCTCTATCACATTCAGACAGTGATGTAGAGGAGGATGAGGTTATTCACAATGACCATGGGCTGATGGCTCTAACTGAAGATGAGGACAGCCACAATAATTCAGAACATGAGCAGATATTAATTCATTCCATATCCTCTTCTGATTATGAGACTAGTCCAGAATCTGATGCACCTCCATAAATTGATGGAAGGGGCATGGAAGCTGAGGAAGAACTCAATCAATTGATTGAAAAATATGGTGTTCTTTTGGAGGCCCTGAAGAAGAGCAAGAAGCTTGCCAAGAGGCAAGCCTAGGAAATTGTTTCCCTCAAAATGACTAAGGATGTCAACACTGAACCTACCACCCTTGTGGCTCAGATGAGCAGACAAATTAGTCATTTACAGGGGTTAACTATGGTGCAAATAAGCACTATTTCCCTGAAGAACAAGGTCATCAAGGACCTTGTAGAAAAGCTTGAAAAGGAGAAGTGCCTGGTGACCCAATTCTCCAAGCCCAAATCTGTGCTTCCCCTTATTGACACATTCTCCTCTCAAACCAATTGGAGAGGACCTGGATTCAACAAGATGGAAGTAGGAGAAGGGAGTGGAGTAAAAAGCAAGAAGAAGGCTAAGCCTCAAACCACCTTTCAAATGGTGCCACTTCCCTCCAACAGGTATGACCATGAAAGCATTCATGGTCACTGGAAGAATGGAAGGTCATATAGGAAGGAAAACACTCCCTCCCATAGTGAAAGAAAGGGCATGAGATTGAGAGCAATGAAAGCTCCCTATGAGGAAACACAAATGGCCCAATCTGGACCATTTGCGTTTGGTGCCTCAGCACCTTCAGTCAAGAACAAGGATGCATGCATTTCAAAATCTGCTTCAGCAAAAAGCAAGACTGCTGTCAAATCTGTTGACAAGGCCTCCTGCTCAGTGTCTGATTCCTTCAGATCTTGTATGGCGGCTGCCAAGCCAAAGCAAGTTGAGGCTGTCAAGACAAAGAGTAGCAAGACTGTCCACAAATTATCCTTCAGTCAGATCATTGCTGAAAGAGATAGAAAGAATGTTGCAGTCTCCTCTGCTGAACATGTGCACAGTGCTGTACCAATTCAGAAAAATGTTCAGAAAAGGAGATACAATATTAATGAGTGTTGGTTTTGTGGCAAGGTGGGACACTTTGCCATAGATTGTTGGTACAATCCCAATGTACCTAATGCAAAGAAGAGCTTTCCTACTAGGAGTGTAGCTAGTGTGAGAGTATCTCATCAAACTAACAGGCACCTAGGACCCAAAGCTTTTTGGGATCCTAAGGATAACTAAATCCTTATTTGCAGGGTAGTTCAAGTACCAGTCTCAACCAAATATGGTAGTTGGATAGTGGGTGCTCAAGACACATGACTGGCACCAAGGATTTACTGCAAGATTACAGAGTAGTGAAGAATGGACCCAAAGTCATCTTTGGGGGATCAGAAAAGGGAGTCACCAGAGGTTATGGTATGATCACTAATGGCATAGTCTCCTTCACAAAAGTGGCTTATGTTGAAGGGTTGCAACACAACCTTATCAGCATAAGCCAACTGTGTGATCTTGGCCATGTCATTGAATTTCACAATGATAAGTGCATCATCAAAAAGTCTAATGACTTGGAGACCATTCTTTCAGGCACTAGGAGTGGAAATGTCTACTGTTTAGATTTCTTCTGCAAATCTTTTTCCTCTCATGTATGTCTTGTAGCAGATGAGAGTGAGTCTCTATGTGTTCAATGGCACAAGAGACTTGCCCACATCAACTATAAGACAATGCATAGACTATTCTCTAAGAACTTGGTTAGAAATAGTCTTAATTTAAAATGTGTTAAAAATGGCCCATGTCATGCTTGCCAAATGGGCAAGCAAACAAGGGCCACTTTTAAAAGCATTGGCTCCAAAGACAAAAAGAGATATCTTTATCTATTGCACATGGACTTGTTTGGTCCTATGCCAATTCAGAGCTTAGGAGGGAAGTTGTATACCTTAGTGATTGTTGATGATCACTCAAGATATACATGGGTATTTTTCGTTATAAAGAAATATGATACTCTAAATGTCTTCATAAGCCATGTCAAGGCCATTCAGAATGATTTGCAATGTTCTGTGGTCAGAACTGTCTGACCATGGCACAGAGTTTCAATCTGAAGCCATGACAAGGTTCTGTCAAGAACTAGGTATCAGTCAAGAATTTTCCTCCCCAAGAACCCCACAACAAAATGGGGTGGCTGAAAGGAGGAATAAATCATTGATAGAAGCTGGGAGAATATTGCTTAGTGACTCTTCACTCCCAGAATATTTCTGGGCTGAAGCAGTCAAGACTGCATGTTATGTTCTCAATAGAGCTTCCATCAATAAAGATCATGGAATTACCCCTTATGAGATTCTGAAAGGCAAACAACCAACAATTTCATACTTTAGGATCTTTGGATCTAATTGTTATATTCTAAACAATGGAAAAGCTCAGTTAACCAAGTTTGCTGAAAAATGCAACATGGGGATTCTTGTTGGATATAGCTCACATAGTAGAGCCTATAGGGTATATAACAAGAAAACCCATGTTGTTGAAGAGTCCATGCATGTAGTGTTTGATGAGTCCAACCTAATCTACAAGGGCTGGCCCAGTTCTTCTATTTTGACAGGAAGTGAAGAAGCAATGGAAGAACTATCCATACAAGAACCTTCCAGCAGCAGTAAAGCAAATCCTGATGCAGAAGTTCAAGAAGAAGCAGAGGTGCAAGATGCTAAAGATGCTGAAGAAGCTGCTAAACCAGTGGAAGAAGTTCAGCAAGTAGAGCACAGATTACCTGCAGCTACAAGTCATCTAAGGGATCATCCCTTGGAACAGATTATTTGAAATATCCAACAAGGTGTGACAACCAGGAGCAGAGCTCATAATGAGGCCTTGTTCCTCAGTTTTCTGTCACAGGTAGAGCCTAAGAAGTTTGAAGAGGCCAATGTGGATCCATTCTGGATCCAGGCAATGCAGGAAGAACTTCTGCAATTCAAAAGATGCAAAGTATGGAAGTTGGTGCCAAGACCAGAAGGACACAACATAATTGGCACCAAATGGATTTTCAGAAATAAGATGGATGAAAATTGAACTATCATCAAGAACAAGGCAAGGCTTGTTGCAAAGGGTTACAGGCAAGAGGAAGGAATTGACTTTGATCAAACCTTTGCCCCAGTTGCAAGGTTGGAGGCCATAAGGCTATTCCTTGCGTATGCAGCCCACAAAGGCTTCAAAGTATATCAGATGGATGTCAAGTCAACATTCCTAAATGGAAATCTGAAAGAGGAAGTATATGTAGAGCAGCCATTAGGTTTTGTCCATCCTACTCTCACTTCTCGTGTCTATTTTCTTAAGAAAGCCCTGTATGGTCTTAAGCAAGCCCCAAGGGCTTGGTATGAGACATTGTCTAGCTTTCTCATCAAGAACAAGTTCTTGAGGGGAAAGATAGATAGCACATTATTTCTTAGGGAAACAAGGGGAAAGATTCTCCTAGTCCAAATTTATGTTGATGACATAATTTTTGTGTCTACTGATGACAACCTCTGCAAGAGATTTGCTAATCTAATGCAGGGGGAGTTTGAGATGAGCAGTATGGGTGAGCTCAAATATTTCCTTGGGCTCCAGGTAAAACAGTCTGAGGATGGAATCTTCATTTCCCAGACCAAGTACATCAAGGAGCTCATCAAGAACTTTGGGATGGAGTCTGCTTCCACCATGAGGACACCCATGGGATCTAATGTATCATTAGACAAGGATGAAAAGGGGAAGGCCTTTGATGAGTCCATGTACATGTGTATCATTAGATCCATGTTGTACTTAACTGCTAGTAGGCCAGACATTATGTATTCTACATGTGTTTATGCTAGGTTTCAAGCCTTCCCTAAGGAGTCTCACTACACCTCTTTGAAGAGGATCTTGAGATACCTCAAGGGAAGCCTGAATCATGGCCTTTGGTACCCTAGGAACAGTGATTTTGAACTGATAGGCTACTCAGATGCAGATTTTGCAGGATGCAAAGAGGACAGGAAAAGCACAAGTGGCACCTGTCAATTCCTAGGGAGGAGGTTGGTCTCATGGAGCAGCAAAAAGCAAACCAGTATGACAATGTCCATAGCTGAGTCAGAGTACATTGCAGCATGTAGCTGTTGTGCTCAACTATTGTGGATTCAACACCAGTTAGAGGACTACGACCTCAAGGTAAGTCATTCTCCTCTTTATTGTGACTCATCCAGTGTTATCTCCATTGCTAAGAATCCTGTCTCTCACAGCAGGACTAAGCATATTGAGATTAGGTATCATTTTATAAGAGAACATGTTGATTGTAAAGATATCAGCCTTGAATTTGTCCCCACTGACAGTCAAGTGGCTGATATCTTCACTAAGCCATTGGATGAGGCCAAGTTTAATGCTTTCAAGATAGAACTAGGAATGTTGAGTGTAGAATAGTACTCACATTGAGGGGGAGCTAGAATGGGTTGTTCAATTTGAACATGATCTGCTATTACAGAAAATAGCTTTCCAATTGAGGGGGAGCAAATTCCCTGCTCAGGTTGAGGGGGAGATGACAAATGCTAAGTGTGTATAGGTTGACCTATAAGTTGATCCAAAAGGATTAATAGATGTTGCCTCCCTATCCATAGAAGGTTAAAGGTTGAAGAAACCAGAAAGGGGGAGATAAGGCCAATGCTTAGGATAGGCCAATGCTAGATAGGGAAAATGCCTAGGGTGTTAGGGCCCATGATACAGATCATTTATTGCAATATGTCTTTGCTGTTAATGTACCTTAGCATTGGGAATGTTCTGCCATCTTCAAATAGGGGGAGATTGTTGGGTATATTGCCCTCAATAGTACCTTGATTTGAAGAGGCATCACTCTCAATACTAAGGACATATTGTATTTGATAAAGCTTTGTTTTTGTAAGTCAAACAGGCTTAGGTGATTCAAGAGTAAGGGTCAAACAAGCCCTTAGATATGAAGATATCATCTACAAGGAGATGAAGATTTGTCTCAGCATAACTGCTGAGACGAAGGGTCAGAACCGCGGAGACAAGGAGCCGTCTCAGCAGATCCGCTGAAAAGAAGGTGTCTCAACTGATAAATTCATCATACGCTGAGAATCTGCGGGTTCGTCGAACGCAGAGAGCCGTTCGTCGAACGCGGGACAAAGTTCGTCGACCGCTGAGACGAGATAGAAGAAACTGCAGACAATAGTCTGTTCGTCGAACGCAGGACAAAGTTCGTCGACCGCTGAATCGAGATAGAAGAAACTGCAGACAATAGTCTGTTCGTCGAACACAGGATGCAGCGGGTTCGTCGAACGCAGAGTGAAGCGGGTTTGTCGAACGCAGAGTGAAGCGGGTTCGTCGAACGCAGAGTGAAGCGGTTCGTCGAACGCAGAGTGAAGCGGGATCGTCGAACGCAGAGTTTGACAAGTTCGTCGAACGTAGAGTGCAGCGTGTTCGTCGAGCGCAGTCCTTCTCTATGGAAAAGTAGGGCGGTGGAACCTGCGGCTAGGGCAAGTTGCAGACAAGCCGTGTGGGGTCCACCAGCTTCTCCCATACTTCTCAGAAGGACATCTAAGAGCCGTTGAAGATCAGAGTTGTATAAAAGGAAAATGCTAGGGAACATTTGAAGGGCTCCTCCGTCGCGTGCAAAAAGAAAATCAACCGTTTCATTGACGGGAGCTGCTCTCGACTTTCTTCCTGCTCCCTGAAAGAGAAGAAAAAATAGAGAGAAGAAGATAGCTCCTCCACCAGAAGGAGCAAGGTGATCTTCCATCACTCTATTGAAGAGGAAGATCAAGTTGTTGCTGTAATCAACATCTTCTGCAATAGGAAGCACAGTCAGTGCAGGATTTACAGGAGAGTACCTCTACTGTAGAATAAATTTCTAAATCATTTTTCTGTAGGGCATCTTGCCTGAGCTGTAAGACCATTTGGTCTGAGTTTGTAGAAACCTGAGGGTTCTGAGTTGTAGGGCTGAAGGTCTGAGTGTAGGATCTGACTGATCTGAGTTGTAGGGCTTCATTGCCTGAGCTGTAGGAGGAGGAATCCTCTGAGTTGTAGGACCTGCTGTGGTCTGAGATGTAGGATCAGGAGCTGATCTGAGGTAGGGCTGTTGTGCCTGAGGTAGGACCTGTTGTGGTCTGAGTTGTAGGACCTGCTGAGGTCTGAGCTGTACGATCAGGAGCTGATCTGAGTTGTAGGGCTGCTGTGCCTGAGGTAGGGTTTGAGAAAACCTGAGAGATCCCGAGGGATCTGTTTTGTAAGCTCTTTTGAGCCAAGTTTGGAGGAGTTGTCCTTGTCTAACACATTGTTAGAAAGGTGAAGTGGGAAAGAGGACTACTCAAGACACCCAGTCTTGAGGAACCTCTATACATACTTGTGTGCTTTCTGTGTGGTTGATCTTTTGCTTAAACCAGAAATCAGAAATAAGCTAGGGTGCTTAGAGGAAAATCAAAAAGGCCTATTCACCCCCCCCCCCCCCCCCCTCTAGGTGATTTAGACTACAAACCTAATATTCTTTCATTACATTTTCTACTTACATGTATCTTGTGAAAGGGAGATTTGGGCTTTCATTCCATCACATCTCCTAGTACCGGGCGAACCTCTCACAGGGTAGACCTCGGGAAGTCCAAGATCAAATTATAAAGAGTTCAAACTTTAAATTAAATTATTTCTCAAAAATATCAAAAATACTGTATGGACTTTATTGTGAAATTCAAGCATGATTTCTTCTATCATTTAAGACTTTCTACAATGTTGTGATTCATATTTTCAAACTACTTTGAACATTGTCTTTATCATGCCTTGGTACTTCTAAACTCATGTGCATAAATTATATTGTAAAAGTTGTGTAGAACCAAGCTTAGCATGCCTCTAAGTATGAGTAAATGTTTTATGTTTGATAATGGTATTTATTCACTCACTTATTTTGGCATTGTCTACATATGTTTTTAATCTAAGAAGGCTTGTGTATGTTGTGTATTATTACAATGAATTAAAATTGCACAAGTATCTTACCTACACTCATTTATTTGCACTTTTAAAAGTTAAGAAAAGTGGTTATGTTTTTCATAAATTATACTGGTTTGCAAAACAAGTGTATTCGGAGAACTTTGTACAAAACAAAAATCATAAAATAAAGTGACAAAGATAACTCCACCAAGCACTACTTGAACCTCCTCATAAGTCTTAATAAGCATTGTGAGGTTGAGCACCTTGGAAAGAATAGTAAAGTATCTTGTGCAAATCAAATCTTTCTTTCAAAATAAAAATCACTTACTCTTAAGTACACTGGATCACTAGTCTCAACATTAAAATAAAATATGTGATCCCCCAAGCACTACTTTGCACCCTGATAAGTCTTAATGAGCATTGTGTTTGCAAAGCACCTTGGTAGTTGTACATTTTTTGTGCATTGAAGTGTGTGGAAGTAAAATTATTTGTGTTTTATTGTGCTCTTTACTTTACATATTTCTTGTATTTTTGATAAAAACATTTGTTTACTTTATTCAAAATATACCTATGTGCACATCATTATCTTTCATAACACTTCTTCTCATGAGTATTGGATCCTAATGCTAAAATTCTATAATACTCTTTCTATATAAATGCACTAGATAACCTAGCATGCTTTCTACAATGTTTGGTATGTTTTGAATTTGTGAATTAAAATAACATTGTAGTAATCTCTTTTTGATAACATTATTTCATGCTTGGTTACTTTATTGTTAGACTTAAAGATTTTAATTGAACAATGATTTACAAAAACATCTTCTTTATGAAATTTAACTCATATATCTTTTTATGGATCATCATTGATTACAATAAGATGTTTCTTGTATTTCGATAAGTCTTCCGCATCATAACCATATAATTGTTTTACCTTGCACTTTCATGCTTATTTAAAGTATTTTATTTTGTGTGCATCCTCACTTGAATCTTAACATTCCTTTCTTTCAACGAGTGGTAGACTTGCTTGGTAAACTTTATATTGGTTGCTTTAAACAAGAATATTTTTTATGCAAAAAGCTCTGATTTATTTCTATGAAAATATTGTAATACTAAAACTCTGATTTATTAATGGATTAGCTATGTGAACTTTTCTTTAAAATTCAAATATTAAAACCCATTGGCTATGAAATTATAATTTGATTTAAAATGCGTAAATGTTTCCAATAATTATTATCCATGATTACGTACCTCACCATAGCGGGGGCGTAGGGTTGTAGACATTAGATAACCTAACCTCTAAGTCATGTCTTGTCCTTAACCGGGGAGGGTTCCAGTGGGGCCTTGCGAGGCACTGGGGGAAAGAGTGCTGGGTTGAGTTTTTCTAGTGTTTGCATATGGGACTAACACCCCAACCTACAGCATGTATGCAGCTCCTCATGCCCATCTGTCACTTAGTACGGGGCTAAGGTGTAGACATATTGTCTGGGTAGTTTAGTTACTTGGAAATCATTACATTTTTTATGCTTAAAACTCTTATATAAAAAGGGGATGAACCAACATAATAATACTTGAAAATGTTATATTGCTAAAAACTCTGATCTATCTCTATAAAAATTATTCTAGAACTCCTTATCATTTCATTCTCTCTAAAAGCTCGATCATGCCTTTATCTTCTAATCAAAACTTTTCTGTGTTTTGCCTCCTTACCCACTTTTGCTAATAACAAAAGGGGGAGAACTAACATGATAAATATAATCCGCTATCAAAAAAGAAAACTAACATGATTAATTAAATGCTAGCTTACATATTAGGGGAGCATTCACTAAGGGGGAGCATATATTTAGGGGGAGCAATTCTAAATGCTAAAATCGATAATTATTCTAAGTCATCACTCTCATACACACACAAGTAAGGTTCATCATGCTTATATATATTAATGCTCTGATTTATCATTAATGGATTTGTTATTATCAAAAGGGGGAGTTTGTTGGAACATGGTCTTCCGCATCTCCTAGGTTTGAGAATAATAAATCCTATGTGTATTTGATCTTGTGTGTTTAAGTGTGCAGGAAAACAAGTCCACATGACTCAAGGATAACATAAGAATGTTGCGCCCAAGTTTGGAGCCAAAACTCAAAACTGGCCGCTAGAGCAGGCGGTAGCTCCGGCGGTAGCTGTTAGAGCAGGCGGTAGCTGCTAGCGCAGGCGCTAGCGCTTGAAAGCGCAAAAGTTAAATTCAAGCTGGCGGGATGCATATATAGAAAGCAGATAGCGCCGGCGGTAGCGCAAAGCAATAGAGGAAGGCGACCGGCTTGCTTAAAATGAAGGATTCTCACGCGGAGAATATTTCCTAAACCGGGATAGCGCCGTCGGTAGCGATAGCGCGGGCGCTAGCTCCAAGGCTATAAAAAGGACCCCTTAGATCCGTCTTCTTCATCCTCTTGAGATCCTAAATTCTAGAGCTTCGTGCCACAGCATAGAGAGGAAGGTTCAGAGAGATACTCCCAAAATTCCATGAAGGCTTAAGGAGATCCGTGGAGAAGATTTCAACACGCGTCATCATCGTGACGAAAGACCGCATCGACTACGATCATACTTTGTGGGTCTTCGTCTACTTCTCCATGAAATCCACATAGAGGGAGTTTTATATTATTTCCTTTTTATTTCACATCTTCTCTTTTAAATCGTGTAGTAAATTCGCCTCGTGTTGGCGACTAGGTCTGGGTAGGACTTAGGGTAGAAATTCGCCTCGTGTTGGCGACTAGGTCTCGGGTGTAGGTCTAAGGGGTGCTCGAGGCCACATCCGGGGAAGGGTTGGCTAGAGCAGCTTGAGGTCGTATCCGGGGAAGGAACGACTAAAGCCAACCAGTTCGTGGGGTTACGAGTCGGTATAGAAAACAAAAAGAGTCTTTCATATTTCGCTTTGATTTCTAGCATCATTGAAATCAAAATTTTGTAATCAATTTTGTTAATAATAATCATGTCTCTCTTTGTGTAATAAAATTGATTTGTTCTTCATTTATCTAAATTGTTTATTATCCTCTCCTTTATTATAAAACAATTTAGATCTTTAAACAAAATCACTATTTTGATTTCTTATCATAAGCAAGTATTTCAAAATATAATTTAAGTTTTTAAAACCCTTATTCACCCCCCCTCTAAGGGCGCCTACCGATCCAACACACTGCTCACAACTCCGCTCCCTTCGCCCGTTTTCTGAGGGTGGAATCTCTTTCTTCCCTTGCCTCAGTCTGACCTTCCTTGAGATTGGGGAGCCTTTCCTTCACCTTGTGTTGCCCCAAACCCCTTTCGACGCTGGATTCGCTCAATATCCATCTCTAAGGTCCTGGAGACTTCAACCAAAATACAAAAGCTTGCTGTCTTCAATGCAATCAGTGGTTTCCACAGGTTGTCATGCAACCGCGTAGGAAAAGTGAGATCTCTCCTCATCATCAGTTAGTGTGGTCCCCGCATAATATCACAAGTGGGTGAACTCTTTGTTGGATCTATATGCACACTTAGAGAGGGTGAATAAGAGTTTTTAAGAATTTAATTCTGAATAAAAATGTTATTGTTAATTAAAGATATTTCAGACTATTTTATAGAAAACTATATTTTAATATTGAAGATTACTTTTAGAAAACTTCCGAATTTAATCTTTCTTCACTATTGTCGGTGGTAGGTGCAACCGCTCATCCTTATCTCACATAGATTGAGTTCCTTGTGTTATAGAACACTAATGAGCCTTGCAATTCATTTTGAGGCACAACTTTGATAGAAAATATTATTTAACACATGATTTTATTTCATAAAACTATGATTACATAAGGTTTGATTTCTATGACGCTAGAAATCAATGTGACAATAAAAAACCAATTTTCCTTTTCTATACCGACCATTCTCCCAAGGACCGGTTGGCCCTAGCCTATATTTTCTCAGATAAGGTCTCGAGCCGCCCCCTAGATCTAAACCCTAGACCTAATTACCAACACACACGACGAATTCTCCCTAAGCCACACAAGGACCTAGTCTCCACCACAGACAAAATTCACCATAAGCCTCACACAGACCTAGTCGTCAACACAGGCGAATTCTCCCTAAGCCACACACAAACCTAATCGCCAACACGGGCAAAATTCTCTATGGGTAAACAAAAGAAAATACAATATGTAAATGTGAAATCTGAAAATAAAAACTCCCTATAGAGATTTCTAAAGGGGACAGCGACGGAACGAGGAGATCAGCGTTGTCGATGCGTTCGTTCTTCGCGTTGAATAAGCGTGATGAATCCTCCTTCAAAATACTCATTTTGATCTTGTAGTTGTAGATGGGAGTGCTCAAGTCGTCTGGAATAAGGACCCTGTCAAGTGTCTCAGAGTGGTGGAATTAGGGTGTCAGATCACACAAAAGAGAGAAACAAAACTGCCTTTTTATAGAGTTGTAGACCTATCGCTTGATGGTAACACTAAAGGAAATATTTTGGGCGCCAGATTCTTCAATTAGGGAAGGAGATTCTGCACATTAGGAATCTTTTTATTTTAGGCAATGCTTACGCCCGACGTTAGCGATACTGCCCAGCGGTATTATCCTTTCATATGTGCATCGTTCTTCCCTTGAATTTCATTTTGGCGTGCTTGCATATTCCAGGGCTAATGTCTGGCATTAGGAATAGCGCCCAGCGGTAGTGGCTTTATCGACGACAGACATATCGTCAGGAAGACACCATGTCGACTAGAAGACTCCATGTTGAATAAACCAGCATCCGACACGAGGACAATATCGACCAGACACTAACGCCAGTGTTAGTGCTAACGTCGCGTGTTGGTGGTCACTTTGCATCTTTGCCCTTGATCAATACCTCATTCACGTTGTAGCATCCTAGTGTCACACATGTGAGTTCCTGCAGGCTATAAACACAAAACAAGTTTGATCAAATAAAATATGGGATTTGTTATTCTCAAACCAAAGAGATGTGAAAAATCATGTTCCAACAATCTCCCCATTTTGATAATAACAAATCTACTAATGAGAAATCAGATATTTTAAATTGAGTTTATAGAATAGTGATGACGCAAGGAATTTTTGCGTTCTTAATTTATGTAGTCCCCCTGAGTAAGTGCTCCCCCTAAACTTCTAGGAGTGTCGCTCCCCCCCCCCCCCCTAAATCTTTAAATTCATTCTCCCCCTAAATCTTTGTATTTATTCTCCCCAGAATCTTAAGATTTCTCAATTTATTCTCCCCCTTCTGTTATTAGCAAAAGTGGGTGGAGGTAAAATAATCATGAAAGGAATGAATGGCATAGAGAAAACATATGTTTGAGAAATACTTATTTTTGAAAAGATATGCATGATCGAGCAAGTATGAGAAACACAGCGGAAAAAACTAAAGTAAGCATTTGGAATATGACCATTAGTTAGAAAAATAGTAATACCACTTGTTGGAAGATATCACTTGTTGAAAGATACATATGAAGATGTTCGAAATTTAATCCAAGTGATGAAAAGTCATTAAGGTTTTAACCAAAATACAGGACAAGATAAGCATGATAGTGCATGATTAAACATGTTTTTATATGAAAATAATTATGGTTGATCAGTACAACAGAAAAGCATTCTTACAGATAAACATCTTTGTAAAGAAAGAATAATCACAAGGATAATGAGTTTTAAGCTTAATAAGGATATGTTTTTTTAAAGTTTTGCACATATGATGTTATTTCCATGAAAAAAAACTAAGTACAAGCATAATTTGACATATCTAGAAAAGATAAATAACCACAATGTAATTAATTTGCAGTTCAAGTAAAGAAAAACATTGTAGCGGTCATACTTACAATCCAGTGCATTTACTTAAGTTTGTAGAAACCAGTATAGATATGCATTGGGATCCAATTCTCATGAGTAGAAGTTTTATATAAGATAATGATGTGTGCAAATAGCTAGTATTTTGATAAAAGTATACAAGTGATTTAATCAAAACACGTGATATGTATAATGAAATAAACACACCATTATCAAAAATGCATTCTTAGAATTACATCTACCCACAAGCTATTTTAATTTCAATGCACATGTAAATAGAGTACAACTACTAAGGTATTTCACACACACAATACTCATTAAGACTTATCAGGGAGCGAAATAGTGCTTGGTGGATCACATAAGATTTTATTTTTATTGTATTTTTTGATCCGGTGTACAAAAGAGAAGTGGTGTATAGATGTGTTTGCACATGACACTTTACAATTCTCTCCAATGTGCTCAACCTCACAATGCTCATTAAGACTTATCAGGAGGATGGGTAGTGCTTGGTGGAGTTATCTTTGTCATTTATTTATTTGAATTTTAGTTTAGTGACAAAGGTCTTCGAATTCACATGTCTTTGAAAACATATAGTTTTGTTTTTTTGAACACTTCTCAAGAAAAATAGGTGCAAGAAAGAAATTTTTAATGTGGTGTAGGTAATCTAGTCATACATCTCAATTATGTTAAGTTATTACACTACACAATCATGCAAGAGTAAGATTAAAAATATATGTAGGTTATCAAAGATGTGAGTAAGTAAATCATTATAAAATATAAAACATTACTCATACTTAGAGGCATGCTAAGCAATCTTACACATGTTTTTTGTAGTCAATTTCATTATAAGATAGTATTCAAGGCATGCAAAACCAAAATAATGGTTTAAGAATCTTGAAAATAAAATCAAACATTGTAATAATCTTTAAAAGATATATCTAGTCATCCTTGACACTAGCAATGAGAATTCGGCAATTTTTTGATTTTTTGATTTTTCATAAAAATACAAAACAATAATATCAAGAAAAGCATATTTTTGTGTTTTGAAATTATTTTTTAATTTTATATTTGATTTTTGAATATTTTTTAAAATAAATAGTTTTAGGGAAACACAGATGCCGCTAAAGAGCAAAACAGAATAATGATCTTCTATGCCAAAAGAAAACAGAAATAAGGAGAAATTTTGAATTGTAGTGCTACCGTCGGTGTTAGGTTCTAACACTGGCGCTAGCAGACAAAGAGGTGCTCTTTTGCTTAGAAAACATGGTTTTTGATAATTTTTCTTTCTAATTTTTATATTCATGTTTTCTGAAGATAGGGGACACCAATTACCGCAAAGAGTTTTGAAAAATTAATGAAAAAGTTACGGATTTTAGATTTTTGCCTAAGGTGTCAAAAAGAAAAAAGTTATTTTTTAAATACTTGTATTTTTCAAAATATTGAGAGCGCATAAAAAATATAATATGTAAAATACAATATAAGCATGTTCGAACAATATGCATGATTTAAATGATCATGATGTGTAAAACAATGTTCTTGCAATAAGTATGATTTATGTATGTCCTAAGATTAAAACTACCCTGACTATAGGTATACACCCTAGCCCCGTACTAAGTGACTGATAAGCATGAGGAGTTGCACACATGTCGTAGGTTGGGATGTTAGTCCCATATGTACACATAAGAGATCTCTCAACCTAGCATTATTCCCCCCAGTGCCTCGCAATGCCCCATTAGAACTTTCCCTGGTTAAGGACAAGATGTGACTTATAGGTTAGGACTTCTAATGCATACAATCTTATGCCCCGCTATTGTGAGACACATAAAAAATGGTGAAAGATTATGGACATTCTAACCATTTAGTCTCTACTAATTCATAAACTATGATTTTATTGCATGATTAATTTTTTGAATTATGTTGTAATAGAGATAGTTGAATTTAAAAACTATTTAGAAAGTCTTATTCATGCAATTAAATATAGATATCGTGATTTTTAAGTCTCAATTTTCTACTATTAATTTAGTACATCATGACAATATAACTAACTAACATAATAAAATTTACTGGGTGATAATGCTAGAGTGGTGAGTTTGAATGCAATGTTATGTCATTTATGAAAAAGTTCAACACATAAATTTGATTTGCATGTATTCAATATAGAGATTCAATCTAAATTTTCATTGACCTAGAATGAGTTGATTACTTTATTTAATTTGTTTTTGATTGACACAAAGTTCATTCTAAGGTTAAGACAAGAATGGGATGCATGCAATCACAATACATAAGCCACAAAACAAGTTTTGAATTCAATAAGATCTTTTTCAATTTCAATCATGATAACAATTTTATATGATTATTTGAAATTTTAAACATAATACAAATAAACTATCTTTTTGTTTATCATATGATAAGATGTTTATATTTACCCTTTTTAATTAATTACAGTGAAGGCTTATAAGGTGAATATGACACACACACACACATATGTATGTATACATATATATATTTATATATATATATATACTGAGAATATGTTTTTGGTCATTTTGCAAGTTTTGTAACTTTTATCTTTGATTTTTATTTTTTAAAAGCACGATCCAAAATATATCAAAATTTTCTGAAAGCAGAAAATAATAATAAGTAAAGCAGTTAAATAATTTTGGAAAATATAATTTATAGAAAATTGGAATTTTGTAATAAATAGAGCTACTGGCGGAGGTAATGAATAACGACGGGCGGTAGCAGACAGAGACTTGGTTTTTTATGTAAAACACATGGCTATTGTGATTTTTCGATTTCGATTTTTCTTGATTATGATTTAGCAATATATGCGGCAACTAATTCTGAAAAGAAATCAAGAAAAATGGGCAAAAAGTGCGGATTTTAATTTTTAGCCTATGATCACTAGTAAACCATTTAAATCCATTTTTTATTAAAGAATAGGTGCACATGATTTAAACAATCGTGATAATATTACTTATTTCAGTACTCAAATTTTTAATGACATCATATGCAATGGATTTTATATATAGGTAAAAAATATAAGTCGATCACTTTCAATGGTTCAAATTCATCCACTTTGATTTTTTAAAAGAGTTAAGCCTAATGTTGGTGAGTCATATGACATTATATATAACGTGACCATAAAGCATGTTGGCTCAAACAAAATAAGACAAAAACACAAAACAATGCATAAAGCAAAAATAAGAGAAAATTGTTTTATTTTTATTTTTAGCACATTGTGAAGTAGATTTTTATTCCATTTTAGTTACAGTTCCTTTAGGTACCCAAATAAAGCGTGATGATTTATGATGTGATAAGGATGAATGAGCCATTCAAGTGAAGTTAATATGTCATTTTTAAGTATGGGTCTCCATTCATGCCTTGAATGTTTATCTTTTAAATTCATAAAATGATTATGTGGCATCTTCATGCGGTGATAGTTGTTTGAAAAACCATTCATTTGGGATTTATGTTTGTTGAAATTTTTTTTCAAAATAGATTGATGTTGATAATCATAATGAATTTTAGAATAGTGATTCTTTGGAAATTTAATTGTTTATTGTAGAGTAGGTAACAATAGACATTAGACGATTGATTCTTATTTGTTTGTAGTTTTTCATTTTCACTCTTTCTTTTAGACAAATATTCATGTGGAGTAAATCTATTAAAATTTTTATTTATAATTGACTTGAAAGATTTTTTATTATTTGAAAATTTTTGCACAAATAATTTTAATGAATATAGTTTACTAATGAGAGCATTATTTTCATTTAACAATTGTTCACTATGCTCTTTTGCAATGAAAAGTTATTTTTCAAATACCTTGAATTTTTCTTTTATTTCATTACATACAATCAAGGCAAGGTATACTATTTTCAAATGTAGAGCATGAGCAAGAAGTAGACACATCAATATCAGATTCTACATTAAGTTTTGCTTTTAAAGTATTATTTTCTAAACGTAATTTAGAATTAATATTTTTCAATTTTGTAATCCTACGTTTAGCAAATTCAAGCACACGAAATGTAGAAATAGAATTTGTAGCAAGAAGAGAGGAATTTGTTTTGCTTACAGTACTATTTGGCTCATAATTTTGATTTGAATACAAGGTTCCTTCATCATCTTCTTCTTAGCTTGATGTGATGTTATCTTCCCTTTCACTTGATGTGATGTTATCTTCCCTTTCACTTGATGTGCTCTCCATGGATTCATCAAAGGAGGAGCTTTCTTGAATACTTATGCAAGCTTGCATATTCTCCAGTTCTTGCGATTGTTCCATACATGTAGAAGGAGAATCATAAGTTTCTTCAAGAAAATTCCAAATCTCATCAGCAGTAGGTAAAGTATAAATACGTTTGAAAATATTTTTGTCAAGTGCACAAAATAACTATTCATCGATTTAGCGTTTAAAGAACACTTGTTTCTACTTAGAGCACTTGGGGGCTTTCTAATAGTAATATTACAAACTTCTACATCTAAGGATTTAAGAAAGTTTCCATTAATAATTTTCACCCTTTAAAATTTGTACCTTGAAATAAAGGTGGTGCTAAAGATTTTTCATTACATAAAAATTCATCCCATCTAGTAGATGCGAGATCATGATCATGAAGCACCATTATTCTCGGTGGTGAAACCGTTTTGGAATAATATGGCTCTGATACCACTTGTTGGATATATAGGTGCCCTTAGAGGGGGGAGGAGGTGAATAAGGGTTTTTAAGAATATAATTCTGAATAAAAATGTTATTGTTAATTAAAGAGGTTTCAGAATATTTTAATAGAAAATTTTATTTTAATATTTCAGAAAAAGATATATTGAAGATTACTTTTAGAAAACTTTGAAATTTAATCTTTCTTCACTACCGCCAGTGGTAGGTGCTATCGCTCGACGTTATCTCACAGAGATTGAATTTCTTGAGTTATAGAACACTAAAGAACCTTGTAGTATATTTTGAGTTAGAACTTTGATAGAAA
Organism: Dactylorhiza incarnata; assembly: GCA_033032865.1. Classification (NCBI taxonomy): domain Eukaryota; kingdom Viridiplantae; phylum Streptophyta; class Magnoliopsida; order Asparagales; family Orchidaceae; genus Dactylorhiza; species Dactylorhiza incarnata. The sequence continues at coordinate 563,142 of JAWHQI010000222.1, forward strand.
ATATTATTTAACACATTTAAGAATAAGAAACAAAATCCAGTTAGTGAACAGCAAACTGAGAGACATGATTTTATTTCATAAAACTATGATTACATAAGGTTTGATTTCCACGACGCTAGAAATTGCGGTGACAATGAAAAACCATTTTTCCTTTTCTATACCAACCCTTCTCCCAAGGATCGGTTGACCCTAGCCTATCTTTCCTCAGATAAGACCTCGAGTCACCCCTAGATCTAAACCCTAGACCTAGTCGCCAGCACACGCGGCGAATCCCCCTAAGCCACACAAGGACCTAGTCGCCACCACAGGCGAATTCCCCCTAAGCCTCACACGGACCTAGTCGCCAACACGGATGAATTCTCCCTAAGCCACACATGGACCTAGTCGCCAACACGGGCAAATTTCTCTATGGGTAAATAATAGAAAAATACAAGATGTAAATGTGAAATCTGAAAATAAAAACTCCCTATAGAGATTTCTGGGGACGACGAAGGAACACAGTAGATTATCATTGTCGATGCGTTCGTTCTTCGCATTGAATAAGCATGATGAATCCTCCTTCAAAATACTCTTTTTGATCTTGTAGTTGTAGATGGGAGTGCTCAAGTCGTCTGGAATAAAGACCCTCTCAAGTGTCTCGGGTGGTGGAATTATGGTATCTAGATCACACACAAGAGAGGAATGAAACTGTCTTTTTATAGAGTTGTAGACCTACCGCCCGACGGTATCGATAATGCATGGCGGTAACACTAAAGACAATATTTTAGGCGCCAGACTCTTCAATCAGGGAAGGAGATTCTGCACTTTAGGAATCTTTTCATTTTAGGAAGTGATAACGCCCGACGTTAGCGATACAGCCCATTGGTAGTATCCTTCCATATGTGCATCGTTCTTCCCGCCATAGATCTTCCCTTGAATCTCATTTTGGCGTGCTTGCATATTCCAGGGCTAACGCCTGGCGTTAGGAATAGCGCCCAGCGGTAGTGGCTTTATCGATGACATGCATATCGTTAGGAAGACTCCATGTCGACTAGAAGACTCCATGTCGACTAGAAGACTCCATGTCGACTAGACCAGCATCTGACACGAGGACAATATCGAACCATCGTTAGTGCTAATTCCACGAGTGAATGGTCACTTTGCATCTTTGTCCTTGATCAATACCCCATTCAGCTTGTAGCATCCTAGTGTCATACCTGTGAGTTCCTGCAGGCTATAAACACAAAACAAGTTTGATCAAATATAATATGGGATTTATTATTCTCAAACCAAAGAGATGCGGAAAACCATGTTCCAATATTCCTGCAAATACACATCTACAGTCAGGTATCTCTATAGTAGCCTCGGAAATTGCCCTTGAAGGGCTAGCCTCATCGTCATTAGGAGATATTGCTTCAAGAATGCAGTCGCAAATTCTCCCACCGCAATCTGAGTGGGAAGAGGCCTCGGGAAGCGCCTAACATGCTCCTCTAATCACAAAAACTTCGCATCACCTTCTAGCATAAAGGTGGCAAGCAGTACTTTCCTCTCTTCAGAAGTGTCTTCCGCCTCCAATTGTTCCTTGATCCTAGTAAACCAATCCTCTGCATCAGTCAGAGTGTCGACTCCCTTGAAGATCGGAGGATGGAAGCCCAAAAAGTTCTTCAACTGGTGGTCCCTCTGACCACCTGTATTCTCCACCATCGGCTTAGTATGTCCTACTGAAAGTGCACAGTGTAACCTATGAATATTCTCTAAAGGGGGGTGAATAGATATTTAAAAATGTTATCCTAAATATAAACACACCATAATAAACTATCCCAACAACTATGCAATCAGCACAACCAACACAGAATAAAATAATCAAAGGAAATATAAAACAGTAAACAATAAAGGGACAGCACAGAAAAGCAAACACAGATGACACAGAGTTCTTATAGTGGTTCTCCAAAATATGGGTAGTCTACTCTTCTACCACCTGGTAGGATTGCACTATCTAGTGCCTAAGTCTTTTGATAAGGAGACTCCCAGAACCAGCACTGAGTCTTTTGATAAGTAGACTCTTAGAACCACACACTGAGTCTTTTGACAAGGAGACTCTTAGAACCGCTAAGTCTTTTGATAAAGTGACTCTTAGAACCAACTGAATCCTTTAAAGAGGGATTCTTAGGACTCTTTCTCAGTTACAGAATAGAAAAAGGAGAAATAAAGAAGAAGAAGAAGAAGAAGAAGAAGAAGAAGAAGAAGAAGAAGAAGAAGAAGAAGAAGAAGAAGAGAAGGATTCTGTTATAAATCCTTCTACAACTATCACTCAAAAATGTCGTCTTTTGATTTTCTTGAGGATCTGTATATGATGAACCCTTGCTTATGATAGAGAAGAGGGCAAGGGTTATGATCTTGTGATCCTCTGTGATCTCTGTACTCTAGTTTGCTTGTTGTTGTAGGATATGAAGAAGAAGCATCAGCCTTGTTTATATTCCTGTACAGACTTGTTGTTCTTTTCTTTTCTTCTTAGAGAGAAAGCTTCAGGGAGATGAAAAAGAAGACTGAGGGTTCCAATTTTTATCTTCCTCTTCTCCATGTGTATACTTATTCTTTGTCGAATAGTATTTGAATTTCTTTCCTCTTTTATTCTGTCCTTAGAAGGAATATACTTTGGACAAAAGTATTTCTTTCTATTTTTGCTTCCCGACCCGTCAATCTATTTTGAATAACTTCCAAGAATGTCTCTGTAGTCCATCTGAAATACTTCATTCCATTCTTGGCAATAAACGAGCCGTTAGAAGACAGACTATAGCCTTGGATACCTTCTAGAAAAGCATCTGAAAAGACAGCAGAAAATCTTCCTTTTCTGTCTGTATTCGACGTAGCGTCGATTTCATTTTCCCTCTATTCGACGCACCTCTGAGTTCTTATAAAAGCAGCTTCGAAATCTTTCTTAGCTCTGACTGAACTCAGATGTCGACGTTGTGTCGAATACCTATCGATGTATCCGTCGAGTTGTAGACTTGGACTTTGAACTTGAACTTCTGCATCAACTTCAAATCAAAGTTGTGTCGACTTCTGATATTGCTTTGACAGATTCTTCTTCTGCGTCGAATTCAAATCAAAGTTGCGTCGACTTCTGATATAGCTTTGACAAGCTCTGTCTTCTGCGTCGAGACCATTTCGAAGTTGTGCCGACTTCAACTATACTTCGACTTCAGTCTGAATTACTTCTACTTGTATTCAAAGTTGCTTCGACTTCTAGTCGACTTCTATTCGACGCAAGTTTAACTCAACTAAATTTTGTGCTTATTTTGGATAGGTCTTGACATTCTATAGTGAATGTGATATCTTAGGACATCTAATGACTAGATTACCCTCTCTATACAACATGGGTAATATATCCTAGATTATGAAATCACTTTAAGATAATTTGTTTAGATAAATCTCATATGTGTTTTTCCCAACAATCTCCCCTATTTATCTTAATAAATTTTACAAATAATGTAAGTGATTTCAGTTGAATAAAAGCACAGTACAAACAAATATAAACTAGACATAAATTGACATCATTGCATAGAAGCATAGATCAACATGATAAACCTCCAATTGATCAACATAGATCACCATGATAAACTTCCATAATTCTACATATGGGCAATTTCATGGATCCCATCTCCTTCTGACCTCCAGTGGCAGCCATTGGATTCAGAATAGACTACTCCTTGTAGGATCAGGTCAGACTGTTAAGTCCTAATTGACCAACCTTCCTTTGATACTACTTGATAATTTACTTGGTAGTAGTCTAACTCACCTAGAGGGGGTTGAATAGGTTTCTTTCAAATTTTTTACTTACAACTAGTAGTTGTTTAGTGATTAATTAAAGTAATAGCAGATCACAGAAAACAAACAACTATTTATAGTGATTTCCCAAGACAGTGTGTCTATGGGTAGTCCACTTTCCCTCTACACCTTTCTAACAGTATGTTAGCCAAGACAACCTCCTCCAAAACTCAGCTCCAAGTGCTTACAACTCAGATCTCTCAGGATCTCTTAGGTTTCCTCCAAAACCCTACCTCAGACCCACAACCCTACCACTCAGAGTACTCCAACTCCTACAACTCTGAAATTCTCCGGATTTCCTACCTCAGGCCTATCAAGAAGCCCTACCTCAGATCTCCTCAGAAATCCTATAACTCAAGCTGGGAGTAGAACCCTACAACCTCAAGCCCAAAGCCTTACACACTCAGGCACAAGGCCCTACACACTCAGAACTAATAAGTTCTTACATAGTTTATAGGTTTGCTTTTACAACAGAGGACAGTAAAGATAAAACCTTCAGCTCAGATCTTCTGTTGTTGAAGCACAGCAGATGCTGTCTTGAAATAGAGCTGAATGAAAGTAGCTTCAAGCCTTGTTCCTTCTGATCTTCTTCTTAAGTAGATGAAGGAAGATCCACTTGTTCTTCTGAATGGAATGAGCAAGAACAAACTTATCTCAGTAATCTTCTTGCAGCTTTAGGAAGCAGGTTGAGATATCTTGTGGAAGCCATTTTTCTTCAATAGAACAGTAGCAACACTTTTAGATATTTTTTCACCCCTTCTTTAATGACCTAACATCTTCTTTTATACCTCCTCCATTCTGCAACGGCTCTGAAGAGTGCCCTGTCACAGCATGGACATAAATAGAAAATGTTATCCTAGCTTTGCAACCACTTGCGCCAAAAACAGATCCCGCTAGACTTTTATTCAAATATGAATCTGTCTCAGTGGTTGGGCTGAGATAGGCTCCAGTCTCAACGGCAGAACGAACTTCGTCTCAGCGGATCCGCTGAGACAGATAGTCTTCTCAGAGGTTTTCCTCTAAATGCAGCTCAGCTGAGACAGACTTCTTCTCAGCGGCTCTAGATGCGTCTCAGTTGTTCAGCTGAGACCAGGTTGTTGTCTCAACTGTTTTGATAGTACCATCAGAGAATAATTCCAATGTTTGGAATGACCTAACCCTGCATAGACATGCTGTAAAAGAGGGCCTATCAAATACAATATGTACTTAGCATTGAGTGTGATGCCTCTCCAAATCTAGGGAACATTGAGGGCAATATTCCCAACATCAGCTTCTTCAAACGTCGAATTCTTTATACACCCTTGAATGGCTTGATCTTCAAGTAGACCATATCTCCAACCGCAAACTCAACATTTCTATGGTGCGCATTGAAATACTTTGCTCGTCAATCCCGAGTGACTCTCATGCGCTCATGTATCGTTTTCACTAAATCGCAAGCATCGTCCACCACTTCTTTTCCAAAAAGTTAGGTGTCGCCCGCCTCTATCCAAGACATCTACGTCTGGCACCGCCTCCCAAACAGAGCTTTATATGGTTCCATATTGATACTGATTGCCTAGAAACTGTTGTTATAAGCGAAATCTACCATGGACAGAAGGTCCTCCCACTTCTTCCTGAAGTCGAGTGCACACATCCTAAGCATGTCCTCCATTGTACGATTCGCTCTCTGTTTGACTGTCGGTCTGCGGGTGGATCGTCGTACTAAGTTTGAGCTTCATCCTCAAACTCTTTTGCACTAACCTTCAGTCCTTGGATGTGAACCGTCTGTCCATCTCTATCATTGATGATATTCTTTGGAATTCCATGCAACCGCACAATGTTGCGAACATATAATTCCATTAACTTCTCAACACATCTTCCTTCCTATTTGGAATGAAGTGAGCCACCTTAGTTAGGCGTTCCACAATCACTCAAATTGCGTCATTACCATGCTGAGATCGGGGCAAACCATGCATGAAGTCCATGGATATGTCGTCGAACTTCCACTTAGGAATTGGAAGAGGTTGTAAGAACCCACCCGACCTTTATCATTCTGCCTTGACTAAAGTGCACGTTTGACACGTAATCACAAACAAAGCCACATCCCACTTCATTCTAGGCCTCCAAAAGGATTTCTTCAAATCCAAGTACATCTTCTTACTTCCTGGATGAATGGAGTACTTTGTGAAGTTAGCCTCAAACATCAACTCCTCGCAGAGCTTGCCAAAGAACATAATGCAAACTCTCTCATTCTTCTTTCAGAGTCCATCGACCATCTCCAAAACATTGTTCCCGTCCTACTGAGCTTCCAACACCAAAGGTTGAAACTCTTCATCTACACTAGCCGCCTCCCGAATCCGGTCTGCTAAGTCGCACAATAATTCGATCCAGTTCAAACATGTTATTCGAGCATCGTCCCTTGCAACACAAGTAATATCCAGAGCCTCAAATTCTCGCACCAACTATTCACTGTGCGCCTCAATCCAGTTGCACTATCCTGAGTACTTCCTGCGTCGGCCATAACATTCACCCTGCCCGACATGTACTGAATCTCTACGTTATAGTCCTCAAGGAACTCAACCCACCTATGCTGCCTCATGTTCAGATCTTTTTGGTCCAGAAGATACTTCAGACTTCTATGGTATGTAAAGATCTCTACTTTCGCACCGTAGATGTAATGTCTCCACAGTTTCAACGCAAAAATCACCGCCACCAACTCCAAATTGTTAATGAGGTAATTCTTCTCATGCGGATTAAGCTGCCTTGATCCAAAAACGATCACGCTAACATGCTGAACTAGTACACAACACAAACCAGAACCTGAAGTGTCGCTAAAGATTTGGAATCCTCGGTCCCACTAGGAAGACTTAGGATCGGAGCAGACATCAAGTTTTCTTTCAACATTTCAAATGCCAGTAGCACTTTGGCATCCACACAAATCTATGCTCCTTGCGAGTGAGAGAGGTGAGGGGCAATGCTATCTGCGAGAAGTTCTCTACGAACCTTCTGTAATAAGTGGATAATCCAAGGAAATTCCTGACTTCCTCAATGATCTTCAATACAGTCCATTCTCGGATGACTTCGATCTTCGTCGGATCCACCGCCACCCTAATCCCGCTAATTACGTGACCCAAAAATGCTACCTCCTCAATCCAAAACTCGCACTTTGAGAACTTGGCCTAAAGTTGGTTCCCTCTCAAGGTCTACAAAACTATCCTCAGATGAGTCTCGTGCTCGGCCTCCGATTTTGAATACATTAGAATGTTGTCTATAAAGACCAATACGAACATATCTAGGTATCGCCTGAACACCCAGTTCATCACATCCATGAATAATGACAATTCATTTTTTTACCCAAACGACATCAAGAAAAATTCAAAGTGTCCATATATCGTCTCAAAGGCCATCTTCGGAATGTCCTCTTCCCAAATTCTTAATTGGTAGTACCCCGACTTTAAGTATAACTTTTGAGTGCACTGTCAACCAATCCAACTTATCGAAGAGGTCATCGATGTGCGAAATCAGGTACTTGTTCTTAATGGTCAACATGTTAAACTCCCAATAGTTAATGAACAATCGCATACTGCCATCCTTTATCTTCACAAACAACACAGACGCACTGCACGATGAAGAGCTTAGTCTAATAAACCCTTGATCTAGCCGTTCTTGTACTTGGATCTTTAGCTCGACAAACTCCTTTAGTTCCATCTGATACGGAGCATGTGACACTGGTCTTGCATCGGGTGCCAACTCTATCGTGAAATCTATTTCCCTTTGAGGGGGTGCTCGAGGAAGCTTACCAGGAAACACATCCTCAAACTTTGCCACCACTGGTACCTCCCTTATTGGCAACTCTGTGGAGTGAGTATCCAACAAAGCCACAAATGGTTCGCCTCCTTGATTTACCGCGCGCCTCACTTGAATGGTGGAAATTAGGGAGCAAGCAACTCCGTTCAGGCCCTTAAATTGAAATTCTGCTCTCCCTTCGCTTCTTAAGGTCACAACTTTCAGATTATAGTTGATGTTGTCCCTCTGCTCCGCAAGCCAGTCCATCCCCAAGATAACATTGAACACGGCTAGCGGTAGGATTGTCGCTTCCAACTCAAAGTTGAGGTATTCTATCCTCAACAAAACACACACATTTCTCCTGGTGGTCATGAAAAACCCATTTGGCATTTGCACGCTCAACTCCAGTCCTACCTCAAAGGATTCAACACAAATTCTTCGGATAAAGTTATCCGCCAAAAAAGAGTGTGACGCTCACATATCAAATAACACTTTGGCATGGAAATCGAACACTAGCACGATGCCTAAACATGCATACACAACATTAAAGGTGGTAGAAACCTTCTTATAAAATGCAAAATTCAAAAGCACAAAACACTTTCTAAAATTTCCATACCCGTCAGCACGTCGGGCTGACGAATAGCCTCTTGCTGCCCAAGGCTCTATGCTACATTGGTGGTAATCGTGAAGCACTCGATTCCACCGCCTTTCCTTTTTCGGCATAACTAGGGCCTGACCGCACCGTCGGCTCCTGCCTTTGCTCCTGCTCGAGCACTCCCACATTATAGTTCCGAGCTATGTGTCCTAGCTTGCCACCCTCGTAACATGTTGGAGGTGCCCTCGAATGAACATCCCCACAGATGACTCCGCTTCTCTCGCCCGACAACTGAGGGCGAAATCTTTTCTTCCCTTGGCTTTCTCCTGACTTCCACTGAGATTTAGAAGGTTTGCATTCAATTTGCTTTGCTGCAAAACCCTTTCAACGTTGGGTCTGGTCGAAGTCCCCTCCAAGACCCTAGCAGCTTCAACCATCTCGTTAAAGATTACTTTCTTTAGAGCGATGAGTGGGTGTCTTAAATTGTCCTGCAACCCCACATAGAAGAGGCTATCCATCTCCTCATCATTTGTCATCGTCATTCCTGCATAACCACCCAACCGAGTGAACTCTTGTAGTTATTCGTCCATCGTTATATAACGCTGAATTAATCTCAGAATATGCCTTTGAAGAGCTAGCCTCATCAAAGACGGATGTAGCGTGCTTCAGGAAAGCGCTCGTGAATTCTCTAAAAGAGGGGAGACGTCCAAGGAAACATCTACCACGCTCTTCCACCCACCATAACTTTACATCGCCCTCCAGCATAAAGGCCTCAAATGGTGCCTTCCTATCTTCGGCGGTCTCTAACGCCTCCAAAAGATCCTTAATCCTTGTCATCCAGTCCTCTGCATCTGTCGGTGTGCTGACTCCCTTGAATGTTGGAGGATGGAAATTCAAAAAGTACTTCAGTTGGTTGTCTCTCTGACCACCTGCATGCTCTGCTAACGGCTCTACAACCCCCACTACTCCTTCTGGGGTGACTGGTGTCGCAACATGTGGTACTATCGCAACTTGATCTACCAACATCGCCTCGGCTATCATACAATAAAAATCTGGGAGTGACCACTACAACAAAAGTGTCTTTTAATTACACTTTCTTTAGCCATGGAATGAAAATCGTGAATAATAGTAGTGTATTAGCCACGACTTGCCAAAATGTGGATAATAGTAGAAGTATTAGCTACAACACACCAAATCGTGGATAATACTCCTATAATTAGCCACGACATACCAATTCGTGGCTAAAATATTAATATTAGCCACAATTATCTTGTTCATAACACGGGGCCGTAGGGGCCCCCGTGTCAGGCACTTGTGTGTTTGTGTGTGTGTATACCATATATAAAAAAATATCATACCCATGAATTTTAAAGCCGTTGAAATGATTACGACCGTCGAATCTGGCATGATATTTCATCAGCCATCAGATCAAACCGCTCCCTCTCTCTCCACTTTTTCATAGGTCTTCTAAACCTACTAGGGGTGACCTAAAACTATGAAAGGTGTTGGGTACCCTACAACATGAAATTACGATTTTACCCTTAAATTTATTGAAAAAGAAGGGTCATATGACCCGTTTTTTATCTCACAAAAATTGTCAATGGTGAGAATTGAACTCAGGTTTCCACTATGTCAAGAAAAGATGACAACCATCACATCATATGGTTTTTGTTGAACATCAATGAATTAGGTTTTATATATACATATATAAATATAGTCTACCGCCGAATGTCGCCTCCCCTGCCTAATGTCGCCCCCACGAAACGTTGTCGTCCTGGCCGAATATCGCCGCCCCCACAGAATGTCACCGCCCGCACTGGGGGCTATATATATATATAGACACACGCAGTGACTTATAAATAAATATTATGACATTAAATTTAAAAGTCATTGAGAAAATCAAATCCGTCAATTATGTCATAATTAATACGGGTCGTCCGATTACTTACAATTTTTTTACTAGAGCTCCTACACCTACTATGATATAATGTCTTAGGCTTATGTTAAAGTGTAGGGTACCCTACAACATGAAATTACAATTTTACCCCTAAATTTATTGAAAAATGAGTCATATGACTCGATTTTTAATCACACAAATTGTCAATGGTGAGAATTGAGCTCAGGCTCCCACTATATCAAGTAAAGATGACAACCATCACACCATAAGATATTTGTTGAACACCATTAAACTATGTTTTATATATATGTATATAAATATGGAATAACTAATAAATCTAATTGTTATTAAAAATATATACGAGTTTATCAGTTTAAGCAAGCCCGCCGTTACACTAACATAGTACCGGAGGCCCGTGCCGTTCGACTTGTATATATAAGAAATTTCATATCTTAATGATAATAATAATTTATTGAATTTTTTAAAATAGATAAAATACTTGGAGATCATACAGGGCGTTAAACAACACACATACTTTTTTGTGCTGCACTAGTCAATTTTATTTATCTTTTACACTTTAGACAGGAAAATTAAGGGAGTTGTTAAAGTCAAACAAGAAATGGCTATTGGCAAACCAATTTCTATGAATTATTACGCGGCTTTTGAAAATACGCTTTGTACATGCATTTTTAGGAAAAGTGTGCAACACGAAAATTGTAGATATCGTCGAGATCTACAACTTTCGTGTTGAACACTTTTCCTAAAAATGCATGTACAAGACGTATTTTCTTGTTATTTTCAAAAATTCACTATAGTAATGATCAGGGCGATTTTAGGGTCTTGTGCGTACATTTTTAGGAAAAGTGTTCAACACGAAAGTTGTAGATCTCAACGAGATCTACAATTTTCGTGTTGAACACTTTTCCTAAAAATGCGTGTGCAAAGCGTATTTTCAAAAGCTGCGTACTAACTCATAGAAATTGGTTTGTCAATAGCCAATTCTGGTTTGCCTTTAACAATGCCCAAAATTAATTAACAGAACTTTAAAATCGACAGGCAGACACGTGAGAAAATAGAGCAAAGTATGACATCCAGAGTTTTTGCCGAAGTTACACATTATTGTGCAAAGGAAACTTGTACCAACTACAACCTAACTTTTCTGCACGCTTCTCAGCGTAATAATATACAAATTTATTTAGACGATTGTTATCGGCACTACTAAATTGACTATCCGCAAAGCAGTTTTTTTTATAAAATTATATCCGCAAATCAAAATGCTGAATGTTAAATTATGATTAATATTGATGAGCTCGATCCTTGAATGATTTCTTCTCATATAATCACAATAAGTTAAGAATCAGCTCGCATCGGAACGATTTAGCAAAGTCCAAATACAATAAAACTTGAGCCGAAGAAGCTCAACTCACTGTCATGAATGAGAAAAAAAAATACACTTGGTAGAAGAAAAAACAATTATATGAATATATATATATATATATATGATGATGATTTGCCTAATTGAAGGAGAAAAAGCTGAGAAAGAGTTTCCTGAGGAAGTGATAGTCAACATATATTAGTTGACCAACTCTCATGCATTTAGATCTTTGTCTGAGCTCCAAGCCGGAGTTTTTGGAGCGAGGCCGTCTGTGACCAAGCTAGTTCCATTTTCTACGCCGAGCAAAGGATCAGCCTCGCTTTCCTTCACCTTTCAAAATTTTTTAAACAAACAAAAAAACATGAGAAGATAATAGAACACTAATCATGATGATTACGATAGATTTGGGGGCTTTTATTCTATTTCTTTGTATAATTTGATCATATTGCTGGTTTACTTACTTATTTTGGCAGACCAGACAGCTCTAGTATCACAATTTTATCATATTACTGGTTTACTTTTACTGATTTGGGTATTCTAACACAGCAAAAATTCATAGGGATTATACCCAGTCATTTTGAAAACTTTTCCAACAAATGTACATATATATATAGGGGCATTCATGGGAGGAAAAAGTTATGTTTTATAACATTCATGGGAGGTTTTTGTAATTTCAATAATAAGAGGGGTGCAATCTGTAATCTTCCAGGAGAAGTTTTGATAATTATTCAAGGGAAAAGTTGTCTTTTGTGAAACAATCAAAATTGACAAATAAACTCAGATGCATATTCAAAAAGTAATAACATATATTATAATTTATTTCAAAAAAAAATTTAAAATACAATGTCCATTCAAATAATTTCACCTCATCCCTAAATTAAAAGTAATGATGGAAATCAATAAAATAAAATAAAAATAGTAGAGCTCCTATACCTACTATGGTAAGTTGTCATTAGGCATGTCAGTGGTATTCTCAAGAAATAATGTCATTATGCATGTCGGCGGTATTTCCGAGGAGCTATCATAAAACTCATCAATTTTATTAAAGTTGATTTGACATTAATTAATGAGGATGAAGATTTATTTAACAAAAATTGAAAAGTACATCAAAAAATTTACGTCTCGTTCTATTAACTGCAGGGTCCGATCACGAGCGAATTTGATCGAGTCGTCGCCGTGTCGAGGTATGAATTTATTTTGATAAATTGTGTGCGCGTTAATCAATAAATTAAATAAATACAATTAAATGGAGTTATTGGAATTTTAATACAGCGCGATTTAGTGGTTCGGGGGGGGGGGGGGGGCTCAAAATTTTAAGAGTCTTAGAGAGGAAAGGCATAATACAGCGCGATATATTGAATTCCCACCTCATTTAAGCCAATTGCGAAAATTTCCTCCCCCACCATTCGGTTACCTTAATAAACCGAGAACCACGATCAACTTATAACCGAAGCCCTAATCTTTTCCTCTCCCCTCTATAGCGCACGTAGTTAAAACCGTCAGCTCTCCCTGGTTCGCAGATGATTCATGCGGATTTTCTTTCCTTCTCTTTTGGTCGCCGAGCGTTGCCCTCTCGCCAGTCGATCCATCCTTCAGTGCCAGGATTCGACTTAGACCTCTCTGGTGTCGTTCGGAAGTGACGACCTTTCTCCAGGAGCCCTTATTCTGAAATCGTGAGTCTCGACAACTCAAATCCCTAGAGTTCTGTTTTGCGCTGTTGATTCCAGTCCCAGACCGCCCCTCACAACCTTCATCTCCAACAGGTATTGGTAGACTGTCCTTTTCCTCAGCCGCAGTTGTCTCGCCCCTCTGATTTTAATCGTTTTTTCCCATGTTTGTCAGTCGACCAGAGATATCAGCGGCTTTTTCCGTATCCTAATCGAAGGCATATCCTTAACCTTGCAAGCGGTCGACCCCTTGTTAATGTCCTGATTGGATAGCAGTCAGACTGCTGATTTGTTGTTAAACTAGGTTGGAGTGTTACAATTGATATCAGAGGGAGGTTTAGGATCCCACGACCCAGAAAATTCAGGGAGCCTTAGGATTTCATCTGAATCACTTCTTCGACGTTAGAGTCATCAAGTTTCATCTAGTGCTCAGTTATGCTTGTGCATGAAAATATTCTCCATAATTAGATCCTTCATTTATGTCACTCTCATAAATAATTCCTCTCTATTTTATGTGCATTCTCATTTAGATTAAAGATGTTTGAAATTTTGAAATCACTAACACATGAAAATCACCAAGAAGCTAAACATGGAATAGCAAAAAACAATAAAAATTCTGAGGAAATTCAAAAAAATAACACATGCTCATACACAATTAAAAGAATAAATATAAGAGGTAAAGCGTATTAAGAAAGAAAAGATATAAGAAGAATAAGAAACATAAAATGCATCGATGCATAAGAAATGTTAAGGGTTAACCGACGTGGGGGCGTGAATTGCCTATGAAAGAAGAATCTTCCAGTCTATGGGGGCCAGAAGGCATATTGTGTGTGAAGATCGCCCTAGAATTGAAGTCTATGTCTAACCGTGGGGGCAAAAGACCTATTGCATGTGAAGATCATCCTAGGTAGACATAGAAATTTGATGATAACCCAGTAAGGGGTGGGCCTAAGAATATGAAAAGATGAATCGACAAATACCCTAACAATTCCTTATAGAAAGAATAAGATAAATAAAATTGATTAAAAAGGAACGGTGATCTTGAAAACTCTAAGAATACAAGAACAACAATTACAAGCATATAGAATCTTATTGTACTTCTTTTCTTTTACTGCATCTTAAAATAATTATGCATATTGTTATTCTTTTTTGTTTGTTTACATGTATATCAGTTGAAGAGGTAAAGTACTCACTTAGTTATATTGTTTATGACTAACCTCATTGTTTTCACAATTTTTAGGAAGCAAACGATACCCCGAACATACCTAAGAAGGTAAAGATGATTGAAGAAGAACGACGAAAAAGAGCAGAGGAACTAGCTAAGGTATGGATTAAAATAATTATTGGAATAAAAGAAGCGATGGAGAGGCACAAGGAGACGTGAGGATTGACAGCGTCCTGCATGTAATCAAGTAGATTAAATAGTTTTAAATCAGTAGTATGTTGTAATGTAGTACTGAAATAAAGGAATTTTTACTGGTAGTCTTATCCAAATATTCGTACTCAAAGCTTTTAATGTAATAAAAAGTTTTTATTATGTGTTCTATTTTGTACTCACTGTACATACTTTTACGATGTGTTGCGATGAATGAATTGAAAATAAGCTTCGATATAGAATTAATTGTGGGGGCCGAAAAAGGGTCTCACAATAGTTGGTATCAGAGCAAGGTTTTCGATGAGTTCGGCTGCAATGAGTATTTAGTAATTACACATAATACGAATTTGAGAATATCTGAAATTAAAAGCTGATCAAATCCTATTCATTAGGTGCCCCTACAAGTATATTCAAGTAGAAGGGGATTCGAGAAGCTCGAGAAGAGCAGGAAGTAAATAAAGATGCAATATCTGCCGAGAGAGATAATGGACATCAGTCACGACTCCCAGTGGCTAATAATCCCCAAGCAATTGCTGAAGCATTAAAGATGGTGTTACAGATGATAGTTGCATGAAGTCCAGCTTCCCCTCAAGCTGACCCTGCACCACCTCTTGTGACTCCTATAATTCCAACAATGCTACAACGACAAATAGACGTGGATTTGAAGCAATTTCTTATGTTTAAGGGAGGATTATCTCCACTGGAGATGGAAGATTGGATATTGCGAATAGAAACAAGTTTTCAAGTAATGTAAAGCAAAATGCTGGTGGGACAATATAATGTGAATGAAATTTGCAGCAAGAGGTGTAACTGCTATCACCTAGAATGAATTTATACGAGAGTTTACAACTTGGTTTGTACCCACGTCAGAAAAGAGGTTGATACATGATCAGTTTCTCAGGGTAATTCAAGGAAACAAGTCAGTGTTGCAGTATGAAGCGGAATTTTCTAAATTAGCATATTATGTTGGGTCTGTGGTAGGGACGGAAGAAGATAGGTGTCGTCAATTTCAGCAAGGACTTCGTGATGAAATTTGTACATATTTGGTGCCTTTGGATATCACCGAGTATGGAAGGCTAGTGGAGAAGGCTCGAATGGTAGAGATTGATTTGGAGAAAACTCGAAAGAGGCGAGAATTTTTTAAAAGAAAAATAACTGAGAGTCCGAGCAAGGAAGTCTCTAAGAAAACAAGCGAACCGCAATGGAATGAGAAAAAGTTGTCACATTCTACACCTGCGATGAGTAACAATGTTTTGTAGACAACTCCAGTAAAATGTACAAAGTGTGGAAAATTTCATAAAGGGGAATGCCTGACAGGAGTTTGCTTCCTCTGTCATCGACCCGGACATCGGCGGAATGAATGCCCAAAATTTAACCAAACAAAAGAAGGTAGTTCGAGGGGACCTCGAGTACCGGCACAACAAAAACTATATCAGATGGGTACTGAATCGTTAGCCTCTGTACCAACCCCAAAAGCAGTTCCGTATGAAAGACGCATCCATCTTTGGGCGTTTAACTTGGGTCGGCCAAGAAATGAAAAAATGATACATGTATTTTATGCTTAAAAATAACTATGGTTTTGTTTTGAAGTTGTTTGCAATACAAGTATTTTATGCTTAAAAATAACTATGGTTTTGTTTTGAGGTTGGTGCAAACAGTTTGTTTCTTTTTTAAATTCGAGTAAAATTTAATGTGAAAATCGAGATAGGTTGGCTGAAAAGTTCCTCATGATTAGAATAGTTTTAGTGTATCAAAATTTTTGAGGACGAAAATTCTTATACTCGGCCAATGCCAGTAAGGGAAGAATGATTAGGTCCCCTGTTATAATTGAGAGAATGTTGGTGATCCACGTTACCCAAGGCCATGCTGACGGCTTTCAGAATAAATGGAAGGGGTTGGCAGTTCAGTACATGCATGCGAGCCGTGTCGAATTCCATAGTGAGGCACATAAGGATGACATGGAAATGATAACGGTCCTCCTTGGTTTTAATGCACAGGAGTCGGCGGTGCATGCGGGAGTGAAGTCCTCAAAATAGTCGAGTTCTTGATAGAAGCGTTTGAACTCAGAGAAGTAGGCAACAACTCTAGAGGAGCCTTGCATAAGTTTGAGGAGATACCTAGTGAGCTCGTACACTGATGAGTCCTGATCATATACACTTTTATGGACTCATCTGGGTCATCTATTTAGTCTTTTCACTGCACTTTAGCCCTGTTTTAGCTCATATTGGTCATTCTATGCTAGGTGCACTTATAGGCCCTATTTGGTGTAAATTCGTATCTTTCTTCGTTATTAGTTTTCTTGTGCTGATTAAGTTCCACTTTCAGTGGCTAGACTGGTGTCGTATGCTGGAACAGGAGTCGTGCAGGTATTCCCGGTACAATTCTGTACAGGAACACTGCGCACGATCACTGGTTCTATTGCGCACGACCACTGGTCGTGCGCCACTGATCGTGTGCACTTAACCCTTTTTTCATGAGTTCTGTTTGGTGCAGTGCGCACGACCATCTACGATAGTGCGCACGACCACCGGTCGTGCGCCACTGTTCGTGCGTACTTATCATCAATTTTATGAGTTCTGTTTCGGCTAGTGCGCACGACCACCGGTCGTGCGCCAATGGTCGTGCGAACATGTTATTTTATAATTTCTGTCTTTGCAGGCTCCGTCCAGGCAGAGCGCACGATCACAGGATTCTAGTGCGCACGACCACTGGTCGTGCGCCAATGACCGTGCGCACTGTTTAATTCCAGCGCCTATAAATTCCGCTGCTCGCGATTTAGGTCGGATCCTCCGCATTTTTCCGCCGTTCTTCCGCTGTTCCGCGCCAGTTTCGCCCCTCCACCGCCGCCCACCATCTGGAGGTGCTCCGGGCTTGTTCTTCACGCCAATCTTGAGCCGGAGTTTCCTCTCGGCCTCCTCCTTCATCCAAGAGCTTCAAAGAGAGATCTAGCCGCCATCTCCATCGAGCAAGAGGAAGTTTGCAACCTCTACCGGATCGTGACACGAAGAAGACGGGTCCATTGGAGAGTCGTGACAGCTCTCTCTACCCCGGACGTAGTTGCGGACCGAGCTTGGACGCGGATTGACAACCCGGCGATTCCAACCGTGAATCTACAACGAGACTTCGGATTCGGTCGATTTCTTGCCTTATTCTTCTCTTATTGATGTGTACATGTTTTAGATCTCATTATTATGATGAAGTGGCACTTGAATTAGTTATATTTACATATATATTTCATGTCTATGTGTTTGTGTAATTTATCTATTTGAGTTGCTTGAGGTGCGCCGCCGTCCATTTCCATTCCGCCGTCACGTTCGTGTGCCGCACTAGCAATTGCTAGTGGCGTGCTTGTCGAAGAGGTGCTTGCGACCCTCACTCCGCTAGCCTACTCGTCCATCCGCCTACCGAAGCGTGGCATCGCGGCCCGTATTCCATCCCGCCTAACGAAGCAGTGCGCTCAAGGCCTGCACAGTTCGATTCCGCTTGCCTACTCGTCCATCCGCCCTTTCGACGCAGCGCGCTCAAGGCCTGCCTAGTCTCCATCCCGCCAAGCGAAGCATTGCATAGCGGCATTGCATAGGAGTAGTTGATAGCTTTTATTTTATTTTCCAAAAGCCAACCAAACTCCCCCGCGTTCCATCCGATTTAAGGACTTCAATCTCAAGTCCTTTCTCGAAACCTAACTCCACCTTACTGTGTTCCTCAAGAGACCGACACTCGGGGATTTTCCCCATTATTATTACTTGCGCGACCGGTGCACTTGCCGAATCATCGCATCAAGTTTTTGGCGCCGTTGCCGGGGAACACAGTCGTGTGAGTTTTCTGGAGAGGGAGAATCTGAGAGAGAAGCCCTTCCATTTGTTTATCGCATCTTTTGTTTTATTTCTGTTCTCTTTATTCCATTTTCTTGTTTTATAGTAGGTTGCTTTAGTAAATTTTTGTTAGATGTAGTATTTCGCACAATAGTGTTCTTCTTTTTGAATCGTTTTATCTTCTCACTATGTGGGCACATCTCAATTTTCGTTGTCGTTGGTGTGGAGCTACCTCCCACTCTAGTGATGAATGCCCCACGGAGAATAGTAGGCATACTTCTTATAGCCCAGCATATGGAGCACCTACTTCGTCTGGTACTCCATATGGTGCGCGTAAGTCTTATGGCTACTCTGCTGAGCCTTTACCGTCTTACTTCTTTTCGGCCTCAGCCCCCGCTGTGCCAAAGAAGCCTGCTAGGCAGTGCCAGTTTTGTCGGAGCACAGATCATGCCCTGAAGGATTGTGCCGAGTATCTTCGCCAATTGGACGAGGATGACGAGCCGGATATCCGGATCGTCCCAACTCCTAACTCTGGCGGCACACCTTCAACATCCGGTTATGTGTCTTTGTCACCTTCACATCTTGAAGGGTATGGCATGGACACGGTCACCGGATGTGCGGTTGATCTATGCACCGACATTGCTGAGCCTATTCTCCATGTGCATCCACCACCTCTAGTGGATTCGATTCTTTGTGAGGAATCGGTGCTCGACTTTTATCCGAGCACCATTCCTCTCCCTGTTGTGCATACTACACTCGTCTCTGACGACATTGTTGATGATGTGTCGCAAGAGGAGGCGGTTGATCTTAGTATTGTGCCTACTCCTTTGGAGGAGGACAACCTTCTAGGTGAAGAGGAGTTTTCCTCAGCACCGGTGGAGGAAGTCCAAATCCTAAGCTTGGCCACCGTTGATCCCGCCGAATCTTGTAGCATTGATGACAATGCAAACATTATTTTACTTCCTCAACCTAATGGGAGTGAGACCGGGACCGCTCCCCCGATTTTTGATTATTTATGTCATTCTTCTCTTTTATTTCCTGACCCCCCTTCTTCATCTGAGCCTGTGCAGGTTGAGTCTTCACAGGTACATCAGGAGGACTTGGAGCATGATGCTCAAGTCAATGATGAGAGCATCTTCTCATGTGAGGAGGTTGATCCCCCCTCCGTAGAGGAAGCTCCACTCGTTGCCTTCTCCTCCTGCGGACCTGCTGTGGGCGATACCTTGCTGGGCAAGGATAGTTTTGGTGAGATGAGTGAGGACCAGGCCTCCTCCTCTTCTTACTTTCTGTTCCCTCTACCTGTGACGAGCAGGTATTATTATTATTTAGGTAGAGGGGTGACTGCCTTATCTCCGTATCGGTACCAGCTACCGAAACGGATAATGGAACAGTTACCTGTGCATTTTCTTTTTCATAGGCCCATTAGCTAGAACCGTTTTAATTTAGAATAAGTCGTGCTGGGATGACAATAACCCCAGTAGTTATCTTTCTTTGCCGCATTTTTATTTCATCTAATCATGTTTAGTTAGTAATATTTCTTTTCAGTTTTCTATTTCCTTTTGTTTCTGCGGAGCTGACCCCTGCAGGTATCTTCTTCTGGATGGCGGATGCTGCAGCTTAGTCTTGGTTTAAACGCCAATCTTCTGGTATGCTCACTTGCTGAGCATTGGGTACTCTCTTTCCCTAGCTTTTTCTGATTTTCATGTCATATATTCTGTGGATTGTTTAGTTTAAGTCTGGGGGAGAGTAGTTTTGTTTACCCGCTCACGTGCACTATTGCACTGCATGCTAGAAGATTCCATTTAAAATGTTTTGTTTATTTTCATTGCACACCACATCACCCACTTGAGCGCGTACTCATCTGTTTGCTTGCTCTGTTGTGAATTTAATTCTTCTGCTTATTTGGGAAAATCTAGGTGATGGCTTAGGACTATGTAGCAGAGTAAAATGTTGACTCCCGTAGTGCTCCTAGTCGAGTGCTCGGTTGCATAGAAATTTGTGTAGAGTAGACTTCTCTTTATACTTATGGTTTTATATTTTTCTTATTAGTGTAAATGTTGTTTACTCTACTCAAATGGTAAATTCGGTGGAATCAAACGGTAGCATAGGGATGTGTGTAAACGATCGCTAGATTCGTATTGCTTGAGTCGGGAGAAAGGAGAATCTTTCTCGGTGGCTAGAACTTGCCCCAAGCGATTCTTGAAGCATGGGTATACGGTTAGTCAATTGCGTGAATGTGATATAGGCCATCATTTTGGCCCGGTTGAGCCTTTGTGCCTATCCCTACCGCTATATCCTCGCTAGCCCAGTTGTGCCTACCCGTTCTTTGATTCAGCCCCACTTTTATTTCACCAAAGCCCAAAAGCCAATCCTAGTCGCACACCCAAATCTGAGCTTTAGCTGTTTATTATTTTCATGAGTTGGGTTGTTGATGTGGTAATATGTTGGTGAAGATGTGGATGTGTCCTTTTGTTTATTTGCTGAAAAGGATAAGAAAAGAAAAAAAAATGAGAAAAAGAAAAGAAGTTAAAAAGAAAGGAAAAAGAAGGAGTGTTCAATTGAAAATCTTTATGTATAGATCTATGTTTGGGAGTAGGCGGTGCACGCACCCATGCTGTTAAGTCCAAGTCTGGGGTGTTGTGTACCCGCGTGTTTGTGTGGTGAATGAGGATAGTTTCCTGCATTAGCTCATTTGGGTTTAGTATTTGAACCATCGTCTTTATCATTGTATACCTCACCTAAACCCAAACCCCATTTAAAACCTAAAGTCCTATTGATTCACGCATTTGAGTCAAACCAGTGCCGTGGAGAGAATGTGACCGGGCAAGCCTATGGTCACCGACACCGATGGATTTCGGTGGAGTTTTTCCGGCACCCCAATCTTGAGCAATGCTCATCTCAGCGTTTAGTTTACTTTCTCCGTATGCATGACCGAATGATTCACCGTTGTTCACCATTTTGAGTAGTTGTAATATGCTTTTACTCTTTTAGAAATATATAAACTGTTTTTATAATCAGAAATCTTTTCTACTATTTTTCTTATGCACGTGAGCATGCGACTTCGCATGGTACTCTGTAGTGTAATCATTAAGCCATCTACTGTTCTTTCCTAGTTCGCTTAGAATTTGTTTGCTCGGGACGCGCAAACAGTTAAGTCTGGGGGTGTGATGAGTCCTGATCATATACACTTTTATGGACTCATCTGGGCCATCTATTTAGTCTTTTCACTGCACTTTAGCCCTGTTTTAGCTCATATTGGTCATTCTATGCTAGGTGCACTTATAGGCCCTATTTGGTGTAAATTCGTATCTTTCTTCGTTATTAGTTTTCTTGTGCTGATTAAGTTCCACTTTCAGTGGCTAGACTGGTGTCGTATGCTGGAACAGGAGTCGTGCAGGTATTCCCGGTACAATTCTGTACAGGAACACTGCGCACGATCACTGGTTCTATTGCGCACGACCACTGGTCGTGCGCCACTGATCGTGTGCACTTAACCCTTTTTTCATGAGTTCTGTTTGGTGCAGTGCGCACGACCATCTACGATAGTGCGCACGACCACCGGTCGTGCGCCACTGTTCGTGTGCACTTATCATCAATTTTATGAGTTCTGTTTCGGCTAGTGCGCACGACCACCTACGATAGTGCGCACGACCACCGGTCGTGCGCCAATGGTCGTGCGAACATGTTATTTTATAATTTCTGTCTTTGCAGGCTCCGTCCAGGCAGAGCGCACGATCACAGAATTCTAGTGCGCACGACCACTAGTCGTGCGCCAATGACCGTGCGCACTGTTTAATTCCAGCGCCTATAAATTCCGCTGCTCGCGATTTAGGTCGGATCCTCCGCATTTTTCCGCCGTTCTTCCGCCGTTCTTCCGCCGTTCCGCGCCAGTTTCGCCCCTCCACCGCCGCCCACCATCTGGAGGTGCTCCGGGCTTGTTCTTCACGCCAATCTTGAGCCGGAGTTTCCTCTCGGCCTCCTCCTTCCAAGAGCTTCAAAGAGAGATCTAGCCGCCATCTCCATCGAGCAAGAGGAAGTTTGCAACCTCTACCGGATCGTGACACGAAGAAGACGGGTCCATTGGAGAGTCGTGACAGCTCTCTCTACCCCGGACGTAGTTGCGGACCGAGCTTGGACGCGGATTGACAACCCGGCGATTCCAACCGTGAATCTACAACGAGACTTCGGATTCGGTCGATTTCTTGCCTTATTCTTCTCTTATTGATGTGTATATGTTTTAGATCTCATTATTATGATGAAGTGGCACTTGAATTAGTTATATTTACATATATATTTCATGTCTATGTGTTTGTGTAATTTATCTATTTGAGTTGCTTGAGGTGCGCCGCCGTCCATTTCCATTCCGCCGTCACGTTCGTGTGCCGCACTAGCAATTGCTAGTGGCGTGCTTGTCGAAGAGGTGCTTGCGACCCTCACTCCGCTAGCCTACTCGTCCATCCGCCTACCGAAGCGTGGCATCGCGACCCGTATTCCATCCCGCCTAACGAAGCAGTGCGCTCAAGGCCTGCACAGTTCGATTCTGCTTGCCTACTCGTCCATCCGCCCTTTCGACGCAGCGCGCTCAAGGCCTGCCTAGTCTCCATCCCGCCAAGCGAAGCATTGCATAGCGGCATTGCATAGGAGTAGTTGATAGCTTTTATTTTATTTTCCAAAAGCCAACCCAACTCCCCCGCGTTCCATCCGATTTAAGGACTTCAATCTCAAGTCCTTCCTCGAAACCTAACTCCACCTTACTGTGTTCCTCAAGAGACCGACACTCGGGGATTTTCCCCATTATTATTACTTGCGCGACCGGTGCACTTGCCGAATCATCGCATCATACACCTAGGTAGAGCTATCAAGTTGGGAATACGCCTCACGAGCCCGAGTCCATATCTCAAAAGCCATGTCCATAAGCATATAACTACGGTATACTAAGGGGATATGGAGTGGAGGAGCCACGGGATCACAAAAGAATTGTTCACATCCCACTTTCGCCATGAAGAATCAGTACTAGGAAGTAGAGCAATGGCCCCATCAATGTACCCATATAGATGATGGCTGCGAATGACATATTGCGTCACATGGGACTATTGGAGCCGTCCAAAGGTACGGTGGTAATTCGGAAGGGATTGAAGGAACCATCGGTCCGCGGGAAATCAATACCAAGAGTTTGTAACAGGAGAATGGGTCTGGACACTCGAGTCTGAGGAGCTGACCATTTAGATACTCCAAACAAAAGAAGGTGCTCGCAAGGAAGATGATAGTGATGAGAGCATGATTATACTATTTAGTTAATAACTTTTGTATAAGAATAAAGCTCTCATTTTATACTCTTGTTCTTCATTTCATGTGTTATTTCACTTGTTTCTCTGTTTCCAAGATAAAAGAGAAAAATTGGCAAAGTACCAAAAGAAAGAAATGATCAGCAGCTCAAAGGGAACAACCAGGAAAAATTGGTAAGTCCACGCCCTAAGTCCATGGCGTGGACTTTGGGCGTGTACATGCTTTTGACATTTCTTCGCGTCTTCAAACAGAGAGATACACGACCAATCGACACGGCCATATCATGAAGTCGTGTTGAACGATTTTACAAGAAAAGATTCGATTTTTGGGTGACACGGCCTAGAGACACGGTCATGTCCCAAGGCCGTGTCAAGGCATTTTTCTCGAAATTAGAAATATAAGTTCATCATGTTGAGAGAAGCCTTTTTCCCTTCTAGAAGTTCATCATTTAGGGTCTGTTTGGGACAGCTCTGGCGGATTGAAAAGCTGTTGTCCGGATAGAGCTGTTTTAAAATAGCTCTCTGGGGAGCAGTTTTGAAAAGCTGCAGAGTGTTTGGGTGTTCTGTGCAGAAGTGCGCTTTGAAGAGCGATTTTCTAATTTAGCTGTTTGGAGAAACAGCTTTTGGAAGCTGTTTTTTTTAGAACTTTAAAATACATAAAGTTTTAAACGTGGAGAATAATAATAAAATACATAAACGTGGAGAATAATAAAAAACAACCGATAACAATAGTCTTTTACAAATTCTCTGGTAATGCTATCAACGCGCCCCGTATATTTCTTCGGCAATGCTATCTCGTACTGTAGACATCTGTTCAGCTCCAGCAGCATCTCCCATTTCGCTTCCAATATCATCCTCCGCCGCAGGGTCTTCATCCTCTGAGGGAGCGAAAGAAGACTCATCAGCATCACAAACATTAAACTCAGGGTCCCAGCGAGAAGGATGTCTACGAATGAAGTTATGTAAGGCCATTGTGGCCAACACTATGGACCTCTGTTTCTTGAAGCTATACTGTGGCATTTTGCTCAAAATGTGCCACTTCTTCTTCCACACTCCAAACGTTCGCTCAATAACACTGCGAAGAGATGAATGTGCCCTATTGAAATGTTCTTGCCTTCCTTGAACAGGCCGACTCCCACGGGCAAAGTCTGCCAAGTGATATCTTGTATCCGGATACGGCTTCAAATAACCCATCTTTAATGGGTAGCCAGCATCCACTAAATAATATTTACCTGCATTAATTTGGTATGTTAAACAAGCAAACATTGGTGGATATTTGAAGGATTTGAATGAATGTAAAAATATTGATTACTATACCTTGTGGGGGATGCGGAAAATGCAATCTATCGTCTGTCAATGCGCGTGCGAAGATGCGACTATCATGAGCAGATCCCTCCCATCCAGCTAGGGCAAATGTAAAACACATGTTAAAATCACAGACTGCCATTACATTTTGCGTCGTAGTGCCGTGACGTCCTATGTATCTGACTTGATCTTCTACTGGTATCCTTGCATCTACATGTGTACCGTCAATTGCACCAACGCAATCCTTGAAGAATGGCATGTAACGAGCATCATACCTTATCTCAGCCGGAATATCTCTGAACTGACGGTCTATAGGCTTTATAGCATCAATTGAAAGTAACAAAAGAGATCTTAGACATTTCGAAAAATATCTACTAATTGTTTCGGTCGAGTGCTGGAATCGCTCTTTCGCCAATCTAATGGAACCTCCTTGTGCTAAGATATACAATGTCATCCCTAGGACTTCTCTTGACGACGTCCGTTGTGACCCTTGAAGTTCATGATCTACCTCTAGTTTATGAAGTAAATCTATGAAAATGCGTTTCGACATCCTAAATGCATCATGAATCCTATCTGGATGTCCTTCTAGTAACTCTTTAATCCATTTATCACCTGTTTGGGTAGATGTCATGCATGGTCGTGTGTCACGAACATGATAAGTCATCCTCTCGATCGATGACATAACTACACGACAGTACTCTATATATTGTCTCCGCTCAGGTGAAAGACTTGTTGAATCCCCAGAATCCTCAGAGGAGTCATGCTCTTCCATTGTAGTACCTGCATTTAAAGTATCACATAACATTGATCATACTCTATGTGAAGAAAATACCACAACAACTAATATAAATCCGACCACATAAAAAGGTTAATCAACATGAAGTAGAAAGGTATAAAATACCACATAAAAAGTTTTTAAAACTTAAAACATAACATTTTTTTAAAATAACAGATCACTGAGCCCTCTTCTCATACGCCTTCGTAATCTACCAAACACGCATATCTTCTGGAATACTCATGAAGATCTCCCTACTGTTCTTGTCCCTGATGTGGTCGAGAGCAAAGTAATACAGATCCAGGTTTGCCCGTATCTCTGGGCTACTGGAAATCAACTCCACCACCTCTTTGACTGTGATAACTGGTGGAGGCTTCACAGCTAGGGTGGATTGATGTAAGTCTGACATCAAAGAAAATGTCATTCCTTTGTTCTTCCCAATCTTTCTTCTTTTACTCGCCGAGGTGGACGCATTCCCAATGGTTGTTGAATGACCAATCTCTTCAGGGCCACCTTGATTGTCCTCTATGACATCTTCTACATCATTATCTTCCAAATGAATCCTCCCCACATCCGGTGGCAAACTCCCAACAGAAGGAGCCCATGAGTCTTCTCCAGTTGCGACAACCTGACTGAACATGATGTTCAGTTTCTCCTCCAACTCAGGTGCAATACCTCCGTATTGAAATTTTTTCGCTGCTGCAACAACCTGTTATAATCAATACATCAATATTAATAAATGCTGTCAAAATAAGAACTACTACCATGAAATAAAAAATGTATTTGTTTTCACCTTTATCTTTTCTGCCCACCATTCTTCTGATGCAGCAAT
Organism: Dactylorhiza incarnata; assembly: GCA_033032865.1. Lineage (NCBI taxonomy): Eukaryota > Viridiplantae > Streptophyta > Magnoliopsida > Asparagales > Orchidaceae > Dactylorhiza > Dactylorhiza incarnata. Next base: position 589,632 of record JAWHQI010000222.1, read on the forward strand.
AGTTCTCTTCTCTGGATCCCAACCTAAACCAGTCTCGCCATGTTTCAGCTCCTTCCATAACTTCCAATCCTTCTTCAAATGATCCCATTTATTTTTCATTTGCATTCGATCGTAGCTTTTCCCGGTACGTTCTTTAAACCCTGCAATCAAATTTTTCCACCCTTCTTTGCTAAAGTGGGTGGTAGGCCGATTCCCCAAACCAATCTCTTTTATGCAGAGATCACAAAATAACATCACCTCGCTAGACTCCCAACTCGCTATGATTCCTCCTTCTTTTGGTTTACCCATTACACTATTAATAAAAGTAATGAAATTTTATCAGCTATTTCTACTAAAAAAATACACATACATAACACATACCCCTCCTCAATACATACATACACACACACACACTCACACCCACATACACACAAACATACACAAACATACATACACACCCTAACATACACACACACACACACACACACACACATACACAAACATACATACACACCCTAACATACATACACACCCAAACATACATACACACCCTAACATACACAAACATACACAAACATACATACACACCCTAACATACACACATACACACACTCACACACACACACACACAAACATACACAAACATACATACACACCCTAACATACACACACACACACACACACACACACACACACATACAAACATACAAACACACCCAAACAACATACACACCTACACACATACAAAAACACACACAAACACACATACAAAAACATACACACACACACACAAACATACATACAAACACACACACACACACACAAACATACATACAAACATACAAACACACACCCTCCTAAATACATACATACACACACACACTCTCACAAATACACACACACCCAAACAACATACACACCTACACACATACAAAAACACACACACACACAAACATACATACACACCCAAACCAACACACCCAAACATACATACACACTAAAACATACATACACACCCAAACACGCACACACTCACACATACACATATATACATCCACACATACACACATATATACATCCACACACACATACACATATATACATCCACACACACACACACATCCTAAAACAAACACACAAACATACACACACATCCAACAACAAACACACACATCCATCAACAAACACATACACACACACATCCAACAACATACACACACATCCAACAACAAACACACAAACAACAACAAACACACACATCCACACACACACACACACACATCCTAAAACAAACACACACATCCAACAACATACACACACACACAAACACACACACACATCCAACAACAAACACACACATCCATCACAAATACATACACACATCCAACAACATACACACACACATCCAACAACAAACACACACACACACACACATCCAACAACAAACACACACATCCATCACAAATACATACACACACACATCCAACAACACACACACACACACACACACACACACACACATCCAACAACATACACACACTTACACATCCAATAACACATACACACACACATCCAACAACATACACACACACACAAACACACACACACATCCAACAACAAACACACACATCCATCACAAATACATACACACACACATCCAACACAAATACATACACACTCATCCAACACACAAACACATACACACACACACTCATCCAAATACATACACACACACATCCAACAACAAACACACACACACTCACAAACACACACACACACACACACACTCATCCAACAACAAACACACACATCCATCCAAAACACAACACACACACACACACTGGACAAGAGCTGTTGGAATCAACATATAAGAAATCAAAAATGGCTGTTGGAATCAACATTTCCGAAATCAAAAATGGCAAAATCAGAAATCAAGCCCAAAATCGAAGCTCACCTGCGCCAAATGAAGCTAGGGCTCTGGAGTTGGGCTCGGGGAGGAAGAACTCTATGCAAATGGCTGGATCTGTGCAGAAGAAGATCGGCGAATCTCCCGTCGTCGGCGTCGGAATGCTAGGGCACGACTGGATCTGCGAGGAAGAAGATCGGCGGCTGGATCTGGGAGGAAGAAGATCGGCGTCGGAATGCTAGGGCACGTCGTCGGCGTCGGAAATGGAGGGGGAAGCGGCGGAGGAGGGAGCGGCGATGGACACGGGATGCGCTGGGAGCGGGAGGAAGAAGATCGGGGTCGAAAAAAAAGAAACGCCGCTCTTGGAAATAGATTCCTGCAGAGCGGAACGCGAGTAGAGGGGGGCTTCCAGAAAAGAGCGCTGGGCGCGATTTTTTAAAAAGCGATTTCTTTAGAGAGCTGTCCCAAACGACGGTAATAACAGCTCTGGCGGCTGGGAAAGAGCTTCTCCAGCCGCCAGAGCTCTCCCAAACAGGCCCTTAGAGTCATCTGAAGGCCAAAACAAGTAATGTAAGGAGGAATGTCAAGGGAGAGGACATCAAAAGGAGGAATGTCAAGGGAGAGGACATCAAAATGAGGAGGTTTATCATGTATATTTTTATTATCTTCTCTAGATTTCTCTTCCTCTTAGGTCTCTTCTGGATTATGTCTATGTAATCCTTACATATTCATTTGGGTTTAATCTTTTGAATGCTTTGAAGTAATTAACATTTTTATCATTATTAATGTTAGAATCGTTCTTTGATTTATCTACGTGGTTGTAATGTTATAAATAGATATTTCTAGGGTATTATATTCACATTTGAGTGCTCATATTTCTATAGGTTTACATGAACTATTATATGAATAGATCATGTGTAGATAAAAAGAGTTGCATGTAATCCTGAAAGAATAGAATACCATAAATATGTCGGTTAAGGTCAAACTTAATAGTGTAATTCACAAAATCATAAACCGATTTTTAGGGGTTTCTACACAGTGAGTTGAGTTCTCAAGTAGTTCAACCTAAAGTTAATTTTCGTTTGCCCCGCCCAAGGAGTGCGGAATAATATAGGAATCACCGCGGTCTGAAATAATATTCATACATTTAATCTTACAAGTATTTTCAAAAGAATAAAACCCAATATGATCATATCATAATGGCCAAATCATTATTTCTCCAACAATTAACTCATATATAATTTCAAGTTTATTATATTTTATATCATTATCTTTTTACCATATAAATATATAATAAAATAATGAGAGAATCGAAGTAGGGTAAATACGACTTTGATATAAGCATATCATATACTATGAACAATGGATACGTTTGCCTTATCTTTATACAAGGACTTCATAATAGACAAAAATCAATCTGTGAGGACCTAAATCAAATCACAGAGCAACTTACCAAACTTTCAAGCTTAACTGATGCTTACTGTTTAATCAACTGGATAATTTAAAGTTTGTAACCTTACCCTACAAGCAGTTAGGCAATATATGGCTATAACACAACACAATCCTTTATGAAAGAAATATTTAGGCTCAGAACAGAAAAAAATTAAGACTAATGCCAGTAAAATATTCCAAAAAAGATGATCTGTAACCTCTTAGACCTACTCTTTTTACTTGCATTTGAAAATATAAATAGAAATAATGTGAAACCCAGTTATATTCTTGGTGAAAAGTACTGATAGGATGAACTTCACAGAGTGGAGTACAATTTGTTGTAGATATGCTTTAAACGATAAGTAAAAGGAGTAAGTCGAAAATACAAGTTGGCATACCTGTGATAACTGAGCAGTGGCTTCATTAGCTTTTTGTTGGCTCTCCATTGTGCAATAGTAAGAATACAGGACCATTCCAACTACCGCTACAAGAATTCCCAATATATTTCTCCAGCTAAATGGATCATGAAGTAAGACATAACCAAATGCTAGAACTAAGCATGTTTTGAGATGACCCAAGACTTGATATGTGACAGGAGATGTTTTTCCAATCACAAGAAAAGTACTGAAGTTCACAGAGACAGATATCAGACAAGACAGCACAATAAAAACCTGTAAAAAAAATAGTCAGTATGTGTAAAGAAAGAATGTTTGTAAAAATGAAAAGTTTCGCCTACCAGGACTTGAGGTGTATACTTGAATGCAAAAACATTCAGATTTGTTAAGAGTCCATCGAGAAAAGGACCAATAACGAATAAGGTTATTGCCTGATAAGGACAAGACTGATATAAGAGCTGAGTAGATGAGACTTTGAAACGCTTCTGAATTGTGTTGGTCATCTGAGAAGAGTTCGTTAAGTTTACAGAAAAGAATCAAACAATAGGACAATTTAACATTTGAATGTCAAACAATCCATCCTGCTAACTACCTAATAATCTTCCCTGAGTTTTTTTTGGTGAATAGAAAAATGGCTGACTCCTACTTTTCAGATGCAACAGTATAAGAGCAACATTTTGAATTGAAGTCAAGTTATAGTGCACCTACAAAAGATGCATAAAATTGCAATTCAAGTACTGCAGTAGGAAAAAAATCAACCGCCTGTTTAATTTTGTTTCCTACTACCCAGCGCAATTGGGAGGAAAAGCTTTTACTTATTATTCATCATTATCTGAAATCATATCGCAACTATTTAGCACGGGCTTTATGAATTCTCATTTTCCCTTCTAAATATTATGTAAGCGGAATTATTATCTAAACTAATTCGGAGCAGAATTATACAGCCCAACGGCAGGAGTTAATATATTATACCCCATGGAAGAATTGCATAAATTGGGAACTACTATAATTTACAGGATACAATTTGAGCAATGCATGTTGTAATAATTGCGAGAAGTGACAATATAGATCCGAGAGCATTTAGTTGAAGATCCGTCACAGTGGCAATTCCAACACCAAGAAGAAGTATAGCTAGTGAAAATTTGATAGTTCCACTGCAATAACAGATGGAAAACATGTTATTAAAAGAAAACAGAAAACAGGACAAGCATACAAAACAAATAAGGCATAAGCTACACTTTGATAAATCCACACCTAAGGTCGCATGGAACAGCTGAACAAAGTAAAAGTTGAACTTGTGGGGCAAATATCAGAGACCATTGATGGAAGCATGTATTTAGACAACCATGAGGCAATAACTGATTTGCTAGAATTGACATCAGATTTCAAGACTTAGAATTTTATACAAAGTTGGAGTTGTTTCTACTAATCAAGATTTTTCAATACTCAACACTTTTTAAATCTACCTAGAAAGGAACCATTGTAAGAAAATACTTGTGCCTAGCTTTTCTAATTCTTCAATGTAACTCCTTGCTGTACTGCAGATTCTCGATTTACATATGATTTTAATAAGTTGTGCAAGGTGATGATAACTAGTATAATGTGGGCAGTAAAGATTATTTCTGATACATAATTTGTTACGAAGACAGAAAAGGGTAAGGAACGAGGAGACGAGGATACTGCGCATATGTCGACATTGAGACCAAGGCGACGTGGACATGGACCCCAACCAGTGGCAGATTCAGGGGGCAGAAATAAAAATAATAATTTAATTTTATATACTTAATATTATAAAAAGTGTAATGGGTTTAGCCCTCAAGCCCATCAAATAAATCAGGTCCCTTCATCCTGCTCTCAGCCTATACGATGCATTCAACTAATATATGTCTTGTGAAATAATGTAGACAATTTTTGGATAAGGTGTTCAAAGTGCTCGTGGCAGATGGAATTTTACTGCAATGCACAGGAGCCTTGAGAAATGTGCCGCTTATGATACAATGATTCAGATGTCATGTGAATCTGTATGTGCTAGGGTCAGATTTAGTATTGGGTGCAGTGGTTGAGACAGTTGAAACTAGTTACGAATGACTGGGAAAACATGACCATGGAATTCACTCATTGTGGGTAGAAGCACAAGCTGCAGAGTAATACGAGCCCGTTTGTGAGGAAGCACTTGTCTTGTTTCTTGAAAAATGGGTCAAGCAGGACTACTCCATAGCTTGGGTCCTGACAGGAGGAGAGCCCTTGGAGCCCAGGGACGGGTTGGGCTGTATGAGCTGCAGCCCTGATAAAACCGCCTTGGTGGGACGCCAAGGTGGGCCCCCTGGTGGGACTCCAGGGTGGCAGACAAGTGTGACGTCTATCTTGCATCACCAAGCAGGTTGGTTGAAGTGGAGAGGCACGTCAGGGATCTTATGTGCTTGTAAAATACCATTAAAACTTAAAGACAGGTATTACCGTACTACAATTTGATCAGCGATGCTCTATGGTTCTGAGTGTTAGGCAGTGAATTGTGTACATAAGCAAAAAATGGGAGTTGCGGAGATGAGAATGCTTAGGTGGATGTGTGGACACACAAGACTGGATAAAATTAGGAATGAATGTATCAGTGATAAGACAGGAGTGGCACCAATTGCAGAGAAGATGTGAGAAGCTCAACTAAGATGGTTTGGACACATACTAAAGGAGACCATTAGAGGCACCTGTTAGGCGTTGTGAGTGTTTAGTCACTAGGCATGTTAAACGGGGGAGGGGTAGACCAATAAAGACTTGGAATGAAACTATAAGGAATGACATGATGTACTTAGGCATTAATGAGATAATCACTAAAGATATGGCACAATGACGACAAAGAATCCATATAGCCGACCCCACTATAGTGGGATAAAGGCTTGAGTGTTGTTGTTATAAAACTTAGTACTACCAAAATAAAATTTCTATATAATATTAAATATATTTTACATTGTATTGATTTGTACTTGTTATAATATTTTACTTTGTATATTTTTCAATTTTATTTTGGGATATACATGACTCATTGTTTGTTTACTTATTATGTTAATCGTTATTCTTTTAGAACATATAATTATACGTAATATATATATAAATAATTTTTTTATTTATAAGATGTGGAAATCCAATATTTTAAAATATCTCTGGCATGTCTTTGACATTCGACATTTAAATACTCAATCCAACATGTCGCCGACATCCGATATTTACAACCTTGTCATCGCCTAGAAAAAATAAAAAGTATGTGCAGGTTCAAACCAACCCCAAATGCAGATGAGCAAATACAAGTTCATCCTGTGGTGAACAAACATGGAAATGTATTGGAGTGGGTTTTTTTAATATGGGCATGCTTGCAGTGCATGCCTGTCATGATTATCCATGACACATTTGGCCTTTACGTGCCAATTGTAGCATTGGTCATTGAAGTAGATACGGTTTCAAAAGTAGTGGCATGAAAAAAGAATATTTAAAACGATTATCGATCATCATGGATGAATCCCTTCATCCATTTTCTATTCACTAGAGAATACCACTCATCTATCACCAACAAGCGAAGGTTCAGGCTCAAAGCGGCCCATTATCTTTATGTAATAACCTGTAGTATATGTAAAGGACCTCTCTCTTTTCACGATTTGAGGGATGTTATTTTTTCTAACATAGTATCAGATCCCTAGTCGCTAGATACTTCCGGCGACTCTCGTCTTCTCTTCCAACGCAGACCCTTCCCCATCTCTTCCACCGCAGATCCCTCTCCTTTCTATTGAATCCATCTTCTTCTTCTGAACTCGCACGTAAACCTCTTCTTATGAACCGCACGTAAACCGCCGATCGACTCCATCTGATGACATCTCCTTCGACAACCAAACGATTTGTGTGATTTATTTCAGAAAAATTTTATTTCTTCCTCTATCCCATACTAGGAGGATCCATCCATTGATTCATTGAATCTCTCTAAATCATAGTGTTCTTCTCCTCCAATGGCTTCCATGCTTAAAAAGAGTTCTACCTCCTTTTTTGGGCATCTAATGACTTCGAACCTTAAGAGTTTAATGCTCTGGGATCCTGGGGGCCTATTGGTGGCGTCGCCGAATATTTCCGACACGACGACTTTTCTAATGATTTTTTGGTGGCCTTTTCTGACCTAATCCAAAATTCTTCGACATTTTTCACTGCCCTTATCTTATTATGTCTGATGTGGTTGATTATTGTGATGGCTCACAATCCGCTGGATACCCGGGTTGGGCGATCATACCACTCCTCAAATTACCACTATTCGTCTTGATACTACAAACTATCTGTCTTAGTCTCAATCTATTGTTCTGGTTCTTAAGACTCGTCGATTGTTTTGTTATGTGAACAGTACAATTACGAAGACAACGAAGACTGTGTCCAGTTAGGGACAACGGGAATTAGAAAACTCATTGGTTATGTCATGGTTGATTCATTCCATGCAAGAGGACATTGCATGGAACTATCTTTCCTTGGATACCGTTGCGGACATTTGGAGTCGAACTGAGTTCGCATACTCTCAGAAAGGAAACACAGCTCAGGTATTCAGTTGCGACTTACGAAGGAAGATATTTCTCCTTCGATAGGGCGATAAACCATCATCCGCCTATTATTTGGAGTTCACCCAGCTATATCAGGAGTACGGACATTTTGACTCCCTCAGTCTTATTTGTTAAGCTAATGACGTCATGTTCGTGCTCATGAAGATCGTAACAGTGTTTGAGTTTCTACATGGTTTGCACATGGATTTCAATAAAAACATTGTTCAGATTCTTGGCCGCACTCTTGTCCCTTTTTTGGCAGGCCTATAGCATTGTCCAGCAGAAATATGATTGTCGGCAGTCTTGGAGTTCAGATGTCACCTATGGTGGTTCTGCACACGCTACCTCTCCATATTTTGGAGGTACTAATACTTGAGACTTTAAGCCCAAACCTACTGACAAATAACACTTGACAGAAGTTGGCATACTTGCAATATTTGCTTCAAATTGCATGGGTTTCCCCCACCTAGAGGTGGCATGATACCTCGTGGAGGACGTGGTCGTGGCAGAACAGGCTTTACCTCTCCTCACTCTGCTCCCCTGACTGAGTTCATCGATGAGAGTACTTATGGTAGCCAAATATATAAGCCTCCTTCAATATCTGGTTCTTTCTCCACTGATGAGATAACGACCCTCTGATGCATGATGCAAGGATTATCTTCTGAGCCCAATACTGGTCCATCCTCATCATTTGCCCATTCAAGTAGTCCAAGTGCTCATTGGATCATTGATTCTGGGGCCACTAACCATACGACTGGGTCATCGTCAGGTTTTATTTCATATTCTCCGTTGTTTGGTGAAGACAAGGTAAACATTGCATATACCACTCTTTCCTCTATTGCAGGAAATGAGATCAATCAATTGCTCTTCTCTTACTTTGGCTTTGGCTTTACATGTCCCTTCTTTTACTCGCAATCTCTTATATGTTAGTCATATAACAAATTCTATGAACTGCTCTTTCACTTTCTTTCCTTCTTACAGGGTCTTTCGGGACTTGTAGACGAAGAAGATGATTGGTTCTAGTAGGATGTGAGATGGGTTGTACATGTTTGATACTACTTCTCCCCAGGCTCCTCATGCTCTCTAGCCTTCTTAGTTGACTGTCTGGCATCGGCGCGTGGGTCATCCCTCTAATACTACTATGCAATCTTTATTTCCTAGTTTTCCATCTCCTGTGTTTCAAACTTTTCTGTGTGATGTTTCTGAACGTGCTAAACATAAGTGTGTTTTCTTTAATCATACTTAAGTGACTTTTAGTGTCCCTTTTTCATACTATTCATATTGATGTGTAGGTCTCTTGCCTGCTTGCTTTCATCTCTGGTTATCATTGATTGTTATTCTCGCACTACTTGGGTTTATTTTATGCGTAGTAAGAGTGAAGTTTTTCCACTCTTTCAAAATTTTCAAAAGATGGTTTCTACACAATTTAGTGCGACCATTAAAACTCTTCCCAGTGATAACAATTGTGAACATATTGATTCCAAATTTTAAAGTTATCTGAGTAATCTATGAATTGTTCATCAAATCACTTGTGTTCATTCTCCAGTACAAAATGGTGTTGTTGAGCGCAAAAATCATCTTCTTGAAGTGACAATATGTTTATTATTTATCATGTCACTTCTTAAATACTATTGGGGTGATGCCCTTCTTATTGTTGCACATCTCATTAACTGTATGTCTTCTCGTTATTTGGGCAATCGAACCCCTCTACATACCTTGGATATTACTCATACATCTCTTTCCCCTGGATTTTTTGGATGTTTATGCTTTATTCACATACATAAGATCACTCAAATAAAACTTGATCCTCGTGCATGCAGTGCGTCTTTATTGGTTACTCTCCAGCACAAAAAGAATACAAATATTATTATCCTCCTGGCAAGAAGATCTTTATCTCTATGGATGTAACTTTTCATGAAACTGCATCTTATTATGAGTCCTCACTACAGAGGGGATTTATACCACACTCAGAAGTGAATACTCATACTCTTCCTTTGCCCATTTCACCTTTATACAACACCCCGAATACGACTAATTGGGAGGAGTGTGGACACTTCCAAGGAGGAGTTACAGGGGGAGAGTGTGGACATTCCAAAGAAAAAGGAGTTGCAAGTGTACACTAGGAGAAACAAGGGATCAAACATTCAATCTCATTACACAATACCAGAGCCAATGACAAATTCATCTTCACCACTCATTGAGTTACCTATTGCTCTCAGAAAATGTATTTGTTCATCCTCTCAACATCCTTTATCTAACTACGTCTCATATGCCTCTCTAACCTCATCACATAAAGCCTTTGTCGCATCTCTATCTTCCGTGTCTATTCTCGTTATATGGCAAGAAGCACGTGGACATCCAAAATGGACAAAGGAAATGATGGAGGAAATGCAGACTCATAAAAAGAACCATACATGGTACCTGGTAGATTTCTCTAAAGGCAAGAAGATAGTTGGATGTCGATGGATCTTTACGATAAAGCAGAACTCCAAAGGTATTGTGGAAAGGTTCAATGCACGGTTGGTAGCAAGAGGATACATTAAAACTCATGGTATTGAGTACCAAGAGACATTTGCTCCGGTGGCAAAAATAAATTCAATATGTGTCTTATTATCATGTGTCTCCTGCAAAGGGTAGGATCTTAACAGCTGGATGTAAAAAATGTCTTCCTTCATGGTGGAAGATGAAGTTTATATGCCAATGCCTCCTAGTCTTGTCATATGTCTCTCTAACCTCATCTCATAAAGCCTTTGTCGCTTCTTTATCTTCCGTGTCTATTCTCGCTACATGGTAGGAAGCACTTGGACACCCAAAATGGACAAAGGAAATGATGGAGGAAATGCAGACTCATGAAAAGAACCATACATAAGACCTGGTAGATTTATCTAAAGGCAAGAAGATAGTTGGATGTCGATGGATCTTTACGGTAAAACAGAACTCCAAAGGTATTGTGGAATAGTTTAAGGCACGGTTGGTAGCGAGAGGCTGCATTCAAACTCATAGTATTGAGTACCAAGAGACATTTGCTCCGGTGACAAAAATAAATTCAATGTGTCTTATTATCGTGTGTCGCCTGCAAATGGTGGGATCTTAACAGGTGGATGTAAGAATGTCTTCCTTCATGGTGGAAGATGAAGTCTATATGTCAATGTCTCCTAGTCTTGTCCCTAACGACTCAAAAGAGAAGGTTTACAAAGTGAAGAAAACACTTTATTGATTAAAACAATCTCCAAGAGCTAGATTTGGGAGATTTCACAAATTCATGACCTCTTTAGGCTATACCCAAAGTCATGTCACCCACATTGTATTCATCAGACTGAAAGAGATGAAGGTGACTCTCCTTATTGTGTATGTTGATGATGTTGTTATTCATCAGACGACTTGGATGAGATTCATGCTCTACAAATAAAACTTATTAGTGAATTTGAAGAGAAAGATTTGAAAAAGTTGAGATATTTTCTGGAAATTAATGTAGCAAGATCAAAATATGGGATTCATATTTTACAGTGGAAGTATGCCCTTGATTTACTTGAGCAGACATGAATGAGTGGTTGTAAGCATGTTGATACCCCTATTGAAGTCAACCACAAACTAGGAAGAAATGATGGTGAGTTAGTGGAAGATATTACGAGTTATCAGAAGCTGGTGGGAAAATTGATCTATCCATCTAATACTCGCCCCGGCATTGCATATACAGTGGGAGTTGTAAGTCAATATATACATTCTCCTAAGGTCAAGCATCTCGATGATGTCTACAGAATTCTAAGGTATTTGAAGACCTTGCCTGGCAAAGGCATATTTTCACTCAATACTAACGTAAAAATTGAAGTATATACTGATTGCAACTCACGGAGAGGGGTACAACCACACAGGAGGGATACAAGATTAGCGGAAGAACAAGGGAGTAAGAACAACCTAAACACAAGAAGATATTAGAACACTCGAAGAACACTTAAAACTTTATTGCTTAGAAATATTGGTCAAGGCTGAGATGCCCCAAACCATTACAATGGACCCTTATTGATAGTAGTTCTGGAAGGGACAACTTACATCACATGTTATCTTATCATCAGGGATAAGATTCCTTTCTTACAATACAAGTTATTCCTTTCTTGACTTCTACGACACACCAGAATAACTTTATATCATATCATAAAGGATAAGATTCCTCACTTGACTTTTACGACACTCAACATATAATATATTTTATCTTAAGGGATAAGATTTTTTCTACTTTACACATCACACTTTAAGACAAATATATTACACACCACATTATTACATATATTATTTTCTTGCACCAGAAGTAACAAATATTATTTCATCTTTTTCCCCTGGTGAAAAAAGGTGATGGCTCCACATCACCTTCATCGTTGTTGTTGGAGGAAGAAAATTTTGGACAGCTTCTTCTGTGGAGCCTATAGTCTGGGTGATCCCGATTGTACGAATCGGCAGTTAGCATTTCCAGACTCAATTGGAAGTGGCAGTGTTGGATCCCTTCAATATACCTGAGTGGAAGGACTGTGGGATTGCGCCAATAAGCTGTAGGCAGGTCCAGTGGAACATCTGTGATAGGCACGCCATTAATCATAGAGAGGAGTGTTTTGTGCTCTATCGTTGGAGCTGAGCTGTTGTATTCTTGTTCATGCCAAAATGCACAATAATACTGTTTTTGAATGATCATACCGTCGTCCATAATGCTCAAATATTTCTGGCATTCGAAAGGAATAAGAATATGTTTTTGTTCACGTACTCCATTTAGACTGTTCCCTTCGGGCCTTAATTTTTCGCGCCAAAAGCTGGTATCGCCAAATAGGTTGAGCCATTTAAGGAGTTGTTTACGTTTCTTCTTACATGGTTGCATGTCGATCAGGGCAATATACTGAAGTAGTCATCATTTGTCAAAGATAATTCCAAATTGGCAGATTTCCACGAAGTACCATAGGACCATGTAGACTTCTTTAGGAAAAGCATAGTAAAATTCTTCCCTACATTCAAGTATAGTTAGAAAAGGAAACCCGAGATGTAACGAAAAGCTGGTAAAAGGACCTTCATTCAAGCCGTATAGTTTGATATAGATTCTCTAGAAAGCAAGCAGACAGGGGAAAGATCTTTTTTGGAGGACCAAATAAAATAATTTGTCCTTAATGTGTATTGGAAGATCTTCTATTTAAAAAATAGTAGATGACTGATAATACCATAGATATCGTCCTCAGAGTTCTTGATAAGAAATCCGAAAAGAAATTATTTTTTCCCTTGATGTGTCGGGCTTCAAATTATCACTGAGAGAACCAATTAGCCCATCGCAGGAGTTGGACCTGGGGCAGCATCTTTTGTTTGAATTGTAGCATTTTTGGAAATGCTGACATATCCATTACTATTAGAAAATGTTGTCCAATAAGATAAAATTGGAATTTCTCGATACCCCTTTTCATGGCTAGGATTTATTTATATGTAGAATGATAGTGAAGTTCTCCACTCTTGAAAGCTCGGCTCTTGTAACCACAGATTTGTCGCTTCCCATTTAATTCTTCAAGTAATATAGCTCCCCAAAAGTGATCGCTAGCATCGTTCTGAAGGACTCGTCGGCCCGATGATGGAATCTTGAGTGGTGGCAAATTCTTTGTTAGAGACTTTAATTTTCTGACTGCATCGGTGCACGCCTCATTCCAGGGTGGCACCTTTTTCTTAAGCTGATTAGCGAGGGGAGTCCTAAATTTGACCAAATCATGAATGAACTCTGTCATATAATTAACAATGCCCAAGAATTGTTGAACTTGCTTGATCGTTAAGTTCTCATCTGATAATGATCCAATATGTGGCTGGAGCTGATATTGACTATTTGATATATGCATTCCAAAGAAATCAATGTCAGTTTCTCCAATAATCATCTTTTTCTCGGATAACATAATGTCATATCTTTTAACCAAATCATGTAACGGTGAGAGCAAGGAATGATGAGAGTCAACATCTGGAGAGAACAATGGGATATCGTCGGTGTAGACCAATGCATTATCCATGATGGGCTGAAAGATCCTTGACATAGCCTTCTGGAATAATGAAGGAGACGGTTTTATCCCAAAGGCTACAACGGTCTAATGGTGATGTCTTTCAGGGATGCAAAATCAGGTCATTTGCCTGTCATCAGGATGAATACCAAGCTGCCAGAAACCAATTTTAAAATCGAACTTGGAGAATATCTTTGCTTGAGGATGTTTCTGGAAAAGGACTTCTCTCTTTGGTAGAGGAAATTTATCATCTTCAACAAAATGATTGAGTAGCTGGTAGTTTATCACCAGTCTCATCTTTCCTCTAGCTTGCTCAGACCTTTTGTTCACATAGAATGCTTCACAAACCCATTGTGACTTTGCAATTAACCCTTGCTGCAGCTGATCAACTTCTTTTATAGCATGTGTGTAATGATCTGGGTTCATACCTTTGTGGCTTGTCTTTATAGGGTTGATATCTTCATACTTTTTGAAAGGTAAGGAGACGAAGAATTCAGGATTCTTCCATAGAGGATGATCACACTTTTACATAAATTCCATGTGTGATTATGCGCAAGAGGTGCATGCAATATCGTCCCTTATTGGGCTTAGGATTTCAACTGGATAAATATGTAGAGTCTTTGTCCAAGGTAGCAGGTGACTTTTATACTTTAGCTCTTCCTTGTTCCACGAGATTCTCTTCAAAGAGTCCAAGATGTCAAACCTGATGAGTAGGTCTTTTGCAGGGAGTTCGGATCCGTAAACTTGATGCTTGACAATATATCCTGGAAAATTTTGAATGTTGATGGGCTTACTAATCACAGTGATCATGAAAGTGTCGTTGTTGGCTCCCTGAAATGATCTATAACAAGAGTCGCAACATTCCTTTGGTAGAATATCTGGCTTCATGATGGAAGGCGTGGCTCCCGTGTCGAAGAATGTTATCACTGGAATAGGTGTATCACATGTCCCTGTGAAAATATGGATCTTTGCAGAAGGAGTTGGTTGGCAAAGAAGATTATCTTCAGTTGTCAGAGTGTACAAATCATCATCAAAGAGAACCACATCATCATCAGATTCGACAGATGAGTCTGATAGATCTGCTCCGAGGGCAAGGATTATGTTAGGGTCTGCTTCATTATCAAAAGAAAAGAGTGACTCAATATCATCATTGTCTATGTTTTCAACTTGAGAAAGCTTTGCAATGAGTAGCGATCTCTTCTCTTTGCCCAAACATTCTTTGGCAAAATGTCCCTTCTTTCGGCATATATAACATTATTATCAACTTGATGATTTTGTATTCCCCTTCTTTTTTCTGAGGAATTCCCACTTCTTCCTTTTGGAAAAATACTCTTTTCCTCCATCCTTCTTGAATTTGAAAATTCTATCCTTTTTCTTCTTGTTGCAGGCACAAGATTTATCTTTTCCGCACTTGATCTGAAGATCATTGTGATTACAAGTCGATCCAAGGTTCTTGCTCTGGTCTTCAATCTGCTTAAGGAACCTCTTCTGGTTGCACAATTTTTCAAGTAAAAGTAACACATTCTGGTACAACTCACCAATAGATATATGACTGATCGGAATGTTCTTCACTTGGAGGAGTCGGGATTGTTTCGTTTCTAAGAGGCTCTGGAAGAAAATTTAGAAAAGTCTGCTTCAAGTTGACGTTGTCGACTCCATTGATGGTATAGAACCGTTTCGACATTTTTCCATAATGAATTTCCAGATCTTTTCTTTTATATGAGCAACACCTCATGCTTAAGTATTCTTCTCTGGCCTGATTTGTATAATGGTCCCATGCACCAAGAATTCATTGTGGACATGCATAATCAGGGAATCCACATTTGGACTTTGCTTGACCATCTATTGTTTGTATGCTCCTAGAGCGATCCACCATTGTCTTGGTCCGCAATGAAACTTTAACACGAATCTGTTTGTGACAACAGGCATTGTCGTTCCTGGTTGTAGCAGCTCTGCAGTGCACCAAGCATGCATTTCATAGATTCTGTCTCGCCATTTTGATGGTGGAATATTGTCAAACGCGAAACCGTTTGAGGGGTTATTCTGGAACTGGCCTGATTGCTAGGGTCCTTGATTGGATGCTTGACCAGGCTCATATGCTTTTTCATCTTCAGCAATTGGATCTTCTGTATGTGGATCAACCATTAGAATGCCAAGGGACATGCTTTCATCATCTGAATCATCAGAGCACTTCTCCCTTAGGGATGGTGGTTGTTCTGAGGATTGTGGCTATGTAGCTATCTGCTTCAGCAATGAGGATATAGGAATTTCAACCATAAGCTGAGAAGATGGTTGGGTTGTAGGCAACTTTTGAGGAGAGGATTCTTTAGATGGTGATTTTTCTGGTTTTCTTTTTGAAGATTGAGGTGCTTCATAGCGCGTCCTGGGGAGGAATGTCACATTATTGAAAGGATTGTGATCAAACGGGGAGAAAGTTGATAATGGTTGGGAATACGTTGGAAGTGAAGGTAAATAAGAGGAGTAAGGTGGGGCTTCATAATATCGTGAGGAATGATATTGCTTTTGGGTTTGGATAAAATGAAGTTAGGCTTTGGGACCCTTTAACTCCGCTCCTTTTGGGCCAGAATTGGAGTATTGACCAACTGGAGTGATTCATGATGCACGACAGTAATCTCATCTTGTAGCTGCATCGTAACTCCGGTGATGGTTGAAAGCCCGTGGTCGAGCCTTTTCTCTATTGTCTGTTAGCTTGCTACTATTTGCTTCAGGACTTTGTTCTGCGTCATTGTACTTTCAGACTGCCAATTCAATGTAACTTCTGCATAAGATACATGCTTAATTGTTTCATCAGGATTTTTAGTGCTCGGATTTTTATCTTCCAAGCATGGGAAGTTCTATCTTCATCAAACTCCATCGGAGGAAATTCTTCATGATAGGATGTTGGCTGGAGCATGTTGTCTCTGGTTCTTTAGAATAAAGGACATAATAGCCAAACTTTCTAGACGGCTCGTCAAGCAATCTGACTTTTGAATCTCTTTTTTCATAACATTCCTTAAGTAGTCGTTGTGTCGACTTCCTTTTGTTTTTTCTCCTTCTGAGTGGATCATCTAAATCGGAATCATCATCATCACATTGATCTGCTCGACTGCTCCACATTTGGCACAAGTGCAAACGTCAAAGAACTGATAACCATCTTCTTCTTTGAATTGAAAGAAAGGTAATCCATCGAATCTGAAAGAAATGATGGGCACATCGAGCCTAAATCCTTTGTCTTCAATCATGTTTATCTCCGAAGTGAAGGGGGAGGTGTTGGAAGAGGAGTCTTCTCTGTTGAACACGATTTTCGACGTGCCGTCCTTCTTACTTATAAATGAATTTTACATAGTGAATCAGTTGATTATCGCTTTGTATCTTCTCATTGTGTGTGACTCATGACTCGGGAAGAAGTTTAATAAGCTCATCTTTTGAAAGTTGTTTTAGGACATGAACTCATGAAGAGCCTGAGCGGGCATCTATCTCCAGGTAGAGAGCATCGTCTATGTCTTGAGGAAGACATAAGTCGAAGGAATGATTTTGAACCCGGTTGGTCATTTGATAGTGGAGCGTAGCAGCATATGTTCCCGCAACTTGGGGTGCTCCAACAATCTGAAGCTGAACTTTAAGGTTGTTGTAAATAAGCGGATCATCAAGCCTCGGGTTGAAGTTTGGAACCAGCGTCATAAAAACTGTGCCACATTTAGGGTGGTCTGGATAGTTGTGATGCAGGTATGGCTGTATTGTTGAAACCTTGTGTCCAGTAGAGCTAATCAAGCAACTACCGGAAGGCCTTTCCTTGCGTGCAAAGTGAGAGCCATTCTAACTGCTCCAAAATGGAAATGGGAATAACTATGAGCTCTCTATTGTCCTGGCAGAGACTCATCCAATTGTATAGGGAAGATCTGTTCTGCTTCCGTAGCAAGAATTGGTACTTGTTCTAGCCTTGAAGCTAAGACAAGTTCTCTTGCAGTGAGTGTCTTGCTGGAAGAGAGAACTTGCCTGAAAACTCGAGAAACGGGATGATGTTTCTTAATGAAGATTTTGTACGGATTTAACAAAGGAAGGTCGGTTACTGGAATTCGACTATCTTTAGAGAGATAATCGACCTTATAGAGCAAATCAGAATTTTTTAATATAGAGGATGAACTAAAGGAATTACGAGGATAAGAAAAAGAAAAAAACAGGTAATAGGATTTGGATTTGTCATAGATATAAGAGTCCTTATTTCACAAGAATCTCCTTTGATGTTGAGGTGGCTTACTATCATACCGAATGATACAACCGTCACTAATTCTTGTGATAATCTGAGCATATACCCACAGTTGCACTCCTTAGCAGCCTTTAGGGCCACAACTCCCAATCACAATAAAAATTCACCTTAGATTCTGGTTTATGATTTCTGATGTGGAGGATCTCTTAGAAAGGGCAACCACAGAGCATACTCTCTATTATCAACCGTATACAAGCCAGCGTGAACATATCATGTCATTACCATCATGAAAATATCATGAACACCTTCGGTTCATTAGGCGAAATAAGGGGAAGTGTTTTAAGCTTCCATGAGAACCTGTCTCTGATACCAAGATTGCAACTCACGGAGAGGGATACAACCATACAGGAGAGATACAAGATTAGCGGAAGAACAAGAGTGAGAACAACAAGAACACAAGAACATATTAGAACACTCAAACTTTATTGCTTAGAAATATTGGTCAAGGCTGAGATGCCTCGAACCATTACAATGGACCATTATTTATAGTAGTCCTGGAGGGAACAACTTACATCACATGATATCTTATCATCAGGGATAAAATTCCTTTCTTACAATACAAGTTATTCCTTTCTTGATTTCTATGACACGCCAGAATAACTTTATATCATATCGTAAGGGATAAGATTCTTTAATTGACTTCTACGACACTCGGCATATAATATATCTTATCTTAAGAGATAAGATTCCTTCTACTTTACACATCACACTTTAAAACAAACTTACACACCACATTATTACATATATTCTTTTCTTGCACCAGAAGTAACAAATATTCTTTCAACCTTTAATAACTGGGCTGGATCAGTTGGTGATGGGAGATCTACAACAGGATATTGTTCCTTTGTTGAGGATAATCTAGTAACTTGGAGAAGCAAGAAACAGTATGAAGTGGCTCGTTCTAATGTTGAAGATGAATTTAGAGTTATGGATCATGGTATATATGAGAGGGCGTGACTTTGTACTATCATGAATGATCTTGGCTTACTAGAAACTAGCCCCTTCAACTTGTACTGTGATAACAAGGTTGCAATCAACATTGTTCATAACTCTGTCCAGTGTGACCCCAACCCATCTCCACGAATCTGATTGGTTGCAGACGCTAATTCCAATGGCGGGTTGTTGAGGCTGGGGCTTGAACCCCAGACCTCCTAGATAAGGGAGCTCTAAATTGGTCATCATCACCAATTGAGCTCAAGTTGCATACTATAGTGGGATAAAGGCCCGAGTGTTGTTGTGTTGTTGTTGTATGAATATTTTTCGCATGTTTCTTTGTATTTCCACGCAAGTTATTAGTGTCCTTGTGTTCTGTGTCGTGAATATTGCTTGCGCTTATTGTTATGACTTACTGAGGTGATCGTGACCTCCATCAAATTAGGTAATGTGATAATTCGGACAAGTGTAAGAAAATATTAAAAATGAGAATTTAATTTTACATTTTCAGAATAAAATTATTATGAGAGTAACCCTTGGAATCCCCATAATTTAATACCTATGAAAGCCTATCGAATAAACCAGAATTCATATTCCCATTAAATGCCTAATTAAAATTCCTTGAATCCCTCCTTATTAAAGGTGGCATTTAAAATCCCTAAAGTCTATTTTATAAAATCAACCCTCATCTCCATAATTTCCCTAGCCAGGAAAAGATATCAAGTAGAGCCTTCTCTCTGCCTTAATACCATCCCACCGAGCGTTTCCCCCTCCCCCTCACCGTTCTCGCTCTCAGCGAGCGCCAATTCTCGCCGCCGCTGACAGGATCCTTGTCTGACGTCGTCGTCATTGCCAACACCTCTCACGGGCTCCCACAATACCTCCTCTTCCATCCCCTCTATTGAATTCAATCTCTCTTGCCACCGCGGAGCACGAAATCTCTTTCCCTGTCGCCGACAGCCACGTTGTTCCCTTCCTCAACCTTGTCCGCGCGTCTTCATCCTTCGGCTGACCAACTCTGATACCTTATCGCCCTTATCCAGCCTTACTGACCACTGGTATGATTTCTGATTTGGCCACCTCTATAACCATGTTAGATTCCAACTCTTGAGCCTTCCCACAACTTTACTAGACCCCCACCAAGCATAATCCATAATTTCAGCCATCATTGCGGACCCGTCGTTGCTCCTATAGGCCTAAGGTATACCTCGCACGTCCTTTCTTGCTCGTACTTGTTAGAATACTTTTATGCATATTTATTTGATCTACAAAATCATAGCTTGCCTTTAATTATCACAATATCTATTTGTCATCAATTTAAAATTTGTTTGATGTTCATTGCATTGTTTGTATCAAGCTTGTAGATGTCGGCCGACATGTCCGACATGTCGGCCGACATGTCATTTTTGAGGGGGCCGACATGTCATTTTTGAGGGGAAATCGCAACGTTAGCGACACAAATGAGAAAAATGGCGTTTTCCAGTATGGCGGCTGAAATGTCGGACATGTTAGCCCGTTATGGCGGGTTATGGCGGGTTATGGCGGGTTATGGCGGCCAGTAAAAATTAATAAGTTATTTTATTAAATTTTATAATTAAATCAGTTTTTATTATATACTTATATAGTTATACTATGTTTGCCCCTCACGACGACTCCTCATCTCCCTCGCGCCCTCCTCACGACGCTCTGGGCTCTCATCTTCTTCGCTTGCCCTAATCTCCGCTTCTAGCTCTCGTCTTCTTCGCAGCTCTCCTTTGGTTACACTTCGACATTTTGAAAGTATGCAACATTTCTTATTTATTACAAATTGATTAAACACTTGTTAGTAGTTTCATTTTCTAATATGAATTTTAGTGTATACTTCATTAAATAAAATAATTATCATCTAATTAAAAAAATATTATGATATATAATATATATATACATATAATATTACAATCCGACATTTTGAAATGTCCCCGATATATCCCCCGCAATCCGACATCCGACATAAAAAACACAAACCGACATGAGTCCGACATCCGACATCTGCAAGCTTGGTTTGTATGCATGTGGAATGTTACTATTTCATGCCTATTAATCATTGAATGTTAGTTCACTTGCACGCGCATATTTATCCCTGAGTTAGTTATCTCAATTATTTACTCGCCGAGTCGAACATGCATTCCTCTTAATTAAATCTCAGCAATCTGTATTTATTAAAGAATATTAAAAATCTTTGGATCTTGCTTTAAATCAATACAGTATGTCCAGATGATGGACATTTGTAGTGCATGCTTGATGTTTCCAAATGCAATAGTTGTACCATCATTGCCGGTGATTGCAACCATGATCATGATATGATACGAGCGGTCCCAAGACTTGAGCTACTAAGTGATTTGACATTATCAAAGATAGATGTCCAATTACTACTAGCTTGATTGAACCATTCATTTCCCAACTATCAACCTATCATGGCCATATAAGTTTGAGTATATTACCGAGGAGAAATTTCCAGGGTTAGGAGAGGAGAAATTGCACATGGGAAAGAAAAATATTGCATTAAAACATAAAAAAACGATACATACTTGATAGCAGTGTTGTAGATGTCGGACGACATAAAGGTTTTGGACCTAAAACGCCATATTTCCGTTTTGAAATTGAGGCATGGCGTTTTGAAAAAACGGGTTGATATATCACCCGTTACCGATATATCGCCCAAAAAAACGGGCAATATACTAGCCCGTTTTTTATAATATTTTTTATTACTAATTTTTTATATTACGTTATTACTTATTATACTTATTAGGGTTTTTAGTTTTTTACTCAGTCTCTCGCCCATCCGGCGCTGATAAAGTTAAGAGACCTTGCCTCTTTCTCATTTTCCTGCCCTAGCTCTCATTCGAGTCCTTCGCGCTCTCTGCTGGTGCTCTTCCTCGACTCTCTCGAGCTCGCTGGTTGTTCCCTGGTGGCTGCGTCCTCACTGGTTGTTCTCTTTAGTACTCTCGACTCTCTCGATGGTGCTCTTACTCTCTCGACTGACACTTTTCTCTAGTAGCTGCGTCCTCGCTGATTCTTCTCTCTAGTGCTCTCGACTCTCTCGCTGGTGCTCTCACTCTTTCGGCTGGCTCTTTTCTCTAGTAACTGTGTCCTCGTTGTTTCTTCTCTCTTGGGATCTCGACTCTCTCGCTAGTGCTCTCACTCTCCCAGCTAGTGCATTCTTCTCCCTGCCTCTCCCTCTCAATCTCTC
Organism: Dactylorhiza incarnata; assembly: GCA_033032865.1. Taxonomy (NCBI): domain Eukaryota; kingdom Viridiplantae; phylum Streptophyta; class Magnoliopsida; order Asparagales; family Orchidaceae; genus Dactylorhiza; species Dactylorhiza incarnata. The sequence goes on from JAWHQI010000222.1 coordinate 612,342, forward strand.
GCTCTGCATTCTTCTATTTGCCTTGCTGCCATGTTGCCTTGATGGTGGCTATAGCTTGGTGGTCGTGGTTTACTGGTTGCCTTGTTGGTGGTTGTAGCTTGGTGGTCGTGGTTTGTTGGTTGCCGTGTTGCCCTGCTGCCTTGCTGGTGGGTGTAGCATGGTGGTCGTGGTTTGTTGGTTAGCTTGCTGCTCTGTTGCATTGCTGTCATGCTGCCTTGCTGGTGGTTGTAGCATGGTAGCTATGGTTTGCTGATTGCCTTGCTACCCTGGTGCCTTGCTGGTGACTATAGCTTGGTGGTTGTGGATTGTTGGTTGCCTTGCCCCTTGCTTGGTGGTTGTGTGGTTACTATTTTTATGGTTGTCTTCCTGCTTTGTGCCTTGTTGCTACGATATATCTGCCCGTTTTTAATGCCTTATTTAGCAATTAGCAATAAATTATTTTATTTGTTTTGTTGGACAACAAATGATTTAAAATACCACAATTATTAGTTATTTAACCAACTTCATTTTGCAATACATGATGTATGTCCATAGTGAATGATGAATGAATGTATATTCAACTTTATTTTTCTGATTGCCTTGCTGCTTTATGCGTTTTGATAAATAAAATGTTGGATACTTGGATGTCTTATTCCTTTTGAGAAATTAATTGATAAATAGAATGTTGGATACTTGGATGTCTTGGGTTCTCTGCTTTGAATGATAAATTAATTGATAATGATAACTTTGTATACTATTGATGATGCAAAATGTCGTTGGATAAATAAAATGTTGCATAGAAAATTTAAAAGGTAACTGAAGATATAACGATCTAATGAAGTTAAGGGGCCTTTTCTGATGTTGCTTTTTTTCAAGTAATCAAGTGATTTTGGTTATTTCTTCTCATGATGCAATTATGTAAAATATTTATTTCATTTCATATAACTTTTATTTATTTCGTTTCATATAACTTTTATTTATTTCATTTCATATTCCCTAGAATGGATTCTTCTGTTGGATCTAGTGAGGTGTCCGTTTCAATGGTACCAACTGGTACAGATCCGTTCTGGGCATTTGGTGAGAAGTTGGTTACAAATGACACCAACCGAATCAAATGCAATTACTGTAAGAAGACGGTGAATGGTGGAATTACTCGTTTCAAACATCACTTGGCTGGGTGAAAGAGTAATGTTAAGTCATGTCCTCAAGTTCCCGACGACGTTAAGGCGAAAGCTGAGTCGGCCCTAAATTCAAACTTTGAGAGCAAGAGAGCAAAGAGTGCAAAATTACAAGCAAGTTTTAATGAGGTGGTAGTTGGAGGAGTACATGATGATGAAGTAGAGGAGACTGCTATACGTAGGAGCTTGCATTCGGGCACAGGTTCTAAGGGTCCAATAAACTAATTTGTTATGTTGTTGCGGAGTTAAGGGAAAAGATTCCCAAACATAGTACAATTGAGAGAAAGTACAAAAAGAAAGCCAGAGATGATGTTGCCTTGTACATAGGTAAACGGGCATATGAAAACGGGATCCCATTTAATGTCATATGCAACTACTCTTTCCAGCAGATGTCATATGATATTGGATTATGCGGACCTAGGATGAAGATCCCTACATCTTATGAGTTGAGAGAGAAATTTTTGCGAATGGAGGTGGAGAGGACGAAGGACATGTTTAGCACATTCACGCAGACCTGCAAATTAAATGGGTGCACTATCATGACCGATGCATTAACTGATCGGAAGGGTAGAAGTGTGATGAACATCATGATATACTGCAGTTCCGGAGTGGCATTCTGACTTTCAAAGAATGTCTCCTCCTCCATACATGATGAAAAGTTCATCTTTGACTTCTTGGATAAGGCGATTGATAGCACCGAGAGCCCACGAGAGGACAGTATCTTGCAGATTGTGACGAACGGTGCGTCTAATAATATGGTTACAACAAAGCTTATGGCTTTGAAGAGGCGAAAGCTTTTTTGGACAAATTGTGCAGCTCATACAATTAATCTTTTGTTACAAGATATTGAAAACCTGAAGCCAATAAAGAGTGTTATCTTCTTGGGCCGCCAACTCTCCGTCTTCATCTATGGTCACACCATCTCTCTCGACATGTTTAGAGAGTCGACGAAGAAATTGGACTCATGAGCTTATTCGACCAGGTGTGACTAAATTCGCTACAATATTTCTATCTTTATAGAGTATCTTAGAGAAGAAGAACCAGTTGAGGGGCCTATTTACATCTGCAGTGGGCTGCAACAAAGTTGGTCAGTAGTGATGGAGGAAAGCAGGTAAATGTATTGCATATTCAATCACTTTAATTTAGAATATTTGTTTGAAAATGACGCTTTATAGTATTTACTTATTTAATTATTTATTTATTTTGCATATGTAGGCTGTAATTATAATGATGAGGGCAAGATTTTGGGCGAATGTCGAGCAGGTTGTTGGTATATTCACCCAATATATGAAGGTTTTGAGAAGAGTCGACGGGGATACACCTTCCATGGGATGGTTATATGGGGATATAAAAAAAGCTAGGGAAGAGGTTGTTATTCTCGATCACCAAGAGAACAAGTACCTTCTTATATAGAAGTTGATTGATAGCATATGGGAGAAGAAGATGAGCGGCCCTCTGCACCTTGCAGGATATTACTTAAACCAATATTTTTATTATTCCCGTCGAGTGGAGATTGAGATCGACGGAAGGTTTATGAGTGGTTTTGTTGAGTTGTCTCTCAAGGATTTATAAGAAAGATCCTTCTACGCAGGATCACATCAGTGCTAAGTTTGATCTTTACTAATACCAACAAGAATTATTTGGTAAAGACATGACAAAGAGATAGCTAGAAAATCCCAACTTAAATCCAGGTATATTTTAATATATTTTGTTTAATTAACTCTATAATTTTTAAAGATGCATAATTGAAATGTGTTGTCATTTTATTTTTCATAGTACATTGATGGAGGTTTAACGGTGCTGATACGCCACACCTTAAAAACTATGATTATGAAGATTTTGATATTGACTACTTCATCCTTTGGCTGTGAGAGGAACTAGAGCACTTTGAGATGGTGTGCATTAATTTAGTTATTTAGCCTAACATAAATATCTTGTTATATAATTGTACGCATTATTTATATATTTTTTAAATTTTATAAATACATTCTAAGAAGAGGAATAAACTCGACAGCAAAAGATTGAACGATCGTGTTTTTATAAAGTTCAATGCTTTGTTGAACTCGAAATATTCTGACACGTCTCGAGATCAATTGGCAGCTAAGAGCTTAGATTTGGGGAAGGTACAAGAGTGGATGGTGAATGTTGATGATGACGAGAATGATAATGATGATGGCGATGATGAATTCTTTCCTGGAGAGGGGTTGGCGTGTGCGCAACTTGGAGATATTGTCGACGTTGGTCATGATGCAAGAAGACCTCCTAGAATAACAAAAAACAAAGATGTGTTGATTAGTTATTAAAGAAAGGGAAAGAGAAAAATATCTGAGATGGATGAGGCAGATCTAGAGGGTTCATCAGATGATGACCATATTATATCAACTTTGCCGACTATAGATGAGTATGTAAGCGATGAAGATTGAAAAATAAGGTATGTTTGAAATTTCATTTTTAAAATTTTGATGTCATAGAATAAATATATAATTGCAAACTTCTTAAAATTACTAGTATTACAAATTTTTTATCATTAACGTATTGTATGTGAAATATTTCATATAGCTTTTAATATTTAGAAGTTCAATAGTTTGTAAAATAGTTAGTGTTGTGATATGTATAAAATAAAAAAATAAAAAAACATATAATTATATATATATTTAATTAAATATTAAAACCCGATATATGAAATATCCCCGATATATAAAAAACCGACATGAAAACATAAACCGACGTGTACCCGACATCCAACATCTGCAACCTTGCTTGATAAGGAAGGATTGAAGCTAGGGGAAGAAAGTTTCTTCCCATGATTCGCTTGGTGACACCCAATATTGTAGCACGAAGGATCTCACGATGGAAGGAGAAGGAGCGCATCTACGAATGGGGTGTCCATCCTGCTCGATACCATGCAGACTGGGAGAGAGAGCAAGATAAAAGGAAGAGAAGAAGAAAATAAATTAAGGAAAACTTGTACGCATTCCTTCTCCCGTATTAATAGTCCAAATCCATAACATAAAATACCAAATAGAATATTCTAATTGTCAAAATCAAAATACAACTTCGAAATTAAGCGACAAATTTAAAATGGATAACTCTCGCTTCACTCTCATTTCCGTTTCTGCCTACATGTCGTCGATATTGCGGCGTATGTATGTGTATCCACAACATCACCTTCCTCTAGACAAGCTTGTCTACAAGCTCGCACCACCCATAGTCTTGGTGAAATGCATCACACATCTCCCAAGTAGTGTAACGTCCCAAGGCCCTAGACTTACAATCGGGACATCGTCCACCGACTGCCTCGCCTGGCGACCGTTACCGGGCTACAGCCCAAGCACCCCAACCCATCTCCAGCCCACAGGCGGGTTGTTGGTGGCCACAGCCTCCCTTTGGTGAGAAGTGATCCAGTTAAGTGCCTCTACGGGGCCTTCCCAGTAGGTCACCCATCCCAGTACTACTCCAGCCCGAGCACGCTTAACTATATAGTTCTTTCACTTCTCATCACCAATTGAGCTGTTAAGTGTGCTCGGGCTGGAGTAGTACTGGGATGGGTGACCTCCTGGGAAGGCCCTGTAGAGGCACTTAACTGGATCACTTCTCACCAAAGGGAGGTTGTGGCCACCAACAACCCGCTTGTGGGCTGGAGAGGGGTTGGGGTGCTTGGGATGCAGCCCGGTAATGGTCGCCAGGCGAGACAGTCGGTGGACGTTGTCCCGATTGTAAGTCCAGGTCCTTGGGACGTTACAAGTAGCCTTTTATGTTATCATATGCTCCCACTATATCAACACTTCTTTGACTCCTTGGACCACCCATGGGCGAAGGATGCGAATTGGTTTGAGTTGTACCCATCCCTCAACTATAAGTGGTAGTTTGGGTATGTCAGCGGGCGGCTCACTTTGAAATGATTTGAGTGTCGACATGTGGAATACATTATGGATCTTTGCATCCACCAATAAGTATAGCCAATAAGACACCTCCCGCGCCATGGTTTGAAAGGACCAATGAAATCATTAAAAGTTTGGAATTCACCTGTTGAACTACAGAGGATTGTCGAGAAGATCACAACCTCTGTCATACCCACCCATTCAGTGTATTGAATGTCTTTGTGCAGTTCGTTATAATATTGTTTCATGTGATTTTGGGCTTGTAGTAAATTGGTTCCGAGCAATATCAAAAATAATGGCGTGTTGAAGAAGTCCTTAATGTACACAGTCGACATGTGCTAACTGTGATGTGTAGGGGAGTAACCGTAGGGAATCCTGCCCGAATACCAATCTGAAGGGGGTTTTCTAAAGGGTCATGTAGTAAGAGATATTATAACAATACTCAGGTACATTTCTAACACACGGTTGACAACCTTTGTTCGTTCATTCGATAGTGGATGATAGGCGGAGGACATAAACAGAGTAGTTCCATTGAACCTGAACAACTCCTGCTAAAAGCAGCCGGTGAACATTGTCTCTGTCGGATACAATGTCTTGGGTAGATCGTGAAGGCGGAAGATTTGTTCGAAGAAAATTTGTGCTACACTTATTGCGATATACGGATGGGCCATTAAAATAAAATGAGCAAACTTCGGCAGTTTGTCTATTTCGACAAACATGATGGACTTCCTCGTGATTTGGAGATGCGACATCCGTCACATCAAGAGATGTCGACACACCCAAGTGTCCCCCTGTTTCATTTTATTTCCAAATTGTCTTGTTTCAGTATTATGTGTCCTGCACTTTTATTGTTCGTTTTATTTAAATGCACACATATTGTACTTTGAATATGACTTATGACCATCCCATAAGACCTGAATAAATAAGACCAGCAATTTTGGATGGCTATGGATAGAAAAGCAAGCTTTAATTATTTAGTTATCACATAGAATATAATCTTAGAGAAAATCGCTCACAATTGGAAATTTATGATAGCTAGAGATAGAAAACAAGCTTTAACTATTTAGTTATCACATATAATATAATCTTAGAGAAAATCACTCAACTATGAGAGGGACGGAGCCTTACCCCAAGCGGTAGCTCGCAAGAGGAAGATATCCACAACAGCTCTGCAGCAGCAATGAGGACTCAACTAGATCAGTGAAGATTTGGGCTTGGTTTTGGTGAAAATGTGGGAGGAAGTTGCTGGGGTAGAGGGCAATGGGCGGCGCTAGTAGTAGAGGGGAACTCCAACAACCGAAAGGAGAACCTGGTGTGAATGGCATAGAAGATAGCTGGATGGCTCAGGAGGATGACAAGAGCCCATCGGCAGGGCTTCCTCAACGAAGCCCCAGACAATGCAGTTTTTACCTATGGAAATACTGGAACGTTGTTAAGACTGACCCGTCTCCGTGGAGGATAGTTCTCTTGAAATCCAACTCTCAATCTTATGTTAATCTATTTTCCAAATTTGAATGTGCAAGTGAAACTTTCAATTAGTCATGTTAGAAAATGAGTTTTTAAAATTGGTCTTCCATTCAACTAAAAATTAGTAAATTGGATAAGCATCACATAAGTCATGCTAGAAACCACAGTACGAGTTAATTCTTTTGTCTTCTGAGTCACACTCATGTTGATGAAAGAGACAACTGAAAAGAAAGTAATGATTGAACCAGTTAATCCTTTTGTATTCTGATTCACACTAATGTTGATGAAAGAGACAAATGAAAAAAAAAAGTAATGATTGAACCCGAACATGATCAACAATGATCAAATCCCACCAGCCCAACAATTGCGCCACAAGCTCACTAGCTATGTAGCACACAGTCCCTCTAAAAGCAACAAGACGAGTCAACTCATGGAGTCTCACCCGACCTCCGTCAAGTAGAATAGAGGCGCAACAAACAATTCGGAAGTTGACTAGAACACTTTCTTCTAATTCAGCAAGCAAGAAAAACCAATTGTTGAAAAGCCACAACAGTTGGCTTTGCTGGCTGAAGCTGTTGATCGCTAGACCCGGTCACGAAACGCAGTCATTGAACACACGGATGAACTATACAGGATCTATCGACGCCAAGGTCCTCGATCAGGCGTCGATAAATGAGACCTAGTTGTTGACTCACGAAGAAGGCAGATGGGAGTTTCCTTCAACCTGCCATTCTGCCAATGCAAGATGTCGTTGAAAGACGTAGCTTCGTCGTCGACGAGAAGGAAAATGTGATGACGGCAGAGCGTTGAAAATAGGAGAGAAATCACAAGCAAACCCACTCTGATACCAAGTAATACCTGATGTAGTCCATAAAATTTTTGGAGGAACGAAACACTGGTCGACCACCTTTCTGGATTTTCTCTTCATGACAAATCATGGGCATATATATGTATGTGTGTGTGTATACATATATGTGCTTACTAGGTGATATGGTCAGCGCCTAGTGCCTCGGTTATCGTGACCATCTCACAAGGTCCAATAGCTGTCGAGACAGGAGATGGATATGGCTTTACTGGACAATGGCAGAAGGAGCGATGAGGGCGGGAGGCGATGGAAATGGCGCAGATGTGAGTGAAGTTCAATCAGGAGAATCCAAATTGAGACAAAAGACAAATATGTTCAATGGAAGTTTGGTTGAAGAGGTAGTACACCGTAATTGTTAGGGGGCAATGTCGACGATCGAAGAAGACGGTGGGCGGGGCTGCAAGTCGGGCCATGTTGTTAGTTGGAGAGGAGAAGAATATGGAGATGGATTGCAAATTGAACCACAAATGGAAGATAGACCAAAAGGGGCTACACATTGTAATTTCCACACTATAGGTGCCTTGGACAACATAGGAAATTAAATCCCCAAAACCACAACCAGCCTTCCCCTTATACAGCGGTTACATCGAGGATCTATCCAAACCCAAAAATATTAACTATTCAAAATATCTCGCGCCTCCTCGTCACATATGGTCGCGGTCCCCCTGAAATATACCAGCAAGATCAGAGATCTCGCTTTCCCTTCCTCAGTAGGTCCCATGCTCATATCATCATTTATGATTTTCAAGTACACTCAATATACAATCATGTCAAATGCAGTACAACACCCATTTATTCTAGTAGCTCTATTGATAAAGAGAGTTTCAAACAACACATCACTATCATTAAGTTGTTAAAATCTAACAAAGTTGTTCACTTTCCATTAGAGCATGTCAGTATCAAATACAAACAAAAAATGACACCCAAAACCTTTGAATTTTTTTTTTTAATGCCTCATGTTTCAATAGTTAAGCTTTGCGTGGAAATAAAAGAATACCTAATGTCTCCTTCATTTGAGGAACCTCAAATGGGAGAGATTTTTATGTGCACCAAACCTAAAATATCTATCATGTTTAGTGGTGGATGACTTGTAAGAGTTGGTATATGCGCCACAAAATATTTGTGACGCATACAATCGCATTTGATATCATTCAATATTTTAAACAAGCCAACAACCAACTCATACCAACGTGAAACACAAGAATATTTTGAGTTCAAATCGTGTAAGAATGTCTCCACAAATTTATGCCCAACATGTAGATCTTTGGCTACATATCACTTGGCATCTATGGTATATTTTAGTCATCTTCCAAAAACCAGACATTCTTCAGTCGAGCTTATTCAAGAAACAATAAGCACTATATTGAAATAAGCTATTTTCTAACAGAAGTGGACAGTGCACTGTAATATCAGGTTTGGTCCCAAAAGTTAAACAATAATAATAATAATTCATGAGTATGGCTACAAAAGCATGATATTTTATTTACCCTACCACTTTAGCCTCCAGAAGATTTAGAATACTGACCTGAAAATTTTTCTGAAGAAGAGAGTTTCTAGCAGAACAGTGCAAGGGATGATTGCGAGCTTTGTCATCTGAATAGCAAAGAAAAGAGCATATAGAACATTGTATCAGCATGAAAAATAATCTACCTGTACAACAAAAACCTTTACAATTAAACCAGTAAATGAATAGTAAACGTCAGCAAAACTACAAAGCATTCCAGAACTTACAAATATGCACACATCTTTGATGAAACACGAACCAATAGAATATTTGTAAACCAGGATATCCGAGAGTAAGTGAAATGATAAATGAATGCATAAAGATATAAAATGAGCTATCCAGAGATTAAACATAAATTCTAAGGAATTGCAGAACGAGAATATTGTTGTCATAAATGCCAATTTTGTATTACCCTGATGCTTGACTTCATCAATTGCTTTTGCATGGCTACTTTAGAGATTTAATGTTATTTGAATTTCAAGTTCATTTTCATTTTTGTCAAGTAATTCAGAATTTTTGTTAGAGTTTGTTAGTTTGTTATTGAGGACCTATCTTACAAATAAGATCATTTGGCTCATTATCCTATATGGATAAATAAAGAATAACTTCTCTGCCGTATGTGCAATATTTTGTGTTAAGTTGCAAGGTCATCCTAAGGTTGGGGTAGGTTCACCCCATGGAGAATATATGAAAGTGAAGAAACGGGTAATCATTGACCAAGCTCAAGATTAATATATGTTTGCAGCTTCTTGTGGGAATAAAACATTGTTTCCGTAAGATTCCTCGGATACTCTTAAGAATCAAACATGGTATTGGAGCTAGTCATTCAAGTTTGGTTTTCCTCCCTTCGTTTGATCAAAGGATATGTTTCGATGATTGTGTTCATTGTTCAGTCGAGGACATCCACTGTCGAGCCGATGAAGCAGCTAGGATCTGGTCGCGCTCGTGTATCAATTGAAGCCTCCTTTGTCGACCTCCATCATCTGCTTTTGTGAGCATCATCTGTTGACTTTTACCTCTGGTGCTTCTGTCTCTTGCGGTCATTTTGCTCCAAGCTGATTCCTTGTGGTGATGGTTTAGTGGTCCTACGTATTTGCTTCCCAACTGCTTTTTCGTCCCTGGAAGTGAATGAATTTGTTCCAAGCAACTGAATCTGTCGGATCTACTTGCATGTGTCGCCTTATCACAACTTCGTGCAAATGTATCTGTTGTCAATGTGTCATATGTCATCTCTTGGAGTGGAGACAGAATTGCAGTTAGATCTGCTTCCCTGCATATGTTCCAACATCCTGTGACATTGGATTTACCTTATATTAAGCCACTGAAAGTGTGGGGCTTGGTACTTTGTTGTCTATCCTTTCTCTTGAATCTAGTTATGGACGAAGAGCCATAGCAACTGAATTATGCACTAAAACCTATTGGGAACTCTAGTAATACTGATTACTCTTATGGGGTGATACAAATCAAGCTAAATAAGAAGAAGTGTCTCCAGTAGGCTTGGTTGATTCAAATTTTTTTCTTCTCATTGTGATGATCACCTGATGCTTTAGCATTATAGGTTTGGGTATGATGGTTTGAAGATGTTGAAGTCCATTTTTCTAGCAAGTTGATGTAATAAAATTATTGTGTCAAGCATGTGAGCTTAATAAACACTCATCCTTCAAGCTTGAGTAGGAATGCTAGATGGTTTAATATAACTCACTTCGATGTTAGGACCCCTTCTCTAAATTCAGCGAATAACTTCATTATTTTGTGTCCATTGTTGATGATTATTCTCATTATATTTGAGTTTGCTTGATGAGAAAAAAAAATGAAGTTTGTGATATATTTAAATTATTATATAGTTATGTGAAAACTCAATTCGATGTGAAGCTCAAAGTTCTAGGAAGAGATTCAGGAGGGGAAGTTAATTGTAGGATATTACAATGATAACTCACGAGTAAAATGGTGTTGTTGCGAGAAAAATAGGCACATTATCGATACTACAAGATGCCTACTTCAAGAAATGCAAGCTCTTGAGGTTTTATAGTGTTAATTTCCATACCTCGATCAATTGCAGAAACTGGTCCACGATGCATACATGAAGGAGAATCATAGTACAGCCCAGACTGGTCCAAATATTGTAACTCCTTATCCCAATCTTATCATCGCAAATGTATTTATATGAGGAATATAAGATCAGGTATTGTTGTCACCATCAAGTGATTCTAAACCCAATGTTAGCTACTTACATTCCTCTTCAAGCTGGAGAAGAGAATGATTCAAGATGTCAGCGTCGAGCTTGGTTCCAGTGGGAGATTTAGTGAACATGTTTGCAAGCTGGCAATCAATCTGGACAAATTTAGTACTAACAGTTTCATCCAAAGTCTTTTCTCTGAGAACATGACAGTCTATTTCAATATGCTTGGTACATTCATGGAAGATGGGATTAGAAGCTATGTGCATGGTGACCATATTGTCACAAAGTAGCTTGTAAAATTGACAGCATCTTGCTTTAATGTCGTCAAGTTTTTTATTCAGATCAATTCACAAGTGGTTTAAGTCAACGCCTTCTATTGTGACTAGGCGCTAAATCTAGCAATTGTGTGTTGTTTCTTACTTTCCATGATACCATGTTCCCTCCTACCAAAACACAATAACCAATTGTGAATTTTCCATGATATGGTGACCCTGCTTAGCGAGCAACATAAAATATATCTATTATCATGTCTATTATTCTTATATACTAATCTATCACCAAGAGTTCCCTTTAAGTACCTTATTGTCCTAGTCACAACTTGCATATGAACTATGGGTTTGGCCATGAAATTGACCTACAAGACACACTAGAAGGATATATTCGGCCGGGTGATAGTTAAACAAATCAATTTCTCAGCTCATTTCTATACCTGTTCATCCCGATAAATGTGTCCAACTCCTTCATAAGTTTCATATTAGAATCCTAGAATTTTTAAAAGGTTTACACCTTAGCATTCAAGTATATGTTAGAATAAATACATGGTATATTTATGTTGCAATAGATAAACCCCATATTTACATATCACCACTTCGATACTGATGCATTCCAAAATCTCCGAAATTATATTTTAAATGTTAAAAATTAGATATTATAAAATTTGCGGCGCAAGCGTTTCGCGAACAAAATCATGGGATACCCGATCGAGGATTCGCAAACACATATAAGGAGCTAACATTTGCACGTAGACTAAATATGATTTAATAATCCACATGCAAGCAGTTAGAGAAACGAAATCAGATGGATATGGAATTAACGACAAACAGGTGAAATAAATAATTTAAGGCAAGCTCTAATTTTTAAAGTTATTAAAAATGAAGCATAAAATTTTACTAGCAAAATACGAGAAGGCAAGAGGTATACCATGCAGACCCATAAGCACGTCGAATGAACAATATCATTACTGAAATATCAGGATAAGAAAATAGGGGCCAGCTAAAGCTCTGTTTGCAAGTGGCAGAGGGATCAAGCGGTTCCATGACTACTCGTTGTGATGGGGCCTGACTTCGATGGTGGAAAACACGAAAGGGGGGAGAAAGGCAGTGGGAGGCTCAGGCGTTCACTGGAAGTTCCGGAAAGTCAACGAGGAACGGCGATCTAGTCGGGAACAAACAAGGCAAGGTCGCCAGGTTGATTCCTGGCACTGTGAGGGGAAAGGTTTGACGAAGGAAGTAAGAGGGTTGCTCGTTGGAGGCCGCCGGACCCGTGGGAGGCGGTGACGAGCAGGGGGAGATCTCAGGCGCGGTAGTCGGGCTAGACCTTTGGGAAACAGAGAAATGAATTCTCTATTCCCAAATTTGTCCAAGCTGCCTTTCACGTGGGGGGATGGCATCTTTTATAAAGATAGGAATAGGAGTGGGGGTTTTAAATTTGATAATAAGAAGAAAGGTTATAGTTTGGTATTAATTTAATGCTACAAAATATTAAATAAGGGGGAATTTCAAAGGTTGGTGACGTTATAGAAGATAGGCAATTTTTCAAAGGGGTGGGCCAGTTGGTTGTTTTTCAAAGGGGGAATATGTTAGGGCCCTTTCCCTTAGACCTTGTGAGCGGAGGAGGCGCTATGGTCGGCACCTGAAATGCGCGAGGGAGAGGGAGGCGGCTTCGATCGCGCAAGACAGCGAGGAGGGCGGCTAGGGCAAAACTCACGGATTGTCCGTGGGTTAGAGAGAGAGATAGGAGGGAAAGAAATTAAGAGAGAGAAGCTTTTCTTGGTTTCTAATTTTCCCCCTCCCAATGTCTAGCCCGCTACTATTTAAGTTCACACATGCCCCCCATTTGGGCTTACTACAATGGGCACAATATTGCTAAAAATAACACAACAAAAATAACAAAACATAAATTTGAAGACACAAGATAAGTGGCGTCGTCACGCCCATAACATCGCCGCCCTCGCCAGAAGACAGCTTGTCCTCAAGCTGGATCGAATGGTATCGCGGTGTGTTCTTCCTTTGCCGCGTCATCACTGAGAGGATCATCGACTTCGAGCCAGAATAAGCGTTTGTAACGATGTCCCGGGGTAAAGTGTTCATCACAATTGTAGCACAAGCCTTTCTCACGACGCGCGGTCATCTCAGACCTGGACAAACGGCGGCGGACAGTAGGTCGCGGTGGATCATCCCGAAATGGAGCCTTGGCCGGAAGATTGGCAAGAGAGTAAGCACCCTGATAGTCCCGGCGTCCCAAAGATGGACGGTCTAATAGCAGTCGCCGTTCACAAGCCCTGGCGAGGCTCGTAGCTGTGTTGAGATCATGTGGCAGCAGAAATTCCACATCCCAACGTAAACGCTCATGAAGGCCGGCAGTGAAGAGGTGCACTTGTTGTTCCGGTAAGACTGACGTCGCCCTAGACAGAAGAAGTAGAAATTGTTCGAGATAGGTGTCAATGGAGCCGTCCTGTTTGAGGTTCACCAAATCGCCGAGTGGGTTTCCCTGTAGGGGAGGACCAAACCTTAAGGTACAGGCCGCACTGAAGTCCGCCCACGAAGTGTGGGGGTGCTCGCGCATAAGTTGAGTGAACCATAATTGCGCTGGCCCAAGTAAGTGGAAAGAGGCGATGCCGACGCGGTCTGCCTCCGGCGTGCATTGGTTCGCGAAGAAAATATCGCAGCGGGTGAGCCAAGGAAGAGGGTCTTCGCGGCCCTCATAGATCGGAAAGTCCATCCGGAAAGATCGAGCGTTGGCGGGGTAGTCCCCGCCGGCAGGAGCGGTGGAGCCCAAGCGGCTGGTCGAAGGGTGGTCGGTCGGGTGCATAGGTGGAGGAGAAGGCGTCCCCTGTAGGGAATCCAAGCGTGCGTTGAGGGCGTCCATTTTGGCGTTCTGAGTCGCAAACATGGATTGGAAGAGTGTCATGATCTCTGCGAGTGAGGGAGCATCGTCCGCCATCAGTGATCGAGGAGGACAACTAGCCGGTGGTGTTGGAAGTAGGCCGACTGAGGGGAAGTAGCCGACGGCGGCCGCAGAAGCATCTGAAGCAGGGGTCGTGTGCTGCGGGGTAGTAGCTGCGGGGCTGGGGTGGTTCTCGGTGGTGCACGGACTGGCGGTCGATGAGCTGGCGGGCGCGCAGGAGGGGCGTCGCGGATTTGGGCGGGCGGAGGACACGCCGGAAGAAGAGCCGGCGGCTAGCTCTGATACCAAACTGTTAGGGACCTTTCCCTTAGACCTTGTGAGCGGAGGAGGCGCTATGGCCGGCACCTGAAATGCGCGAGGGAGAGGGAGGCGGCGTCGATCGCGCAAGACAGCGAGGAGGGCGTCTAGGGCAAAACTCACGGATTGTCCGTGGGTTAGAGAGAGAGAGATAGGAGGGAAAGAAATTAAGAGAGAGAAGCTTTTCTTGGTTTCTAATTTTCCCCCTCCCAAAGTCTAGCCCGCTACTATTTAAGTTCACACATGCCCCCCATTTAGGCTTACTACAATGGGCACAATATTGCTAAAAATAACACAACAAAAATAACAAAACATAAATTTGAAGACACAAGATAAGTGGCGTCGTCACGCCCATAACAGAATAACAACAGCTGAATCCAAGAGTTCATTATCTAGTCTCTACCTTAGATTGGATCATTTCAGCTTTCTTTCTGCACTTTTATTACTGCAATTTCTTCTTGCAACTTTCATTTCTAGTTTTGCAATTTCAATTCCTAGTGTAATCTCTACTTTCTAAGCAATTGTTATTTTGATTAAGTTATAGAAATTGTCTCTTTCAATTCTGTCTTTTCTTCCTTCTTAGATTTAGAATTGCAATTACATTTACGAAATTTTATTCAAATAAACTTTCTGATTTGCAGATAAAATAATAGAATATAGTGAGTAGAAGTACTTGACAAGCCCCGTCGAATACGACACTTGATATTCATAAATATCCTACACAATAAATGATAGGTACACTTCCCTATAGTTTGTAGAATTGGAGAAATATCAATCTCAAATTTACGTATCATTGCTCCATTTACACTTCTACCAATTCCCTATGGCTCTGATATCATTTATAATGACCCAGCCCACAATATCTAAAGTATTGTCCATTTAGGTTTAGCATATTTTAACAATACGATTTTATTATTTTTATAGGTAGCTTGCAAGTCACTAATCCTATAATTACTTCCACCAAAGCACACATAACTGTGGAATCCCTAGCATAATTGCAACACTTGCTTGAAAGCCACTTCTAATATTTGGGGGTCCAAATTATTATTTAAGTTCATTCACTTTTCCAACAATTTCAACATGGGGATTCAGTTCATTCGTGCAACTATGTTCACCTAGAAGTCGGTCATCCTAAAATCTTGTTAGGAGTTGTCTTCTTTGGATTTCACTACCCTAAAGATGTTGGAAGAGAGAAATAATTAGACGGTGCAATATTATTCATCCACTTAGGGGCATTAAATAGGACTTACATGGACTCACAAAATTAAAACTGCAATGTGGGACTAAACCAAAATACACATAAAGTCTATAATAGACCAACATTGACTCGATAATTCCAACACTCCCCCTCAAGCTGAAGGGGGAAACTTCAGCTTGGACATCATAATAACGACAATGGAGGTAGGCGATGCTGGACAAAACATCAGACGAGCCACCAGAAGAAATTCCAAACCGGGGAATCAAGTCGGGGATATAGCCACACACGACGCTGACCCGCACACGACGCAGGACCCACACTCGACGTGGACTCACTGGAAACCGGTCAACTAACATCACATGCACACATGTGAAAAAGGAACGAAAAATGAGGAGCAAATCATCAACCGAGCAACCGGGGATAATCCGTCGGGGATAATCCGTTGGAGTAATCTGTCAGGGATACATCCGCACAAGAGCGGTCCCACACGTCACAGTCCCACGCGACACGGTCCCACGCGACACGGTCCCACGCGATACAACCTGGTGAGATTAGAACAACAACATCAATCGTGTCCCCAACACACAACCAATCGAAAGAAAACAAGGGGAGACGCTAAAACATACGACCTAAAGACTGAAGGCCGTGTGGAGCGAAGGCGAAAAATCGGGAAAGATCATTTGAGTCGTCTTCATCCCAATACTCCCCCTCACGTGGATAACACGTGCAGGAAGGTATAACAACAGCTAAACAAACAATAGGACACTTAATAAACGAAAGACCACAAAGGAAACTACAATAAAAAGGAAACTCGGTTATCTCCATCATCGAGAAGCAAGCAGCGGGATCCAACATCAGAGGTACCACCAGATCAGCCGAGAGCACACGCATCAATTAGACATGAGCAGTAGCAACTGGGAATGAGGACGTCAACGCAGACGACGACGCCGAGCGCACGAAAAAGACGGTATCCAGCTGCAGAACCCAGCGGAAGAAAGAGGCGGCAGCAGGATCTGGACAGGAGAGGATGCATGCTGGATCAGGACAGAAACAGCGGAAGAAATCCCATCGTCGACAGAGAGAAGCTTCCCCGGGCACAGCAGAACGACGACAAGTCGTCAGAGGGAACATCGGTTAAGAAACCGCCCGCACGAAGAAGACGAAGATCGAACAACTGACAAGCGGGGTCAGCGAAGGAAAAGGATCAACGGAAGAGAGAAAGGTGAAATCCACGGCGTTGTTGGACCTCTCAAAGAAAGGAGATGACGAGCTCGACGAAATTAGCGCAGAGCGCAGACGGCGAGGGGGGGTAGATGCCGCTCCCATTGACGGAATCAGAGATAGACTGCGTCAACGAGACGAAAGCAGCGGCACACGATGGAAGCGCTAGCATGTGTTGTTGACGGAAATGAATCGAGTGGAAGCCAAAAGAAGGGGGCAGCTTACGGGATTAGGGCTTCAGATAGGCGAGGAAAAAAATTTCCACACGCTCTGATACCATGTTGGAAGAGAGAAATAACTAGACGGTGCAATATTATTCATCCACTTAGGGGCATTAAATAGGACTTACATAGACTCACAAAATTAAAATTGCAATGTGAGACCAAACCAAAATACACATAAAGTTTATAATAGACCAACATTGACTCGATAATTCCAACAAAAGACACTCCCCACCCTCATCGGACCATCCTTCAGGTTATTACAGGCCCATCAACTATTGCTTGGATCGTCTCTAAACCACATTATATTGAAGGAGGTGTGATTCTTGCCAATGGACTGTGAGGCGTCCCTCCTTCATGTATGCATCAAGGACCAGTTCCTATGATTGATCGAGGTATGTAAATTAGCGTGGCATCAAAGCTACATTGATGAATCTTGTGGCGTTATGTGCTGAGTTTCTTGTCGACTTCGTCGATGATTATGGTCATTGATTTTGACTACATTTTATCAGTTCCTACCTTCCATGAACACCTGGCATCGAATCGATGAATCCTTGTGTCAACATTGTCACCTTGCTTCCTTGCATCTGATTGACGATTCCTTGCATCGAATCAACGATTCCTCATAACCAGCAAATAGGTTATAGCTACCAATAATAGATTTGACGACTCTTTTGTCATTGTTGCACAGAGGATGGCACATTGATTGAAGTGTCAAGTTTTATATCTATAGTAGAAGTTAGTCAATTATCCAGAGTCGTAGGTCTATCTCCAGGGCAACCCTAAAGATGGATAACATGGAGGTCTCTGTTTATTTTGTTCCATAACCTTCTCCTTTAGGCTTAATTCTTCCTCAACTATTTTAGTAATATCTTCAACAGTTGTTATATGATATGAGTGTGAATCAAGGTACCCAAGAATAGAACAGAATAGTCGTGTCAGGTATAACAAATGTAATAAGCAGACAACTTACAAACAGAAAATTAAAAAGGAAGGGAGAACTATTCTCAATGGAAAGAATGCATTGTATATGAGCCTGAAAGGCCGAGGGATGGCGGATCAATCACTATGGATCTGCCTCCGCCGTCTGAAAATGACACAAAGAGGAAAGGAGTGGCACATGTCAGATGCTAACCATGTCAACCTTATGTAGAATAGCATGGAAACAAGCATATTGTTATTGGCTTTCGATTGGGAGTGGATGCGCGGTGGTGAGAGGGAGAAGTCCTAGAGAGGATCGCGAGCCTTCCTTGACACAACCTTCCCATTGGTGGGGATTGAGGAGGGACCCGAGCTCGGTCGAAGGAGATGGGAAGAAGAAGAGGGAAAGTCTTGTTCAACCCTAACCCGAATTTAAGGAGAGAATATAAGAGAGTAAAGAGATATTTTCAAGCATCCATACAATATTGGTATCAGAGGCATTCCCCTCCTCAACCCGTTGCATTCGACTACTTCCAAAAATCCATTCTCCTCAAGCAACGCGTCCGACCCGACGAATTTGCACGCCTACGTGATCCCGTCAAGCAATGCACATATGACCTCCTGCGGGATATCGACTCAACCCAGTGTGATATCGACGACTATTCCCCAGACACCTCCCGTCGGGACGAGATCTTCAGCAGTGGGAACCCTGGGTCAGTTAGGATCTGATTTCTAATAGATTCAAAATCTTTATGAAGGTCATGTGGAATGAAAACCATACACATATTGTCGATCTTCTTTAGTGTTCTAGGAGATCTTTAAAAGCCAAGATCAGTTCACCTCTTCCATGATAGACTGAGCGTTGTTGAGATATGACGGAAGATCATGATTCGTCATTTGTAGGAAGATTAGTTTGTAAAAGACATCATCAAGTCGTTGAACATCATTAGTGTTGGAACCGGGATTCGGCCCAACGAGGAATTCGGACCCCAAAGATGGGTGCAACTCGTGCTTACTGATCCCTCGGAGCAACCTGACCGAAGACTTAGAACTGAGACCCTTGGCGACAGTGCGGAGGTCCCACCACACACCCGGAAGATCGTAGAGCGCTTCCCCTCCTAAGCCAAGAACTGAAGTCGGGCACCTTGGAGAGCTTTTGAGAGCTAACCAAAGATGACCTGATGAGAGAGAAGCAAAATAGAAGTCCTCTCCAAAGGTGCCCTTAGGGTCTTATTTATAGTTTTCCTGAACTAGTATGCTGATAGCGGGGTTCCGCCTTTTGGTTTTACTAAACGCACCTCAATCTGGCCTGCTAACAGCCAAACTTCGTTGTTCTGAAGGGCTATTGGCAGTCCCCCAATGACAGAAGGATAATTTCACCTCCTTAGCCCCTGGGCAAGTGGCCTGCGAGAATGCCACTCCTAGTACTTCTCGCGAGCCTCCTCGCGAGTACTGCTCGCGAACCCTCCCTAGGCGAGCGGCCCGTGAAGGCCCTGCTCGGCTTTCTTCTGACGACCCCCCCCCCAGGCCAGGCCTCGCGCTCTCCCCTGCGAGATCTCTCTGGCTCGCCTCGCCTGGTACTCGCGACCTCAGGCGAACACGAGGTTGTACAATTAGAGTAAATAGTATGAATCTTCCTTCATATGTAGCAGTAGGTCTTGTAGGTTCAAAAGCAGACAAGTTTGGTTCAATCGATTTCCATAAGAGAGGAACTAATTGGTAGTCCATCTTCCTCCAATGTAATCACTCATTTGCACTTATATCTTCTGCTTTTGTGGTTAAATTGTCAGACATACCTTGACCAAGAAACCAAATCTCAACGTCACTTGCAAATCCATGTAGTTTTTGCTTGTGAGTTTCCTTGATGTTAAGGGTCATGAGACCTTTATTTAAGAGCGTTAAAGGTTTAGCGCTCGATTTTTTTTGAGGAGAAAGCCATAGACATAGAAAAGATCGATGAGATCAGGATTCTGGATCACGGATAAAGTCCCTAAATCAAGGCGAAGTTGGGGACTTTACTCTGGAGTAGGAAGAGATGTTAAGTCGATGGCTAACGAGTGTTTGACAGAGCTAGGACGAAGCTCTGGACAACTAGATCGAAGTTCTGAAAAGATAAAGAGATTCAGGAAAAGATCAAGCATTAGACGACTGATGAGTGGATTTCATATAGTGTTTTAGGCACCACTCTAGCTCATATTCTCATTCATTTCACTCCTAATTTATGGAATTTTCATTCATATTTTCATAAATTACTACAGTGATACAGGAGCAAGTGCGGAGCTAGTTTGGATTGAATTCCATGGAATTGGGGTGGATGAGATCTTATCTCCATCCCATCCTCTTAATTATGCATTTTTATCTCTTTGAACTCTTTATTATGCTAACTCTCACTTGTGTGTATAGCTGGTGGTCGAATCGAGGTGTTGGGAGCATATTTTACAATTCAATCTGAAACGCACGACCGTGCGTGCTCATTGTCGCACGATCGCACGACTTTCACCTCTGAAAACTCAAAATCTGAAAACGCTCGTGTGTTTTGTTCTCTCACAACCGCGCACGTTCAATTCGCACGAGTGGTGTGCCTATAAAGGTTTCACACGATCGTGCATTTTTGCATGCGCACGACCGTGCGAGTTATTTCGGCTGCCAACACTCCAGGAAACCAAAATATGAAAACACCCGTGCAGTTTGGTCACGAACGACTGCACGGGCATTTTTAGATTTTGGTTTCCTGGAGAGTTGGCAGCCGAAATAACTCGCATGGTCGTGCGTATGTAAAAATGCACAAACGTGTGAAACCTCTATAGGCACACCACTCGTGCAAATTGAACGTGCACGGTCGTGCGAGAACAAAACACATGAGCGTTTTCAAATTTTGAGTTTTCAGAGGTGAAAGTCGTGAATTCGCACGTCCGTGCGGCAATGAGCACGCACGGTCGTGCATTTCACATAGAAATGTAAAATATTCTCCCAATACCTCGAGTCGACCACCGGCTGCACACATAAGTGAGAATTATCATAATAAAAACTTCAAATAGATAAAAAGGCATAATTAAGAAGATGGGATAGAGAGAAGATCTTACCCAACCCAATTCCATGGAATTCAATCCAAACCAGCTTCGCACTTTCTCCAGTATCACTTTAGTAATTTATGAAGATATGAATGAAAATGAATGAAAATTCCATAAACTCGGAGCGAAATGAATTAGAATATGAGCTAGAGTGGTGCCTAAAACACTATATGAAATCCACCCATCAACGACGTCGACAAGAATCTTTGGACGATCACTCTCAGGTCAACAAGGGGCTCTAGACGAGGAACTCACTGGACAATCACTCTCGGGACGATGAGGAGATCTGGATGAGTAACTCTCTAGACGACGATGACGAGGAGCTCTAGACGCGAAGCTCTAGATGATCGATTGATCGACTCACGGAAGTCGAGAGCAGCTAATGGAGACGAGGGCGGCTAGGTCGTCGCTCTGATACTGTGTGGATTTTGATATTTCAATTAATTGAATAAGAATATACAACTATTAAATGTCTATATAGGAGAGAGTGATTTATCTAAAAGTAATATACCCAATGGGAGACTAAGTAAATACAAAACAAGTAAATAAACCAGTCTAATAATATATATATATATATATCCTTACAAAATAAAATAACACTCGAACACTTCCTGTGGGCGGGAGCATAGGCACTATATATCCATAGCATACTACAAAAATGCATCTACGTCTTCCCAACGGGCTTCCTAAATAAATCTGTAGTGGATCACTAAATTTTACATCTATGGTTTATCTTAGAAAGCTCATTTTCGTACCAACTACCTTTTGTCAAAACCGAAAGACAATTAGGCTCCGTTTGGCACGGTGGTGGCGGCCATAAACACGGTGGTTGTGAACTGTCATTCGTGAAGGCCCAACCTCATCAAAGGAATTTCATCCAATTTTATGTTCAAAACTAGTTTTCTTTTCTTGGTGGTGGTCGTAATCGTTATTGCAGAGAAAAACAGAACCTTGTATATTCCTCTTCTGTATACAAATCCAATGTATGAATACAAATATATAGGAGGGAGAAAGGGAGAGGAGTTCCTTATACACGATGTGGGACTAAAGGAAAGAGAGAGAAACAAGAAAATAAATGGCCTCCAATATGAGCCTTTACATGGACTTTTCTAACACTCCCCCGCAAGCTGGAG
Organism: Dactylorhiza incarnata; assembly: GCA_033032865.1. NCBI lineage: Eukaryota > Viridiplantae > Streptophyta > Magnoliopsida > Asparagales > Orchidaceae > Dactylorhiza > Dactylorhiza incarnata. The sequence goes on from JAWHQI010000222.1 coordinate 634,643, forward strand.
CGTACAAGTCGTAGGCACCCAGCTTGGACAAAAATTGATAAAATATGGTACTTGGTAGGGCCTTGGTGAGAATATCAGCAAATTGGTCAGTACCCGGAACATGCTTTAATTCTAATTTCTTCATTTGGACTTTCTCCCAGATGAAGTGACAGTCCACTTCAATGTGTTTCGCTCTTTCGTAGAAGACCGGGTTCTTAGCTATGTGTATAGCGGTTTGACTGTCACATAGTAAGATAGCTGGTGAGGGAAGTTTTACTCCTAGATCAGCGAGGAGACTTTCAAGCCATGTGAGTTCAGAGACAACTGATGTCATCGAACGAAATTCCGCTTCAGCTGAAGATCGAGCAACCACAGCTTGTTTCTTACTACACCAGGTAACAAGGTGACCTCCAAAGTAGGTACAAAATTCACTAGTAGACCGTCGATCATCCAGGGAAACAGCATAATCAGCATCAGAATACGCAACCAAAGTTGGAGTAGAAGACGAGGTTTTGTATACCAGCCCTTGACCAGAGGCAGTTTTTAGATATCATAGGATGCGTTCGACGGCCTGAAGATGGGACATTCGAGGGGAATGCATAAATCGGCTGACAGCCACAACAACAAAGGATATATCTGGTCTCGTGACCGTTAGGTAAATCAGTTTTCCAACAAGTCATCGATAGTACTCTGGATTTGGAAGAGCAAGATCATTATCAGATGTATGTGCACACAGCTTGTGATTGACATCCATAGGAGTGTTAATCGGCTTGCATCCAGAGCAAGGTTGTCAAGATCGAGATCCCAGGTATGATCGTTTTCTGGTTGGATCGGATCGAGGATCGTAAGATTCTACAAAATCATAAATTATGACGTAAAATATGTACACAAATTTTTTATCATCCAAGTACACACAATTAACACATAAGAAACTATAAAACTAATAAACATTTAAGTATTTATATCAAAAATAAACTAATGAACAACTAAACCCAAAAATAACATAAAGTTCACAACTTCACATCAGGCATGACCTAATATAAATCCTTAACATATGTTCGTCAGACCGATACAAAACCACTAATATAAATCTTTAATAGCTACATCTGCCATGTCCTCATCATCAAGTTCTACATTCCCTGCATCGTCATCATCCCCACTATCATTATGATCATCATCCCATTCAGCTTCACTAATATAATCGTCAGCATCAAGTTCACTGCGCCTTATGGTGAGATCATATACTTCAACCTCATCCTCCACTTCCTCAAAATTTCTTTTTTTCTTTAAAGCTTCCTCTCCATGTGCTTGAAGAATATTCAAAAATTGTTGTCTAACATCCTCAGGTACTTTTGTACACGCTTCAACATTAAATTTAGTACTAGCCAAGTGCGTTTCAATCTGTATATTCCACCAGAGCGAATAACCTGACAATATTTGCACTGCACTTTCTTAGTGGTACTATCAATCTCAATCTCATGGAGCCACCCCGGATCACTTCTTGTACCCAAAGAATTCTTGCGAGACTTTATCGTAGTGGGCTTTGAAGCTGAACCCGGACCAGACATCTCTCTTTTTCTAGCACAAGTAAGCCATCAGGATACAAGTGAGTTACAAGCTATGGAAGCATAAAAATATAAATAGACAATGTGGGATAATAGGTATACAAGGAAGAGTCAAGAGATACATACAAGTGAGCCATCAGGATAGGCCCAAATACATAGAGTTGGAGCTACAAACTAAGGGTTTAGCAACACATGTTTTATTTAAAACATACTAAGGCTTTAACAAAGGTGGAAAACTCTAAGGGTTTATCAACACATGTTGTTCTACAAACTAATTGAAACATATTTTATTTATGTTTTCACTTATCACAACAAGTTATGGATTGAGTGCTTGATTTAAAACTAACTGAAAGCCATTCAACATATTTATTCTTGCATCATGCTTACCGCATATACTCAAGTTCTCAAAATCAGAAAGCCATTCATGCTTACTGAAAGCCATTCATGCTTACTGAAAGCCATTCATGCTTACTGCAAATACTAACAACAAATACTCAAGTTCTCAAAATCAAGTGTACAACAGGGAAGATATAGGAGGAAGAGGAGGTCGTGGATGAACTCAAAATTAGAAAACAAGCTATGCTTAATCAGAAAACCTGGAAGATATAGGAGGCACGGCTACAACAGGGAAGAGGGGGTCGTGGAAGCTGTTGCTGGCCGGAGCTGTGAAGCCAGTGGATGCCGACTGGAAATGCCGGAGCACCGGAACTGTGGAGCCAGTCGCGGAGGCACTGAGGCAGTGGAGGCACCGAGGCAGTGGAGGCAGGAGACGGGAGGACGACGACGCAGTGGAACACGACGGGAGACGACGACGTCGCTGGAAGAAGCTTTTGTCGCCAGGAGACGGGATTAGGGCTAGTCGGGATTGAAAAATAAAAGAGGCAGATTTTTTTTATATAGGCGCATAGTTGGGATCGCCAGAATCGTTGTAGGATCACGATTCTGCGATCCTACGACTTAGGATCGCGATCCTACGCACGATCCCAATAAAACCGATCCAGCGAGCGATCCGGATCGGTTTTAACATCCCGGATCGTAAGATCGTGCGATCCTATGATCCGGCTCGTGATCCTGACAAGCGTGATCCAGAGTAGCCAGCATCCTGAAGAAGATCGAGACAGTACTTCCGTTGAGAGAGGACAAGTCCATCAGGACGTCTCGCGATCTCAGGACCCAGGAAGTATCGAAGGTTCCTCAGATCTTTTGCTTGAAAAACGGAGCTAAGGTGTTGTTTGACCACAGCGGAAGCGTGGTGGACCCATAACCCACAGGTCGGAGGATCGTAACCTCCCTCTGATACCATGTAGAGAAAAAAAGAACCTTGTATATTCCTCTTCTGTATACAAATACAATGTATGAATACAAATATATAGGAGGGAGAAAGAGAGAGGAGTTCCTTATGCACGATGTGGAACTAAAGGAACGAGAGAGAAATAAGAAAATAAATGGGCTCCAATATGGGCATTTGCATGGACTTTTCTAACACCAAACATACATTCTATGATGGTGGCATTTTTGTCCAAACTCACCGGAGCAAAAAATTTGGGCCAAACGGAGCCTTAATCTTAATGTACTTTGTTTGCCAATTAAAGACAGTAATGCAAGTGATCTAGATTTTGATTTGGAAACAACTCTGCACATAAAAAGTCAGCAACCCTATTCAAAGGCTACTAAGCACCTGCCCAGTCACTCAACTGAGGATTAAGGAAAAAACAAGAAAAAAATAGGAACATTGTGTCGAATGCCAAACTAGCTTATTGTTACCAGAGATGACCATACCATTACGAGGAGTGATTAAGGTTTCTCCATATTATTATCTCTCTGCTTTGTTGGATACAAAATGCACAAAAAAAGGTGAGCTCGTGAACAAGGCAGAGCAGATGTCTCTCAGAACCATTCAAGGTATTCTCTCACTTAACATGGTATCAGAGCACTGAAGTGCCTTCAGTTGTTTATTCCCGACGATTATTCTGCGCTTCATCCCGGAACGGACATACTTCTACGAGTCTCACCGATCTTGTACCACCTTTCTGGAGTTGTCATGGGGGCTACCTGTGACTTCCACAAGCCTCGATGTCCACGTCCCGCCTTCCTGGAGACAGCAGAAGTATTATCTGGGAGATTTATTGTAATCATTGATGTTATTTGTTACTCTCGTAAGCCTCAACGATCTCGTCTCTACTTCCTGGAGCTGACAGGAGCATCATCTCTCCTTCCTGGTATCAACAAAAGCGTCGTCTAAGAGAACTAACCCTCGTCAATTGTATCTTTCCTTCTCCCTGGCGTTGAAAGGAGTCTTGACTCAGCTTCCTGGTGTCGACAAGTGGTTTTTCTCTCACACTAGAATTCACAATCCAAGTCTGCCCAGTTTAGCAGCCAGCACTTAGGCCCTATAGGATCTTCCCTTGATATGGATGACACAATAAAGGGCATTAAACGACCTGAAAGGTCATGCACCAGTTCTAAACACTACGTGGGAAATAATTACAGCACTGATTTCACCCATTGAGTTACACAAATTAAACTTAATGGTAGAAATTATCATCTAAGGGCTCAAACACTTCGTATCTTTAACGGAAATTAGAGGAGATTTAGGTTTATCACAAGATTCAAACATGCTCCTATCGTTATGGATCCCTCTTACGAGGAATGAGAAGAAGAAAACTTAATTGTGATCAATTAACTTATAAACTTCATGGAACCCAATATTACATGTCAGTTCTTATTCTCTCAGACCGCTACAGAGATGTGGGACTTAGTTCAGAGAACAATTCAAAAAATAAATACATTGTTAGGATTTCATAACTTCAAATTGAGCAAAATTTATGATTGATATGAGTGACTTTGAGGGATACTATAGTAAACTAATCCATAAGTGGCAAGAGATTGGCCAATATTATGATATCCATTTGTTGAGGACTACAGGAAAGAACTTACGCAGAGATGGATCTTTGATATATTTATGGTTTTCTTATTGAGCTAGATTTTTTGACGGTTCAAAAGTTGGGAAGGAAGTATGCTCATGATTTGGAGACTAATGCACATTATATTCGGAAAGAGGCTAGTGATATAAATTCTCATTGTCCAGGTATGAGTATGGGAATCATAAATAAGCTCTGGTCATTGAACATAGAAAATAACATACAAAAAACTCCAACAATCATAATCCTTCAGAGTCAAAAAGACATGAAGATAAAAATAAGATGATGTGTCTTTACTATGACAAGAAAAAGGGCATGAGAAAGAAAACACTGGGACTTACACCCCCAATTTGGTTCCAATAGGATGGATAAGAGGGTACTGAAGGGAGATATGTCTGATCTAACACAACTTTGCCTGATACAGTGGAAATAGAGAAAATAATGTTGTCGAAAATGAGAGCCTAAATAGGAGTTAGCGGCCTTGCCAGTCACCATTGGCAGACCCTCTGTGAAGAATATATCGGATATTGCTGTTCATGCTCACGCTTTCATGCTACCAGCAAGGAGGATGTACACTCCCTGGATTACTGACTCTAGAGCCTTTGATCATATGACAAGGGCTTCTAGAGGGCTCACTTCATTCACTCCTTTCGATAGTGTTAGGCTTGTTGATGAATCTGTTGCTTCTGTAACAGAGGATTATACAAATCTCTCTAAAAATTCCTCTCATTTATGTTATATTTCTTACTAATTTGCTCTTTGTGAGCAACTTAACTAAAGAATTTAATTCCTAGATTCACTCTTTACTTCTCATATCTTTCAGAACATAATGAGCAGAAAGACGATTGGTGGACATGAGTTAGATGCAATTTATATGATGGATGTTAGGCACACCTGTGGAGCATGGAGAGCTCCTAATAGTGATCGTTCGATGTTATGGCATAGAAGATTTGAAAATGTGAAAGGATTGCGTGTCAAGCTTTGTAAGCTTAGAAATATTGTAGAACCACCTACTCTTATAGTTATAGCAGTGTTAAGTGCTTTGATATAATTCATTCTAATGTTTTCACTTCTCTTATTTGCTAATGGCTATCGTTATTTATCGATGATCACCCTTGCTTTACTTGGAAAAATCTTATGAAAAAGAAAAGTTAGTTTGTGAAATGCTTAAATTATTTTTTCCTCATGTGGACACTCAATTTGGAGTCAAAGTCAAAATTCTTTGAAGTGACAATTTATATGTGGCAAACTTCAAAGGTTCTTATGAGAAAATGAGATTATTTTTCACACCTCTTGTCAAGGAACTCCTCAACAAACGGAGTGACTGAAAGGAAGAATTAACATATTATTGAAACTACTAGATGTTTGTTACCTGAGATGCAAGTTCCAAAAGGACTATGAGATGATGGTGTGTTTACTGCCATATATATGAATAATTAGATGATATCAGACACCTTGGGAGGGATATGCCCCTTTAGACATCTTCGAAGTATTCTTTTATTCACTCATCCTCCTAAAGTGTTCGGGTTTGTAGCATTTGTTCACATTATTGGACATAACCAAGAAAAAATTGGGACTTCAAGTTGTTAAATGTGTATTTGTGAGATATGTTGTCAATTTAAAACTATACAAGTGTTAATACCCGCATTTACATTGAAGGCTTATCTCCAAGGATATCATGTTCTCTGAACATACTCGATTTTGCTCTAGAATATCAAATTCCAGTAGATGGAGAAACTACGATTGATTATGATGTCTCCCTTGTCTACTCTTGTGCATGTCCTTCCAAAAAAGGCGATTATATAGCGCAGTGGAAAAGAGGTCGATACCACAAATACATTAGTTTCTAATAGGAGGAAGCTTCATGTTTATCATAGAAAATAAATCAGAAGTTTATAGTAGCTTGTTGATACTCATGTTCCACCAACCATTCTCACTCCACCAGGTCTAAGTATCAAGATGATCCCTGGAAACCTATATTTGGAATTATAAATATTTAAGTATTATTAATATTTATGTGTTTAGTCTCACACCGCCTATCGGTGTTTTGTGTCTTGTTGTAACTCATGTATAATGCCCCTAAGTGGATGAATAAAAGTATGAAGTATTTCCCTTTTTACTTTCCAACATGGTATCAGAGCGGAAGTCGACTCTAAGAAATTTTTCGTCGCCCTAATTTGTTGGCGGCCTACAGTTCTCAGCCTTGCTCTCGATTCCGTAAGCTTCCGCCTCTCCCCTTTCGTTCTCGTCAACCGCGCCCGCCAGCGCTCCCGTCGAGCACCTATGTTCCTGCTCTCGTCGACGGAATCGTCGTTTGATTCCATCGACGGGAGCAGCCTTCTATCCCCTCGACGATGATGCCTTCTGTCGTCGCTTCCGTCGACGGGCTCCGCTGCTTCCCGTTCGTCGTCCTGCTCCCATCTGCATTTCTGTCGCAGATCATCGACGACGATCTAGTCCCTGTTCCATGTTCCCGTCGAGCAACTGTTGCGGATGTTCCTCTCCTCCGATCTCGGCGATTGCTTCTTGCCTGTTGCTGCGTCCGTGCCTCTACTTCTTTCCAGTCGAGCTTTTTGATGCTCCTGGTGCTCTGATGGGTTTCCATCGGATCGTGCACACGAAGGAGCGGGACCCACGTTCATTTATTCCCGCCGGAAGACTTGATCGGATCGCCGATCCGACTCCGCGGTTGCGTCCGGCACGTCGCCGCGAGTCAAAATCATATATTTATGTATTTGTTTCGGACATGTATTTTTTTATTTAAGGGCTAAACCCACCGGCCAATCATAGCCGTTGATGGGGATGCCCTAATGTTAGTTTTCTCTTATAAATAGGTTTAGTGGGCTGGTTTTGAGGTGATTGCTGATTTTGGAGAATGCTATTCCCGGAATCCGGTGATCAAGCCTCGGTGCCGAAGCCGTGGAGCCCTAGGTGTTGACTCCTAGTGGTGGAAACTCCTCCCCAAGGTAACCCTAACCCTTCCCCATCTTCTCCCACTCCCAAATCTCCCTAGCAGCCGCCAGCCCCCCTTCTACAGCCGCTGCTCTTCCTTCAGTCCAGCCAAACCCCTTCTGCCCAGCCCTAGCCCAGCCGCCCTCCCAATCCACCGCCCAAATCCCTTCTGCCGACCACCTCCCTCCACCCTCTTTTCCGCCCAGCCCCAGCCTACCGCAACCCCCCCCCCCTTCAGTCGCCAGCCCCTATTCCCCTCTACCGCCCACCGAATCAGCCCCCCCTTCCCCCTCCAAACCGTGGATCCACCGTATCCTATTTCCCTAATCCCGATATCCCTTCCATCCGGGTTCTAGTGCCCCGATCTACCCCTCCATCACCCGATCCGGGTCCTATTGCCCCGATCTACCCTCCCACTACCCGATCTACTCTCCCTAATCCGGGTCCGACCTTCCACAACCGGATCCATCCTCCCCGAGTCCGGATCTACGCGTATCCATCCGGATCTACCCCATACCCTTCCGATCTCGTTATTTACTACCAAATCAGTCCCCACCCGCCATCTCCGCCTCCGATTCCACCATCCGGCATCCGATCTACATCTCCGGATCCGCCAACTCCATTGACTCAAACCAGCCCCTAGTTGTGAGTTATTTCATCGTGATTTAGTTGTATTATTTCTTGATATTATTATTGGATAATCTAGTATTGTGCTTGGATTTGGCCTGTGGTATCTTGTGTCGATTGAGTACTAACTTGCAGGAGGAGCTATTCGCCGCGCGCTATGCTTTGGCCCTCCGAGCGGAGGAAAGCCAACTAAATTCGCTCAATATTAAAATTATTCTCTTGTTGCGATTATCTGTTTGTGGTGTTAAATTTTCATTGCTCAATTAATTGTTGTCGTCATCGACAGTTGTGTCGCATATAGAGTCTAGGAAGTGCATCCCCCATAGCCTACCCTACATCAGTTGGTATCAGAGCCCAGGTCGGGCCATATTGCATGCTCCGTAGTGGTAGGACATTTAGAAGCATGGTAGATCCGCAAGTCACCCACGAGCGAGCGGCCGGTTCGAATTCGAGCGCCGCCACCACGGATTTTGAGCGCCTTGTGTTAGACCGTTTTGATGCCTTGGGTACACAGTTCACCAACATGCGTCGTGACTTCGCCACAGTAAACCAACGTCTAGATCGGTTAGAAAATGTTAGGAATATTCCGACACCCCGTGACGAGGAGATTGAGGACGACCCTGACAATCCTCCCCAACGAGATCAGAGGGATAGGGACGATCCACCACCGGAAGACCGTTATCGTCGTGATATCCCTCATCGAGGCCCACCCCCACCGGTGAGGAGATGCCCCGATCTTGCGGCTGAGCGTCGTCATGCCCCAGTTCGTGACCGACCCCCATTTCAGCGAGATGAGTATCGTATGCCACGACAGCCTCGTTTTGACCCCAGGGACCGAGCACCCCCGCATGATCGTCGTGACCGTTACCGCGATGAGTACTATCCCCCGGGTCGAAGAGAGCGTGGTCCTCAGCCTGCTCGATACGACGCCTATGATGACTATCCCGAGGATTACCCTGATCCACGGAGAGGCGACCACCAGTTTGATATCACTCGTCGTATCCGCATCGACGCCCCATCCTTCGACGGGCGCTTAGATCCGAAAGCCTTCAGCGATTGGCTTTTGGATATGGACCACTACTTCGAGTGGTACGAGATGAGTGACGAGCGCTGTGTCCGCTTTGCGAAGATGAAACTGATCGGGCAAGCAAAGGTGTTTTGGATCAGTGTTGAGAGGGCCCTAGAGCGAGACGGCTACTATCCTATTTCCAGTTGGGAGGAGATGAAGGATAGACTGAAAGAGAAGTACCTCCCCACCTCGTACCGTGACCAGCTGTTCGAGCAGCTGCAGAATTTACGACAGGGGATGTTTACTGTTGCAGAGTACATGGCCCGCTTCGATGAGCTGATGGTTCGGAGCGATATTTCTGAGGAGCCTATTGCCACAGCATCCCGATTCAGGGCGGGCCTCCGCGCCGATATCCGGAGAGAGCTGATTCCCCACCATCCTGAGAGTGTCGATCAGATTTTCCAGCTTGCCCTCGAGTTTGAGCAGTACCTCCGATCGTCGAGCACGAAGCAGTTCCACGCACGAGCTGATTCGTCAACCTTTAGGAAACCCGCTCCACCCCAGACCTCCGCGGCCGCACCTTCTCGCACCCCCACCGATGCGAAGGGCAAGGTCGTGACCACTGATGGCCAGCAGCCTGGCGGTATTGTGTGTTTTAGATGTTCCGGCAGAGGACACGTGGCGGCGCGGTGCCCCACGCGGAACCTGCTAGTTGAGGGCGAGGAGCAGGATTTAGACAAGGACGAGGATGCCCCTGAGGACGTCAGGGCCACTGTGGAGGATGGTTGGGAGAGTGACGCTGAGAGATCGTTAGAGGTGGGAGTGATTAGACGCCTACTACATATCCCACGTGTGGACGAAGACTGGCGTCGCACCACCATCTTTTACACATACTTCCCTAGCGCAGGCGGACCCTGCAAGCTAGCTATTGACAGTGGAAGCTGTGTGAACATCGTAGCGCAGAAGGGGCTTGACCGTATCCAGGTGAAGGCCGAGCCCCACCCCCATCCTTATAGAGTCGTCTGGGTAGATAAGACGGCCATCCAGGTTACCCAGCGTTGTCTTGTCCCTATTACTATTGCATCGTTCCAGGACAAGGTGTGGTGTGATGTCATTCCCATGGATGTCGCCCATGTTCTTCTAGGCCGCCCCTGGCTGTTTGATCGCGACGTCACGTGCTTCGGCCGCTCGAACACGTGCGTCTTTTATGATAAGGGCCGGAAGATTACGCTGACACCTACCCAGCCACGAGAGAGATCGAAGGGTGTCGTTGAGCCCTCGGTGAGCACGAGCACCTCGAGACCGCTACACATCCTGAGACGGAGCGAGTTCTTGCATGATAGTATTGAGTCAGATATCATCTACGTTGTCGCTGCCACTCAGGCCACTGAGGACACTCCGGTTGACCACCCGCTAGCGGTGCGTCCCCTTTTAGAGGAGTTTGCTGATATGATGCCGGAGGAGCTCCCCGATGAGCTGCCCCCCCCCCCCCCACGGGACATTCAGCACGCCATTGATCTGATCCCGGGGGCCTCTCTCCCGAACCTGCCCCACTACCGCATGCACCCGGATGAGCACGCTGAGCTCAAACGGCAAGTCGATGAGCTTCTTCGGAAGCAATTTATTCGAGAGAGTATGAGCCCGTGTGCTGTTCCCGCCCTTCTTACCCCTAAGAAGGACGGCAGTTGGCGTATGTGCGTCGATAGCCGCGCCATAAACAAGATCACGGTCAAGTACCGCTTTCCCATTCCTCGATTAGATGATCTATTGGACACTATGTCCGGTGCCCAGATCTTTTCCAAGATCGATCTGCGTAGTGGGTACCACCAGATCAGAGTGCGTGAGGGAGACGAATGGAAGACCGCCTTCAAGACTAAGGACGGTCTCTATGAGTGGCTAGTCATGCCATTCGGGCTTTCGAACGCCCCTAGTACATTTATGAGAGTTATGACGCAGGTGTTGCGGCCCTACATGGGCAAGTTTCTGGTTGTGTACTTTGATGACATACTGATCTACAGCCAGACACAAGCCGCCCACCTCGATCATTTGAGGCTTCTCTTTGGCACTCTCCGCCGGGAGAAATTGTATGTGAATCTGAAGAAGTGCGCATTCCTTTCCGAGTCTGTCCACTTCCTTGGATTCATTATATCATCGACTGGAGTATCTGTTGACCCCGAAAAGGTCAAATCTATTCGAGACTGGCATGTGCCTACGACTATTCACGAGGCTCGCAGCTTTCACGGGCTTGCCACCTTCTACAGGAGGTTTGTCCCAGGGTTCAGCACGATCATGGCCCCCTTCACGAGCTGCCTCAAGAAGGGAGAGTTTCAGTGGACCCCCGCTGCCACTAGAGCCTTCGAGGAGATTAAGGAGAGGCTGACGACGGCCCCAGTTCTGAGGCTCCCTGATTTTAGCCGTGCTTTTGAGGTCGCGTGCGACGCGTCTGGAGTTGGTATTGGTGACGTATTGAGCCAAGAGGGACACCCTGTCTCCTACTTTAGTGAGAAGTTAAACGAGGCGAAGCAGAAATACTCGAACTACGATCGAGAGTTTTATGCGATTGTCCAGTCCTTACGCTACTGGAGGCACTACCTCCTCCCTCGAGAGTTTGTGCTTTACTCCGACCACCAGGCGTTACGCTATTTAGATTCTCAGCGCAAGTTGGGGCATCGGCATGCCAAGTGAGTCGAATATCTGCAGGACTTCCACTATGTCCTCAAACACCGAGCTGGTGTTGAGAACAAACCTGCGGACGCCCTTAGTCGCCGTGTCTCCTTGCTTCAGACTATGACCGCACGTGTCGACGGGCTTGAGCACTTGATCATAGAGTATCCGACGTGCCCTGATTTTGGTGAGATTTACACCGCCCTATCCCGAGATTCCCCAGACCCCGTTGAGGGATATCAGATCTTCGAAGGATACTTGTACCATGGATCCCGCCTATGCATTCCCCGGACATCGTACCGTGATTTTCTGATTTGGGAGTTGCATGCGGGCGGAGCCGCCGGACATTTCGGGCGCGATAAGTCCATAGCCATTGTGGAGGACCGTCTCTACTGGCCCACGCTTAGGAAGGATGTGACTAGAGTCGTCCGCCACTGTCGTATCTGCCAGACGGCCAAGGGCACAAAGCAGAACGCAGGCCTATATACACCCTTACCGGTCCCACATCGACCTTGGGAGGACCTTAGCATGGATTTCGTTCTTGGACTTCCCCGCACTCTTCGGAAGCACGACTCCATCTTTGTGGTGGTCGATCGCTTTTCGAAGATGGCTCACTTTATTGCATGCCGCAAGACGGCGGATGCGACCCACGTTGCATCCATTTTCATGAGGGACGTCTTCATATTACACGGCCTTCCCAAGTCCATCGTATCGGACCGCGACGTGAGATTTATGAGCTACTTCTGGAAGACCCTGTGGTTCAAGACCGGCACCACCCTTAAATTCTCTACTGCCTACCACCCACAGACGGATGGGCAGACGGAGGTAGTGAATAGGAGTTTAGGAAACTTGTTGAGGTGTCTGGTGGGAGAGCATGTGCGTAGCTGGGACTTAGACCTTCCGGTCGCAGAGTTTGCATATAATAGTTCGGTCAATAGAACCACTGGGTTGAGTCCATTCCACATAGTGTCAGGTTACGACCCCAGGAAACCCATTGACCTTATCCCGAGTCCGTTAGAGTCCCGGCCTAGTGAGTCTGCTGAGTCATTTGCACGGCATCTGCATGAGTTACATGAATCGGTCCGCCGACGTATTAATATGAGCAATGAAAGTTATAAAACCCACGCAGATAAAAGAAGGCGAGAGCGTACTTTTGATATTGGCGAACAGGTGATGGTACGAGTCCGCCCGGAGAGGCTCCCTTCGGGGCCTGCCAAGAAGTTAAGCGCCAGGTGAATGGGTCCTTTCTCGGTTATTAATCGGATTGGGACAAACGCCTACAGGCTAGACATCCCGGCGAGTATGGGGATTCATCCAGTATTTAATGTCGAGGATCTAACACCTTATTACGAGCCTCATGACTATGGGGACCCGAGCAGTGGGAGCGACCCCTCTCTTCCCTTGCCGTCCTTCACCACCTCCCCACCCACGCCAGATAGCCACCACCGCCCACCCATTGTCGATACCCTTCCACCTGGGAGTTCGTCACATATGGTTCCACAGCCGGCATCACCGCTCGCACCGGGTACCACCATAAGAGAGTCGAGAGATGAGAGCATCACGGAGATCAGATCCCACCAGATTGTTCCCACCACGGACGGGCCGCGTCTTCGCTACTTGGTTCATTGGCGGGGCCGCGCCGACGCTGACGACGCTTGGATACTGCCGGCAGAGCTTGATCGACTTGCCCCCGGACTTCGACTCCAGTACGATCGTCTCCATTCCTCGGAGATGAATGCTTTTCAGTCGGGGGGAGTTGATGGGTTTCCATCGGATCGTGCACACGAAGGAGCGGGACCCACGTTCATTTATTCCCGCCGGAAGACTTGATCGGATCGCCGATCCGACTCCGCGGTTGCGTCCAGCACGTCGCCGCGAGTCAAAATCATATATTTATGTATTTGTTTCGGACATGTATTTTTTTATTTAAGGGCTAAACCCACCGGCCAATCATAGCCGTTGATGGGGATGCCTTAATGTTAGTTTTCTCTTATAAATAGGTTTAGTGGGTTGGTTTTGAGGTGATTGCTGATTTTGGAGAATGCTATTCCCGGAATCCGGTGATCAAGCCTCGGTGCCGAAGCCGTGGAGCCCTAGGTGTTGACTCCTAGTGGTGGAAACTCCTCCCCAAGGTAACCCTAACCCTTCCCCATTTTCTCCCACTCCCAAATCTCCCTAGCAGCCGCCAGCCCCCCTTCTACAGCCGCTGCTCTTCCTTCAGTCCAGCCAAACCCCTTCTGCCCAGCCCAGCCGCCCTCCCAATCCACCGCCCAAATCCCTTCTGCCGACCACCTCCCTCCACCCTCTTTTCCGCCCAGCCCCAGCCTACCGCAACCCCCCCCCCCCCCCCCCTTCAGTCGCCAGCCCCTATTCCCCTCTATCGCCCACCAAATCAGCCCCCCCCTTCCCCCTCCAAACCGTGGATCCACCGTATCCTATTTCCCTAATCCCGATATCCCTTCCATCCGGGTTCTAGTGCCCCGATCTACCCCTCCATCACCCGATCCGGGTCCTATTGCCCCGATCTACCCTCCCACTACCCGATCTACTCTCCCTAATCCGGGTCCGACCTTCCACTACCGGATCCATCCTCCCCGAGTCCGGATCTACGCGTATCCATCCGGATCTACCCCATACCCTTCCGATCTCGTTATTTACTACCAAATCAGTCCCCACCCGCCATCTCCGCCTCCGATTCCACCATCCGGCATCTGATCTACATCTCCGGATCCGCCAACTCCATTGACTCAAACCAGCCCCTAGTTGTGAGTTATTTCATCGTGATTTAGTTGTATTATTTCTTGATATTATTATTGGATAATCTAGTATTGTGCTTGGATTTGGCCTGTGGTATCTTGTGTCGATTGAGTACTAACTTGCAGGAGGAGCTATTCGCCGCGCGCTATGCTTTGGCCCTCCGAGCGGAGGAAAGCCAACTAAATTCGCTCAATATTAAAATTATTCTCTTGTTGCGATTATCTGTTTGTGGTGTTAAATTTTCATTGCTCAATTAATTGTTGTCGTCATCGACAGTTGTGTCGCATATAGAGTCTAGGAAGTGCATCCCCCATAGCCTACCCTACATCATGCTCCCTTTTCTGGTCGAGCTCCTTTGTCGCTGATGTTCTCCTACAGCAGGTCGTCTTCTGGCTCAGTCTCTCTGTTCACTAAGGCTATGGATCTGTTGCTCGCTTCTTTCGTCGATGATGGTGCTAATGCAGTATTTTGCTACTTTTCTTTAAGTTTTTTGTGTTGTGTTGTTGTTGTCTTAGTTATTGTGTTGTTAGTGTCACCATGCGATCTATGCCTATATGCACGTGTTATCCACGTGAGGGGGAGTGTTGGGATGAAGGCGACCCGGATGATCTTTCCCTACTTTTCGCCTTCGTTCCACACGGCCTCCAAGCTTATGTCATATGTGTCTCCCAATGTTTTCTTTCGATTGGTCGTGTGTTTGGGAAGCGGTTGATGTTGGTGCTCTAAATCTCACCGGGTTATGTCGCGTGGGACCGTGTCGTGTGGGACTGTGACGTGTGGGACTGCTCTTGTGTGGATGTATCCCCGGCAGATTATCATCTACAGATTATCCCCGGTTGCTCGGTTGATGATTTACTCCTCATTTTCCATTCCTTTTACGCATGTCATGTGTGTAGGTGATGTTGGTTAACCGGTTTCTAGCGAGTCCACGCGTGTATGGGTCCTGCGTCGTGTTTGGGTCCTGCGTCGTGTTTGGGTCATGCGCAAGGTTTTAAATGTCGACCGACATGTCCGACATGTCGGCCGACATGTCCTGTTTGATAAGAAAACGACTTGCATAATCAAAATATATAGGTTATGGCGTTTTCGAAAATGTCGGCCAACTTTTTGTATAAAACCCGACATTTCGGCCGACACGCAATAATCATTATAACCCGACATTTTGAAATGTCGCCTAAATTGAATTAAATTAAAGTGAACTGCTGTTTAGCGTTGTCCATTGCTGTTTAGGGTTTTTCTATACTTCTTCTAAGTTCTGATGAAATGTTATTTCAGAAGTTATAGCTGTGTGAAAATAAAATTTTGAGCTGGTGTTATATCTTTGTAGATTCCGTTTGTTATTTCTACTTTGCAGCTCAATGTTTAGCCATAAAGAAGGCTCCTTTTCAGGTTCCCATAATAAAGTTTTACTTAACTAGAGTAAAATGTTCAGTATAGATGAGGATTATGGTGATAAATTTGGGTGGTCGATAGAAATATAAATATTTTTTAGAAATCCGACATTGAAATGTCCCCGACATGTCTCCGACATCCGACATCCGACATCTAAAAACCCAATCCAACATGTTTCCGACATCCGACATTTAAAACCTCCATGCGTCGTGTGTGGATCAACGTCGTATGTGGCTATGTCCCCGGCTTGATTCCCCGGTTTGGAAATTTCCCACGGTGGCACGTCTGATGTATTGTCCCGCCGTATTTTGATGTTTCCAAGTTGGAGGTTTCCCCTCCAGCTTGAGGGGGAGTGTTGGAATTATTAATATTTAAGTATTATTAATGTTTATGTATTTAGTCTCACACCGCCTATCGGCGTTTTGTGTCTTGTTGTAACTCCTATATAATGCCCCTAAGTAGATGAATAAAAGTATGAAGTATTTCCCTTTTTACTTTCCAACAATATCTAATATGCTCTGGATTCATAGTGGTCGGTCGTACTAGGTGCCCTAATGAGAAATATGTTGGGTATCATTCTATTTCCTCACTAAAATTTTATCTTGCTTATATTTCTTCTGCTGTTAACCATAATAATTTTTCAGATGCTAAAAACAATCATCATTGGAAAGTGGAAATGGGAGCTCTTCGGATGCAGGATACTTGAGAAACTTTCGGTCCCAAAGGGCTGCCACATTGTGGGATGTATGTGGGTCTATACTATTGAGTATCTTCAAGATGGTGTAAAAGAGAAAATGTCACCAAATATGAATGATTGATGTATGCAAGACTTAAGGTCAATTTAGAGTTGACATTTATATGTTAAAATAAGAGTATCAAGGCAATTTTCTTGTAGTAATAGAATTTCTCACGAAAATTAAACCATGGAAAATACCTATGACATACATTTTTGTTGTTATTATTTTGTGGCAATTAGTTTTTATAAAGGTAAAATTAGTATATGATTTCATTTGCCAAAATAAAATCATGTTAAAATTATATTTTTCTACGTTTCCACGATATTTTAAGAGATAAAGAAAAGTATATTTTCTAAGAGTATATAATACTTTGCTATAATCATTCCATTAATAGATAATAGTTTTTGAGATTTGATATAAAACCTTGGTTATAATCCTCTTCAACCCCAAAAAACACAACTAAATATTTCAACTTAAAACATCTACCAGTCCTCCATGACTACAAGCACACAAGACCCCCACGAAAGGTCCTTGAAATTGAGTAAGGCGCGTGCCTAGGCGCGCCTAGAGCACCTCGCCCGCCTCTGCCTTGCAGAGGCGAGGCCCGGTGCGCCTGGTGCGCCCAACGCCTCAGGCGCGCCTAGGAGCGAACCTTAATAATTTAAATGGTTATGAAAAGATTAAACCCTAATTCTCTCTCTTGACTCTCCTCCCTTCATCCTCTTGGCTAGGGCAAGGGTTGAGCAAGGCTCCCCTCTTCCCTCCTCTCTCGGTCGAGCCCGGCTCCGGTATTATCTTCTGTCATTGGGAAGGCTAGGTTGAGAAAGGATCATAACAATCCTCTCTGAGATTTCTCCCTCTCAAGATTGCACACCCGCTCCCAATCGGAGGCTCGTATCATCTTGGTATCAGAGCTACCTCCCTCTTCCAGACAGCACGCGCATTCCCTGGAGGATTTTCGCACGCCCAAACGCGCATTCTCAAATAGACGATTTCTCCCTCGACAATCGACCTGTTCCCCTCGCGTCGACAGTAACCGTCGAACCCGCTGACATAGCACCTCCCCCGTCGACAGCGACTGTCGATCCTACCTCGCCTTCCCTCGACGACTTCCGTGCGCCCCCTCCGGCCGTTTTCGCGCCAATTGCGACGCACCTGCTAGACGATCGGCTGACAGCGCTGATAGAGTCATTTCTGCCGCCCCCTGCTCTGGTTTTCCCTACTCTAGTCCGCCGAACTATTCTCACCTACCTCCGACGAGTCTCCCAACCCTCCCACGCCGCTTCCCTGTTGCTTCCACGCCCAGCCGAGCGCCCGGTCAGGTGCATCCGGGCTTCCAGCCCGCTGCCCCCACTTCTCCCACCTTCGGACCCAGGTACTTCCTACGACCATGGAAGAGGGAGGTCTTACACTCACGCACATCATGGAGACCATGCAAAAGCTGATGGCTATTCAGGTTCAACAACAGGCCTCGATCACATCTTTGACTAACCACTTAAAGGGCCTTCCCCTACCGGGGACCTCCCAGCCCTCCACCTCGCGACAAATTCTAATCAGGGCGCACCAGTCGTGTCGTTAGATTCCGATGCACCTCGGTCCACAGGAGGCAGTGTCCCACGTTATGTGAAGTTGGATTTTCCCTCTTTGATGGCAAGAGCAATCCCCTAGCATGGCTCACACATTGTGAGCACTTTTTGCCAACTAGCTCACACCATTGGAAGATTGGATCGGGTTGGCTTCCTTCCACCTCTTGGGCTTGGCACAGCTATGGTATGGCCAACTAGCTGGAGAGACCCCTACCTTGACTTGGGCCACCTTCAAGCATGCATGCAAACTGCGTTTTGGGCCGCCTCTCCGCAACAATCCCTTGGGCGACCTCGTCAACCTCACGCAATCTGGATCCGTGGATAGTCACTTGGAGAGCTTTCAGATGATACTTGCTTGTGTTCCTTCTATCTTTTCAGAGCACCAAGTGTCTATCTTCACTGCCAGCATGCACGATCGGTTGTGCCTCGATGTTGAGTTCCAAGCCCTATAGGACCTTAGCACAACCACGAGCCTCGCCCGCATTTGTGAGAAGCGACTCCTCATGGACACCCCATCTGGCAGCCACTACAACAGGTACGGGGACAGTCGGCGTTAGGACACACACATTCCTCATTCTAGCAGTTTATCCACCCCACTTAAGGGTACGGAATCCAGCGCCACCCCTGTCATCAAGCGACTATCATGGGAATAGATAGCAGAACATCATGCACAAGGCCTTTGTTTCAACTGTGGCGAACCATATTCGGCCAGACAAGGGTGCAAGCATCTTTTTTGGCTCGAAGTGGACGACCCCACGGATGAAGAGGACGAGAACGTTGGCTCGGTGGGACCCCCATACTTCAATATTAAGGACAAGCTTGATCCGAACAGGGGGGAGATGTTATGGGCCCTCGCAGAGGGTGACGACGCATGTCCGGGATGATGTGTATTTACTAGTACATTGTATCTTTATTTGTCGCGCACTGTTATTCTCTCCTTATTTTCGCACATTTTTATTTTTCACACGTTATTTAGCCTGGGTGAGGGGCATAAATTGTTTTTTTTGTTAAACACTTTCCTCACGCTATATATAGGTGGGGAGAGAGGGTTTGATGGTTATAAAAAGATTAAACCCTAATTCTCTCTATTGAATCTCCTACTTCCTTTATCCTCTTAGCTAGGGCTAGGGTTACAATGCTCCCCTCTTCCTTCCTCTCTCGATCGAGCCCGGCTCTCGTTGTATCTCTCGTCATTGGGAAGGCTAAGTAGAAGAAGGGTCGTAACGATCCTCTCTGAGATTTCTCCCTCTCAAGACCGCACACCCGCTCCCAATCAGAGGCTCGTATCATTGTACAACTATTTTGTTTGTTTATGTGGATGCTATTTTTATCAATTTATCACAAAGACTGGTCCAAGTTAAATATTTGGGTCTTCATCGGTATTTCATTAGAATTAAGATAGCTAGATCTGTGCGAAATTTCATGATCCCTCAATGAAATTATGTCTTGGATCTTCTTCATGAAATTATGTCTTGGATCTTCTTACTTAAACTGAAATTTTTGGAGTTAAACATGAGGTAGCCAAGTTGATCTTAACTATGACATTCACATTCATAAAGATGATCCTCCTGATCTTGAAAAAAAATTGATCTTACAACATATTTTTTGAAAATTTATCTACTTGACTATTACCAGGCCGAATAATTTCTTTCATTGGACTAGTTAGTCAATTTATGCACAGTCCTAATGTTTATCGGTGTGAATTTGCTCTTCGGATTCTCTAAGCTCCTTAAGAAGTGTCCAGGAAAAAGGTATCATATATCAAAATCATGGTCACCTTAATACTCAAGGTTATTGTGATGTAAATTGGGTCGGATCTTCATCTGACAGATCTACTTGTGGGAATTACCTTTGTTGAAGGATACTTAGTCTCACTTGGAAAAGTTACAAAAAAAAGTGGTTGCTCGATCTTCGGCTAAAGATGGATATAGGGTAATGACCGTTACTACCTGTGAGTTAATATGGATCAAATCAATCTTAAAAAAATTGGGTTGTTATGTTCAAGGAGCCATGAAGTTACATTACGATAATCTAGTTGTTATTCACACAGCCTCTAATCCAATTTTTCACGAACAAATCAAATATATAGAGATAAATTATCATTTTGTGTGGAAGAAAATTCAAAACAAAACTATCTCTAATTTATGTGTTCTCATAGGCGCTCAATTACTGACATGTTTATCAAAGTTGTATCTGGGAAAAAAACTTCATATGAGCGACTTGCTCAGGATGGTGAATGTTTATTGTGTTAGCTTGAGGGAGGTGTCAAATGCCAAGCTAGTTTATTGTCACCAAGAGTTGACCATTGCATTAAGAGGAGTAGCTAGGGTTTCTACTTATTATTATATTAATTTTGTTGGATACGAAATACATGAAGAAAGGAGCTCGTGGACATCATTGAGCGAGTGTCTCTCAAAACCACTCAAGGTATTGTCCCGTCTAACAGATTACTCAATATAAAAGATTCACGGTATGAGAAAAAAGAAAACACAGGGGAAACTGACAAGAAGACTCCATAAGAAAACACTAGACACCAACTGGCAGAAGAAGATAAAATCATTCATTCAAATAAATATGGCCAAATTTTGTCCTTTGATCCAAAATATAATGCTTGAAAGAAAAGTAGGTGGAATTGAGTCTCCAGCTAACTAAGACTCTTTACCTTCCCATTGAAAGAAAAGTAGGTGGAATGGAGTCTCTTGCTAACTAAGATTCTTTATCTTCCCATTTCAATACAACTATTTCCCCTAACTATTTAGTCATCCTTTTGTCCCTACTTTTTGAAAATCAAGCCATCATCTTGATCCATAAAGTATTTGTTAGATGTTTTATGTATTTCCAAATATTCTTATTCCTATATAAATAAACCCTTATATCTCTATTGAGGTATCAAGTCATTCAATCCCTTGTAACATGGTATCAGAGCACGGTTAGGGTATAACTCCTTCTCGTGTGCCGCTCTCTTGTGGCACTACTTCTCGTGGCGTAACTCCTTCTTGTGGCACCGATTCTCTTTTGTGCGTGAAGACACTGGCTTCCATTGACGATGCGTCGTCGACGCTGCTGGTAGACGACGCGCCTGAAGTTGTCGCTGCATCTAGTCGACAACCTTCGCTGCTTGAAGACGACGCTTCCCGATCTGCTTGAAGCCTCCACAACTTGAAGACGACGCTTCCCGATCTGCATGAAGCCTCCACAGCTTGAAGACGCCGACAACCTAGAAGGGGTTTGTCACCGGCCGCCTGATGTCATTACCTTCCTCCGACTAATCCAGGGATTATCAGTCCTGGTTCCATGCCTGTGGTTGCCGCCTAGATGTTGTTGATCTGCTCCGTGGATCCAGCTGCCACTTGCTACCACAGCTACCTTACTTCAGCCTTCTTGGTGATCTACATCTAGGTCATGGCATCCTCAGTTACGAGCATCGCTCTGATGACCGTACCCCCAAGGGATTACAACGATACATTCCCTCCTAAAGTGAGACTTGCTACTACTATCCTTACCTCCTCAAACTTCCAATTGTGGAAAAAGGGGTCATTATGTCCTTATCGGGCATATGGGGTATTCACCACCTTACTCGACACCCAATTCATATTGTGGGCAGTCAAGAGTACGAGGATTAGTACAGTGATGGTTGTCAAATTTTCGCTCTCCTGCTGAGCTCCATGGATCTCTTAGTTCAACAAATGTGCAAGAACTGTGACAGTACTAAGGAACAATGGGATACCTTACATATGATGTTCTCCCCAAGATGGTTGAACTAAGATAAGGACACGTTCAATCACCGAGTACTTCGATGAATGGAAGATCCTTGCTGATGAGATCTTGGATCTTTAGGAGATCCCTTCTACCAGAGAGGAGCATCAGGCTCAACGTGAGCACCTTGTACTGCTTTGGCTACTAAATGTCCTTGATCCAAATTTCTCTACAACAAAGACAGAAATTCTAGCGAGTCCCTCTACTCTGAAGACTGCACTACATGTTTCCTCTAGGGATCTGATGGCTCTTGCTTCTCGTGGTGGAAGGGGGAGTAACCGTGGAGACCGCTCTAGACGTGGTCGTGACACCGACACGAGACATTGCACCCATTGCGGGTGTCGGGGTCACATGAAGGACACTTTTTGGTTGTCCATGGGAAGCCTGACTGGGCCCTCAAACCTCCTCCATCATCACGTTATGCCCACCTTGCTGATTTGATTTATGGATCTGGGATTTCGAGGACGGTTGAAATATCTGAAGAGGAGTATCGTCATCTACAAGCACTCCAGATTGATCCTCCGACTCATAGTATTATTGTAGCACAAACCATTCAGCCAGTATGTACATCACAGCGCTCTGTTCGTTGGCTAATAGATTCACGAGCTTTTGATCACCTCACTAGTACTTCAGGTATCTTACACTCATACAAACCTCATAGTGGGTCTTCGATTACTGTTATAGATGGATTGAGTGTACTAATTGTTGGGTTTAGTAGTTGTGATGTGACTCCAGACATGACTTTGTCATCGGTTGCTCGTGTTCCTCAATCTGCTTAACTTATTGTTGATTAGTAAGCTTAATCGTGATTTAAATTGTATTGCTACATTCACATCTTCTGGTTGTGTTTTCAGGAGCAGTCGACAAGCCATATTATTAACAGAGGAAAGCTGAGTGGTGGCGTGTATGTCCTGAATGAAGTCTCGCCTTTGGCTTGTTCTGCTGCTTCCACCAAGTTTATAGATCTTCATTATCGTCGTGGTTAACCGTCTGTTCATGTTATGCGTCGTTTGTATCCTGAGTTTGGGCATGCTCCCCATCTCAATTATGAGCCTTATCATTTTGCTAAACTCCACAGAGTTAGATATGTCTCTTATTCTGATGTAAGTGTTACTGCACCATTTGATTTACTTCACTCTGATGTTTGGGGACCCTTTTCAGTCCCTACGTTGTTAGGACATAAATATTATGTAATTTTTATTGATGATCTCTCATACGAGTTGGGTGTATTTAATGAAAAATCGCTCTGAGCTTCCTTCTATTTTTCAAAACTTGTGGAATGAAATATTTACTCATTTTTTTGTTCGTCTTAAATGTCTTCGAACTGATAATAGTAGAGAATACTTATCGCAATATATGACTACCTTCCTCTCCAACAAAGGCCTTCTACATCAAACCACTTGTCCTGATACCCCCAAACAAAAGAGCATTGCCGAAAGAAAAAATCGTCACCTCCTTGAGGTCACGTGAGCCATTCTTCATCATAAGCACACACCCAAACACTTCTTGGGTGATGCGGTTCTTACCGCCGCACATCTTATCAATCGTCTTCCCACTCATATTCTTTAGGGGGAGACACCCTACCATACCCTTCATCCAAACCACCCTAGTCTTTCCCTACCTTTACGTATCTTTGGGTGTGTTTTCTATGTTAGGGATGCTCTCCCTCTGTCTCCAAACTTGACCCTCGCTCCTTGAAATGTATCTTCCTCGGGTATTCCCGTACTACTAAGGTATATCAAATTATCAGTGTTATTTTCCTGACCTCCACAGATACATTATCTCGGTTAATGTTGTCTTCCTTGAATTCGACTCTTATCCTACCCTTCCTTGTGGAGCCACACCTCCTGACCCTTCCCTTGATCCCCGTCCCGAGCCTGTTGTCCTTTCTTTGGATGACCTCCTGAGTCCTCTTTGGGGACAAGTATACACTCGCCTCCCTTCTGATAGCACATCTACGACTCCACCTCAGCCTACCTCTTCCCCCGGTAGTCCGACGACTGTTCCTCGGGATGACCCTGCTAGGGCGCATGTGGATACCTTGCCAGTCAGCCAGGAACACCCATTGTTGTACGAAAAGGAAGTCGTGCTTTTCGGAACAAACCACTATTTGTTAATTCTTACCAGGGATCAGCGGCTTCTCATACTGCGTTGCACTCCACTCTGGATCAATACCACCTTCCATCTACAATTGTTGATGCCAAAAATCATCTTGGATGGGCAACTGCAATGCAAGATGAGTTGATGGCTCTTCAACTTAATCACACGTGGGACTTGGTTCCTTTGTCTACTGGGTAGCGGGTTATTGGGTGCAAATGGATTTACTCCATCGAGGTCAATGCAGATAGTTCCCTTGATCGCTTAAAAGCCAGCTTGGTTGTCAAAGGCAATGATTAGACTTATGGAGTGGACTATGATGAAACATTTACCCCGGCCGCCAAGATGCCCTCCATTTGCATTTTTCTCTCACTTGCAGCCTCTCACCAGTGGCCCCTATACCAATTAGACATAAAGAATTCATTTCTTCATGGATCCTTGGGCGAAGAGGTATGCATGGAGCAACCATCTGGGTTCGTTGCTGAGGGGGAGAGAACCAAGGTGTGCCACCTCAAGAATTCGTTATATGGATTAAAGCAAATCCCCCCCCCCCCCAGCATGGTTTGCCTGCTTCAGATCTGTAGTCACTCAGTTTGGTCTCACCAAGAGTACGAAAGACTCGTCTCTCTTCTATCAGAACTCTTCGACAGACGCTATCCTATTAGTGGTATATGTCGATGATATTGTTATCACAAGAAACAATTCAAAAGGGATAATCAATCTCAAGGCATTTTTACACTCCAACTTTCAAACCAAGGATTTGGGTTCATTGTGTTACTTCCTATGCATTGAACTTGCAGATTATGCTAACACCATCTTTATTTGTCAACGCAAATATGCTCTCGATCTATTATCAGGCCTTGGGATGTCTAACTGTGGCTCTATGGACTCTCCACTTGAACCAGGAGAAAAGGGTTGTTATGTCGAAAGCAAATTATTTGATTCACCGAAAAAATATCGAAGAGTAGTTGTAAAACTGAACTACCTTACCATGACTCGTCCAGACATTGTTTGTGCAGTAAGTAAGGTCAATCAGTTTATGGCAGCTCCAACTAACTCTCAATGGGAAACTGTACTTCGAATTGTTAGATACATAAAGAAAGATCTTGGACTCGGAATATCGTACAAGAATCGGGGTCATTCCAATATAGAAGTGTATTGCGACTCTGATTGGGTAGGCAGCTTAGCCACTCGGAAGTCAACCACAGGGTTCGCTATCTTTATGAGTGGAAATCTTGTCTCTTGGAAGAGCAAGAAACAAACAACGATTGTCAGATCTAGTGCAAAAGAGGAATATCGAGCTATGTCTCACACGGTTGTTGAGATCATGTGGATTAGACAGACCCTTTGTGAAATATGGTGTTCAGTTCAAGATCTCACTCCTATATGGTGCGATAATCAAGTTGTGATCCAGATTACTACTAATCCTGTGTTCCATGAACGCACAAAACACATTGAGGTCGATTGTCATTTTCTTAGAGAAAAGTATGAAGAAAGACTTATTTCTCTAAGTCATGTGAAGACCGCAAACCAAGTTTCAGATATTCTTACTAAGCGAGCTACAGGAGTTCGAATGAAACTTATATATAACAGGTTAGGTCTGGGTGATACCCATGATCCAACTTGAGGGGGAGTGTTAGATGTATTATGTATTTTCGTATTCCTATTCATATATAAATAAACATGTGTATCTCTATTAAGGTATCAAGTAATTCAATCCCATGTAACATTATTCAATTTTTTCCTTGTATCGCACATATATAATCAGCAGTCAACACTAACATTGAATATACTTTACATTATAATCAAAAAAAGTTGTAAGAGAAAGAATGCCATAGAGGATGTTTAGTGCAACTCTTGAAAATAAAACAATAATGGAACACATGGGTTAAATAGTAAAGGTAAGTAAACAAAGTAAGATGAAAAAGCACCTGATAGAACCCGACAGAGTTGAAACCAAGACTTAAATTTAGAAGACCTATAGAGCATCCATTCAGAATTCCAAATCCCATTACTGCCCTTGGATCAAAGGGTTTATGTTCAAATAACTTCATCCATAGTGCGACATGAAGAGAACAAAAGGTCACCAAAAGATGCCAGCTTGTCAAGGTCGTGGCTGCATATCATATATGACAATATAGTTTTATTAGTTCTAGCATTTTTGGTCGAGATTTGAACTAGTTTTCTATGTGAGTTGACTAGTTTTAAATAGAATCAAAGGAAATATTTGTCACCAAGCTATAGAAGTTAGTCAGTCGAAAAAAAGAGAATACGCCAACAGTGGCTCATCAAGATACAAAAGGTCACATTTGATAAGATTTATTTTAGGATACTTTTAAGGAAATGAGTTCTTATTGTGGATACATGTATATGAGTAAACTGCTGAGGATATTAGACTGGAGCACCGTGCATAAATAAAGTAACTGTTACATAAGTTCTGACACTATTCATTAGCTAGATAAGAACTAAAAAAAAATTAGCTCTTTGGATTTAGAAGATCATATAGAATATTCTTGAAAACATAGAAAGCAAGTTTCAAAAGGAGGTATGATATAATGAGAAACTAGCAAAATTACAAACTTCATCTCATCAATATCCTTATCCCAAATATATGGGGTCAGCTTTATGAAATTCTTCATCATCTCATCAATATCTTTATCCCAAATATATAGGATTGGCTTTACAAAATTCTCATATCCATCGTTCTTCTTGTCGAGTACCGTATAAGATGTAAAAGCTAAGCTATGCAAAACATCTTGAGCAACTTTCATCACTATTATCTTCGGTCTATCCCTTCTCGCACTTAATCATTCAATAACAACTCTTTCTGGTTTTCTAATTACTACATTCTCTAACCTTCGTTGTACATGTTCAAACCACATAAGTTTATTTTTGATTATCTTATTTTTTATGTCATCCAGTTTCAACTTATATAACAATTCCATAATTTAACTTTTTTGCCCAAAATTTATCCAAGCATTCTCATTTACGTTACACTAACTTAAATACAAATGATTTTTTTATTGTCAAACAGTCATTCATTTAACATCATTGACGTAATTATTATTTTATAAAATTTACCACTTTAAGTCTCTATGGCATCCTCTTATCACACGGCGCTCCTGAGACACTGCATTCTCTAACCTTCATTGTTCGTGTTCAAACCACATAAGTCTATTTTTTGTTATCTTATCTTTGATAGATGGATTCCACTTTCATCTTACATAATAATTCCATTATTTATCTTTTTAGTTTTGCCCCACATTCGTCCTAGTATTCTCATTTTTGTCACACTCAACTTAGATATCAACAATTATTTACTAACAAACACTCATATTTGTTTACCATCATCTCGACATAATTATTGTTTTATAAAATTTACCTTTTAAAATCTTTACTGCAACATCTTATCACATAGCAATCATAGGACACTTCTCCATTTTAATCACCCACATTTAATTCTAGAGGTTATATCCCCACCTATATTCTCATTATATTATAAATCAATCCAACGCACATGAGCATCTCACCTAGGCATCTCTTTATTTTCCAAAAAGATATATTGATCATTTTTAATATCACCAATACTAATTGCATAGATATACTTGATCTTTGTTCAACTAGCCTAAAGCATTTTATCTCCTAAAAAATATCTCCAATGTTAAAATTATATCATTTGCAAAAGGCATAGAAATCACCTCGATGTGGATATTTTTTCTAATATCACAACAATTCAATTTACAGCACCACGACACCTGACAAGCATCCTCAAGAAGACAATCTAGGTTGATTATGCATAGAAAAGGCCCAAGTCCTTCTCCCAAACCCTTTCCCATTACTATCTAGTAGAGAAATATCTCCCAAAAATATTTCCATATTTCTTGGTATTTTATTTGACTTCCATCTTGGATGACTTAGAATAATTTTTGTAACTGTAAATGGGTATACTCCTTTGTTAAGAATGGGATTTACATAGGCTATTTCGTCGTAAGGATGAGACATCCACCTTAAGCTATTGTTAGTGGTATCCTACATTCGGGATACATCTTAAGGGTGGACATAGGAGTAGTCGAACCACCTAAATTTTCGTGTCTTTCTTAACTCTTATTATCTTAGTAAAGATTCTTAATCTACAATTCACCCTCTACATGCTTCTGTTGTGCCATGTCTAACAAAGGGAAGGTGTGTAAACTCATAAAAGTTCTCTATGGATTAAAGCAATCACCATGAGCTTGGTTTGGTCACTTTAATAAGTTAGTGTTTTCCTTCGGATTCTTACAAAAGTAATGCAAACTACACTTTGTATACGAAACGGAGGAGAGCAAACTTATTATTCTAGTTATCAGTGGAGGCCATATTCATCACAAGAAATGGTAACGACAAATTGTTGATCTCAAGTTCAGACTTGTCAACAAATTTGAGATCAAGGATCTTAGAGACTTGTGGTATTTTTATTATTATTCAAATTGCAAAATTTAAATAAGATATGTTCATATCCAAAAGAAAATACATTATGAATGCTTTTATGCAAAAAAAATCATTATTTTATTAATTGGTGGATATGATAAGAAGCCAATTGAAGATATTACCAATTTTGCAAGACTTGTTGAAAGATTGATTCATTTCTTTCATACTCACCCGGACATTACCATGTTGTTGGGCTCATTAGCTAGTTTACACATTCTCCTGCAGCGCCATAATGAAATAGCTCACAGAATCCTCTGCTATGTAAAGGACATTGTAGAAAAGAGCGTATTGTTTTCTCCATATAATCAGAGCAGGATCAAGGTCTATATATGCAGACTGGGATCAGAGCAGGATCAAGGTCTATATGATGCAGACTGGGCAAGTTTGGTGAATGATAGATGCTCCAGTTTTTGGTACCGCACATTTGGTGGCGCTAATCTTAGAAGAATGAAATAATTTGTTGTTGCTAGATCCAGTTCAGAAGCATTATTTAGATTGATAGTCCTTAGGGTTTGTGAAGATCTATGGCTAAGAGCTCCAATAGAAGATCTTGTTTTGTCTTATAGTACTATATCTTGATGATAAGACAGCAATTAGCATCACTGATAATCCTATTTAACATGAATGAAAGAAAGACATCAAAGCTGGCAGACATTTCATAAATGAAAGAATATTGAGGGTATTATCTACACTTCTTTCTAAAGTTTGAAGACCGTATGTTTACCCGGAATTTTGCGACCAGGTTTGTACATACCAGCCGGTCAGCACGGTCTGCCTTTCAGTGACCACCCAGACCGCCAGAGGCTTTTCAGCAGTCAACGTCGAGGACATCGGAGACCTGTCGTGAGTCTGACCGCCGGACCGCGCGGCTAGAAGCTCTTTCTATTTTCTTGCTATCTGCACATCATGTAACCTCTCATCTCTGCCCAGTTCTCCTGTATCCCGGGCAGCCCGTAACTTTAGAGTTTGCTCGTTCAGGCAGGCCACCACAACTATAAATAGGGGTGAGCAGTACCCAGAAAAGGAGGAGACTCGAGTCCTCAAGCTTGTCGCATGTGACAGCGGTCTCGACTTTTAGGTCCTTCCCGATCGTCTGTTGGTCGGTTAGCTATTTCTTATTCTCTGTAACCGCGTCATTTCAATCTATAAATTGCCCGCCACAAGTGATATTCGCCGCTCAGCGGCCCTTGTTCTTCTCAGCTTTCGTCAACCCAGAGTAACCGGCAATCCGCGGTCTGCCCCGCTCCTCTTGTGTGCGTTGTGGAGGTGCATTTTGTGCGCCAACGGAACAAACACGCGACCTTCAAATTTGGTAGTTCGGTGAACTAGGCGGTTAAAGTTATGGCTGATCGCGACATCCAGCAGTGTTCGCCCGTAGGGGCCCAAGCCAATTCGAGCAGTGCGGTCACTTGGGAGGTTATTGAGCTCCGCTTTGAGCAAGCTCGCCGTGAGAGTGCTCAGCAGATGGAAGCGGTGACTCAGGCTCTAGTCGTGATTACTCAGCGGTTAGCTCCTTAAACCGCCACGGCCACGACTCCAGTTGGTCAAGCTCCTCAAGCCGATCTCCCAGCTCCTGTCCGCCCAGCTGCTCTGGCCGCAGCTCCTCCGCGGCCTCATTCTAATGAGTTCGCAGCTGGCCGCCATGAATTTTGCAGGGCAGCTCCTCAGGAAGGTCCAGCCATAGTGTTGAACTTCCAAGAGAGTCGTAGAAATCCTCCTGATGATAGTAGGGAGGATCCATCCCCTTTTTCTGACCAAGTCCGTTGGGAGCCAGTTCCCAATGGATTCAGAGAGCCTCACCTCCCAGTCTTCACTGGGAGGGATGATCCCGTTTCCCATCTGCAGACTTTTGAGTCAGCAGTTTCAATGAGAACATTGTCTGACAGTCTCCGCTGCAAGCTTCTAGTCACATCTTTCGGGGCGAAGCCAGGGAGTAGTTCTATAAGCTGCCACCCCAATCTATTTCTTGCTTTGCAGATCTGAGAAATGAACTTCTTTTGACGTTTGCTACCTCAAAGAAGCGGAAGAGCGGTCCGGCAGCCCTCTTCCGAATCAAGTAGGGAGAAAGTGAGACTTTAGCTCACTTTGTTGACATATTTCAGGAGAAAATTTTGGAGATCCAAGATGTACATATTTCCCTTTATCAAGTTGCCTTCATCAGCGGCCTCCGCGAAGGGCCTTTCAAAGTCAAAGTTACTACCAAGGAACCAAGTTTCTATCAAGAGTAGATTGGCATGACAAATCGTTTTATAGAGAGGGGAATTTCTAACCCCGGCTATATTTCTTCTCTATCTGAATTAGCCCATCAGAAGGTCGATGTCGCTTCATCTTTTGTTGCTCCTCAGCGTCCTCAGCGACCCGCCCGCCAAGATTTCAACCCTCCAGCTCAGAGGGGAAAAACTTCCGCCACCACCGTCCTCACTACAGCCATCAGCAGTTCAATCAGATGCGGCCTCAAGTGCCCATCGCAACTCAGCCGGCTCAGTTTTACCGACCTCCTCCGCCAGTTTTTCAACCTCAACAGCAATATGATGACTCCAAAGAGTCATTTACCGAGCTCTCTCTGCCCATCAGTGAAGTACTGCAGATCATTCAAAAGCAGCCTTATTTCAGGAAGCCAGCTCCGCTGAAGTCAGATGTCAGAGCCCGAAATCCGGCCTTGTACTGTGAGTATCATAAGGAAATGGGGCACTTAACTGAAAACTGACGAGCCCTCTGGTTCCTTATCGAGAAGTTGCTGAAAGAAGGAAAGCTTCAAGATCTAGTCCTTCAAAAAGAGGGCGAGAAGCCAACTGTTGCCAAAGGGAAAGAAGTCTCGGAGATTGACTGCGAATGCGAAGATGCGGATGATGTTGGCCTCCTAGGCAACATTCATAATGGAAATGAATGTGTCGAAGCTGATGACGAAGGCTCGTATGGCCGCCTCTTCTGCATCCATGGAGGGACTGGGCTTGAGTCCTCCAGGAAAGCAAGTGTAGCTCGGATCTTCCGCCCAGAATTTGCTGCCTCCACTTCCTCAGCTCCTTTTCAAGGGACCGTCATCTTTGATCAAGATGACCTCCCCCCAAATGCCAACCCATTCAATGATGCGGTCGTCATCAAGGCAGTGATTGAAAATTTTATAGTGGAAAAAATCTTGATCGATACTGGCATCTCTGTGAACCTCCTGTTCAAGCCAACCTTTCAAGCCCTGAAGATTGGAAAGACTCTCATTTCCACCGAAGGGCCCCTCTATGGTTTCGCTGGAGAGAAGAAAGAAGTAGAAGGGGGTGTTACCCTCTCAGTGACAATGGGAGGGGTAACAAAGCAGGTCCAGTTCGTAGTAGTAGATGCTCCTAGCAGCTACTACGCAATTTTTGGAAGGTCAATTCTAAATAAGTACCAGGTCATCGTTTCAACTTTCCATATGGTTCTCAAGTTCGCTGTAAAGGGGAAGCAGTTCAGGGTTAGGCGCGACCCCAAGCTCGCTAGAGAATGCTATGTGAAGACAGTGAATGTCATCGAATCTCCTCCCCGGTCAAAAAGTAAGATCGGTATGCATGTGCTTCAAGTCGCCAATTGTGCTAAGGTTACAGAGGAAGAAGTGAAGGAAGTGTCAACCCAAGAAAAGGTAGAAGAAAAGCTTGTCGAAGTGAAAGAGGAAGGAGCTCACCTGGAACCTGCTCAGGTCTTTCAAAGTGTCCCATTTGTTGGTGAAGATGGGGATAAAGTGCTCTCCATCAATGCAGAGTTGTTTGAGGAAGAGAAGATGGATCGCCCGCCTCCTTGAGAACCTGGATGTGTTCGCTTAGTCAGAAGACGACATGCCAGGAGTTGATCCTGACGTTGACTGCCACCACTTGAACATCGACTGAAGCTTCAAGCAGATCAAACAAAAGAAGCGAGCGGTAGCGGTAACTCTTGCCCAGCCAATCAGGGAGGAAGTCCTCAAGCTCCTAAAAGCTAATTTCATCCAGGAGGTTCAGTACTCCGAGTGGGTTCCAAACGTTGTAATGGTGAAAAAATCTAGAGAAAATGGAGGATGTGTGTTGATTTCACAAAATTTAATAAAGCATGGCCTAAAGATTGTTACCCCTTGCCTCGGATAGATTTTTTTATTTGATTCTGGAGTAAAGTATCCATGCATGAGCTTTTTAGATGCATTCTCAGGTTATCACCAAATTAAAATGCACAAGCCCAACATCCCTCACACTTCATTCATTACGAACGATGGTTGCTTTTGTTATCGCGTAATGTCTTTCGGGTTGAAAAATGTTGGTGCAACTGATCAATGTATGATGGACTCGGTGTTTAAAAAGCAAAAAGGAAGAAACTTAGAAATTTATGTCGACGATCTCTTAATTAAAAGCAAGACGTTTTCTGCTCATCTAAGTGATCTCGCGGAGACGTTCACCACTATATGAGCCTTTACAATGAAGTTAAATCCCTTAAAATGTGTCTTTGGAGCAAGGGAAAAATTATTGGTCATCTCCTTACTCCCGAAGGACTTGAGCCAAATCCGAACAAAGTGAAAGCAATCCTAGATATGGCACCTCCGAGGTCGCCCAAAGAAATTCAGCAGTTAGGTAGAAGAATGGTAGTTCTAAGCAGGTTGATACCTCGCTCAGGAGATAAGAGTGCTCCGTTCTTCAAAACCTTACGTGGAGCATCGAAATTTGAGTGGACTAAGGAATGCGACTTGGCTTTCGATCAGTTGAAAAAATAATTGATGTCAACTCTGTTGCTTCAGAGCCCTCGGGAAGAGGGGGAACTTTTTCTTTATCTCGGAGTTGGTTCGGATGCAATTAGTTCAGTTTTGGTCCGAGAGGAAAAAAAGAAGCAGTATTTGGTTTACTATGTTAGCAGGATTCTAAAGGATGCAGAAACTAGATATCCCATTCTAGAGAAGTTGGCATTAGCACTTATCATCTCAGCTCGCAGACTTAGGCCGTATTTCCAAGCTCATTCAATTCAAGTAGTAACAGATTTGCCACTAAAAATGTGTTGAAAAAACCAGAGCATTCCGGCAGATTGGCGAAGTGGGCAATAGATAGTGAATTTGACATAACATATGTGCCAAGGATGGTGATCAAAGCTCAAGTTTTGGCAGATTTCATGGTAGATACAGCTGAGAGCAGAACCGAAAGGGAGATAAGAGCACCCCTGGCTTGGACTATCTATGTTGATGGTGCTTCAGGCAAAAATTCTGCAGGAGCAGTAGTTGTTCTGATCAATCCGAATGGAGTCAGATTGGATCAAGCTTTGAAGTTCTATTTTCCCACCACCAACAATCAGGCAGAGTATGAGACACTTCTTGTTGGACTCCGGTTCGTGAAAGAGCTGGGTATTAAAGATGTTGAGATAAAGACAGATTCATTGGTCATGACATCTCAAGGAAATGGGACTTTCGAGACCAGAGATCCAACTTTGAAGCAATATCAGTTGTTAGTGAAAAATGAAATTGGCAAGTTCAAGAGTTTTACAATTCAGCATATACCAAGATCAGAGAACTCAGAAGCAGATGGACTAGCGAAATTTGGACTTCTCTCAGGGGGACTACCTCAGAACTTTTTCACCCAGCTATCGAAAAAAGAGAAATCATGCAGATAGACCAGCGTCCATCGTGGATGGATCCGTTTATTATCTACCTCTCAACTGGAGAATTTATCCATCTGTGAAAGATAAGAAGAGGTTCAGGTTGAAAGCAGCTCACTACTACCATGTTGCAGAGATCTTATGCAGAAAATCATTCCTCTCGCCATTAGCAAGATGTGTATCAGAAGAAGAAATTCTTGTAGTACTTCGAGAAGTTCATTCCGGAGAGGGTGGCAGTCATTCAGGAGCTGGAACACTAGAGAAAAGAATTCTGAGAAGGATATTTTTGGCCTCAGATTAGAAAGGATGCGGAAAAATTTACGAAGAAGTGTGTACAGTGTCAAAAATTTGCTCCTCTACAACATCAGCCAGCACAATGATTAAGATCAATAGCAACACCTTGGTTATTTGCAGTTTGGGGAATGGATCTTATCGGGCCCTTTCCAATGGCTAGTGGGCAGCGTCGTTTCATCCTAGTTATGATTGATTACTTCAGTAAGTGGATTGAGGCTAAGGCACTAGCCAAGACAACCACTCAGGTAGTGAAAAATTTTATCTGGGGAGAAATTGTATGCAAACATGGAATTCCAATGGCAACCATCACCGACATTGGTCCTCAATTCAACAACTCGGAATTAATAATCCTTTGTGACCAGATAGGAACTGAGTTGCGGTTCGCTTCAGTACATCACCTAAGGAGTAATGGGCAGGTCAAAGCAGCAAACAAGTTAATTCTGAACCTCCTGAAGAAAAAAGTTGAAAATATTCGAGGCAATTGGGCAGCACAATTACCATCAGTTCGCTGGACACTAAGAACTACACTGTCATCAGCTACTGGTGAAACGCCATTTAAGTTGTCTCACGGGTTAGAAGCTTTCATTTCAGTTGAGTTCAAAGTAATGAGCCCAAGAGTCATGTTGTCTAAGCAGAAAGTAACGACTGGGTAGAAACAAATGATGAAGAAATGAAGTGTAGTCTTAACCTTGTTGAAGAATTGAGAGATAAAGTCACATTCAGAGAAAAAGTAAAACGAAAGATGGCAAGGTATTTTGATATAAATGTCAGAGTAAAACAATTTGTCACTGGAGACTTAGTCTTGAAAAAAGTTGGTGCAGCAACAAGATCTAACTCAGTCAGAAAATTAAACCCCAACTGGGCGGGACTTTTTATTGTAAAAGAGGCATTAAAATGGTGTTTATCACATCCAGACTTATGATGGGGAAGAGATATCCAACACCTTGAGTGGTGATGATTTAAAATGATTTTTCCCTTAATAAGAGTATTTGACTACTTCCATTTACATTTTTATTTTTGACATCTTTGATATACTGACACTTTTCAATATCATTTGAGAGGAAATGTTCTGATTGATGGTCAGCGAGGTTGACTCGCTCCAAGGAGACATCGACGGATCCTTCTTGCTTCTCCCACAAATTGTAGTTTGAGATGTAATGCCCACCAAAACCACGGCTAGGGGGAGTTTTCGCTTCCGTGTAGTGGTGGCTCACCAATCTCATGCGGAGGATCTTTAGGATGTCGGATCCCTGCAGACATCTGACACACCCTGCATCAAGGGAGGTCTAAGTGAATGTCCAGCTCTGTCGTGCACCAATGGGATATCGTTTACAGCTTTAATGACCTCTCTGAGAAAAGCAATGTTGACGCTCTTTAGTACACACTTGCCCCATGTTAACCCTCGAATACTCCTTGGCTTCTGGAAAGTAGTTTTTTTAGAAAGGGGCGGTCAGGAGTATCGTTGACCGCCGCCTGTACCCTACATCTATGGGCGGTTAGAATGTTTTTAACCGCCAAGGTCGTCCTTTTAGGGTTGTCACGGCTCTGAGGAAAGCAATGATGCTGTTTTTTAGCGCTCACTTGCCCAATTGGTCATCTTAGCATGTGTACCTCAGTATTTTCAATTCTTTGACCGATGAGGTCACCTTTTTTAGGGAGTTATTACAGCTTTGATGACCTCTCTGAGGAAAGCAATGACTTTGCTCTTTAGCGCGCACCTGCCCAATTGATTATCCTAGTATGTATATCACCCGCTGAAAAATACTGGTTACTCCTTTGGACTTCCTTTTGTACGGACAAAAGTGTTGTCTGGTTATTTTCTGGATTTCCTTATATGCAGTTAAGAAGGTTATGTGGACTCGTTCCTCTGGATTTCCTTATATGCGGTTAAGAAAGTTGTGGACTCGTCACTCTGGATTTCTTTATAACACGGTCAAAAATCTCTATGTATGTGGCGAGGAATAATATTATATTGAACTTCTGCAATTGCGGTCAGGGCTATCCATTGAAGATCTATCTTGGATTTCATTATAAGCTCATGTTGCGGTTATAAGCTCATAAATAATTTTCCCTGATTAATTATTGCGGTTTTCTTCTTCATGAGGATTAGTCATATGATGTGGAAACTCGTTATGATGTATTGGCTTCATCTTATGATCAGCTAAACAGAAATGATTGTCTTACCTAAGCGGATAGACAAGATAGTGCAAAAAACTGCTATATAAATCTCTGGAATCCTAAATATAATGGTTATGTGGCTAAAGTAAAATGTGACCGCTCTCACCGCTTATATCAGAACAGTTATGGTTAAAATGTACATCCAGCATCAGAAACTACGACAGAGATAATTAAGAGAGCAAATGCATGACACATAAGGTAACCAAAATTTCTTTCATTTCATTTCAAAATAGGATTGCCTACATCAGTCCACGCGGCAAACAAAAAACTAAACGTCTTTTTGCAAAATAAAAAAATACATTAAGTAAAATCTTGTTTAATCGCCGCTCTAATCGTCGCCTTTCCTGGTTTTCTTTGTTGGTTGCTCCTCCGTAGAATCTTTTGTTGACTCTGAAGAGCCGAAGCTAAAACTAGAGCTAGAAGTTGAAGATGAGCTCACGCCAGTATGGGAAGCTACATATATACTCCCACTTGCTGACTGCGAGTTTGTTTTCCCCTCGGCCTCAGTTTTCCTTCCTCCATCTCCTTCTTTCTCCTGACCGTCATCCAATCTGATGACTTCTTTTCCTTCCCCTTCTTCTCCTTTCTTTCCCATCTCTTCAGCTGAAGTCGTGGAGACCGCACCAGTTCCCATGACATCCAAAACCGGGAACAAGTCTGTGAATCTGACATTCTCAAACTCTTCTTTGAAGGCTTTGCAGTCTCTTAAGCAAGTGAACGCCTCTTCCACTCCTTCCCTTAGATGTTTGAGCATTTCTTTCTGGAAGACTGGGTTATCAGGATCATAAGCGGTCTGCAAAAAGAAAGAAAGTTTAGAATATGCGGTCAAGATGAAAGGTAATCGTCAGTTCGCTACCTCTAACCGCTCATGCAGCTCATCGTTATTTCTCAAAGACTGGTGAAATGAACGGCCCATGAAGTGGTTTAGAACAGTGTTTCTCGCGGTCGTCTGTGCGGCCATGTCCATCATCCTCTCCGGTTTGATATCCATTAACTCCTTGAAGTTCTTCTCGGCGTAAAGTGTTGTTGTAGCCGCACTAGCCTGGCGAGTAACCCTATCGCTCCATAGTCCATAGGGGAAGGGCAATATAAACCTTGACGCTTTTCCCCTTTTCGTCCCAACGTAGTAATGGTTTACCCTTCACATCCTTAACTGACTTGCAATAGCCGATCATTGGGAATAGTTCGTTAGAGTAGTCCGCCTCCCCAGTATTTTCTCTGTCTTGTCTTTCTCTTTCCCTCTTCTGCCTCAGTTCTCTTTGCGTTAGAACTTCTCCTTCCAGTCGCTGCGGTTGGTGTTGAGGCAAAGGAAGAATTTTTTAAGTATAAAATGTGGTTAATGCGGTTATCTTGGTTTAATCGCGGGTTATGCGCAACTTACTGTCCGCGGGGGAGACTTCCTCAACCTCTGGCAATAAAGGCAGATAGCATAAAATGTCTAACCACTCGTTAGCAAGCGATCTCATGATTTCTATCTCACTCCCCGACATGTCCTTCGGCGATTTGAAGACGATATCGTCGCGATCTTCAGAATGTGTAAGAAGACCGCCAAAGTTGCCCTCAAAGATCAGGAATCTTTTGGTCCGGTTGTGAACCTTGTTCGGTAGGTTAACAACCTTCATCCCGCGGCAAGCGAAGTATAGAAGGCCCTTGAATTCCTCTTTTTTCTTGCCTTCTTTGACCGCTCGTATAGAGAAAGCATGGAGGAAAATATCTAGGGTGAAGGTTACTCACTCTGAAAGCAGATATATGATGAATGAAAATTTGTTGCCATGGAATTCGGCGGTAGTTGACCGGGAACTATCTCATAATGGTTGAACACCTCGACGACTTCCCAGGGAAGAGGAAAACTGAATCCAAAATCAAAATGATCTATGGGAATCGCAATATGCCATTCAGCACCAGTATTAATTCCCTCGTCTTCTCGTGGAAGCCGCGAGACTATTTGTGTATGGTCCATATGTTTCTTCAAAAAAGACTAGTGTTCGGAAGTTGAAAGCCATGAAGGTTTGTGATCCGCGAACAGGAAAGCCTCTGCAGCATCAACTCGCGTTGTCACCATGACTGGAGATCACCTGGACTTTTATTTCGGTCGCATGAACGTGAATTATTCATTCTCTTTCCTGAACAACACTATTTATATAATTCCAAGGAAGCCCTAGCAATGATGACAAGCATTCAGAGCGCGCGGTTATGGACTTAGATCGCGCGATCTCGATATTTATCTACTCAAAAAGCATAAAGGCAACTTTCCAAACAAGAATCTAGTCGCGCTAACCGCAGACAACATTCAGCACAAACATTTCAGTTAATTAAAAGAATTGAAATACGCATCAAAAATATAGCTAAACATTGTTCGCAGAGTATCCACCAAAGAATTATACAGCAAATATTAAAAGCCAATTGAGAAGAAAAAGTAAATTTGCAGTCATGGATGATGGGTTGTGTGTCTTCTTCTAACATGTGTTGCATCTTCCTGCATTTGATTTATAACACTAAGTGCTAGCGACATATGCGGTTAGCTTCGATAGCTGATCGGTGAAGTCGCGATACATCAAAAATATAGCTGAAATACAGCTATAAAAGAATTGAAATATGGATCAAAAATATAGCTGAACATTGTTCGCAGAGTATCCACCAGAGAATTATACAGCAAATATTAAAAGCCAACTGAGAAGAAAAAGTATATTTGCGGTCATGGATGATGGGTTGTGTGGCTTCTTCCAACATGTGTTGCATCTTCCTGCATTTGATTTATAGCACTAAGTGCTAGCGACATATGCGGTTAGCTTCGATAGCTGATCGGTGAAGCCGCGAACATCCCTGTCAAGTTGCTCCAAGGGAACCATAAGGACTTCAATTGGAGCCGCTCGCTCTTCCCGACGTCCGACAGAGGTACTCGTCTTGATCAACATAACCGCAGGCACTGGCCTCTTCTTAACATCAGCGGTCAAGGTTGCCGCGTTTCCTTTATAATATCAGCATCCCTCTCCGCCTTGTGAGTGCGGTCAGCTTGATCTTTCATCCGCTTCTCAAATTCCGCGGTTAGGGACTGCATCCGCTCTTGGAAAGCCGCTTCTTCATCGTGCATCATCTCTTGGAAGGACATTTCTTGATCCCGCAACATCTCCTGGAAAGCCGACTCTTTATCCCGCGTCATTTTTCAAAGGCAGAGCATCCTGAGACTACACCTGGTCTTCAAGTGCCCTTTCTCTTTCCTGCATCGTCTGCACATCCTTTATCATCGGCTTCAAGATCCTCCTAAACTCTGGCGGAATTGAAATTCATGGAGTATCATCACCTGCGGTAAGAAAATGCAAGCCATGCGGTAAGCATTATTTCTTATACTAAAGATAAAGCAACATGCAGGAAAGACATGTACTTGCGGCTTCTAAGAAAGGGAGATCGCAAAAATGCGAAGATCCTCCAACATCTTCAGTGACCGCATGAAGTGCAGTCAGGTTAAGGCGAGAAGGGGGTCTAAACCGCTCAGTGTCAACGCGTTTAAGTTGTTGTTTTCGCGATCTCTCTCCCTTCTTCTGCCTTTGTTTCAGGTCCTCATAACTTATGGGAAAGAGATCATCCACGGGGATAATAACAATTTCAGGTCGCTTACTCGGCGGCAAAGGTTTGAATGCCAAAGGAGGAAGAGAAAGTGGCGGTCTCAAGACCGTTTTGGTCTTACCTGTCCGGATGGCTTCCACGACCGCCACCCGGTCTTTCGCCGCCTTCTCCAACGCTGTCTGCTTAACCGCAGAATGATTCGCATCATCGCCAGTTAAGGCGGCCTTCTCTTTTTCAAGTTGTTGTCGCGCCTCCCACGTTTCTCCTCCCACTTTTTCAAGTTGTTGTCGCCCTTTCTCTTTCCTGCATCGTCTGCACATCCTTTATCATCGGCTTCAAGATCCTCCTAAACTCTGGCGGAATTGAAATTCATGGAGTATCTTCACCTGCGGTAAGAAAATGCAAGCCATGCGGTAAGCATTATTTCTTATACTAAAGATAAAGCAACATGCAGGAAAGACATGTACTTGCGGCTTCTAAGAAAGGGAGATCGCAAAAATGCGAAGATCCTCCAACATCTTTAGTGACCGCATGAAGTGCA
Source organism: Dactylorhiza incarnata (assembly GCA_033032865.1). Classification (NCBI taxonomy): domain Eukaryota; kingdom Viridiplantae; phylum Streptophyta; class Magnoliopsida; order Asparagales; family Orchidaceae; genus Dactylorhiza; species Dactylorhiza incarnata. Next base: position 675,303 of record JAWHQI010000222.1, read on the forward strand.
GTCAGGTTAAGGCGAGAAGGGGGTCTAAACCGCTCAGTGTCAACGCGTTTAAGTAGTTGTTTTCGCGATCTCTCTCCCTTCTTCTGCCTTTGTTTTGAGGTCCTCATAACTTATGGGAAAGAGATCATCCACGGGGATAATAACAATTTCAGGTCGCTTACTCGGCGGCAAAGGTTTGAATGCCAAAGGAGGAAGAGAAAGTGGCGGTCTCAAGACCGTTTTGGTCTTACCTGTCCGGATGGCTTCCACGACCGCCACCCGGTCTTTCGCCGCCTTCTCCAACGCTGTCTGCTTAACCGTAGATTGATTCGCATCATCGCCAGTTAAGGCGGCCTTCTCTTTTTCAAGTTGTTGTCGCGCCTCCCACGTTTCTCCTCCTCCATGACCGCCTTGGCTTTTTCCTCTACGCTCTACCTCTTCGCCTCGAAGGGATCGCCTGCACAATAACTGCGGGATCATTTCCCCCCTCTTCAGAAGATTGCTCATCCAAAAATGCGGCTAAGTCGGGATCAACCTCTTTAAGAGAAGAGGGATTGACCACAGGAGATGAGTTCTGGTCAATTCCCTTCTCGCCCTCATCTCCTTGTGAAAACTTCTCGGGAGACCACTTAATCTCCCCCTCTTCACTGACAGCAGCATTCGGGCTAACCACATCATCCTTTGCGGTCAACTCTTCCTTTTTACTTCTTTTCTTCTTCTTCCTCGTCTTCTTATCTTTATCTTTTTCAAATAACCTGGCTTCTAGCCGCTTTCATTTCTTCTCTTTAACAGATTCTTCAGCTTCTCCAATCTACTGCATCAACTTCTCAGAAGCAGACACTACTCGCTTTAACCCAGACTTGATTTTATCTGCATCATCAACAGCCAGCGCGATCTGATCCTCAGACCGCCTGAGCTCCTCAATGGACTTCTCCGCATCAAAGCTAATCGTAATATTCTGAATGTCTAGAGCAACTTCCTCTGAAAAGGGAGTGTTCACCGCATCAACATAAGGCGATATGATCAGAGTGACCGCAACGATTTCCTTCGCGGACTCATTTTCTTTAACCGCTGGCTTCGCGGTGGTCGCTTGTGCGGGCTCAAGTCCCTTAGCCGCCTTTCCAGAACTTTCGCCACCCTCCATTGGCTTCTTCTCCATAAGAGTCTTCTTCGCAGACTGGGCTGTCTCTTTAGCACGTGCGCGACTATCCTTCTTCGCAACGGTCTTCCTAGGAAAAGACCGCGTCTTCGCTTCCGCCTCAATCTTCTTCAGCAGATTCATGGTGGATCTAATCGTTGTGATCTGAAGGGATGTTATCCGCAAGTGGTGAAAAACTCGCCATTTCCGAAAAATGATTTGGAAATCCATAGGCCCCTCAGCACTATTTATAGATTTCTCAGCATTTAAAACATGTCGCAGTCTCCGCGGTTAAAGCGGACATTTCCAAAGTTTCATCAACTTGAAAATGTGCGGGGATTATGTTTACCCAGGATTCTGTGACCAAGTTTGTGCATACCTGCCCGTCAGCGCGGTCTGCCTTTCAGTGACCGCCCAGGTCGCCTGAGGCTTTTCAGCAGTCAGCGTTGAGGACATCGGAGACCTATCGTGAGTTTGGCCTCCGGACCGCGCGGCCAGAAGCTTTTTTTAGTTTTGCTATCTGCACACCATGCCTCATCTTCGTCCAGTTCTCATGTGCCCCAGGCAGCCCATAATTTTAGCGATTGCCCATTCGGGAAGGCCCCCGCAACTATAAAAGTTGTGAGCAGTACCCAGAAAAGGAGGAGACTCGAGTCCTCAAGCTTGTCGCCTGTGACAGCGATCTCGATTTTTAGCTCCTTCTCGATCATCTGTTGGTCGGCTAGTTGTTTCTTATTCTCTGTAACTGCGTCATTTCAATCTATAAATTGTCCGCCGCAAGTGGTTTTCGCTGCGGCGGGTAAATATGGTCTCGCCGCTCAGCGGCCCTTGTTCTTCCCAGCTTTCATTGTGCGACAACAAATTAGCATATTTATTTATAAAGGATTAAGTGGGGGAGAGTGTTATGATTTACTATTTTAGTATAAAAGGCAGTTTAGTAATAGTCTTCCACACATGTACACTTTATGATCCTAGCATATTTTAGAATCTTCTTTTCACTCTATAAATGCATTCGGTGGGTGGGTGGATGATTATATGAACAATTAAGTACTTTTCATGTACATTTTATGCTCTCTAATATTCAACCTTTTATAATTAAAAAAATCAGGGCATGAATTGAACACATCATGGATATGGAAGGACTTTTTCTGCATGATATGGTAAGAGATGCCCATGCACAAGCTTTACTAAACCAAGTTGTTTAATTTCAAGGAACGTTTAGTCCCCCCCACCCCTCTTATGCTCGGCAACAATCTACAGAAACCTTCCATCACTTGATGCTTTCCCCACAGTATTAAAACCCTAGCCCACTAACCGTTCTTCTCGGTCATTTTCTCTAAGACTTAACCTTTAGTGATGGTTATGATAGCTCATGTGCTCCACAATTAGGGTATCTCTTTAGCCTTATCCATTCTCCCCTCACCTTCACTTTGTGCCTAACTTATCATCATGTTCTCATTCTCCTTCCATGTCTTTCCACTTCCTTCATTCCCATTCCTCCAGCAATTCTTTATTCCCACTCCTCCCTAGCTCTTGCAGTCTTCATCTCTCTAATTTTTCTTAATGTTTTATGTAACCTCTCTGTTCTTTCATCTTTTCACTATCAATCTTTCTCACTTCCTTCATTATCTCTATGTACATATTTTTTCTCCTCCACCACCCACCAACCAAGCACATACAAATTATGCCTCATAAGTTCCTAAACTTATATTATATTCTCGAGGTTAACATTGCTAGTTTTACATCCCAATCAAATTATCATCCACTACCAATGCATTAGCGATTCTATTGCAATTGCCTAAAAGCATAAATAAGCAGTGCTGAATAAATTCCTAAACTAGGAAAAGAAAACTCTGCTTTGAAAATTACAACTTCAACCATCTCAACTGAAAATAACAATAAGAATATTTATTTGTGCAATCTGTAGCACCAGCTTCGATAGATGGACCACTCCAGTACTAAAGTTATGCTTACGGCTTTTTATTTCACTTCAAGTTTTTTTTATTTTTTGGAAATTTTCACTTTTGGTAGTTTTCGGCATTTATGGCAGTACAACCTTGTATGGTAGGTTTATGTAGAATTTAGCATTATAGGCTTATTTAGAATGGCCGATCAATAAGTCCTTAAATAAAAAAGGCTCGAGAATAAATAAGGAATAGTATAATTAGGTCAACAATATCATCACATAATAAAGATCACAAAAGAAGCAAGATATTATTCTGGATTCTTTTCTAGATATAATTTCTTCTTTTTTACTTTTTTCTCGAATATGAAATCTATATAAAGGGGAGAAATATCAAAGTATTGGAGGCTGAAATTATGACTTGAAGAGGAGGACATCCCCTCTCCAATCACTAACCGCCTTAGCCCCTTTCCTCCCCCAACTAGCCTTGTTGTTGTCATGTTTACAACCACTATTGGTTGTCCAGACCCCTGGTTTCCGGCCATCGGCCTATTGTCTAAACCCCAAGCTAGCCATCGATCAGTTGTCCAACCACCATCCAAGCTCTCCTGACCTGGTCCAGCCCTTGGTGCACCAACTTATTGTTTTCCATCTCCAGTTCTAGCAACCAAAACTCTGTCCAGACGCCTGTAAATATTCCCACCCTGTCCAGCCCTCGGTGCACCATTCTGCCACTATCCAACCGCCTACTGTCTATTTCAGCTACTGCTACCGGAAATCGATTCTAGTTGTTCGTTACACACTTACACAACCCCCTAGCCTTCATATTACATTCATACACCTCCCCCATAACTCCCTAAGCTTTCTTAGCCAACTGCACGAATGATCTGCAATGCCTCGCCAACTATAGCAAGCTCCATAGCATCCCAAATGTCCTTCATTGTCCAAGTGCTTGTCGGCCGCTTACATACCGCATCGAATTCGAGCTTTCGTCATGTAGTAAGGTGTTGGGTAATATCTGTCTCCATCTCTTTTGTGTTTCATGCTATTTGTGGATCCTTATGTTTAGTATTATCTTCACTATGATTGAACTTACATAGTTATTTAATTTCCTATTTGCTATTGTCTTTTACTTCATTACTATGTGTGCGAATTAAATTGTGGAAAACTAGGTTCCCTTATTTCAAATCCTTAAGAAGTCGTCAGGATAGTGTGTTGAGAGTTTGTTTAACATTTCATATAGATTATTCTACGAGTAAATGTGTGCTACTTGATTCCAATTGGTCTAAAGGAACCCTAAGATTGGATTCTTGTTTCAGTTCTGCATCATTTACCCATCTTCAGACTCTAGACAACATACTAATTTATTTTGTTAAGAAATATGGCAATCAAATCTACACAAGCACTCTGCAATAACATAATTTTAATTTAACTGAACAACCCCATGATACATATCAACAAATCATAATAAAGAAAACAATCAGAAGCGCAGCAGTGAAATGAAAGTGTCTGACAAAGCAAACAAACAGATTTAATCCATTAATACAACTAAATCGCAAGCATTATTTGTAAAGTGTAAACTAAGGATCTGAGATCTCTCACCGAACATAAAACCGAGGGAACTGATAAGTGCCTTGTTGCAGATCACGATTGACACCGAAGAGACTACAGACAGCAACAGCGCGCCGATGGTACCAAGCTGAATGCGCTGGCTCTCTCCCATCTTCGTTCCTAGACCTCACTGCTTCACACCTGCAATCTGCACACATCATTACGAGCAAATTCTCCGAACAAGCCCATAACACTGAAGCAAACGAATCCGAGATTAATTCGCAAATCAATCTCACCTCATTCAACACAAAGCAAAAAAACGTAGCGCGTGCAGGCACTGAAATATGAGAACAGATTTCTCCATTTCTTAGATCTGCTCAGGTTTGTAGAGGGAAGGAGAAAGCCAGACTTCCTTCTCAAGATTCGAGGACGTAGTCTCTCTTCCAACACTTCTTATAATGCCTTCTTCACCCACCGCATTGAAGCTTTTTTTTCCTTCAATTTCAAGCGACCACAGGAAGAGCGGGAGGTTAGCCAGAGATCCAGATAGAGATCTAAGAAGAAAGCAAGCTAACCCTGTGATAGTGCTTGCCGCTGGGCATTTTTTTTTCCTGCGTCTCATATTTAATTATTATTGTTCTTTATAATCCTTTTGGGACGAGAAGAAGACCTATTTTAGCTATTTGCAGCCCAAATATTTGTATAGACTTCCTCTTTGTATTTCTCAAATCTATTAACTAAAGGCAGCCCAACCCTAACCCCATGGAGTCGCCCGCTGTTTAGCAGCTCGAGCCCATCACCGATGTTTCGCCGCTCAATCCCGACGTCGAAGCTTGCCCTTTTGCTCGCCCCGATCTTCCATGGCTGCTATTAGATCTGAATCTGATGATGAATGCTTCTGATTTCGGATCCAAACCTAGTTTTCGGTTTCAATGCAAGAATATTAGGGTTTCAAGTCCAGATTTTGACTGATCATCCTCTCCCCTGTCTCCAAATTTCAGTGAATCTGACAAGCCCCAAGCATCGTCCACGACTCCGCGGCATTCCATGCAAAGTTTGTGCTATGGTAAATCGCTCAACCATTCTCATAAATTGTGTGATTCATAAATTGTGTGATTTGTGAACGAGAAGTAGGCATTATTTTTGTTTTTTGGTGTTTAATTTCTTTAGGAATTGTTCTTGTTGTTTGGTTTGTTTAGATTCGGTAGATCAAGAGTGGGAGCATAGTTTGAGACCATTTTTTATTATCGATTTGAGTTTTCATTTCACCACTAGCATAAGTTTTCCTATGAAGGATGAGTTATTGAGTTGGGCACGTAATATTGCGAAAGGTCTTGGGTTTGTGATTACAATTAAAAGTGTCGATAAATTGACATCTCGAAGCAAATCTAGAGTAATGCTTGAGTGTGATAGAGAGGGGATGTAAACGTGCTACTCAATGTTCCAAAAGTTGGATTGACAAAAATATTAGGAAGTCGTCCTCTAAACGTTATGGATGTCCTTTCGCATTAAACGGCATAAGAAATGCAATTGGTATTGAATGGATTGCTGATGTGAGATGGGATGTTTATAATCATGAGAGAGAATTAAAATGAAGGACATCAATTCAATTTTTGTACAAATGCATCACAGAATGTGATTATAGTAGCTTCAATAAAGTGAACGTTGGTTGCAAGCATTTAGAGAGTTTATTCTTTGCTCACCCAACATTTGTTTGTCTTTGTAAAATGTTTTCAACTGTGTTTCTTATGGATTGTGCATACAAAACTAATAGGTATCCTCTTCCATTACTTTCTATTGTTGGAGCAACGTTAACGAATTTGATTTTATTTGCTGCATTTATTTTCATGTCAAATGAGACCGAAGATAGTTATGTTTGGGCACTTAATTATTTTAAGTATGTGCTGGCTGAAAATGCGCTACCAAATGTGTTGGTTACTGATTGAGATTTAGCATTGATGAATGTCATCAAAGTGATTTTTCCAAATTCTAAGAATCTATTGTGCAAAGTACGTATAAGCAGAAATATCCTAACACACTACAAAAAGTTCTTTCTAAAGGAGAAATATTTTGAAATTTTTTTGGTTGAATGGCAAAGATTTGTACATTCTCAAACTGAAAATGACTACCTCAGTGCATTGGAATTTATAAGAAATATGTATGCTCATAAATATTCTAATGTGTTCTCATATATCATTTGATTTTGGAATTGAGTAGTTTCATCTGAGAACACACTTGGTAACATTATGAAAAATATATATTTTGTAATCTAAACTATGAACTTGAATCAGTTTATAAAATTATAATTGCTTTTTGGGAGGTTTTTTTGAACTACCAATATAAATTTGGTCTGCAAGTGGAAAATGATGGCATGTCATTGACCATGGGCTTCCATTAGCTATATTAGGGCTGCCCATAACAATTCTCTTTAAAAATCGCTTGGGACCGCATGTTCGGCCAATGAATGATAAACCCACCTAGGGCCATCATGTTTTATATAAATTTTTATTATCTATTATTTTATAATAAAGTTGTATCTATATGTATACTATCTGTTCATAGATATGGTGCAAATAAAGACTCGACCTGATAGCCCAACTTTGGTTTACCCGATTTTTGCCAGGTTATGCACGGGCATACAGGCATTGTCTGGTTCCCTCCTGGTGCCTTCCCAACTATAAAGTTTGGTAGGCACCCAACATTTATAGTTGAGTCGGCTGAGATGCCGCCCCAACTATAAATGTTGGGTTGTTAGCACCCAACATTAATTGTTGTGCAGTGGCCTCCCAACTTTGCAGCTGCCAAACGACTGCAACTGTTGCTATTTTGGTAGCGACAATGTGGGTATGTCTAGCCAGGCCCAGGCTTGGGATTCTTAGGTCTGGTCAGGCAGGCCCCATTATTTAGGGGGGTCGGGCCCGACAAGAAGAAATCTCGGGCTCAGTGCGTCGAGACCTGACCTGTAACACCCCATTTTTCATGTTCAATGTTTTGGGTGAGTCGATAACGATATATAACATCTTGTAGAGACTGGAGGGATTTAATGGAAGGTTCTTTAGGCCTACACGGCCAAACACACACTCATGTACGCAAGCTGTGTACATCAAATATGTAGCTGCCAAGAAAATTACCCTCCGAAAGAGGATGTTGGATCGGAGATCGTTGACCATTTTGTCTGATCGGCCATCGACGATCCTAAACCATTGGGCATGATCGACGACTAGCAATCATCGATTGCTAGGTCTGATCGACGATCGTCGAATAGGGGCCCTATCCACGATCTTCAATCGCGGAATACAATCATGGATCGATGACCACATATGACTGATCAGCAATAGTTCACCAACTTATGGTTTGTCGTTGAGCGCCTATTAGGTCAAAGGATCTATGTACGGCTAGATCAAAAAAATGAAATAAAGTATTTTGCTCATTTTGGAACCGTGGATCAAGAGGATTCTGATCCAACAGTTGTGACTCTTCATAAATCCCTCTTATATCGGATGAGAAGAATTGGAACTCCTTTGTCATCCTTTCTAGAGCACCGGAGAGAGAGAGAGGTGGGGGAGAGAAGGCCGACGACCGAGGTTCCAAATGATTTCGTTGTTGGGGATAATGGGGAGCTCCAGGCGACGGATCGAGGCCAAATCTATGAAGGGTTCCTCATTTCGATCATTCTCCTTCTACTTCCATGACGCTGAAGAGAGATCCAAGGGTAACGATCCCTCTTTTCTCAGTTTTAGGATTCATTTTGTGTATTCCTTACTTTACTCCTTTTGAAATGGTGGTGGTGGTGGCATCATATGCCTCTAATTAGAGAGCTTGGGGTAGCCACGGTTCATTGTGAACCTTCAATCATGTGATTGCAACCCCGACTTGATTGTATTAGATTACTCGATTTTGATTTTGAGTTAGGCATTGCAGATGAAGCCAAATCGCGGTCGGTTATCTGATTCTGTGATGTTGCTTGTGTGAATTTCCTTAAGGTGTGAATGCGGCCATATCGTTGTTATAATGCTTGTGTTTCATTAGAGTTCACAATATTGAATTTAGGGCATGTGGTGCACATGAAATTCCTAGGTTTTGGATGAGACCGCCTTGAAATTGCTAAGCGAAGAGGCAAGCGCTAGTGAAGTCGAGCGCAGCGAAGAGGATGAGAAAGAGGTGACGACGAAGATCAAAGGAATCATGGTCAGTCGAGAATAGGTCTTGAGTGAGGATTGTCGTATATATATAATGGCATCGTACTTATTCAAATAATTACAAAAGGAGGGTATCAGTTGTTTGGTATATATGTGAGTATCTTGTCGTCGTATCCATTAGTGATGATGAGATCTTGGTACACACAATTCAATGTCTTGTGTGTTATGTGATTGTTGAAAGTGCACAATGCGTCCTTTGAGTATTCTCTAGAGGGGTGAATAATGTTTTAAAAACTTTTCAATAAATATGCACAGAGCCATAAAATAATTCTAATAACTATGCATTCAGAAATCCAACCAGAATAAAACAAACATAGAATGACAGAAATAAAGAAGGGACAACGCAGAAAATTCACAGCACAGATTGAGATAAGATCTATAATAGTTTCCCAAAATATGGGTACTCCACTCTTCTACCACCTTGGTAGGAATACATTATCCAGTGTCTGAGTCTTTTGATAAGGAGACTCTTAGAACCAGGGTCTGAGTCTTTTGTTAAGGAGAATCTTAGAACCAAGACGAGATCTTTTGATAAGGATATCTTGAACCAACACTAGATCTTTTGTTAAGGAGATTTTGAACCATTGAATCCTTTGAAGAGGAATTCTAAGGACTCTTTACTCAGTTTTACAGAAGTCGAAGATAGAGTAAAGAAGAAGAAAAAGAAGAAATAGATTTTTCTTCTCTGGGTTAATCCTCCTGCACCAATCAATGAGGATTATTGACACTTAGTGTTTTTAGATCTTTGTTCAGTACATGAATCCTTGCTTGAGAGAGAGAGATGCAATGATTGTAAAATCTCTGATCCTGATTGCTTCTTTCATTGAGAAGAAGAAGAAGGAGCCTTTTGTATGATTACCAGTACAGAGATCTGTACTGTATTTTTCTATCTGAGAGAAAGCTAAAGAAGAGAGAAGACATAATCATTATTATTCCCTATTCCATTCAGTATACTTATTCTTTTGTCAAATAATGTTGAATTACTTTCATCTTCTGTTGTTTCCCTGGTAGGAATGTCCAAGAGGTAGTATTGCCCTCTTTCTATTTCTATTGACACTCGTCAAAACTTTTTTGAATAACTTCCAAAAATATCTTTATTGTATCTCTGGAGTTCTTCTTTCCATTCTTGGTTATGAACGACATGTTATAATTCAAATAACTTCCATTTATAACTTCTGAATAAGCTTCAGAATTGAATTCAAGAAGTATTCTAATTCTGTGTCTGTATTCAACGTTGCATCGAATATCTTTGCCTTCTTATCGACGCACCTCTGAGTTCTAATAGAACCTGCTTCTACATCTTCCTTAGCTTTGAAATGAACACTGATATTGATGTTGCGTCGAGTCCTTATCGATGTGTCCATCGAGATGAAGACCTAGACTTTGAGCTCTGACTTCTGCGTCGAATATAATTCAAAGTTGCATCAACTTCTAATGTTACTTTGACTGACTCAAGCTTCTGCGTCGAATACAATTCGACATTGCGTCAACTTCAACTGATGCATCGACTACCAGTCTGAGTTATCCTTACTTATATTCGAAGTTACTTCGACTTGGAGTCAAAGATGTATCGACTTCTAGTCGACGCAGAATTAACTCAACTAAATTTTGTACTCCTTTGGACTGGTCTTCAACACCGTAATATGAGTGTAACATCGTAGAAAATCCAATGACCATATTACCCTTACTATACATCATGGGTAATGAATCCTAGATGATGAAATCTCTTTTACATAATTTATAAGATAAATCGAGATGATGTTTTTCCCACAATCTCCCTCTATTTATCTTAACAAATTTTACAAATATTATAAGTGATTTCAATCATATTATAAAATAAGGAAGAGTTCATAAAAAACATATACTATAACAGAATGACATCATTCCATAAAGACATAAACTAGATTGATATGAAAAACTTGCAATTGTAATAGATATGATTGTCTACCATAATTGTATCTCAAATATATGTACTAAGAACTTATAAGAGTAATTGTTCATTTTCTTTTCACATAATTTTCACTGATCTTTTGGAGAAGCTTTTCTTTTTTTGGAGAAGCTTTTCCTTTTCTTGAGAAGAACTGTGTTGGCACATTTCTTGGTGGAAAGATAAGAGGCTCATCCTCCTCTTCAGCAGCCCTGACATCATACCTCTCTTTCTCCTCTTCAGTAATTTTGTCATCTTCTTTGTTAAGCTCCCCCTGAAGTGATGCAACATCTTCAGCTATCACTACAAGAAAATTAACATTTAGTGACGAAAATTTTGGTCACTAAATATTGCGGTTTGGTCACTAAAGACATTTAATGACCAAATTTAATCTGTCACAAGGTGGTTGCAAAATGACCGTCACAAAAAGTCTTTAGTGACTAAATAAATTTTCGTCACTAAATATATATTTTTAATGTCAACTAATTTTCGTCACTAAATGTACATTTTTAGTGACCGCTGATTTTCTTCACTAAATATATATTTATAGTGACAACTGATTTTCGTCACTAAATGTGCATTATTAGTGACAACTATTTTTTGTCACTAAATGTACATTATTAGCAACAACTATTTTTCGTCACTAAAGGTATTTAGTGACCATATTCAGTCACTAGTTGTACAATGCAATAATAATGACTTTTGGTTACTAAAATTATTTATTTAATCATTAATTACAACAATAAATTATATATTCATTTGCTAAAAAAAACTCATGAACGATAAGAAAATGTTTCTGTGAATTTATTAATAGAAAATGGTGGGAGATAGCCCAAACCATTTAGTACAGACCAATTGAGTTTTTAACTCTATCAAATTCAATACATAAAAAAATCTATCTTTCTTTACATGTAACACAATAAATAAATATATTGTGTTGAACAAGTATATTGTGATTTCTCCATCCTGTCCAAGCTCCCCGTCTTCAAGCTCCTTATAGGCACCATTTCTACGGGATCCATCTCGATCTTTCTTATGCTTCTTGTGCCGGTTTTCACTGTCGAAATCAGTAAACACCGACGCCTTCGGCTCAATTGCAAGAGCAGCCTTCCCTATTGATAATGCCGTCTGGTTTCCTGATGTCAGGCTTCCTATCGAAGAAAAGATAGTAATGAATCTGATTACTTCTATAACTGAATAAGGAGCACTTGGGAACTTATAGGAAATAGCATCTTACAAATAATGCAAAGCAATAAGATGGTATTCTAGTGAGAGAAAAGAACTTTGATCATTAGGCCTGTATTTGTTCAAAGACAAAAATTCAAGGAATATTTGATTAAGAGCAAAGATCATAATTAGGAGCAAAGATGAAAATGAAAAGCGCAGAACTGCACTGTAGTGCATGCAAAAAGCATTACATTGTAGTGTACAACAAACTGGAGTGCAGTTTGGATTGGAATGAACTGCAATGCAGTGCGAACTGCACTACAGTAAAACTGCATTTTGCTGCAGTGCACTACAACACTATAGTGCAAGTCAATTGTATTCAATTACATTTTTCAATCATTGAAAAATGTAGGTGATCTCCTTGCTTTATCGCTAAGATAGAGAATTCAATCACTAAAGATCTGTTTTCTTGTAGTGTATATGGGCAGCATCTTGAGCAATTGTGGTGATATCTTTTATTATCTTCTCATCAGCTGTGAGGATCTCCCCCTGGGTTGATGCATGCATCTCCCCCTAAATTTGTGTTGGCCTCTCTTGATCAGTAGCAATCTCCCCCTCTTGAGCAATCATTTCTTGGTCTTGAGCAGTTTCCCCTTCTTGAACAAGCACTTCCTTTTCCTAACCAATCTCCCCTTCTTGGGCAGACATTTCCTCCTCTTGAACATTCTCCCCATTCTGAACCTTGCTGACAAGGAAGGTTAAGAAAGATCTGTTGGATCTTACGGCGCCCTTAGAGGGGGGGGGGGTGAATAAGGGAATAAAATTCTTTCTATAATTTTCAAGATAATTACTAAATTGTTTTATAATGAAGGAGATTGAAATAAACAATTTAGATTTAGAATTGAAAACTTAGAACACAATATAATAGAGATTACACCAAATGATAGAAATCAAGTAAACACAAAAGAGACATGATTATATTATATGAAAAAGTGTTTACATAAATTTGATTTCTATATCGCTAGAAATCGGAGGCGTACAAATGTAAATTTCTTTTTGTTTACCAATCCTTCTCCCAAGGATCGGAAGGTTATTACTTGTCTCTCCCTAGACCAAGCTCAAGCCTATCCTCTAGATCTTCCCAAGATCTAGACGTAGCACACAAGGCCACGATTTCCCACCAAGCCACGCAAGGACTTGGACGCTCCGCACAAGGAAGCGATTTTTTCCTAAGCCACGCAAGGACTTAGACGCTCCGCACAAGGAAGCGATTTTCCCTACCAGTACAAAGTTAAATGTATATAAATGAAAATACAAGATAAAATAAGAACTCCCTAGAAATTCAGATCTATGAAAGGAAGGTTGAAGTCTTGAGATGATCCTTGATGTAGAAGCGCGTCCGATCTCGTCTTCAATTTCAAACCTTCTCAGCATAAATGAGAGTTCATGAGGTTCTGGAGCTCTCTGGATGGAATGCACTCAGGAAGGGACTTGAATTTCTTAATTGGTTGTAATGCACGAACACAAGGTGTCAATTTATAGAAAATCGCTGTCGGAAATTCCGACAGTGACTGTCAGAAATTTCCGACAGCGTTAAACTGCCGCTGGAGTGGCGTCGTGCGGGCAGTTGATGTAACCGTCAAGCTGTCGCCTGGGCGACATCGCTGTCGGAATTCCGACAGCTCAAAACTGCCTTTCGTCATGCTGCCGTGGAGGGAAGTAGTTGTAACTTCTCTGCTGTCGCCTGGGCGACATCCACTGTCGCCTGGGCGACATCAGCTGTCGCCTGGGCGACATCCACTGTCGCCTGGGCGACAGCTCCTCTTCATTTTTGTCGTCCAAAACTACTCCAGACTGTAGATTGAGTCGTTCTCATCTCCGAAATGGGGTGGCACGTTCTGTAACTCTTCCTGGATTGAAAGTTATGGTCATTTTAAGATCAGTACACAAAACTCATCCAACCTGAGACTTGTCGTTCTCGGATCATGCCCATGAACGAGGATGTTTGCCCGGAAAGCCCGCGATCTAGTCTTTACAATGCAAAAAGGCGGTCTCAGCGGTCTTCGGAATCCATGATCGCCCAGATCGCCAACTTTCAGTCTGACCCGGTTTTCTATGTTCCAAGCAGCCGAAGCCACTCGAGATCGCCAAGTCCGAGCGGTCTGGGCTCTTTTCTGTTTTTTTTACTATTTGTACCCCATTTCACTGCCCCGGCTCTCCTGTACACCGGGCAGCCCGTAGTTTTTCATTTCTGCCCGTTTGGGCAGCCCCCTCGCCTATAAATAGAGGGGTAGGGGTACCTGAAAAAAAAAGAAAAAACTTTTTGAGCTCCGAGGCTCCAGCTTACAACCTGTGTAAGCGGTCTCATTTTTTCGTGATCGCATTTTAGTGATCGTTTTCCTTTCGTTCCAGCATTTTCTGTCTTAGTAACCTACACTTCGCAGTTTTCTCCCATCCCTTTTTAGTGTGAATTTTGGAGGTACCATTTTTGGCACCAACAGAACGAACACGCGACCTTCAAATTCGAAGTGTTAGGTGAAGTCCAGACTTTCAAGATGGCTGATCGCCGTAGAGGTCGTCCCTTGCGGTCTCCCAGTGTTCCCCCTTCCGATCACAATCCGTTAGAGGCGATGGAGCGCCGCTTCGAGCTTCGCGTAGAGCAGGCTCTTCGCGAGGCCGCCCGAGCTAGGCAGGACGCAGCCGCTGTTCAGCAAGAGATTGCGCGGTCTCAGCAGGAGGCCGCTCGAGATCGACAGGAAGTTGTCCGGACTCAGCAGGAGTCCGCGAAGCAGATTGAGGCCATGAACCAGGTTCTGGCCGCGATCTCCCAGAAGATCCTTCCTCAATCCTCTCAGGTCGCTACCCCTGACCGCATGGTAAGCGGTCACCCGAGCGATCATCCCGTTTTCCAACCCGCAGCTCCTCAGCGATCTCAGCATGAGGAGTTCGCCGCCCGTCGTAATTCTTTCTGAGCCGCAGCCCAGGGGCCTCCGGCTCAGACCTTGGATTTTGAAGAAGGGTTTGCTTACCCTCAAGATCCTCCTGCTCCTTTTCTTCCTCCGGGACCTTCTGTTTTTGGGGAGCCCTCCCCCTTTACTGATGAGATTCGCCGGGATCCAATTCCTCATGGGTTCAGAGAACCCCGCCTTCCTGTGTATACGGGAGAAACCGACCCTATGTGTCATCTTCAAGCCTTCGAGTCTGCTGTAGCTCTCAGGAACATTTCAGATGGAGTGAGGTGCAAGCTGATGGTCACCTACTTCGACGGGTCAGCCATGGAATGGTTCTATAAGCTGCCTTGTCAATCTATCCCAAGCTTTGCCGCCCTGAGGCAAGAGCTCCTCCTGAGGTTCGCCACCGCAAAGAAAAGGAAGAGTGGTCCTGCGACCCTCTTCAAGATTAGGCAAGGAGAGAACGAAACTGCAGCACATTTCGTTGATCGTTTTCAGAAAGAAATCTTAGGGGTCAGAGACATGGATCCCGAGATCTATATGGTAGCTTTGATCAGTAGCCTGCATGAGGGCCCTCTGAAGTTCAAAGTCACAACCAAGGAGCCTGGCTCCTATCAGGAGCTGATCAGCATTGCCAATCGCTACATAGAAGGGGAGATCAACAACCCTACCTATGTTAGCAATCTGACCAACAGAGCCACTCAGAAAGGCTCTGCAGGATTCTATCCTGCTGCATCTTCCTCGAAACCTCGGCAAGAACTTCAACCTCCAGCTCCGAGAGGTAAGAGTTACCGCAACAACCGCTTCAACCGAGGTAATCAATCTTTCCCACCTCAAAATTCATTTCTTCAAACTCCCGCTACTCCTGCTCCGCAAGTCACCCCCATCCACCAGATCCAGTATGCTCAACCCCCTCTTCTACCCATTCCTTCACTTTACAATGAATCCCAAGAGTCCTTCACAGACTTTGGCGTTTCTATGAGTGAAGTGCTTCAAGTCCTTCAGAAACAGCCCTTTTTTAAGAGGCCAGCTCCACTGAATTCTGACCCAAAAACCAGAAACCCTATTCTCTACTGTGAGTACCACAGAGATAGGGGTCATTTGACAGAGGATTGTAGAGCTCTCCGCCTATTTTTAGAGAAACTATTAAAGGAGGGAAAGCTCCGCGATCTCATTCAAAAGAATGACTCTGCCAAAGCTTCAACCTCCAAGGCCAAGGAGGTAGCAGAAGTTCACTGGGAATGCGAAGAAGTAGATGATGTTGGCCATCTGGGCAACATCGATTTTCCCAGCGAATGCGTGGACGCTAATGATGAGGGTGCCTTGGGCAACCTTTTCTGCATCCATGGGGGTGCAGGACCGGAGTCCTCGAGAAAGGCAAGTCTGAAGAGAGTTTACCAGTCAGAGGTTGCTGCTACCTCTTCAGCTCCGGTTCGAGGGACGGTCACTTTTGGAGATGAAGATCTTCCTCAGACCGCGAATCCCTTTGATGATGCAGTCGTCATCAAAGCTGTAATCGAAAATTATACGGTGGAAAAAATTCTAATAGATACGGGGAGCTCAGTCAATGTGCTTTTCAAGCCTGCCTTTGAGGCATTAAAGACAGGTAAAACCCTCCAATCAACTGAAGGACCCCTTTATGGTTTTTCAGGAGAAAAGAAAGAAGTTGAAGGACTCGTCACCCTCTCTATGATTCTTGGAGGAATAATGAGGCTGGTCAAATTTATAGTCGTTGATGCTCCCAGTAGCTACAACGCAATTTTCGGGAGACCCTTTCTGAACGGGTATCAAGCCATTGTCTCCACTTATCATCAAGCGGTGAAGTTCGCCTTGAATGGCAAACAACATCGAATCAGGAGCGACCCCAGGAAAGCTAGAGAATGCTATGTAAAGACGGTCAACATGATCGTGTCTTCTCCACCTCAGGAAGTTATGATGACTGAATCCATTGAAATTCCTGAACAAGTTCAAGTCGCAGAAGAAGTAGAGGATGTGAGAGATGGAGTTCGCTTGGAGCCTGCCCAAGCAACTCAAGCTATTCAGATCAGCGAGGGAGATGAGAGCAAGAGCCTCTCCATCAACGCTGAATTATCTGAGGTCGATAAGAGTCAGCTCATCTCTTGTCTTCTGCAAAATTTAGATATCTTCGCTTGGTCAGCAGACGACATGCCTGGAGTGGATCCAGATGTTGCTTGCCATCACCTCAACATCAGCCCAGACGTCATCCCAATTCAGCAGAAGAAGAGGACTGTTGCAACCACTCTGGCTCAGCCTATCCGTGAGGAAGTAGAGAAGCTCCTGAGGGCGAAGTTCATCCAACCGATCCAATATCCTGAGTGGGTGTCAAACGTTGTAATGGTAACAAAGCCAGGTGGAAAATGGAGGATGTGTGTCGACTTTACCAAACTCAATAAAGCTTGCCCCAAGGATTGCTATCCCTTGCCTCAAATAGATTCCTTAGTGGATTCTGCGGTAGGTTATTCTTTTATGAGTTTTTTAGATGCATTTTCAGGTTATCATCAAATCAAGATGCATAAACCAGATATACTGCATACTTCGTTTATCACGAATGATGGTTGTTTTTGTTATCTCGTGATGCCCTTTGGACTGAAAAATGCCGGAGCAACTTATCAAAAAATGATGGATACAGTTTTCAAGAGTCAAAAGGCGAGAAACCTTGAGGTATATGTCGATGACCTCTTGGTAAAGAGCAAATCCTTCTCCTCTCATCTTAAAGATCTCTCAGAAACTTTTGCAACCCTACGAACCTTCAATATGAGGTTGAATCCGTTGAAGTGTGTTTTCGGAGCAAACAAAGGTAAATTTTTGGGTCATCTCCTCACTCCAGAAGGGTTAGAACCCAATCCAGACAAGGTGAAAGCTATTTTGGAAATGCCTCCTCCCAAGACCCCCAAAGAGGTTCAACAGTTGGGAGGGAGAATGGCAGGCTTGAGTCGATTCATCTCCCGGTCAGGGGATAAAAGTGCACCGTTCTTTAAGACCCTCCGGGGAGGGGCCAGATTTGAATGGACTCAAGAGTGTGATGATGCTTTCAATCAACTTAAAAAGCAGTTGACTTCAATTCCTCTACTCCAAAGCCCGCGAGGAGGAGAAGATCTTTTTCTATATTTAGGAGTTGGCGCCGATGCTATAAGCTCTGTTTTGGTCCGAGAAGAGAAAAAGAAACAATTTCCAGTTTACTATGTAAGTCGAATTCTGAAGAATGCGGAGACTCGCTATCCGATCTAGAGAAGCTAGCTTTGATGCTCGTAATTTCAGCAAGAAGATTAAGACCGTACTTTCAAGCTCATTCGATTTTAGTCGTCACTGACCTCCCATTAAAAAATGTCTTGGATGGCAATCAAAGCTCAAGTTTTAGCAGACTTCATGGTGGATGCCAAAGAAGCTGAGTCTCAGAAGGAGGTCGGAGTACCCCTTGCCTGGAAAATCTTCGTTGATGGAGCCTCAGGAAGAAATTCTTCCGGAGCAGGAATTGTCTTAATCAACCCAAACGGAGTAAGATTGGATCAGGCCCTGAAGTTCTACTTTCAAGTAACAAATAATCAGGCGGAATATGAGGCTTTGCTAGCCGGTCTTAAGTTTGCTAGAGAGCTGGGAATTGATGATATCAAAGTCTTCACAGATTCTTTGGTGATGGCTTCTCAAGTAAATGGAGCTTTCGAAACAAGAGATAGTATTTTAAAGCGGTATCTAACTCTAGTAAAAATCGAGGTAGGAAAATTCAAAAGTTTTGCCATTGAACATATTCCCAGAGGTGAGAATATGGAAGCAGACGAGTTGGCAAAGTTTGGACTCCCCTCGGGAGGAACAACTTCGGAATTGTTTCGCCCAGCAATTGAAGAAGGAGAGGTTATGGAGATTGATCAGCGTCCATCTTGGATAGATCCATTTGTCCAATATCTTTCGTCCGGAGAATTCCATTCAACAATAAAAGATAGAAAAAGGTTTAAGCGGAAAGCGGCTAACTATTATCTTGTTGCAGGAGTGCTTTATAGAAGAACTTTTCTATCGCCATTAGCACGCTGTGTGTCGGAAGAAGAGATTCCGGCGATCCTCCAGGAAGTCCATTCTGGAGAATGTGGAAGTCACTCTGGAGCTAGAACTTTGGAGAAAAGAATTTTGAGGCAAGGCAATTTTTGGCCCCAGATGAGGAAGGATGCGGAGAAATTTGCTAAGAAATGTGTAAAGTGCCAGAAGTTTGCTCCTCTCCAAAATCAGCCGGCTCAACAGCTTAAGTCAATAGCAACTCCATGGCCGTTTGTAGTTTGGGGAATGGATCTGATTGGGCCTTTTCCTATGGCGAGTGGGCAGCGCCGATATATTATAGTCATGATTGACTATTTTAGCAAATGGATAGAGGCAAAAGCATTGGCCAAAATTACCACTCAAGCCGTGAAAAACTTTATTTGGGGAGTGATAGTATGTCGACACGGGATTCCAATGGCAATCATCACGGATAATGGTTCTCAGTTCAACAATTTAACTCTTATTAGTTTCTGCAAGCAAATTGGCATTGAGCTACGCTTCGCTTCCGTACATCACCCTAGAAGTAATGGGCAGGTAGAGGCCGCCAACAAACTCATCATAAATCTTTTGAAAAAGAAGGTAGAAAACATCAGAGGCAACTGGGCAGAACAACTACCTTCCGTCTTATGGGCCTTGAGGACAACTCCGAGTTCTGCTACTGGGGAAACTCCGTTCAAATTATCACACGGTTCCGAAGCTCTTATTCCGGTGGAATTTGAAGTAAAAAGCCCAAGAGTATTATTGGCACAACAAAATCAAATTGATTGGATGGAAGGAAATGATGAAGAGTTAAAATGCAGCCTTGATTTAATTGAGGAATTGAGAGATACTGCAATCATCAGACAGGAAGAGGTGAAAAGAAGAATGGCAAGGCTGTTCAATAAAAATGTAAGAACCAAAGAATTCGTTGTTGGAGATCTAGTCTTGAAGAAGGTAGATGCAGTAGCAAGAGCTGGTTCAGTTGGAAAGCTTAATCCAAATTGGGCAGGGTCATTCGTGGTAAAGAATGTGCTTAAAAATGGTGCTTATCATCTCCAAACTTATGAAGGAGAAGAGTTGCCTCATTCATGGAGCGGAGATGATCTCAAGCTTTTCTTCTCTTAAAATGTTCGTATCTGATTCACTCATTCTTGTTCCTTACTTTCTCTTTTCTTAAACATCATGCAGGTATTATCAAAGCATTCACAATACAAGTGATGGATGATGAGTCTTGAAAATAAGTTGATTTTTGAAAAACCAAAAACCTGTCAAGAGAGATATCGACGGATCCTACTATCTTTCCCCTCGACTTGTTAGCTCGACGTGTAATTCTGCCAGGACCACAGATGTCGGGGAGATTTCGAATCTGTGTAGCAGTAACTCACCAAGCTCGAGCGGTGGAAGTTTAGGATACCGGGTCCTTGCTGACATCTGGCATACCTCAGCGTTTCGAGGAGGTCTAGGTGGCTGGCTCAGCTCTGTCATGCATTGAAAAGGACATTGTTACAATCTTAATGATCTTTCAGGGAAAGCAATGTCGGTGTAGCCTCCGCGGCATGACCACACCTGCCCTACCGATCATTTTGGTTTGTGACTCTCGAATACTCGTTGAAGCGTGGTTAGGTAAGGGGCGGCCAAGAACATCCATAACCGTCACCTGAACCTTAGATTGGCAAATTTGCAGCAAACTCAATAATCCTTTAGAGGAAAACAATTTTGGTATAGCCTCATTGGCATGACCACACCGACCCTGCGAACTATTTTGAAATTCTCCTCCCTTTTTCTACAATCTCATTCACTTCATAATATTGAGATCGGGCGGTCAGATCTTACGAGACCGCATGCTTTTTTCTCTTCAAAGGGTGATCAACATTATTCATGGTTAATGACTTGATCTTCTCCAGGATCTGAATAAAGGTGATCGCCTGCATCAGTGTTTCATGATCGCTAGGCGAAGATTTTCTAAAGAGGCTTGGTTTTTTGAAATGGTATGAAGAGATCTTGGTTATTTACGGTCGCTAGCTCGATTTTCTCTAAGACTTGGAAGTAATTACCGGCCTTGGTTTTCAAAGATTGTTGGAAGAAGTCTTAAATTGCTTATGGTCATCAGCCTCATTTTCTCCAGGATTGGGCAGAAGTGATCGACATGCGAGACTTTTTAAAAAAAAAAAAGAAGATTGGAATCGTTATTCAGAAATCTCTTAAATTGTCCTGATAGTGATCGATCTGATCATACTAAGATCGCGATCTAAATTGTTCTTATTCAAAGATTACATGAAAATGCTCATGATCCTTCGATCCCTATCACTTGATGGTTGGGTCCTTTCCTCGAAAGGGCGGCCTGAGTATTGTTTAGATCGCCGCAATGATATTCATAAAGATTCGTTATCAAGTTCCAATCTCCTTATAGGTGGTCCGATTATTCGAGATCGCAGAATTATCCTTTTTACAGTTGTGGATTTGTCAAATTTCTAAATCTTCATAAACTAGAAAGCGCCGAAACCTAAAGCATTGAGATCGAATGCTAAATCTATTGCGCTGTGATCGCATATGATAGGAGTCGTGATCGATTTGCATGAATAATATAGTGAACAAATGCAGAGAAAAAAAATCATTGACGAACAAAATAACTTTTCATTCATTTTAAAAAAAAAATTTACAATATCAGGCGCGGTCATTGACCGGCAATTACATCATTTTGTTGGGAAATGGTAAGTCTAGTTCTTTTGCTTCTTTTTTCGCGGAGACCGCTCCTCTGAAGAAGAAGTTGAACTCTCTGAGGACTCACTTTCACTATCAGTCTCGCTCGATCCAGAATCTGAGGCCGCTGCTGAGCTCGTTTCCTCGCCAAGAAAAACACTTCCACTAGGGGAAGCATGATCGTCTTGACTTCCAACGATCTCGACAGATTCATCTTCAATGATCTCAGCAGTCTTCGTTTCCTTAGCTTTTGTCTTTTCTGCCTCCTCGATCATTTCTGCGATCTCAGGAAAGAGATCGGCAAAAGTCGTATCCCGGAAATCAGCAGTAAGACCATCTTTTTCACGAAGAATAGCAATTGTTTTGTTCGATGCATCCCTGACATGAGTATATAGGGATCTGAGATAGTCGGGGTTATGGATATCATATGCGGTCTTCTTGAAATTCTGTAAAGAAAATGTCAGATCGAAGCGGTCAAGGTAAGATAATATTTAAAGATCGCATTTTCTTTGAATGCTTACATCAAAACGATTTTGCAGACGCTCCGCATGCTGCAAAGATGCGCGAAGAGATCGCCCCATATGATGGTTCAAAACCGTGCTTCGGGCGGTCACCTGAGCGCATACATCAGGAAGATCGTCGGTCCTGATCCTCAGTGCTTCATTAGCATTCTTTTTTCCATAAAGGGCAGAGGTGACCGCGAAAGCATGATTCGAAAATCTCCCTCCCCAAAAAGGAAGATCGGTTGACACCTTCAGAGACTTTCCGGTCTCACCCCATCTCAGTAGAGATTTTCCTTTGATATCCTTTACTCTCTTTCCAAAACCCAATAAGGGAAATGGTCCCTCCTCCAGATCGCCCTCCTCGGCGATCTCCTTCGCTTTTCTCTGGCGATCTTGCTTCAGACGCTTTTCACGCTGGGTAAGTACTTCACCACTCGGCGTCACTGGGTCGACTTTTGGGATCGCGAATCCGGCTGTAAACAGAAAACAGGTAAGTTTCCAATTTCTATTAGAGAGACCGCTGAGAATCATAAGAAATTATAGCTTACTTTCTTCCGGTAAGACCGCGGCAACATCGGGCCAGATCGCCAGGTAATGATTCAGATCGAATCGTTTCCCCGCCAGCCATTTCAAGACTGCAAGTTCTTCCTCTGAAATAAATTTTTCTTTTCTAAATATCTTCTCTGCTCGCGGAGAGGGACGGCTGGCGAGGCCGCCGAGATCGCCTTCAAAGATCAAGTACCTCTCAGTCCAGAGAGAAATTTTATTCGGAAGATTTAGAACCTTTATTCCATTACAGCTGAGATACAACAAACCTTTGAACTCTTCCTTATTTTGACCCTCCTTTAAAACCTTTACAGAAAATGTACCTCGGAAGATCGACATTGTGAATTTTAGCTTCACCGATCTCAAATAATTGATAAAGACACTCATCAGACCGATCGAGTTTGGCGGGATCTGAGCAAGAACGAGACCGTAATAATTCATCACTTCTAACATTTCCCAAGGAATAGGAATTTGAAGACCATAAGCGAAGTGGTCAATCGGGATGACGTATTTATCCTCATCTCCAGAATTCAAGTCTTCATCTTCGAATGGAATTCTGATCGCGATCTCGTCATCGATCTCATGTCTTTCAATGAATGAAGAGTATTCCGTCTCCGAGATTTGACCATATTTGTGATCGGAGTTCAAAAAGACCTCAGCAGCTTTGGAGCGCGCGGACACCATTTTATGAGATCGCAGGGGTCAGTAAATTAAAAAAAAAACTCGAGAAGAATAAAATAATGATCCGGAGGAGCAGCTATTTATAGAGGGAAGAAGATGATTAAGCAATGATTGTACTTCTTGAGATCGCCCTGCAGATAGATCAGACCGCTAAAAGCTATATAGGCTCAAAAAATAACAAACGCGCATAAAAATTCTCCTCAGATAGATCACATAATTAATAGTTTTGTAGGAGTCACCAAACAGCTCGCATACAGATCGCAATAGATAATCCACAACACACTTTAATAAAATTGAATTCATAAAAGCCAGACCGAAAAATGAGTGTCATAACGTCACAGCAAAATTAGATATATTTTACAGACCAGAAATCAACTAAGCAGCGTTTTTAAAAGAGATCGCTAAATGAAATAAAAAAGGGGGCTGCGGTCTCATCGCCTCTGATCCTTTCTCCTTCCAACGAATGCCGCCACATCCTGCATCTCGTTGACCGCAGTCCATGCAGAAGCTAGGCTGTGATTGGCAACCATGGCAGCCCTATGGATTTTAGACATTTCGCGGTCTACTTGCTCCATAGGGATTACCATGATTTCCGCCGATCTCTTTTCCGTGAGACCGCTGGAAGTGCCCGCCTTCATCGACATTTGAGGTCCCCCCCGGAGATTGGTGATCTCAGCAGCAAGTGCCGCGGCCTTCCCTCTATAATAATCAGCATCCTTTTCGGCTTTCCGAAGTTTTTCTTCGAACTCGCCTCGGGCCTGCTTTTCTTTGGCTTCAAAGCTTGAAAGAATTTGCTTCTCTTTAGCTTCAAAATTCGCGGTCTGGATTCGGAGGCGGTCTTCTAGCATCCTCTCGCGATCTCGCATGACCCTCATGTCGTCAAGCATCGGCTTAAGGAGATCGGCGAACTCTGGAGGAATTGAAACTTTTCTTGGTATCTCACCTTCTTCAGAAGCTGAGCTCACGATTTCATCTACAATCAGGAGAGAGAACGGTCAAAAGTAATCAGCATTTATTATCAAGAAGAAAGTAAGGATTTCATGTGAAATACTTGACAGTGTAGAAAGACCGCATTCAAATAAGTTCTTTTCAGCATCTTTTGAGACCGCAGCATTAGTGGTCAACAAAAGACGGTCAGATCCCCTTAGGCATTCTAAATTGATTTTTTCTAATTGTCTTTTTCGCGACCGCTCGCTTTCTTTTCTTCTTCTTTTTAATTCAGCATTACTAACAAGAATGTCATCAGTTTCGATAATGACAATCTCAGGTCGCTTTCCAGGAGACGCAGGGCGGAAAGCAAGTTTGGGAAGTGAACCAATCGGTCTCGCGACCATCTTCGCCTTACCAGCCTTAATAAAGTCTAACGCAGCTGCGCGATCTGCCGCCTCCGCATCCAGCTCTTTTCCCGCTTCTAACAAAGCATCGCCGTGATCGTTAGACGCAGCGGTCTCATTTTTCTCCTTTCCTTTTTTGACCGAGACCACCTCTCCAGCGATCTTCTTTTTCTTTTCTTTCTTCCTTTTCTTTTTCTCCTTATCCTTCTTCTCAGCAGCTAGAACTTCCTCCTTTCCTTTCCTTTCCTTTCTTTCTCCGCGGCCATAGAAATCTTTTTTTTTTCTTTTCTCTCCCTCTCTGCTTTGGCGATCTCCTCCTGCTTTCTTTTCTCTTCTTCTCTCTTCTTTAAATTCTCAGTGATTGCCGCAAGCCTGGCAATCTCATCCTCTTTTACTTTTCTTTCCTCCTCCTTTCTCTTCTCTTCTTCCTCTTCCTTCTTCTTTCTTTCTTCTTCCTTTCTCCTCTCTTCTTCCTCTTCTCTCTTCTTTCTCTCTTCCTCTTTTCTTTTTTCTTCAGCAGCTTCTTCCTCGGCGGTCACCCTAAGTCGTTCAACCTCAAAAGGGTCTATTGACTGAAATAATCAAGGAAAAAATTAATAGAAGACAATTTTGAAATAAGTATAAAATTTGAAGTATGATTGCTTACGCTTGAAAGATTCTCAACAGGGTTATCTTCAGAAAGATAAGTCTGAAGATCGATGTCGCCGGAGGTCATAGTTTGTCCAGTTTTCACCCTCTTAACGGTCCGATCAGGAGAACTAGCTTCTTTTCTTTTTAAGTCTCTAGCGGTTTTTTCTTTATCAGCGATCTGGCTTCTAAGATTCTCAGCTGAAGCCTTCACCTGCAGCATAGCAGCCCTGATCGACTCCACAGAAGCGGTCTCTCCGGAACAATCGGCAGGTTGATTGACCACTTCCGAAGTCATCTTAGCAGCAGCTTCTGCGATCGTTAAATCAACAAGAGCCTTGGAAGCAGGATCATCTTTTTTCTTTAAACTCTTGATCGATTTTTCCTTGCTAGAATTGATGGTCTTCTTCGAAATAATTTTCTTTGTTTTCGACGCAGATCCTGGCGATTTTCGACATTGCGCTGATATTTTCATCAAGTCCAAAGCATCCATCTCAAAGGAAAAATTCTTTCAGCGATCTCAGTAAACAGCGACCGCTCAAGGATCAGGATCTCACAATGGTGTGGAATCTGAAAGTCTGAGGTGGTATTTATAGCTCAAGCCGCATTTATGACAGTCGCGGTCTCGGCGGTCAAAGTTTACATTTTCGAAGTTCCAGCGTAACTTAAAAATGTGCGGGGATTATGTTTGCCCGGAAAGCCCGCGATCTAGTCTTTACAATGCAAAAAGGCGGTCTCAGCGGTCTTCGGAATCCGTGATCGCCCAGATCGCCAACTTTCAGTCTGACCCGGTTTTCTATGTTCCAAGCAGCCGAAGCCACTCGAGATCGCCAAGTCCGAGCGGTCTGGGCTCTTTTCTGTTTTTTTACTATTTGTACCCCATTTCACTGCCCCGGCTCTCCTGTACCCCGGGCAGCCCGTAGTTTTTCATTTCTGCCCGTTTGGGCAGCCCCCTCGCCTATAAATAGAGGGGTAGGGGTACCTGAAAAAAAAAAGAAAAAACTTTTTGAGCTCCGAGGCTCCAGCTTACAACCTGTGTAAGCGGTCTCATTTTTTCGTGATCGCATTTTAGTGATCGTTTTCCTTTCGTTCCAGCATTTTCTGTCTTAGTAACCTACACTTCGCAGTTTTCTCCCATCCCTTTTTAGTGTGAATTTTGGAGGTACCATTTTTGGCACCAACAGAGGACTTGTCTCCTCATTGAACCTGTACAACCTGGCCACTATAAACACACAAAAGACTAAATCAAATACATCATGGTATTTGTTATTCTCAAACCAAGAGATGCGGAAAGCAAGCTCCAACAAGATCTTGTGATTTGTGAGGAGGACATCAATGTCTTGATTGCCTGGATTGATTCTTTTAGTTCTGTTTCCATCTGAGAGTATTTTCTTTGAAATTTCCTTGATTGAGTATGTAGTAGGTCAACAAAAGTTCCAGTGGCCAGACCCACTGCTTTAGAGATTGCTTGATCAATGCCAAATGGAGGTATAAGACGCGAGGTAAAAGGTGTATCAATGTGAGATGTTGATATGTTGATAGGACGAGTTATTGATTGAGGATGGTCTAGAGAATCAGGAAGGTTTTATGGGGTTGTGGTAGATAGTGGTTGATGCAGAGAGGAGATCTATGCTGGATGTTCTGCTGTTGTATCTGGTATCGCGGTCTCCTATTCTTGTGCTGGATGTTCAGCTATGGTATCTGGAATGACTGTTTCATGGTCTTGAGGAGCTGGAGATGAAGGAGGAGATGGTGGAACTTGACCAGCTTTAGAATCTGTCAAGTCCATTTGGAGAAGATCCCTATGTTTATTCTTTTTCTGGGAGGTATGGGCACTCCTTTGGATCTGCACACCATTGGATAATGGTGGTATAAGACTTGACTCATTATCCTCATGTAAGCATTCTCCTTGTGGGCATACTTATGACCAATCAATTTTAGGAGGCACCTTCCCCAGTGGATTCTCTTGTTGAGGACCAATATTCCCATTATCTGTAGTTGTTGTTTGAGAATTGCATCATAAGTAGAAATTTTACATAGTATGACTTTGCCCACTATGTCTGCCAAGAATCTGTATTCTTCTGAAAAATCATTCTTCTTTAGATTTATTGTCTTTTCTTTGTTAAAATTCATAATATGCAGTGCTTGCTGAGTTTCTGCCTCCGACAATTCAGATAAGTCATCGCCTACCGGTAGATCGAAGGTGAGACTAAACATTTCCTCATTGATCTCAATGTCATTTCCAGAAATTCTTCCATGGAGAGACCCATCATCTCCAATATGAATGTTGTCCTTCAGTTCGGCCAATTCGACATCATATATTTTTCCTCTTGTCGAAATCATGCAACTTCGTTAGTCCTGCAGTTTGAAATAAGTTCAAGATTCCCTTGAAGTTTTCTGCTGCTGCATTGAATGTGTTGATGCCGACATCAAATCCTAAATTTACTTTTGGAGGAACCATTGATTCTTACAGTAGTATCGAAAAAAATAAGACAAGAAAGAAAGAGAGAAAATTCGATAGCGTAAGATCTAACTTTTGAAAGCATAAGAACAAGAGAGCAAGAGAGAGAAATTTGAAAGCGTAAGATGATCTAACTTTTGAGTTGCTCAAAAGAAGATGATTTGTCGTAGCTTAGGGTTTTAATCGAAGCAACGTTGAATGGAAATAGATGCAACGCGCCAAAATTAATCGATGTAGCTTCTAGAAGAAAAGTTGCGCACGCTTGACATGTCGATGTTGCTTCGAGTGGTAATTGACGTGACTTTGAGTTCATGCAGCAACTATTAAGTCGACGTCTGCGTCGATATGAAGTAGGCGTTGCGTCGAGTTCTATTATAATTAATTATCTCAGGCATCTCTCGATGCTAGCATCGAGTATAACTCAATGGTGCTTCGAATTCTATTCGACGCATCTCTGAATTAGCATTTGCATTTTCTTCAAAGAATTTTGTTATTTTTCCTAGCAATAGTTTTTATTAAAAATATCATTTATAATATAATATGTGTAAATCAGAAAGCATCATAGGGGTATAGAGAAGAGACCACTCTCTTTGATTATTTGTAGTTCCACATTGATGATTTTGTTTTCCTTTTCTCTACATTATCTCTGAGGAAGAGACCCTAAGTTTTCCTGCACATATAATTATTCAAACATTATAGGGTACCCCGGTTACCTTGGGCACTTTGCTTCTACCATTATAATGTGATATGAAAGAATAGAGTGATCTTTCATTGTACCCTTTTGGATGGTAAAAAATAGGTCTATCAAACTAATATTTATTATCTTGATACTTGAAGGTTGCATAGAATGCATCTTGATATAGTAGATCTATAGAATGCCTAATGATTTTTCTTTTGGATTTAGCCTTTTGATTGTGGTTCATTAGTTTCTCTGAATTGTTCGTGCCTACAGTTTTCTTCTCATTATTGGAACTCACTCTATTAAATATAGTTATTTTATTAGGATGATTGTTTTGTTCTTTACTCACTCGGCTCTCTTCATTTGTTTGATATTCACTAGGCCTAATAAATATTACTGGATTCTTCCAAGCTGGTTTGTTAGTGGCTGCTATGCTAGTTAGTGAATCTGCTCCAAGACCAAGATATTTAGATCTCATAGAGAGATTCTGTGTGATGTCCTTTAGCTTTTGACTCCTCCCATTGAGTGAGTCTTCAAAGGCTTTTAATTTGTAAGCTCTTCTTTTAGAGTTGAGTTTTCATTAGTTAGTTTATTTATTTTTGTTTCCCTTTTACATATCTGATTTCTTAATTCATAATTAACAGAATACAAATTGTCTTTCTTAAGGTCTTCTGATTCTTCACTAACTGTTTTAAGTTCTTTTTTACTTTTAAGATAGTCTTTACAAAAATCTTTAATATAATTTTTAAAGACTTCTGAAGAAAAATCAAATTCATCAAATAAAGATACCTGATCATCTTCAGTTGAATCTTCTAAAGCCATTAGACATGCTTCTTCAACAGCACATTCTTCATCATTGTCAAATTAAGAGGAGCTTGACTCATATTCTGAGTCACTCCAGGTTTCAGTTATGAAACCTTTTCTCTTCTTCGTGTTCTTCTCTTTAAAGGACTTCTTCTTATGCTCTTTCTTGCTGTTGCTTCTGTCTTTTTGTTCTTCAGGACATTCAGGGGCAATGTGCCTTGGTTTTTTCTGCATGCAAAATAGATTATTTCCTGCTTTGGAGTCTTGTCAAACCTTGGTTTGTTTGATCTCCTTTCCTTCCTTCTAGAGTCTTCAGACTTGACCCATCTTCTAAATCTTCTGGCCAAGAGATTGAACATCTCTCCTTCAGAAGTAGAAGGCTATCCTTCAGCTGCCTTCAAAGTTATAGTCCTTTCTTTTGGAGTTGAGACCTACTCATTGGCTTCAGTCTCAGCTCTGCTCTTCAGTAGTAGCTCATATAACTTGAGCTTGTCTAGCAAGGCATCAGTGGAGATTTCTCTATGGCATCTGGACTCTCTAATGGTCCAGATCCTTGAATCCCAAGTGCTTGGGAAGCACATGAGAAGCTTGACATTGATCTCAGTTAATGAGATCTCTTTATCTAAACCCTTGAGCTCATTGATGATTAGGCTGAATCTTTCTTACATTTCAACCACATTCTCGTCAGCTTTCTTTTGGAAGTTCTCATATTGAGATATGAGAAGGGGCTTCCTGTTCAATCTTTCATCTGAGCTACCTTCAACTAGTCTAGACAGTGATTCCCATATTTCTTTTGCTGAGTTACAATCAGACACCTTCTGGAATATATCATCTGACATTATTGACACCAGGATGTTCATGGCATTTGCATCACATGCCTTCACCTTCCTCTCAGCACCAGTCCATTCAGCTCTAGGGACAAGTTCTTATGTCACAGTCCCACTTGCATTTTTTCTGAATAGTACTGGAGGACCTGATAAAATGACATCAAAAATATATTCATCAATAGAATTCATATAAAATTTTATTCTGGCCTTCTAGAGTGTAAACTTATTCTGATTACACATTGGTAGTCTTGTGGATGCATAGTCATTAGAACTCATTTTCTGAAAATAGTTTTAGAATATAAAAGTTTGAGTAGGGGACCTTTTGATCAAAGTGTTAACCTTTCTATGATCAATCTGCCTCTGATACCAATTAAAAGTGCACAGTGAGTCCACTGAGTATTCTCTAGTGGGGGTGAATAGATTTTTAAAACCATTTTACGAAATATGCATAGAATAATAAAATAATTCTAGTAACTATGCATTCAGAAATCCAACCAGAATAAAACAAACATAAAATGTCAGAAGTAAAGAAGAGACAACACAGAAAATTCACAGTACATATTGAGATAAGATCTATAGTGGTTCCCCAAAATATGGGTACTCCACTCTTCTACCACCTTGGTAGGAATAAACTATCCAGTGCCTAAGTCTTTTGATAAAGAGACTCTTAGAACCATGCTCTGAGTCTTTTGTTAAGGAGACTCTTAGAACCAAGACTAGATCTTTTGATAAGAAGAACTTGAACAAACACGAGATCTTTTGTTAAGGAGATCTTGAACCACTGAATCCTTTGAAGTGGGATTCTAAGGACTCTTTACTCAGTTTTATAGAAGAAGAAGATAGAGTAAATAATAATAATAAGAAGAAGAAGAAGAAGATTTTTGTTCTCTGGGTTAATCCTCCTACAACAATAAATGGGGATTATTGGCACTTAGTATTTTCTGGATCTTTGTTCAGTAGATGAATCCTTGCTTGAGAGAGAGAGATGCAAGGATTGTAAAAGCTCTGATCCTGATGATGATCTCTGTAAATTTTTGTGCTTCTTGCAGTGAGAAGAAGAAGAAGGAGCCTTGTGTATAATTTCTAGTACAGTGATTTGTACTGTATTTTTCTATATGAGAGAAAGCTAAAGAAGAGAGAAGATAGAATCATCTCTATTCCATTCAGTATACTTATTCTTCTGTCGAATAATATTGAATTACTTTCCTCTTCTGTTGTTTCCCTAGTAGGAATGTCCAAGAGGTAATATTGCTCTATTTCTATTTCTGTTGACAACCCGTCAAAACCTTTTTGAATAACTTCCAAAAATATCTTTATTATATTTATGGAGTTCTTCTTTCCATTCTTGGTTATGAACGACCTATTAGAATTCAAATAACTTTCATTTATAACTTCTGAATAAGCTTCAGAATTGAATCCAGGAAGTATTCTAATTCTATGTCTGTATTCGACGTTGCGTCGAATACCTTTGCCTTTTTATCAACGCATCTCTGAGTTCTAATATAAGCTGCTTCAACATCTTCCTCAGCTTTGAAATGAACTCTGATATCTATGTTGCGTTGAGTCCTTATCGACGTGTCCGTCAAGATGAAGACCTAGATCGACTTTGAACTCTGACTTCTACGCCAAATATAATTCGAAGTTGCGTCGACTTCTAATGTTGGTTTGACTGACTCAAGCTTCTGCGTCAAATACAATTCGACGTTGCGTCGACTTTAACTGATACATCGACTACCAGTTTGAGTTATCCTTACTTCTATTCGAAGTTACTACGACTTGGAGTCGAAGCTGCGTCGAATTCTAGTCGATGCAGAATTAACTCAACTAAATTTTGTACTCCTTTGGACTGGTCTTTGACACCCTAATATGAGTGTGATATCTTGGGACATCTAATGACCATATTACCCTTACTATACATCATGGGTAATGAATCCTAGATGATTAAATCACTTTTACATAATTTGTAAGATAAATCCAAAGGATGTTTTTCCCAACAATTGTGCTTGATGGTATATTAGATTCATACTCGTGGATAGGGTCTCGTTGCGGATCTGTGGGTGATACCCAATTTCATACATGAATGTGTTGTAGGTCCCTCTTCTTTTGATGCTTAACATAGATAACATGATTGATGCATATGATACATAGGCGATAGTTTGTGATATGTTTGTTCATGTTTATGTTATTTGCATATGATGTGTTGACTTGCATGATAATGTAGTTCACTGATGTCTGCTAGGACGACGGGGAGGAGTAAGGTTATTACGTTGTTTATGGTCAAGTAATAGCTGACCCTCATTTACACTCTCCCGATGTTTGGTTATGGGGCATGGATCAGAAGTAGGCGTGTGCTAGCCCATTGAAAAAGTCAAAAAGAAAATAGCCTCATGAAGTTTTTGCCAGTCTTGTCTTTTGTACTTCCTTTTATTGAGTTCTGACCTACATGCCGAGATAGATTAGGAAGTATGATTGTTTTGAT
Source organism: Dactylorhiza incarnata (assembly GCA_033032865.1). NCBI lineage: Eukaryota > Viridiplantae > Streptophyta > Magnoliopsida > Asparagales > Orchidaceae > Dactylorhiza > Dactylorhiza incarnata. The sequence goes on from JAWHQI010000222.1 coordinate 707,785, forward strand.
ATGGACATTTTTGTATTGGACTTAAGGACAAGGACTTGTGTATCTTTCTAGTTTTGTGTACACTTTAATTTTGTAGTTTTTTACTTATGTTGTGTTATTAAAGTTATTATGCTGAGATTTATCTTTTCATACCTTGTTTTAATACTCTATTGTGATGAGTGTATGTTGCGGGGGCACAATCATACCCATATTATACAGTGTGGTGGTGGTGTTACAATTTGGTATCAGAGTGAGATTTATGGGTTCTAGATCGACATAAAGTGGTTTAGTGGATCTTGACCGTTAAGGAGAGTTGTTCACATATGATTTTTTGTTAGAACATTGTGTGTTCTTATGCTTGTTATTGATTTTTGCTGATGATTTGATGTGTGATGTTCTTTGCGCTAGGGTGCTAGTGGCGAAGCAGGGACTTCAAGGGCTCGGGACGACCCTACAAATAGTAGCAATACTGCATTGGGCCTTCCAAATATGAACATGTTACCCGTAGACTTTTGTAGGATGTTAACAGATGCATTGGTGGCAGCTTAAGCCACCAGGGCGGTAGTTGGTGAGACATTTGTCACACCAGAAGGAGCAGTAGAGCGGGTGGAGCCAGTTGCGGTACATGCTGTAAGGTCTCTTTTTCCAAAACCCGTTCGGGTACTTGAAAACTCGAACCTCTCCCGTATCGCACGGTTGAGGTGGGCCTTTGCCCAGAATCGCTGCCTTGCGGTGTCACCAACACTCGGGTTGACTAACACCGCTCAGCACCAACCCTGCCGGCTATACGATGATAAGTAAAATATGCCAAAAAGTAAGTACATAAAAGAAGGCATGTCCACAATCACAGCATCATATATAATGAAAACAGAAAGTCCATAAGAGAAGTACAACTAAAGGGGCTTAAACCCGATACATATGCAAAGTAATGTACTATCTCTCTCTCTCTCTACAACATGCGGAAGTCTACAACAAAAGCTCTCAAGGAGCGGAAATCTAACTATCTAATCATCAACCTGTGGCGTCGTGGAAGTGCGCTGCATCTGCTGCTCAGGTCCTGTCATCTCGTCCTGCTGCGTGCAGGATAACTCTGCCTCCTCGGACTCCTGCGGACACACCGACCGTTAGTCATAAAGACTAAGCCGTTTTGTCCTCGCCTCCCTCCACGACTCCTAGGTACCGAGCGGGAGGAAGAAGCGGAGGACAAACAAGGGGTAAACAAGAAGGTGGTGACATGGCACTATTCTAGCAGGTATAAGTAAAGCAGTAAAATCTAGCTAGCAGTATAGTGCAGGTATAAGGCAGTAAAATAGAGCAATGAAGTAAGCAGTAAGTAGAAAGGAAACACAGTGCAGTAAGTAAATCTAAACTACCATCACATATTCGTACCTTAACTTATATGAACGCCCATACGACATATAAGTTAAGATGTCCAGGTAACCCATCATATAAAACAGCGCATACTAATTTATATGATGGGGGTATGCTATGTGTATGTTATGTTATGCTATGGTTATGATGTTTTAATGAATTTATGCAATGTGACTCACCCACACGACTCTATGCGCACAGACCTTTATAGTTCCCAATTTGTTTGAAAGGAAGCCAACCTTTCGGGTACCGACCGTCGTGGCTCACGGTGGCAGTGGATCGGGCACTCCACATCCTAGGCGGGTATGGTCACTACCAAGCCTAGACCTCATGTACGCATCAACGCTAATAACACAACAGCGGAGCTCCTGCGTACTCTTGCTGGAATCCACCAGACTTTAAGGTCGGAGTGGGTTATTAGGGATTGTCCTCCAGACCGCGCTACTCAAACTTACCGGCCCTCTAAACCTCACCCTCACCTGAGTCAATGTACTACCGTCGGTGACACGACTAGCCTAGTACCGAAGACTCGCCACTATTTGAATAAGTAATAGGTGTTAACATGTCCACTCGAGCTTCCAGCTCAGGGACTAACACACAAGCTGATCCAACCCATCTCCTTCCCGGAGGAGATCCATACCAGTCTTCATATCCACTTAGGCTACTCTTGCCTATAATTTAGTTCGTGTTATATTTAGGGTGAATCTTGGACTTCCCGCGGTGTACTCCATAAGGGGCCCCTAGCGGTACTACAGATCAATGGGCTCAACCCCACAATCCTCTTCAAGACAATTACTTTAGTTGGTGATTAATATTTGGTTCACCCTTCATCATTACATATAGTTAAAGTGACTTAGCTCATCCCCCGTCCCACCCAATCGGGTTGGACGTACCTTCATTCCTTCTACGTTAACTCTAGCACCACCCCACAAGTATCCCTAGGATTGACCCTCCTTGAATCATGGTGTGCTACATCTCATTTACTGGTTGGATATACCTCCTAAACCCTACTTAGGGGTTTGAATTGCCTAAAACTCAAAATTCTGTTTTTACTAAACGCAGACCACAAATTTGAACTATCCATCAACCCCATAAGGGAACCCTTCTAAATATTCATCAACAGGGTCTATAATAATTATCCAAGGTTCCCACTAACCTTAATAGGGTATGCTCCAATTTCCATAATTTTCCATATTAAATTGGTATTTAATATAATTTAAAGTAGTTAAGGCCTTGAGCCAAATTACACATGAACTACCCTCAAAATGATTATACATGCTACATGAAAATTATCAGTAAGGTAATATCCCAAATCAAGGTGGTTTACTGAGTAACATGACCCTAGGATGTCATCTGGTCTACTAAATCATCATAATTGTATAATTACCAAAATGCCACTATAATTAGGAAAAATAGTATTTCACTTTTGAAAATTCTCCAAAAATTACGAAGTGTCCAAATGGGGACCTAGAGTCCTCTGCCAAATTATTGTGTCATTACCATGTGATTTGATATATTACAATGATTAAACATTCAAGGTAGCAATTACCAATATCTACTTGAGGTACTTGAAATATAATTCAACCAACCTCCACATAATTATCATGGGCATATATTAACCTAAAACTACAGATAACCAAGTATCACATCAATGCCCCATGATTTGATATTTTAAAAAGATTAAATACTCATAAGGATGTAAAATCCACTTTCTACATGAGGTATATGAAATATAATTCTACAAGCCTCCAAATAATTATCATGGGCATATATTAACCTACAACTACGGATAACCAAGTATCACATCAATGCCCCATGATTTGATATTTTAAAAAGATTAAATACTCATAAGGATGTAAAATCCACTTTCTACATGACATACATGAAATATAATTCTACAAGCCTCCAAATAATCACCATGGGCATATAATAGCATTAAATGACAGATAACTAAGTTTCACAATTTATCCCCATGATTTGGCATTTATCAAAATTAATTTCCCTTAAGCTAGCAAGTACTTAGAATTTCCAACACAAGGAATAATACCCCAATAAATCATAAAAAATTTACTATAGTCTATTTTCATCCCTAATCAGCCACTGATGGAGTTTCAACTCCATACAAGGTCCTATGACCATGCATTTCATTTTATTAAGGAAAAGGTGACAATTTCATTTATTAGGAAGAAAATACTTAAACACCTCTAAAAATTCTCATTTAATTAACTAGGTCATTTTATGCACCTACAAACTTATCCACAAAGTTCTGATCCAATGCTAGAACATTTGGTCATATGTCCTTCACAAATCCCCACTTTGCACCCTTAAGGATTCACCCTTAGGGTTTTAGGTCACACCACCCTAATGGCTCCAAATGGACCATTAGGGTGTGACACAAGCATTTGTATATCCATACCCACATATCCACCATGATGGGAGGAGGCTAACACACTCCACTCCTCAAAATGATCCAAACCCTAATATGACCCTTAAAGGTCCTCATTAGGGTTTCTCATTTTCCATATCAAATCAACTCCAAATGAAGTGAAATTTTAAAAAGGCACTACTCATGTACTATAGAGCATGCCACCAAAATTTGGTGTCATTTGGACATCATATGCTCCAAAAATCAACATAATTTAAATAATCTAATTTACACAAAAACCCTAGGTAAAATTGTCCACCAAGGTCTGCCCCTGTGGCAGGGGGTGCCCCTAGGGTATACCAACCCATGGTTAAAAGCACAACTCCAAATCTGGAAGGGTTTGGCCTAGGTAATTTTTCTAATGGACTGACCTAGTGTAGGACCAGTCCTAGTAAAACAGCTCCCTAGGGGTCTGTAGGTCACCAAATGACCCAAACTTAAGGCCAAATGAAGGTTAAGACCAAGGCCTACAACTTTCATGTTGGGCACTTTCTCTAAATCAGCCATTAAGTGGCCTTAATTTCTATTTGAAGTTGGCTGATTAAAATAGGCAGAAATCTAACATATTGAATTAAATAATTAGGGGAAATGATTGGCGCGCACAGATCTTAAAGCAGATCCGGCGGCATCCAGATCGTCTTCCTCCTTGAGCCGACGGCCAGGTTTCAACCGCGCTGGGCCATCTTGTTTCCTCCTTTCCCGGCCACCTGGTGGCCACCACGGCCGGCCACCACCGCCACCACCTTCGTGGTGGTCGGGGCTACAACTCCCGGCGACATGGCGGCCGGAGGAGGCGTTTTCCGGTGATCCTGGGTGTCACAAATCGAGCCGAAAACCATGGATTTTGGAAATGGATTCGGGCTCAATTGAGCCCGATCCTTCAGCATTATGAGATGGGAAGCTAGCATGAGGGGAGGGGAGAAGAAACGAACCATTGCTGGTGCGTGGCGGCGGCTCCGGCGGCGGTTGGCCATGGAAAATCCTTGCTCCGGCGATCCCGCTCCCGAAATCGTTCTTCAGCTAAAGCTTCGCTCCAGATGTGGTTTTCGTCTGCTCTCAGTGCTCTGAAGCTAATGGGATGGCTGAAATGGAGTGAGGAGGGCTCCTTGGTTGGTTTTGAACTTGAGCCTCCTCGGTTCTCCCATGGATGCCACCCTCCTGCAGCTGCCAGCCTCCTTGCTTCCACCTGGGTCAAGACCAGACCCACAACAATCAGGGGAGGGCCCAAGGCTGATTGGAGGAGGAGTGTGGAGGAGGGGGTGATTGCTTTTCCTTTTGCTTTTCTCTTTTTGTCCCCTTACTCTCTCTCCTCCTTTCCTCTTAATTCAAATGTGGTGACATGGACTCACCTAGGTTTAGCCAGCTGCCATGGTCATCTATTAATGTGGGGTCCCAAGGCTTTATTTGGTTCAAGAGCATGAGGGCTAAGTCACTTATATTGGGCTATGATGACCATGATTGACCTAGAGTTGACTTTGACTTTGACTTGGTCAACATGATGAGTGGGATGGGCCCACTTGGTGGTCTTGGGTCCCTTGACACTACCCAAGGTTGGTCGGTCCATGGTGGGGCTCCAATTGGTTCAGTTTAATCAAAGGGTGTAGATTTGACCAAAATTGGGTAAAGTTTGACTTTGGTCAATTGGGGTCAATTGGTCCCACCATGAGGGGGCTTTTGGTCCATTGGGTTCCTTAAGGTGCTTAGAGTGTGGTGGTAAGGTCAATTTGAACATTTGAGGGTAAATTAAACCCTGATTGACTTAGTTTGGTTAATGTTGACCTATTGTTGACTTTGGTCAATTTCAAGCAATTGGTTCCCACCCAAGTGCAATTCCCAAGGTAATGGTCTTCCTTAGTGGTTAGGGCGGTATGGGGGAGGTCAATTTGGTGAATTGAGGGTCAATTGGCCTAAGGGAGTGGTATTGGGCTATGTTGATTTTGTGCCCTTGGTGTGCACTTAGCACACTCTACTTGGCCCAAGGGCCTTAGTGGCCACTCTGCACACCACCCATGCCCTAACAGCATCTAGGGGTCTAGAAGGATTGGGGATGTTACACATGCAGTTGGTCAGAGGACCAATAGTTGAAGTACTTTCTGGGTTTCAATCTTCCTATGTTTAATGGCGTCGACACTCCGATGGATGCAAGTGATTAGATGGCAAGGATCAAGGAGTTGTTAGAAGTCGTCGAGGCTTCAGAAGAGTAGAAGGTGCAACTTGCCACTTTCATGCTAGAAGGATATGTCAAGTTATGGTGGTTGGAGGAGAGTGATAGGCGGTTTATCAGGCGCCTTCCTACTCAGGTTTCTATATGAGAGTTTAAGACCATTTTCCTGAAACGTTATCTCCCTACAACGATGAGGCTGACCCTTCAAGTGCAATTTCTGAGATTATTGCAGAGGTACATGAGTGTAGATGCATACCTGCAAGAGTTTACCCTCTTAAGCCGTTATGTGGGGAATAACATAGTTGATGATGAGGAAAAGACACATCACTTCTATGAAAGGTTACATGACAATTTCAGGCAAACATTAATTGTTTTTAAGGTAACATGTTTCAATGCTTTGGTGAAAGCCGTTAGGACTTTGGAAATGGAGATTAAGCAAACCCAATTCCACGAGGGGTTTGAGGAAAATCATGGGGAAAATAAGCCTTCCTAATCTCACGGAAGATCCTATAGAGGCAAAGGGAGAAATAGATTTCACCCCCAAAAATTGGGCGAAGGGAGCAGAGTAGTGACTAGTAAAGTCCATTCAAGGGGACCTCTGATATGTTTCAAATGTGGCAAAGTAGGCCACATAACTCAAAAGTGTTATACGATTATGATCGAGGAAGAGTGAAGGCAGGAGATCAATGCACTAGCGGGACCTAGCTATTTATAGAAGGGCAAGACAGTGGAGTCGAGCGCTTCACGATTCCCACTAGTGTAGCCTATAGCCACAACCTCGAGAAACTTGAGGATATATGTCAACCCGACTCGGTGACAAGTATGGAGATTTTAGAATGTGTTTCGTGATTAAGTTTGTATATCCTATATTGCGACATATGCCTGTGTTGTTAGACATCGTACTAGTATTCAATATACACACGAAGGTATTATTCGATGTGGGGGGTGTAAAATTCATTCTTACGGATAGTTTTATCTGAAATATTGGTTTGGATACTTTCCATGTGGGAGTGAAGGTTAGTGTGTGTTAGAATATATAGATGAATGGGCGGTTAAACATGTTTTAACCGTACTTTGAGGTCAACGCGGTTAAGATTATCTAACTGCAAGTTATGTAGATTGAGATGTATGTGTGGTCACTCGTGTGTAACCGCACTTTGTGGAGATCATGGTTGATTGGTGGACTGCAAGCGTTGCTGATGAAGACTAGCAGTTTTATCCTTGATTCCTGTTGCTGCTGTTATGGGCGATTACTCTTGTGTAACCGCACATACCAGTGCGATTAAATCATATTTAACCACGCAGTCTGAGCTTGTCGCTCTCCTGTAGATTCTTGTATTTAGTCCCACATCGTCAAATTGTAAATGCTCTGTCCTCTTCTCTTCTATATAAAGGAGGGCGCCCCCTTGTAATAAAAATTCAGTTATTTTCAATTTTCTACATGTCATTGTTAATTTTTGATAAGTTATTTCCAAGTTCTCACATGGTATCAGAGCTAACACCGATCCTTTGGTTGTGAACTCTACTCTCACCCCTTTTTCTAATCGCTGGTTTTGTGCGGACTTTGGTTGTTAATCACCCGCTTCTTTCCTCTTTGTATTTGCGGGCTTCGATTTTTAACCGCCCTCTCTCTCACTTCCTATGTGCGTTGTTCAATTGTCATAACTGCCCGTCTTTCGGTGCCTCATTGTGTGATCTAACCGCTTCGCCTGTTCAGCAACCTTCCATTTTTCTAACCGCCCGGTCTCCTTTCCTCCTTTCTGTGATCTTGTCGTTATGGTCAGTTCGGTCTCCTACTTCTCTATGGTTACTCCAGCTCCTGCTTCTCTACCCGCACAGGCTACCTCTTCTAGTTCCAATCTCTCTGGTAACCTTAAAACTGCGTCTAGGTTAACAAGGCTGAATTATGTAGATTGGAGTGTCTCATTTACCTTCTTTCTGTGATCTCAATGCAAGCACCATCAATTAACTGACGCCCTCCCGCCAAAGGATCTACCGTTTATGATGACTGAGATGCTAGTGAAGCTCTTGTTCGGACATGGCTTGCCAACAGTCTCTCTAATGTGTTTGCATATCATCCATCATGATGAGTCAGTCAAAGATGCTTGGGATTACCTTGCCACTCTTTACTCCAAAGGAGCTAAGATCTCTTGCATCTACACCTTATATGTGGATCTCTTTGCCCGCCCCCCATAAACCCCACTGTAGCCATGCTCTTGGTGCAAAACTTCTTCAACATTGACCCTTCTCCGCCGATCTCGCTGAACAGAACAAATGCTTCCAGGAACTCCTGGTAGTGTATTTCCTTTTTCGACTCCCGGACTCCTACGATATGATCCGTCAGCAAATCCTTGGTGAAACCGACTCTCCAACTATTGATGCCACAACTGATCGTATCTCGGCTGTCACAACCCTTCTTCAACGACCTCTAATTTCCTCCACACCTGCTTCTAACAATTTTTCTCACCCAGCTAACCGTGGCCATTATGGTGGACATGGTGGCTACAGCGGTGGAAGAGGACCTAGCCGACACATTTGCTCCTATTGTGGCAAGTTGGGTCATCCCGTGGAATGCCTCTTCACAAAACATCCTCATCTTTGTCCACCAACTGCTGAAGTCTCTCCTCACACATCCAAGTATACTTCCTTTCTTGCCACCTCTTCTGGTAGTGCACATATCGTCACTCGGGATAAGTGGCTCATTAACTCTGGTGCAGCCAATCATATGACAAACAATCCTCTTCTCTTTTCTTCTTTGGACAAACATGAATGGTCACCACCGGCATTGATAGTGAATGGCTCTCCATCTCCTATGTGCGGGATTGGTATGGTCTAGGCCACTCCGTCTATCTGTTGGGAAAAACCCTTGTGATTTATCTAACAAATTATTTTAAAGTGATTTCATCATCTATGATGTTTTACCCATATTATATAGAAAGGATAAAATGGTCATTAGATGTCCTAGGATGTCACACTCACCTTAGAGTGTCAAGGCCAAGTTAAGATAATCACAAAATCAGTTAAGTTAAGACTTGCGTCGAATGGAAGTCAGCGCAACTTTGACTTGATGTCGATGCAACTTTGACTAGAAGTCGAAGCAATTTAATCTATTTGTCGAAGTATCAAGTCAAGTCGACGCAACGTTGAAAGGAACTCGACGCAGAAGGAAGGGCCTATTGAATCCATCTTAAAAGTCGACGCAACTTCGACTTCAACTTGATACAGAAGATAAAGTTCAAGTCCAAGTCTTCAACTCGATGGATACGTCGACAAGGACTCGACGCAACATCGACATCTGAGTTCAGCAAAAGCTAAGAAAGAATTCAAAGATACGTTGATAAGTACTCGACGCAACGTCGACATCTGAGTTCAACCAGAGCTAAGAAGGAATTTTAAGCTATGTCGATAAGAACTCAGAGGTGCGTCAATATGATGAATGATGAAGTCGACGCATCATTGAATACAGTCAGATATAGAAGTTTTTATGATGTCCTTTCTAATACATTTTCAAAAGGTCTACAAAGCTGAAGATTGTTCTCCAACGGCTCGTTTATTGCCAAGAATGGAATGGAGTAATCCAGAAATACAACAAAGACATTCTTGGAAGTTATTCAAATCAGATGGACGGGTCGGGAACAAAATTGGAAGGAAATATCAATTGTCCAATGGACATTCCTTCTAAGGACAACCCAGAAGAAGATAGAAATTCAAATGCAAATGATAGAGAATAAGTATGCTGAGAGGAGAAGAAAAAGGGATCTAACTTATTATTATTCTTGCTGTCGAAATAGGGCTTCTTCATCTTCCTTCTTCAACCCTAAGACAGAAAAGAAGAATATCTCTCTCTACACAGGAAAAGAACAACACAGCTGCTTCATCTTCCTCATCACATTGCAGCAAGACACCAAAAGGGCAAAGGATCAGGATCAAGCTCATAACCCTTGCAATCATCACAATCATAAGCAAGGGTTCATCACATTTAGATCCTGTGATAAACAGAAGCTACAACATTCAAGAAACAGCTTCTGAAGAATTCTGAAAGCAGAATTCTCTTCTCTTCTTACTTTCTTCTTCTTCATTCACCTACTGTAAAAGAGTTTTAAGAATCCCTCTTTCAAGGGATTCAGTGGTTCTAAGAGTCTCCTTATCAAAAGACTCAGTGGTTCTAAGAGTCTCTTTATCAAAAGACTAAGTAGTCCTAAGAGTCTTCTTATCAAAAGACTCAGTGGTTCTGAGAGTCTCCTTGTCAAAAGACTCAGGCACAGTTAGTGCAATCCTACCAGGGAGGTAGAAGAGTAGACTACCCACATTTTGGGGAACCACTATAAAAATCTCGTGTCTTCTGGATTGATTTTCTATGCTGTCCATTTTACTATTTTTGTATTTATATTTCCAACACTTACTTTATTCTATTTTGGTAGTGTTGATTGCATACTACTTTATAGTTTTATTGTGTGTGTACATTTAGGGTATAAAGATTTTAAATCTCTATTCACCCCCTAGAGAATACTCAGAGGCACGCAATGCACTTTCAATTGGTATCAGAGGGAGGTTGATATAAAAGGTTATCACCCTGATCAAAAGATCTCCTCACTCTCATTTCCTTATTTTAAATTAACTAAAACTATTTTATAAAGAAAAATGAGTTCTAGGGACTATGCATCAACAAGACCACCAGTGTGTAATCTTAACAAGTTTACACTCTGGAAGGCTAGAATAAAGCTTTATATGAACTCTATTGATGAAGACATCTTTAATGTCATTATTTCAGGTCCCCCTAATCCATTCAGGAAAGATGCAAGTGGGATTGTTACACAGGAACTGCTCCCTAGGGCTGAATGGACAGATGTTGAAAAGAATGCAAAAGCCTGTGATGCTAAGGCTATGAATATATTATTATCCACTATATCAGATGACATATTTCAGGAAGTGGCTGAATGCCAGTCTACAAAAGAAATATGGGATACAATGATCAGTTTAGTTGAAGAAAGTTCTGATGAAAGGAAGGAACAGAGAAATGGAAGAAGTTTAATTGCTGAAACCTTGAGTGACTCAGAATCTGAGTCATGTTCCTCATCTGCAAGTGAGCAAGAAGGTGCAGCTGAAGAAGTCTGTCTGATGGATTTGGAGGCCTCCTCAGATAATGAAGAAGATCAGGTATCATATTTTGATAATTTTGATTTCTTTTCCAATGAATTTAAAACTTGCTTTAAAAAGTTCTGCCAAGATCATTTAGAGGCAGAAAATCAAATAAAAATACTTAGGAATGAGTTAGAAGAACTGAAAAGTGGAAGGCTAGATGAAAATCATCACTATGATAATCAACTCAGGATTGAGGTAGGAGAGTTAAAAAAACAAATAGATAAAACTGTTAAAAAATTTAGAGGTCCGGAGTGAAGTAAAAAATGCGGAACACTTCAACACAATCCACAAGCGTAACAATCAATGACAATGGGAAGACCGAATAGTGCTTTGGTATTAACTATCTCTTTACAACTTGAGACATACATGGCGAGACATGATTCATAAGAATCACAGAGGAGAGAAGTACAAGACAAAAAAAAACAAGCAGCCAACGAACTGCCAAAGCAGAGACCGCCAGACCGCTCGAACAGACAAGCCGCACGGCTATCCCTGAGACCACGCGAACAGAGCACAAATCGCCGATGTCAGACCGAAACCACAAACCGCTCGACTTGCTCCTTTATTCAACTGCTGAGAACACATGTCCGCACTTTTTGATCACCCAGACCACACGGTCTCAAGATCACAGAAGAACCCGCGAACACTTGACGAAGAACTGCTTCCTGCTGCAAGACCGCAACTCAAGACCGCCTGACCACTAAAGGTCGCCTGATCAACTGAGTCCACTGCACAGTCCAAGAACACCTAAACACAGTCTACACAGACAGACCGCTGTCGAACTGGTTTATTCAAAGCTGGAAGAAAGGAGAATGCCGACGGTAACTGCTAGCCGCTAAACTGCAAACAAACAAACCGGTCAGACAACTCAAACCGCGCGACCTCAAAGTGATACCGCCACAATCAAGCCAACTTTGGTTCTTACAGTTCTTGCGTGTTTATGGCTACCCCGGCATCCCTATTTATAGGCAAATGAACGGATGTCATCACCACCCCAAGGGATACAGTCACCTTCCTTATTGAAGCATGCGGTCTCCAGAATCAGACCGCGCGGTCTCATCAAGACCTTATTACACTTAATCAAAACTGTCCACAACAGCTTGCCAAGAATAAACCGGCAGACCGCTCGGTCTTCTTATAAGAACAGACATATGAGCATCTGACCGATCAGGAGCAGACCGCCAGAAACGAGCTCATACAACCCGCCCAGACTCTTATAAGACCAGCACCACAGAAACATCCTGACAAACCAAGCTGACCACCAGAACGAACACATGTAGGCCGCAGTACGAGACTGCGGAAGCGACCTCCAGTACAGACCACCCGGTCTTAACCAGAACAAGGATACTTGGGCAAAACAGGCAGACCAAACACAGGAAGCCAACACCAGAGACGCGCGACCACACCAACCAGGTTGCCACTCCGAGCTCGTAGATTCCAGAGGTAAACCGCAACACAGGTCGCGCAGTCTCTGCGGTCTCCAAGAACAGACCGCCCGACCTGACACTTCCACTTCAAAAATTTAACAAAAACAAATGCTGAAAATCTAACACTAAAGGAAGAGCTTACGGAGGCAAAAGCCTTTGAAGGATCACTCAATGGGAGGAGTCAAAAACTCAATGACATCACACAAAATCTCTCCATGAGATTTAAACATCTTAGTTTAGGAGCAGACCCATCCACTAGCACAGAAGTCTCTAGGAGACCTGCCTAGAAAATCCAGTAATTTTTGTTGGATCTAGTAAGAATCAAGTAAATGAAAACAATGAAAGTTGTGAAGAATTACATGATCATCCTAATAAAGTTATAATATCCAATTGGGTGAACATTAATAATCAACAAGGAATACTAAGTAAACATCTTGTAGAAAAATCCATAAACAACAATCATCCTGATAAAATCAATACATTTAATAAAGTGAATCCAACTAATGAAAAGAAAACTCTAGGGAAAAACAATTTAGGAAAACCAATGAATCTCAATCAAAGAACTAAAACTAGAAGAAAATTCATTAGGCACACTACATATCTACTATATCAAGATGTATTTTATGCAAATTTCAAATATTAAGATAATAAACATTGGTTAAATAGACCTACTTTATGTCATCCAAAAGGGTATCATGAAAAACCCTCCTACTCTTTCATAACACAATATAATGGTAAAAGAAACGGGCCCAAGGTAGCGTGAGTACCTTCTAATGTTTGAGTCACATGTGCAGGAAACTTAGAGTTCTTTCCCCAGAGAAAGAGTGAAGGGAAAAGAAAGAAGTAGATGAGCAATAATGAACTACACATATGCAAAGGGAGTAATCTCTACCCTAAAATCCCTTGTTGAGTTTATAGTTCATGAAAATAATAGTATAAATACTATTTTCAATAAATGTCATTGCTGGGAAAAACAATAATAACTTTCTAAGAAAATAGATCTGTTTATTCAGAGTTGCGTCGAATAGAATCTGATGTATCATCGAATTCTACTCGACATATGCTTCAAAGCAATCTGCAACAGATAATTCAAATAGAATTCGACGCGACGTCAACTTCATATCGACGCATCCGTCGACTTAATACTTGCTCATCAAATTCCAAGGTGCGTCGAGTTCTAATCGACGCAACGTCGACATGACAAGTGCGCGCAGTTTTACTTCTAGAAGCTGCTTCGACATATTTTGGTGTGCTGACTATTAATCTCTGTCGACGGTGCTTCGAATAAAACCCTAAGTTGCGATGAACCATCTTCTTTTAAGCAACATAGGCATCGAATTCATTACGCTTTTGAATTCTCTCTGTCATGATGTCGTGCTCTCCTTCTCTCCATCTCTCTCTCTCTCGAACTCTTGTTTTCTCTTTCTCTCTCTCTCTCTCTTTGTTTTTGCAGGTACATCACTACAGAATCAATGGCTCCTCCTAAGATCAACTCTGATTTCAATGTGGATGTGGAATCATTCAACACAGCATCTGATAACTTCAAAGCCATTCCCGACTTATTTCATAATGCTGGATTGACAAAACCAATCTCAACAAGGTGCAAAATCTATGATGTTGAGTTTACAGAGCTGAAGGACAACATTCACATAGGAGATGATGGATCTCTCAATGGGAGAATCTCAGGAACTGACAATAATATTATAGAGGAAATGTTATCCCACACCTTTTACTTACCAACAGGTGATGAGTCTGATGAACTGACAGGGGAAGAAATAAACAAGGCATTACAGATAATGCAGTTTAGAAGGAGAAGGCCATCAATCTGAAGAAGAATGATGTGTCTGAAGAATACAAATTTTTAGCAGACATTGTAGGCAAAGTTTTACTATGTAAAATCCTACTCATGATGCAATTCCCAAACAACAACTACAAGTAATGGGAATTCTGGTTCTAAACATAAAGATAAACTGAGGGAGGTGTCTTCTCAAGATGATAGGACACAAATATGCTAATAAATAGAATTCTTATATGAGAATAACGAGCCAAGTTTTGCTTCATCAATATCCAAATGTATGCAAGTCAAAAGGAGTGTCTATTCCTCCAGGAAAGAGAAAGAACATAGGAATCTTCTCCAAGTGGACCAGGCAAATCCTAAAGCCTGGTCAGGTTGTTCCCTCTCCTCCTCCTTCTCCAACCTCTCAGGATAATGAGTTAATACTACCAGATCCTCCAAGGGATAACAATCCAGCACAGGACATTCCAACAGCCCAACAAGATATCATCCCAGATAATACTACTCCTCAAGATTTCTAGTCCATCCTATCTGCTACAGCCCCAGAGCCTACACCTCATATTCATCTCCAACCACAACAACAAACATCCACCATCATTCATGTTGAAGACACTTCAGAAGATAATAAATCACTCTCCCCTATCCACCAAAATCCCCCAGAAATTAATTTCAATCACTCTCCCTCACCATAATCAACCACTCTCCCCTGTCCATTTTACTATTTTCTGCATTGATATTTCTAGTACTTACTTTATTCTGTTTTGGTAGTGTTGATTGCATAATACTTAGTAGTTTTATTGTGTGTGTATATTTAGGGTATAAAAGATTTTAAATCTCTATTCACCTCCCTCTAGAGAATACTCAGAGGCACACTGTGCACTTTCACTATCCGTCTTGCGTACACTCTATGTGCTGACTTTTACATGCAATTAACTATTTGTTACAACGCTCTCAAGACAACTACATTATTCAGTCACGTTACGTCTACTAATTGTTATTTCAAGGATCTTAGCTCTAATGAGATGATTTCTACTGGGAGTGAAAGCGGCGGCCTCTACTTCCTTGATAATGTGTCTGCTCTCTCTGAATCTACTACCTCAGACTCTCTTCTTTAGTGACATCTTCGTCTCGGTCATCCTCCTCATCGCTTCCTCTAGCAGTTCATGCCATATCTACCAAAGGACGACTCCTCTTTCCACGGTGAAGCCTGGTAGTTAAGCAAACATCAACGCTCTTCTTATCCAGCCAGAAATGGATATAGCTTATCTCGCCCCTTTGATCTTATTCACTCAAACATCTGGGGACCATATCCAATCAAAACTGTTGGTCGGAATAGTCTTTATTTTGTAACTTTTATTGATGACTATTCGAAATGTACTTGGGTGTATCTTTTAAAAGATCACTCTGAACTGTTTTCTGTATTCCATAACTTTTATAATGAAATTCACACTCAATTTGGTTCTTCTCTCAAAATTCTTTGCACTGATAATGCCAAGGAATATGTTAGTAACCAATTTTCTACTTTTTGTATGCATAATGGTATTATACATCAAACTAGCTAGTTGTGCATACACTTCTCAACAAAATGGAGTTGCAGAACATAAGAATCGTCATCTTCTAGATGTCACTCGTACTCTTTCCACTCAGATGAATGTTCCTCACTCATATTGGGGACATGCCATACTCATCTCATGTTATCTCATCAACCGTATTCCATATACTGTTCTCTAAGGACAAACTCCTTTCTCCATCTTATACCCAGATGAAACACCTTTTCATCTAACCCCACGTATCTTTGGCTACACCGCGTTTGTCCACTCTCCTTGACCTTGTCTGGACAAACTCTCTCCTCGGGCAATTAAGTGCATCTTTGTTGGATACTCTCCCACTCAGAAGGGTTACCGTTGTTATGATCCTCTTCTTAGGAAACAGTATGTCTCGGCTGATGTCACCTTCTTTGAATCAACTCTTACTTCTCTAAAGATCTCACATCTTCAACTCCTTACTGTTCTCTAAGGACAAACTCCTTACTCCTTCCTATATTCCCATTTTTTCTGCCCCCCCCCCAACTGAGATTACTCCACCTTCCCTTCCCACACCACCATCTCCTTCTCCCTCTCCGCCTACCACCTCACACCCTCCAACTCTGAGGCTGCCTCTACCAGTTCTTAGGCCAACAATCTCTTCGTCGGACGGATCTGATGAGGATGACATATCAGACCCTGATCTCCTCATTGCTCTTCAAAAGGGGGTTTGCATGTGTACTCAATATTCTATTCATGATGTTGTCTCGTATGCTCGACTTACTCCATCTTGCAGGAACTTTTCTATAGCCCTCTCAGCCACTATCATCCTGACCACCTATCATGACGCTCTTACCATCCCACATTGGAAAGCTGCCATGGACGAAGATATGACCATCTTAACCGAGAAGGGTACTTGGAATCTTGTCCCTCCTCCTCCAGGGCAGTTGTTGTTTGTCATTGGGTCTTTGTGGTGAAATTTCATGCTGATGGCACTATGGATCGCTACAAGGCTCGATTGGTTGTAAAGGGCTTCACTCAAACCTATGGTGTTGACTTCTTTGATACCTTTTCTCTGGTAGCTCGCATTACCTCAATCTGGGTTCTCTTTTCTGTTGCTGTCAATAAGGATTGGCAGATGTCTTAGATGAATGTCAAGAATGGCTTCCTCTATGATGATCTTTAAGAAGAGGTATATATGGAGCAACCTCTTGGGTATGTTGCTCAGGGGGAGTCTCAGGAATGCAAGTTGAGGAAGACGATCTACGACCTCAAGTAAAGTCCTCGTGCCTGGTTCGACAAATTTAATGAAGTCATCTCCACCATTTGTTTTGTTCATAGCTCTGCATATCACTCTCTTTTCATACACAAGATGTCTCATGGGCTAGTTGTTCTTGTAGTCCATGTTGATGACATTCTTCTTACGGGTAATGACTCTACTGGTATTTCCCTGACAAAGAAACATCTCCATCAACAATTTGTCACCAAAGATATGAGACCTCTCAAATACTTCTTGGGTATTAAAATTTCATGTAAGCACAACTCTGTTGTCCTCTCTCAATGCAAGTATTCTATTGACATTCTAAAAGATACTGACCGACTTGGTACCAAACCTGCCCGGTGTCCAATGGCGGTTGGCGAGGATAAACTTTGGAATGAAGATTCACCTCTAATGTCTAATATCACTAGATATCAATGTCTAGTGGGCAGACTCATTTACCTAATGGTAACAAGACATGATATATGTTATGTCGTGGGCAAGTTCAGTCAGTTTATGTAAGCTCCCAGGGAGTGTCATCTACAAGCAACCCTAAGAATCTTAGAATACGTCAAAGGATCTCGAGGCAAGGGACGGCTATTTCAGAAAAATAACCGTATGAAGATTGAAGTCTATTCTGATGTCAGCTATGCTGATGATAAAGAAGATAGAAAGTCCATGTCTGGGTTTTGTACTTTTGTGGGAGGAAATCTTGTTAGCTGAAAGAGCAAGAAACAAGTTAGTATCTCCAGATCAAGTGCTGAGGCTGAGTATAGAAGCATGACTCAAACCACTTATGAATTAAAGTGGTTACAAACACTTCTTCTTGACTTAGGAGATGTCTATGACTACCCTTTACCGATGTTCTGTGATAACAAAGTCGTCATCTATATATCCAAGAATCCTATCTTTCATGAGAGGACAAAGCATATTGAAGTTGACTGTCACTTAATCAGGGAAGAAATCTTGAAGAAACAAATCTACACTCAGTTTGTCACCTCCGATAAAAATTAGTTGATGTCTTCACCAAACCAGTATATTCATCATTTTTTGACATATGTGACAAACTGGGCATGGTTGACATATATGCTTCAGCTTGAGGGGGAGTGTTAGAACATATAGATGAATGGGCGGTTAAACATGTTTTAACCTCACCATGCGGTCAGCACGGTTAAGATTGTCTAATCGCAAGTTGTGCAGATTGAGATATATGTGTGGTCACTCTTGTGTAAGAACACCTTGTGGAGATCATGGTTATTTTGCGAACCACAATCATTGCTGATGAAGACCGGTGGTTTTATCCTTGGTTCATGATGTTGCTATTATGAGCAGTTACTCTTGTGTAACCGCACATACCTGTGCTGTTAACTCATATTTAACCGCACGGTATGAGCTTGTCGCTCTCCTATAAATTCTTGTATTTAGTCCCATACATCAAATTGTAAATTCTCCCTCCTCCTCTCTTCTATATAAAGGAGGGCGCCCCCTTGTAATATTTAGATTTTTTAGAAATAAAAATTCAGTTATTTTCAATTTCCTACGTGTCATTGTTAATTTCTGTTAAGTTATTTCCAAGTTTTCACAGTGTGCAAATGTTGAATGTGTCCTTTATGAGTATAAGTTGGAGGGATGGCATTATCTTGAGGATAGATCAATAGGACTTTGATTTGGAAGCGATGATATTACCTTTGCTGGAGTTCGATGTGATTTTGGGTATAATTTGGCTCACGGAGCAATGAGCTATCATCGACTGTAAGTTGAATACTGGGACCTTGAGAAGTGGGGGATAAGATGAAGTATAGTTCAGAGGTTTGACCGACGTCACATGTTATTTGATATCTGCTATACAAGTGATGCGAGCGGTGAACCAAGGAGATGAGACATTTGTGGCCTTGTTGAAGACTCACACCCTAATCTAGCCATTATAGACATGTCGGTAGTGCCAGAGCTTGAGTATGTTTTCCCTGATGAGGTTACAAGATCATCTCCTATAGGGAGATTAACTTCATGATAGAGTTGGTAACCGATTCTAGGTCGGTATCACGTGCTACGTATCAGATGGCGCCAAAGGAGTTGGTCGATCTAAAGGTTCAGTTGCATGAGATTTTGGAGCAAGGGTACATTCGACGAAGCTCTTCATCGTGGAGCGCTCTGGTGTTGTTTGTAAAGAAGAGAGACAGTAGTATGTGGCTATGCATAGACTACCGTGAACTAAGCTAGTTAATGGTAAAGAACAAGTACCTAATTCCACATATCAATGACCTCTTTGATCAGCTGGTTGGGTAAATAGTGTATTCGAATTGGATTTGAAGTAGAGCTACAACCGGCTGAGGATTTCGGAGAAGGATTTCCCGAAAACTGCTTTTGATACACGATATGGGAATTTTGAGTTCTATGTTATGTTTTTGGATTGGCAAACACATCATTGTTGTTCATAGATCTAATGAACTGCATGTTTAAGGGGTATTTGAATATGTTTGTTGTGGTGTTCATTGATGACATTCTAGTTTAATCTAGATCGAAGATCGATCATGAAGCTTACTTGAGGTAGGTGTTGCATACGTTGAGGGAGAACTAACATATGAGAATCAGTTATATGCCAAACTCTCTAAATACGAGTTTTGGATTGAGGAGATTGAATTATTGGGCCACGTGATTAGTGGAAATTGGGTGGCGGTGGATCCGACGAATATTGAATCCATTCGAGGTTGACATGTATTAAAGATCGTTGTGGAAATCAGAAGTTTCCTTGACTAGCTGATTATTACATGAGGTTCATGGAGAACTTCTCTCGGATTGCATTGCCCCTCACCTTTCCCACTCCCAAGTAGCACAGTTTGTGTGTACGCTTGAGTGCGACTAAGCTTTTGGTACATTGAAGGAAAATTTGATGTATGCACAAATCCTTCGTCCCCCAAGTGGGACTGACAGATTTTAGATATTTAGCGATGCATCAGATTGTGGTTTTGGATGCATTCTAGTTCATCATGGTAGAGTGATCGCATATGGATCATGACAACTAAAGTTGCATGAGAATGCTTACCCTGTGTACGACTTGGATTTCACGGTAGTGCCTTTTACTTTGAAGCTGTAGAGGCATTATGAATATGGGGCCAAAGTGGAGATCTTTAGGGATCAGAAGAGTCTGTAGTTGTTGGAGCATGCTTTCCGCATCTCTTGGTTTGACAATAACAAATCCAATTGTATTTGATCATACTTATTTTGTGTTTATAGTATGCAGGATTCAGTGCTTTCAAATCTCCATGAAAATATGTATTGTTGTTACTACCACGGTGCGTTAAAACTACCGCTGGCGCTAGTGTTCGTTCGACGAAATCGAAACTGCGTTCGATGAACTGGCGTTCGACGAAATGGCGATTGACGAACTGCATGCTCTATCGCGAAGCTCGACGAAACACATGCTTTACCGCGGAGCGTTTGCATTACCGCTGGTGCTAGTATTCGTTCAACGAAATGAAAGTTGCGCTCGACGAAATGCTTATCACTGCGTTCGACAAATTTGCGATTGACGAAAGCGGAATCCAGTTCGACGAAAATTCGATCGACAAAATATAATCCCAGTTCGACAAAAATGCGCCTGACTAAAAGAGATGTGCTCTACCGCAGAGTGTTAGCACTGCCGCTGGCGCTAGCAAAAATGTCGTTCGACGAAGATGGTGTTCGACGAAGATGGCGTTCGACGAAATGTGTTCGACGAAGATGGCGTTCAACGAAAGGTGTTCGACCAAAATAAATGCCGGTCGACGAAAATTAATGCCAGGCTTTGCTACCGCGGCGCGTAGCACTACCGCGGCGCGTAGCACTACCGCTGGCGCTAGCATAAATGGAAACATTTGACGAGAAGGAAACAATGGAGAAAAAGGAATGTCGACGGGACGCTATTTTGGCAAGTACTATTGCGGCGCGTTAAGTCTAACGCCCGGCGGTAGCTTTTGGAAACTTCCCGTCTGGAGTTGATTGAGGAGCAGATTTAAAAGAAGATTGTGGCTGAAGGAAGGATATCTCGCTATCGCGGGGCGTTAGCGTCACCGCGACGCGCTAGTGTTTGGCGGTCAAATGTTGCCTAAACTACCACGATCCGTGTGCTTCATTGCCTAATGTGGATACCGCGGGGCGGTAGTGGCTGATTTTATAAAAAAACGCGCGCCTCCTCTGTTGTTGCTTGCTGTTCCAGAAGGAATTGAAGCCACATATTCAGAGCACTCGTGAGAGCCTTCTCCAAGCAGCCCGAAGAACTCCGTCAACATTCGTGAATGCAAAGAACATGAAGAACCAATACGATCGCATCTACATCGACATCAAGTTCTACTTTTGAGGGAGTTTCTTGTTTGTGTTTTATTTTCTAATTGTAACCTTTGTATCTTTTATTTGGTAGAGGAATTCGCCACACGGAGACTAGGGTCTTGCGGGGACTAGGGGGAACTCGCCACACGACGACTAGGTCTTGGTAGGACTTAGGGAGTAATTCGCCTTGTGTTGGCGATTAGGTCTAGCTAGTAGAACTAGGGGGTGCTCGAGGCCTTTCTGGGGATAGGAAGGCTATAGCGGCTTGAGACCGTATCTGGGGAGAGATCGGCTAAAGCCAATCGGTTTGTGGGGATACGAGTCGGTATAGAAAATAAAAAGGGTTTTCATATTATTCGCTTTTATTTCTAGCGTCATTGAAATCAGATTTTGTAATCAATTTTATAAATGATAATCATGTCTTTTCTTGTTTAATAAAATTGATTTCATTTCTAATTTCATTATCTCTTTACTTTAGATTTAACTTACTTTGACCAAAATATCAAAAAATTTCGGTTAAAGTTTAAAGTTTTTAAAACCCTTATTCACCCCCCCCCCTCTAAGGGCGCCTACAGATCCAACAAGTGGTATCAGAGGCAGGTTATTCCAAATCGGCTTAACAACCGGGAATAATGGTGTCCTTGATCATGATCTCGCTTCTACTAGTGGGGAAATTTTTAATATAAATGAAAAACTATTATCACCACCTTTATTTATGGGCAAAAATTATAAAGGGTGGAAAATATTAATGAAAATTTTTCTTAAGGCCTTAGATGAAAAAGTTTGGAAGATTACTATTGAAAAGCCATCTAGCGTACTAACTAGAAATGAAATTGTTTAAATGCAAAATCAATGAATAGTATATTTTGTGCGTTAGACCAAAATATTTTCAAACTTATTTATACGTTACCTACGGCATATGAGATTTGGAATTTTCTTAAAAGAACTTATGATTCTCCTTCTACAGGTATGGAACAATCGCAAGAAACGGAGAATATGCAAGCTTGCACAAGTCTTCAAGAATGCTCCTCTCATGACGGATCCATGAAGTGCACATCAAGTGAAAGAGAAGAAGAAATACTATCTTCGGAAGAGGAGTGCCAAAAAGATGTCAAAGAAACGATATGTTCAAATCGTGCCTCTCCCGAAAGTAATGTAAGGAAATCAAATTCCATTTTTTGTACTTCTATCTCTACATTACAATTGCTTCAAATTACAAAGCGCAAAATTAAGAAATTAAAAAATGCTAATAAACATTTGCGCTTAGAAAATAAAAAATTAAAGGCAAAAATTAATGAAGAATCAAATTCTAATTTATCTAGTTCTACCCATGGCTCCTTAGTTGAAAACATTACACCTTGTATGGAATTTAATGATTTAAAAAAAATTGCAAGGAACTTCTTTTTATAAAAGAACAAAATGAAAGATTATGTTTAGAAAATTCTTCCTTGAAAAATGATTGTGCTAAGTGTAAAGACTATAAAATTGAAATTAAAGAGATGGATGAAACATTTGATGAATATAGAAATAACTATCAAAATCATATTGATTCAATTATTTCCATTCTTAAAAATAGCACAATCGCTTATAATAAAGCTAGACATAATCTTAAAGTTAAGAATGATGAATTAAAATCAAAAATCAACTTGCTTATGAAAATGGCAAATACAAATTCACAATATCAAACTATATCTAAAAACAAGTTGAATATGAATATGAACATCTTAACTAAGTTTAATAATGGGAGTAAGAAACATAAAGGATTTGTAAATCAAAATCACCATTATTTACAAAATCATGTTTCTCCCAACCTAAAATTAAATGCAAACAAATTTTCTCCAAATTATAAATTCAAAAATCATTTTGATCCAAATATTCAAGTAAATGATTATGGAAATTTGAAAACTAAAAATAATGTTTGTCCAAGGTTTGAATGGAGGCTCAAAGTTAAAGATGAAACACTAACTCCACTCAAAAGGGCCCATTCATCACAATCTCCTCAAAAACAAACATGATGTATTTGGGTACCCAAAGGAACTGTCACACCCGGTCCTCTTTGGATACCTAAATCTCTCATTCATTAGTATACAATCATTTGCATGAAGTAGAAATCAACTCAAAATGAAATATCATTATTCTACTTCATGATATGCCTAACCTTTTTCTCTTTTTGTTTGTTTATTTTCCTTTTTGTTGAACCATCATGATATGATCACTTTATATAACTTGTGATATGACTTCCACATATTAAACCAAAATTCATAAATAAATCAAAATGAATAAAGTTGAATAAAAAGTCATATCATTTTTCAAGTGATCTACTTATCATTTTATGTTTATTCTTCTAGATCCATTTCCTATGAAAAGTCATATATAAATTAAATCCTAAATTTGTTATGTATTATTAAGACTAATGAAATAATTGTCTAAATGGATTTAAAAGTTATTTTAGGGGTATTATGCTAAATTTATAAAATGCGCAAGTTTTGCTTAGGTATTTAATATATTTGCGTTATTTTTTATTACCCCTAGTATGTTAAATCATAATCATGCCAAACCAGAATTGAAAAATTGCATGAATATTATTTCACTTATTTATGATCATTTCACTCATGTATATGTTGTGCAAAACTCAAGAATTAAGCTTTAATGAATGTGAAACCCATATACTAAAATTTTAACTTCCGCAACTTTTTGCGATTTCTTCTTGTCTCTTCACTTCATTAGACAGACCTTACATTGCACAAACATAATTAAGAAAAATCGGAAGCAAAATCGAAGAAAATCTAGGCTATATGATTAAAATAAGCACTCCCTGTGAGCTAACGCAGGCGCTAGTACCTAACGCCGGCGCTAGTTCAAGTATCCAATTTTCTGTAATTTTAAAATTCTGAAAAATTACTAAAAATATATTATTTTATATGTACTACACATTTTTGCAATTCTGCCTGCAATTGTTTTTTGAAAAACTAAAATACAAAATTACAAAAGCCAAATTAGAAAAAAAAATTTTCTTTGGTTATTTGTTTGAATTCTACTCCTATATGCAAAAAACAAATACAAAAATATAAAACAAAAACAAGTATAAAAAAATTATTATTTTTGAACTTAACTTTTCTATTTACATGTATCTTGCGAAAGGGTGATTTGGGCTATCATCACTTCACATCACCTAGTACCGGGCGAACCCCTCACAGGGTAGACCTCGGGAAGTCCAAGATCAAATTATAAGAGTTCAAACTTTAAATTAAAATTATTTTTTCAAAAATATCAAAAATACTGTATGGACTTCATTGAAAATCACGCATGATTTAACCCATCTTTTAAACCTTCTACAATGTTACAATTCATTCCTTCAAACTATATTGAACATTGTTTTTATCATGCTTTGATATATCTACTCATTTGTGCATAAAATTGTATTGTAAAAGTTGTGTAGAACTAAGCTTAGCATGCCTCTAAGTATGAGTAAATGTTTTATGTTTGATAATGATATTTATTCACTCACTTATTTTGGCATTGTCTACATATGTTTCTTAATCTAAGAATGCTTGTGTATGTTTTGTAATAGTACAATGAATTAAAATTGCACAAGTATCTTACCTACACTACCTTTATTTGCACTTTTAAAAGTTAAGAAAAGTGGTTATGTTTTCATAAATTATATTGGTTTGCAAAACAAGTGTATTCGGAGAACTTTGTACAAAACAAAAATCATAAAATAAAGTGACAAAGATAACTCCACTAAGCACTACTTGAACCTCCTGATAAGTCTTAATAAGCGTTGTGAGGTTGAGCACCTTGTAAAGAATAGTAAAGCGTCTTGTGCAAACCTTATCTTTCTTCCAAAATAAAAACCACTTACTCTTAAGTACACGGGATCACTAGTTTCAATATTAAAATAAAATAAAATATGTGATCCCCCAAGCACTACTTTGCACCCTGATAAGACTTAATGAGCATTGTGTGTGCAAAGCACCTTGGTAGTTGTACATTTTTTTGTGCATTGAAGTGTGTGGAAGTAAAACTATTTGTGTTTTATTGTGCTCTTTACTTTACATATTTCTTGTATTTTTGATTAAAACATTTGCTTACTCTATTCAAAATACACTTTTGTGCACATCATTATCTTCCATAACACTTCTTCTCATGAGTATTGGATCCTAATGCTAAAATTCTATGCTCTCTTTATTTATATAAATGCACAAGATAACCTAGTATGCTCTCTACAATGTTTTGTATGTTTTTGAATTTGTGAATTAATATAACGTTGTATTAATCTCTTTTTGAAAACATTGTTTCATGCTTGGTTACTTTATTGTCTAACTTAAAGATTTTAAATGCAAATTGATTTACAAAAATATCTTCATTTTTGGAATTTAACTCATATATCTTCTTATGAATCGTCATGTTTATAAAAAGATGTTTACTTGTATTTCTATAAGTCTTCTGCATCATCATCATCATATATTTTTACCTTGCGCTTTCATGTTTATATCAAAGTCTTAAATATCAAAATTCCTTTTTTTAACAAATGGTAGACTTGCTTGGTAAAATTTATATTAGTTGCTCTCAACATGAAAATATTGTAATGCTAAAACTCTGATTCATTAATGGATTCCAAAATAGCTATGTGAGTTGTTTGTTTTCAAAAATTCAAATAAAAATATAAATCCATAGGCTATATACTCATCATTAGATTTAAAACGCTTAAATGTTTCCAATAATTATTATCCATGACTTCATATCTCACCATAGCGGGGGCATAGGGTTGTAGACATTAGATAACCCTATCTCTAGTCATGTCTTGTCCTTAACCGGGGAGGGTTTTAGTGGTGCCTTGCGAGGCACTGAGGGAAAAGAGTGCTAGGTTAAGTTTTTGTCTAGTGTTTGCATATGGGACTAACACCCAAACCTACGGCATGTATGCAGCTCCTCATGCCCATTCGTCACTTAGTACGGGGCTAGGGTGTAGACATATTTTCTGGGTAGATTGGTTACTTTGAAATCATTACTTTTTTAATGCTTAAAACTCTTATAAAGCAAAATACTTTGTGTACTTAAATTGCTACAACATCTATTTTTGTTATATCTAAAACTCTTAATCATCTACTATGCTTCACCATTCTTATATAGATGTTCACCTCAAAAATATATTTCTTCATGCTTTCCACATCTTTACTACTTGTACGCTCGATCATGAATACATTGTCCCAACAAGTGGTTTCTTTATGATAAATTATTCACATTCCTTTCTTTTTTCTCTCTTATCTATTGTATTTTTCCTAAGCGTTTCACTCTTTATCATGATCATTCCCTCTCTACACAGTTATTGCACACTTTTTGTTGGACTACCTCTCCACCCTCTTTTGATAATACTAAAAGGGGGAGAATAAATTTGAAAGAAATTAACATGTTTTGGGGAGTCAAGTTCATAGGAAGTTTTATTGTAGGGGGAGCATTCACTTAGGGGGAGAATTCATTTAGGAGGAGCATTTGAACATGCCTAATTTTCATGCTATCTATGTTAGTTCTTTATTATAAACACAAATTCCTATCAATTGAATTATTTCTTTCTAAGGGGATTTGTTATTATCAAAAGGGGGAGTTTGTTGGAACATGCTTTCCACAGATCTTGGTTTGACAATAACAAATCCTATTGTATTTGATCATACTTGTTTTGTGTTTATCGTATGCAGGATTCAATGCTTTCAAATCTCCATGAAAATATGTTTTGTTGTTACTACCGCGACGCGTTAGAACTACCACTGGCGCTAGTGTTCGTTCGACAAAATTGAAACTGCGTTCGACGAACTGGCGTTCAACGAAATGGCGATCGACGAACTGCATGCTCTACCGCGGCGCTCGACGAAATGCATGCTTTACCGCGGAGCGTTTGCACTACCGCTGGCGCTAGTATTCTTTCGACGAAATGAAAGCTGCGCTCGACGAAATGCTTATCACTGCGTTCGACAAATTTGCGATCGACGAAAGCGGAATCCCATTCGACGAAAATTCGATCGACGAAATATAATCCCAGTTCGACGAAAATGCGCCCGAATAAAAGAGATGTGCTCTACCGCGGAGCACTAGCACTAACACTGGCGCTAGCGAAAATGTCGTTCGACGAAATGTGTTCGACGAAGATGGTGTTCGACGAATATGGCGTTCGACAAAATGTGTTCGACGAAGATGGCGTTCGACGAAAGGTGTTCGACCAAAATAAATGTCGGTCGACGAAAATTGATGCCAGGCATTGCTACCGCGGCGCGATAGCACTACCGCTGGCGCTAGCATAAATGGAAACATTTGACGAGAAGGAAACAGTGGAGAAAAAGGATTGTCGACGGGACGCTATTTTGGCAAGTACTATCGCGACACGTTAAGTCTAACGCCCGACGGTAGCTTTTGGAAACTTCCCGTTAGGAGTTGATTGAGGAGCAGATTTGGAAGAAGATTGTGGCTGAAGGAAGGATATCTCGCTATCGCGGGGCGTTAGCATTACCGCGGCGCGCTAGTGTTTGGCGGTCAAATGTTGCCTAAACTACCACGATCCATGTGCTTCATTGCCTAATGTGGATACCGCGGGGCGGTAGTACTACCGCAGGCAGTAGTGGCTAATTCTATAAAAAGACGTGCGCCTCCTCCGTTGTTGCTTGTGTTCTAGAAGGAATTGAAGCCACATATTCAGAGCACTCGTGAGAGCCTTCTCCAAGCAACCCGAAGAACTGCGTCAACGTTCGTGAACGCAAAGAACTTGAAGACCAATATGATCGCATCCACATCGACATCAAGTTCTACTTTTGAGGTAGTTTCTAGTTTGTGTTTTATTTTCTAATTGTAACCTTCGTATCTTTTGTTCGGTATAGGAATTCGCCACATGGCGACTAGGGCCTTGCAGGGACTAGGGGGAATTCGTCACACGGCAACTAGGTCTGGGTAGGACTTAGGGAGTAATTCGACTCGTGTTGGCGACTAGGTCTAGGGAGTAGAACTAGGGGGTGCTCGAAGCCTTTCTGGGGATAGGAAGGCTAGAGTGGCTTGAGGCCGTATCTGGGGAGAGATCGGCTAAAGCCAACCGGTTCGTGGGGATACGAGTCAGTATAGAAAACAAAAAGGGTTTTCATATTATTCGCTTCGATTTCTAGCGTCATTGAAATCAGATTTTGTAATCAATTTTATATATGATAATCATGTCTTTTCTTGTTTAATAAAATTGATTTCATTTCTAATTTCATTATCTCTTTACTTTTGATTTAACTTACTTTGACCAAAATATCAAAAGTTTTCTGTTAAAGTTTAAAGTTTTTAAAACCCTAATTCACCCCCCTCTAAGGGCGCCTACAGATCCAACATTAGTACCTCCTAAATAAAAAAGAGTTGAATATAAAGGAACAAACATTGGTTGAGTTCCTTTGGTACTACACTGTGGAGATTCAGTATAAGCCTAGGATAATTAAGCGCGATCAACAACAACAGGCTCTTGTGATTAAGGCATTGTGTAAGACTCCATCCCGGGAATTAAGCGCGACCAACAACAACACTCAAGCCTTTATCCCACTATATTGGGGTTGGCTATATGGATCCTTTGTCACCATTGTGCCCTATCTTTAGTCATAATCTCACTAAGGCCTAAGTACATCATGTATTTCCTTATAGTCACATTCCACGCCTTTTTTGGTCTACCCCTCCCCCATTTAACATGCATAATGACTAAACTCTCACAACACCTAACAAGTACCTCTAATGGTCTTTTTTGTACGTGTCCAACCATCTTAATCGAGCTTCTCACATCTTCTCTATAATTGGTGTCACTCCTATCTTATCCATGATACATTCATTCCTAAGTTTATTCAGTCTCACGCGTCCACACATCCATCTCTGCATTCTCATCTCAGCAACTCCAATTTCTTGCTCATGTACACAATTCACTGCCCACCACTCAAAACCATAAAGCATTGCTGGTCCAATTGCAGTATGATAAAACTTGCCTTTAATTTTTGATGGTACTTTACTGTCACACCCAGTTTCCTAATGATAAAGAATCAATAGCAAAAAGTGGTAGCAGAACGCTAATGTCGCGCGGTAGGGGTTAGCGTTAGTGGTAGCTCTCTTGCCATGTCGATGAGAAGAGATAGCATGTCGATGAGAAGAGTTAACGCTGCTCAAGTCTACATTGGAAGCAGCGACTGCAGCGGTGGGGCAATATCGCGATGCGATAGCTGACGAACCCAGATTCGTTAATAAGTGATCATGGCCATCAAATCCAGTTGGGCTTTGGATCTAATGGCTGAGACTTGTTCCAGATCCAATTAGGTCGGATGAGGATAGAGTTTATGCTCATTATTATCTTGAGTTTATCTCTCCAAGTGAGAGAAAGGGGAGAGCCATGTAGGGGAAAGAGAAAGGAGCCGAGTTCAGATCTGCAGAGAGGAACCCGCTGCAGTCATTTCCATCCGGCTCAATCTTTGATTCATGGTGCCAAAGAGAGCGTCAAGGGTAATGATCCTCCTCCCTGGTCTTAAGACATTTTTGGTCCTTTCATATTTTGATATGCTTGCATAGGAAGAGTCTCCTCCACTAATTAGTGGAGTCTTGGACCTCCATTGGTTCGTTCGAAACCCGGGTTGATTGTGTCCATCCCCGACATATATTGCATATAGAAATCCGTTAGATGTGGCGATTTAGGCATTATGTGTGAATCCTACCCACAACCGTAGGCCCGAATCAATGATGTTTGATTTGGCATTGCATTAGGTTAAGTCTAGTATGTGTGCCGAAGAACGACTCTATGCAATGCATCATCGTGTTACAGGGCTTGGGATTAAGGGAGCTCTCATCGTACCTAGTGAAAGCCCCATGGTTATGTTGTGGTTTAACACAGAACTTCACCACAAAATCATAATGGAGTCGTCTTGGACCTCCTACATTGGTAGTGCATGTAAAGCCTAGGTCCTTATGAGTGGATTGGGTGCGTTGCATATTAGCTTGTAGTATTATGGTAGATTGAACGCTTGCGGGCCTTGGTTGCCCAACTCTATGTTATGATAATGTTGGCTATCTTGATTGTTCACGGGCCGAGGTGAAGCTGTACCCGCACTGCGATGATAGATTCTGGTGACTTGAGCATGTGCAAAGCTGAACCGAACTCATTCCATGCAGATCTGTGCGAGGTCTTAACCTCGTGTACGTCGTTTGATCATGGTATAGGCCGATGAAGGTATTTTAACATAGACCGGCAATAACTCATTTACTACCTAAGTTTGCATAACTTAGGATGGTGGTGGTACTCATGAGAGAGTACACCGATTGTATGCCTTAAGTGTATGAAGCGTATGGTTGTGAGTACCTGCGTTTGTGATATTGTGGAATGATGTTATGTTAGCCTCATGCGTGGTTGCTTAGGTGAGTGTGGTGAACCTCCGGGTGAACCCAACTGACATCATTTGCATTCCTAGGTTCCCTTTTATTTGATGCTCAACCTAGAAGATTGATTGTGCTTGAAACCTCACCATATGAAGAGTAGTTGCACATTTTTTTATTTTTCTACATTTTGCTTATGAGGCTTGCTTGTAGGTGAGCGGTTCCCCGCCCCGGAGCTGTCTAGGATGGCCGGGGGGATCATTACACGGGTTGTGGTCAACTCATAGCTGACCCTTGTTTGCCTCTTATTTGTGGATGGTGCAGGTGCTGGTGAGCCTAGCAAGAAATAGCGGGCAGAAGCCCAATGCTGAGTTGGCCCTCAAAGGCCAAACTATTTACCACTTTTTCATATATTGACGGCATGCATACCGATATATGTTTAACAAGTATAGAGTTTGATACATTGGATGCATGTAAGGCCTTAAGGCCATAACTCTATTTTGATGACATTCTTGAGTAGGTGGACACTCATGCATTAGTGTTTTAAATCAAGCTTCTGATGTGGTGTCTTTCATTCTGATTAGAGTGTGTTTTCTGTTTAGCACCTTTTAACTCCTAGCTTGTGTGTTCAATATGGCGTTGGGTCCCGGCCGAACCTATTGTTATATTGATTGTACATGCATGGTGTTACATTTATGATCATTTTAGATCCCCGGCGTGCCTCTCCACTTCAACCAACCTTCTTGGATTCTATGTATCTTATCTTTATCAACACCTCCATCTTTTTGAACCATAAATCCAAGATATTTAAAGCACTCACTGTGGGAAATAACTTAATTGTTGAAACCAGGACTTAACTTCTTTGTGGAGCTCGGGCCCTCATTGAAGAGGGGCAGCTAGCACTTACTAATTCTTCGGAAGGAACCGACCGGAGACTCGGAACTAAGGACAGACCCTTGGTCGCAACAAAGAGGTCCCACCACACACCTGGAAGATCTTTGAGCGCTTCCCCTCCCAAGCCAAAGCTGAGACTGGGCACCTTGGAGAGCCCGAGAGCTAAGCCAAGATAACCAAGGGAGAAAGAAGCTCAGAATGCTGAGATCTGAATGCCTCCCAAGCTGCCCTTCAAGGTCTATTTATAGTTTTTTAAGTCTGGTCTGCCAATAGCGGGATTCCACCTTACGCTTTTGCTATATGCAGCCCAAAATGGCATGCCAACAGCCAAACTCCGCTGTTTTGGAGGGGCTAACTGCAGACCACCAGGGGTTTTTAGGTAAAAATGATTCTGAACCCCTCCAGGGCGGGTCACCTACAAGGACCTCTCTCGCGAACCAAGAGTCTCGGCTCGCTCATTGTTTCGTGAGCGACCGATGCGGGCTTGGCTCGCTCGCCCTCCCGCGAGTGGCCAGAGAGAGCTCGGCTCACCCAGCCACCTGGCTCGCTCGCCCTCTTACTCCTTTCTCTTGTTTGTTCTGTTGTCTCTACTTTCCACGTGGAGGACACCGGGGTTGTACACAATACCCGCTCTTCGCGGGGCTATCTTAGGCTCGCGAAGAAATGTCCAACCCCTTGTGTTCGCCAACCCCTTGGTGACGTGGCAAGAATCTTTTGGTGGATAAAAGATTATATAGGTATATGATCTAATTCACCTAGAGGGGGGGGGGGGGGGAGGGTGAATAGGTCTTTTGAGTTCTACTTGTTTGATATAGATATTTAAAATGATTCGAAAAAAAGAAATCAAGCACACCCAGAAAACACACAAGTGTTTATAGTGGTTCCCCAAGACAGTGTGTTTATGGGTAGTCCACTTTCCCACTTCACCCTTCTAACAGTGTGTTAGACAGGGCCAACTCCTTCAAACTCAGCTCCAAGAGCTTACAACACAGATCCCTCAGGATCTCTCAAGTTTTCCCAAACCCTACCTCAAAGGAAACCACCTCCTATAGCTCAGACCACCCCCTAGTCCTACCTCAGATCACACAGATCCAACCTCAGAGGAATTCACCTCCTACAACTCAGACCACCTGCTGGTCCTACAACCTCAGGCCAAATGGTCCTACAAACTCAGAACCCAAAGGCTCCTACAGAAGATATAATGAGGTTTACAGAATGAAAGAAGAAAATATCAAGCCTATTCTTCTTCTTCTTTTCAGCTGTTGTTGCTGACTTGAATCAGGGAGGAGTGGTACAGCTCCAATCTTGATTCTACTTGATCAGCACTTCAGATGAAGGACTGGATCTACTTGCTCTATCTTGAGATGAATCAAGATGAGCTATCTCTTCCTTGCAGCCATGTGTTAGCACAGTTCTTGGTTGCCGATAATGGAACAGTACGCATCCGCTTCTTTGTGTGCTCGAGAGAAAGATTGATTGCATAAGTTCTTTCTCAACCCTAATTTATCCCTTTTAAACATCCCCGTTCTTCAACGGCTCTCAGCCGTCCTTCTGACAGATATGGGAGTGACTGGTGGACCCCACAATGCTTTTCTACAACTTGCGCCAAGGGCAGAACCCGCCATGTCTCATTTGAACTGTCTCAGCAGTTGGGATGAGATGGCTTCCTCTTCTCAACGGATTTCGTCGATCTTCAGAGAAGTTTTTGCGTTCGACGAACAGCATTCTGCGTTTGACGAACTTCATTCTTCGTTCGACGAACACGCCAAGTCTCAGTGCTTGCTTCTGTCCCATCTCTGCGTTCGACGAACTTCATTCTTCGTTCGACGATCATGCCAAATCTCAGCGCTTGCTTCTGTCCCGTCTCTGCGTTCGACGAACTGAGTTCTGCATTCGACGAACTGAGTTCTGCGTTCGACGAACACGACAAGTCTCAGTGTTTGCTTCTGTCTCATCTTAGCGTTCGACGAACTTCATTCTTCGTTCGACGAACACGCCAAGTCTCAGTGTTTGCTTCTGTCTCATCTCAGCGTTCGACGAACTTCATTCTTTGTTCGACGAACTGCATTCTTCGTTCGACGAACGCGCCAAGTCTCAGCGTATTTTTGCTGCTTCTTTCCCGTCTCAGCGGATCCGCTGAGACAGACAGTTGTCTCAGCAATTTCTTCTATTGCAGCTCAGCTTGCCCAGATGCCTTCTCAGCGGCTCCTGGTCTTGTCTCAGCGGTTCAGCTGAGACAGTAAGACTTTCTCAGCTGCACCTGTCCTCGTCTCAGCGGTTCAGCTGAGACAATTCTTCATCTCTTAGGAAATGATTTCTCCTGATCTAAGGGCATGATTGGCCCTTTCTCTTGAGTTACCTGAGCCTGTATATCTTACAAAAATATGGCTTTATTAAATACATCTTGTACTTAGCATTGTGAGTGATGCCTCTTCAAATCAAAGGAATATTGAGGGCAATATTCCCAACAATCTCCCCCTATTTGAAGAAGGCAAAACATTCTCAATGCTAAGGTACATAGCCAAAAAAAACTATCATGAAAATGATCTATATAGCATTCATGATAACATTGCTTCTAGAAGATTAGATTGTTTAAGCATTCTATTAAAACTCATGATTGTTTATATTAAGCTTTGACTAACTCAGAGGACAATCCTTGTACTCAAAGCTAACTCTGAGTTGGTCTTAGCATTGGCCATCTCCCCCTTTCTGATTTCTTCATATATTTTCCCCTCTAGGGATTGGGAGGCAGCAACTACATACCCTGAGAGGGTTTAGAAAGCATTTTCCAAATCCCCATTTAGGTCATCCTTCATCTTCTCTGACTCTCTTATCATTGGCCATCTCCCCCTACCCCTGAGCAGGAACTTGCTCCCCCTCAATGTGAGAACTATTAGCTTTATTATCTGTTCTTGTTCATTTTGAATAACCCTTTCTAGCTCCCCCTCATTTGGAGCATTTCTATTGATCTTATGATTATAATTGTAAATTAAGCTTATGTCATAATTTTGAGTTCGTCGAACTCAAAGTCGACGTTCGTCGAACTCAAAGTCGACGTTCGTCGAACTCAGAAAAGAGTTCGTCGAACTCAGGAAAGAGTTCGTCGAACCCAAATTTTTCCCAACTGAGCCCTTAGTATGCTTTAGTTTGTTTTGGATACTTATCCAATGAGACAGCTTGGCTGTCTCAGCTGATCAGCTGAGATGGGTCTCACCCTGAGTTCAAAGTATTTAACATTTTAGAGAGATTATCTACCCTATCATGTTGACTATGCCTACTGTAAAGTTGATCAATTCAGATTTCAATTTATCATAACAGTACATATTGTGAGAATTGTACAGATGAGAACATAAGCATTTTAACAGTGGGTATAGATTCATAAGTGAACTCATTCTAAATTCAACATTCCTAAGTAAATTTTGAAAGAATTGAACTTGGCCTCATCCAATGGCTTGGTGAAGATATCAGCTACTTGATTGTCTGTGGGGACATATTCAAGTTTGATATCTTCACACTCTACATGCTCTCTAATAAAATGGTACCTAATTTCTATGTGCTTGGTCCTGCTATGGGAAACATGATTTTTGGCAATAGAAATAACACTGGATGAGTCACACAGTAGGGGAGATTGACTAACCTTGATGTTGTAATCCTCCAATTGATGTTGGATCCACAAAAGTTGAGCACAACAGCTGCCTGCAGCAATGTACTCTGACTCAGCTGTGGATATGGCCACGCTGGTTTGCTTTTTGCTTCTCCAAGAGATCAGCCTCCTCCCTAGGAATTGACAAGTGCCACTTGTGCTTTTCCTGTCTTCTTTGCACCCTGCAAAATCTGCATCTGAATAGCCTATCAGTTCAAAGTCATTGTTCCTATGGCACCAACGACCAAGATTTAGGCTGCCCTTGAGGTATCTCAAGATCCTCTTGACAAAGGTGTAATGAGATTCCTTAGGACAAGCCTGATACCTAGCACAAACACATGTAGAATACATAATGTCTGGCCTACTAGCAGTCAAGTACAACAAGGATCCTATGATACACCTGTACATGGATTCATCAAAGGCCTTCCCCTTTTCATCCTTGTCTAGTGAAACATTAGATCCCATGGGTGTTCTCATGGTGGAGGTTGAATCCATCCCAAATTTCTTGATGAGCTTCTTGGTGTACTTAGTCTAGGAAATGAAAATTCCATCATCAGACTGTTTCACTTGGAGCCCAAGGAAATATTTAAGTTCACCCATACTGCTCATCTCAAACTCCCCCTGCATTAGATTGGCAAATATCTTGCAGAGGTTGTCATCAGTAGACCCAAATATTATGCCATCAACATAGATTTGGACTAGGAG
Source organism: Dactylorhiza incarnata (assembly GCA_033032865.1). Taxonomy (NCBI): domain Eukaryota; kingdom Viridiplantae; phylum Streptophyta; class Magnoliopsida; order Asparagales; family Orchidaceae; genus Dactylorhiza; species Dactylorhiza incarnata. Next base: position 743,779 of record JAWHQI010000222.1, read on the forward strand.
ACACTTGCCCCTTGTTTCCCTAAGAATCAATGTGATATCTATCTTTCCCCTCAAGAACTTGTTCTTGATGAGAAAGCTGGACAATGTCTCATACCAAGCCCCGGGGGCTTGATTAAGACCATTTAAAGCTTTTCTAAGTAGATAAATAAGAGATGTAAGAGTAGGATGGACAAAACCTGATGGGTGCTCTACATATACTTCCTCTTTCAGATTTCCATTTAGGAATTCTGATTTGACATCCATCTGGTACACTTTGAAGCCTTTATGGGCTGCATATGCAAGGAATAGCTTTATGGCCTCCAACCTTGCAACTGGGGCAAAGGTTTGGTCAAAGTCTATTCCTTCCTCTTGCCTATACCCTTTTGCAACAAGTCTAGCCTTGTTCTTGATGATTGTCCCATTTTCATCCATCTTATTTCTGAAGATCCATTTGGTGCCAATGATGTTGTGTCCCTGGGGTCTTGGCACCAACTTCCATATTTTGCATCTCTTAAATTGCACAAGTTCTTCCTGCATTGCCTGAATCCAGAATGGATCCAAGTTGGCCTCTTCAAACTTTTCAGGCTCTACCAGTGACAGGAAACTGAGGAACAAGGCCTCATTGTGAGCCCTGCTCCTAGTTGTCACACCTTGTTGAACATTCCCAATAATCTGCTCCAAGGGATGATCCCTTAGATGTCTTGTAGCTGCAGGGAGTCTGTCCTCTACATGCTGAATTTCTTCCACTGGGTTAGCATCCTGCTCCTCTACTTCTTCTGGAATTGCTGCATCAGTATGTGCTTTACTGCTGCTGGATGGTTCTTGTATAGATAGTTCTTCCATGGCCCTTTCACTTCCTATCAAAACAGAAGAACTGGACCAACCCTTATAATTAGGCTAGTCTCATTAAACACCACATGCATGGATTCTTCAACAACATGGGTTTTCTTGTTATATACTCTATAGGCTCTACTACGTGAGCTATAGCCAACAAGAACCCCCAAGTAGCATTTTTCAACAAACTTGGTTAATTGAGATTTTCCATTGTTTAAAATGTAGCAATTAGATCCAAAGATCCTAAAGTATGAAATTGTTGGTTGTTTGCCTTTCAGAATCTCATAGGGGGTAATTCCATGAACTTTATTGATGGAAGCTCTATTGAGAACATAATAGGCAGTATTGACTGCTTCAGCCCAGAAATATTCTGGGAGTGAAAAGTCACTAAGCAATGTTCTCCCAGCTTCTATCAAGGTTCTATTCCTCCTCTCAGCCACCCCATTTTGTTGTGGGGTCCTTGGGGAGGAAAACTCTTGGATGATACCTAGTTCTTGATAGAACCTTATCATGGCTTCAGATTGAAACTCTGTGCCATGGTCAAACCTAGTTCTGACCACAAAACATTGCAAATCTTTCTGAATGGCCTTGACATGGCTTATAAATACATTTAGAGTATCTGATTTCTTTGTAAGGAAAAATACTCATGTATATCTTGAGTGATCATCAAGAATCACTAAGGTATACAGCTTCCCTCCTAAGCTCTGAATTGGCATAGGATCAAACAAGTCCATGTGCAATAAATAAAGGCATCTCTTAGTGTCTTTGGAGCCAATACTTTTAAAAGTGGCCCTTGTTTGCTTGCTCATTTGGCAAGCATGACATGGGCCATTTTTAACACATTTTAAATTAGGACTATTTCTAACCAAGTTCTTAGAGAATAGTCTACGCATTGCCTTGTAGTTGATGTGGGCAAGTCTCTTGTACCATTGAACACATAGAGACTCACTCTCATTTGCCACAAGACACACAGGAGAGGAAGATGATTTGCAAATAAAATCTAAACAATAAACATTTATACTCCTAGTGCCTAAAAGTATGGTTTCCAAGTCATTAAACTTTTGATTAGGCACTTATCATTATGGAATTAATTGACATAGCCAAGATCACACAATTGGCTTATGCTAACAAGGTTGTGTTGCAACCCTTCAACATAAGCCACTTTAGTGATGGAGACTATGCCATTTGTGATCATACCATAACCTCTGGTGAATCCCTTTTCTGAACCCCCAAAGATGACTTTGGGTCCATTCTTCACTGCTTTGTATTCCTGCAGTAATCCTTTGGTGCCTGTCATATGTCTTGAGCACCCACTGTCCAAATACCAAATCTGCCCAAGGCTGGTATTTGAACTAACCTGCATGATGGAATTTAATTACCCTTAGGAGCCCAAGTGATTTTGGGTCCTAGGTTCTTGTTAGTCTGATAAGATAATCTCACACTAGCTGCACTCTTTGCAGGAAGACTCTTCTTTGCATTTGGTACATTGGGATTGTACCAACAATCTATGGCAAAGTGTCCACTTTATCACAACACCAACATTCATGAATGTTGTATCTCCTCTTCTGAACATTTCCTGAGGAAACAGCATTACTGTGCCTTAGTTCAGGAGGGGAGACAACTGCAATCTTCCTATTTCTCTCAGCAAAGATTTGACTGAATGTTAATCTATGTGTTGTCTTGATGCCCTTTGTTTTGATGACATCAGCTTGCTTTGGCTTGGTAGCCATACAAGATCTGATGGCATCAGACACTGAGTAGCAAGTCTTGTCAATAGATTTGACAGCAGAAATTTTCTTTACTGAAATAAATTTAGAAGAGCTTGCTCCCTGATTCTTGAATGAGGGGGCTGAGGTACCAAATACAAAAGGTCCAGGTTTGGCCATTTGAATTTCCTCATGGGGAGCCTTCATGGCACTCAATCCCATTCCCTTTCTTCCACTATGGGAAGGATTGTTGTACTTCCTATAGTTAATTCCATTCTTCCAGTGATCATACATGCTTTCATGGTCATACCTGTTGGAAGGAAGTAATACCTTTTGAAAGGTGGTTTGAGGCTTAACCTTACCCCTGCTCTTTTCTCCACTCCCTTCTCCTGCTTCCATTTTATTGAATACTAGTCCTCTTCTATTGGATTGAGAAGAGAAGGAGTCAATAATAGGAAGCACAGATTTAGGCTTGGAGAATTGAGCCACTAGGCTTCTTTATTTCACAAGCTTCTCCTCTAGATCCTTGATGATCTTATTCTTTAGAGAAATAGAGCTCAAATGGACAATTGTTATCCCGTTGAGTTTGCTTATTTCTCTACTCATATGAGCCACCAAAGTAGGATACTCAGAACAATTTTGTTCAGCCGTTTTGAGTGAGTTAATCTCTAGGGCTTGGCTTTTAACAAGCTTCTTGCTCTCTTTCAGAGCAATAACTAGAACATCATATTTGTCAATCAATTGATTGAAACCCACTTCAGATTCTGAATCATAATTATCAGTTGATGAGTGTGCATCAGATTCTGTAATTGATTCATACTTAGAGGAAGAGAGAGGAGTAGGTACTTGGTCAGGTGTGTCCTGACAATCTTCATCATCTGAAGTTATGGCCATTAGGCCAACATATTCTTCAACATTTTCATCCACCTCCATATCACTGTCTGAATGTGATAGAGGGGCCCTGATGCCCACCTTTGTTGCAGGAAAGTCCTCATCTTCCTCAACAGCAAACAACCCAATATAAGCCTCTTCTTCATCATCTGAATCTGATGATGATGACCCAGATTCACTCCAGCTTTTGTCCTTCTTGGCTAAGAAGGATTTCTCACTTTTTCTTCCCTTCTTTTGATAAGGCTTCTTATCACCCTTATCCTTTCTTTTGACTGGACAGTCAGCAATGACATGTCCAGTCTTACTGCAGCAATAACAAATCACATTAGTTAAACCATGTTTAACATGTTTAGAGTCATACATGTCCCCTTTGGGGTGCTGCCTGTCTGCCCTGCTTGAATCCTTCCTAGGATGTGAGGAGGAGGAAGACTTATTCTTCCACTGCTTCATTCTCATCATATTTTTGAATTGCCTTGAGAAGGAAGCAAATTCCTCATCAGAAGAGGTGTTTTCAGATGAGCAGTGATCTGAATTGTCCGAGTCAGCAACTCTTCTTGGAGGGGTAGGAATTCTTGTCTTGCTCTTCTTGGACCCTTCAGCCTTGAGGGCCACAGACTTCTCTCTAGCATGAGGCCTGGAGGAGTTGTCCTCTTCCTTTCTAGCAGATAGTTGCATCTCATATGAGAGCAACTTTCCAAACAGAGTATGAGGAGGAGTTTCACTCAGCTTTGCCACTTCCCTGATGGCACAGATTTTGGTATCCCAATCTCTAGTTAGAGATCTAAGGAATTTATCATTTAAATCATAATGAGTGAAGGTCCTTTCATAGTTCCTCAACTCATTTACTATTCTGAAGAATCTTTCATAGCAGTCAGCTATGCATTCCTGGTTTTGTTGGATAAAGGCTTCATACTCCTGATTGAGGGGGGATTTCCTATCATTCCTCACTTCTTCAGTCCCTTCCATGTACACAATCAGTGTATCCCGCATCTCCTTTGCAGTTTCACAGTGCACCAAGTTTTGGAAAGTTGAATCATCAATAGCATTGACAATTATATTTTGAGCTCTTTTATCCATGGTAGTCAATGCTATCTCATCCCTTGTCATTTCAGTGTAAGACTTCCCTACCTGCCTAGTAGGATCAATGGTGGAGGGCTTTGTGATAAGGAAGGGGACCTCCTGAACAGTGATATAGATTTTAGGTTCTGAAGCTTCCATGAACAGCCATACCCTTTGTTTCCAGATGCCAAAGGTTTCCTTTTTGCATATAGGGAGCTTCATTGAACCCATTTCCTTCTGAACTCCACTTGAAGCCATTGGATTCAGATTTAATAATACCTATGTAGGATCTGGTCAGACAGTTAAGCCCTTTATGACCAACCTCCCTCTGATACCACTTGAAAGATTATATAGGTATATGATCTAATTCACCTAGAGGGGGGGGGGGGGGGGTGAATAGGTCTTTTAAGTTCTACTTGTTTGATATAGATATTTAAAATTATTCTAAACAAGAAATCAAGCACACCCAGAAAACACACAAGTGTTTATAGTGGTTCCCCAAGACAGTGTGTCTATGGGTAGTCCACTTTCCCCCTTCACCCTACTAACAGTGTGTTAGACAGGGATAACTCCTCCAAACTCAGCTCCAAGAGCTTACAACACAGATCCCTCAGGATCTCTCAGGTTTTCCCAAACCCTACCTCAAAGGAAACCACCTCCTACAGCTCAGACCACCTCCTGGTCCTACCTCAGATCACACAGATCCTACCTCAGAGGAATCCACCTCCTACAACTCAGACCACCTGCTGGTCCTACAACCTCAGGCCAAATGGCCCTACAAACTCATAACCCAAAGGCTCCTACAGAAGATATAATGAGGTTTACAGAATGAAATAAGAAAAGATCAAGCATGTTCTTCTTCTTGTTTTCAGCTGCTGTTGCAGACTTGAATCAGGGAGGAGTGGTACAGCTCCAATCTTGATTCTACTTGATCACCACTTCAGATGAAGGACTGGATCTACTTTCTCTATCTTGAGATGAATCAAGATGAACTATCTCTTCCTTGCAGTCTTGTGTTAGCACAGTTCTTGGCTGCCGACAATGGAACAGTACGCTTCCGCTTCTTTGTGTGCTCGAGAGAAAGATTGATTGCAGAAGTTCTTTCTCAACCCTAATTTATCCTTTTTATACATCCCCGATCTTCAACGGCTCTCAGCCGTCCTTCTAACAGATATGGGAGTGACTGGTGGACCCCACAATGCTTTTCTACAGCTTGCTCCAAGGGCAGAACCCGCCATGTCTCATTTGAACTATCTCAGCGGTTGGGCTGAGATGGCTTCCTCTTCTCAGCGGATTTCGTTGATCTGCAAAGAAGTTTCTGTGTTCGACAAACAACATTCTGCGTTCGACGAACTTCATTCTTCGTTCGACGAACACGCCAAGTCTCAGTGCTTGCTTTTGTCCCGTCTCTGCGTTCGATGAACTTCATTCTTCGTACGATGATCATGCCAAGTCTCAGCGCTTGCTTCTGTCCCGTCTCTGCATTCGACGAACTGAGTTCTGCGCTCGACGAACTGAGTTCTGCTTTCGACGAACACGCCAAGTCTCAGCGTTTTCTTCTGTCTCGTCTCAGCGTTCGACGAACTTCATTCTTCGTTTGACGAACACGCCAAGTCTCAGCGTTTGCTTCTGTCTCGTCTCAGTGTTCGACGAACTTCATTCTTCGTTCGACGAACTGCATTCTTCATTCGACAAACACGCCAAGTCTCAGTGTATTTTTGCTGCTTCTTTCCCGTCTCAGCGGATCCGCTGAGACAGACAATCGTCTCAGTGGTTTCTTCTATTGCAGCTCAGCTTGCCCAGATGCCTTCTCAGTGGCTCCTGGTCTTGTCTCAGGGGTTCAGCTGAGACAGTAAGACCTTCTCAGCGGCACCTGTCCTCGTCTCAGCGGTTCAGCTGAGACAACTCTTCATCTCTTAGGAAATGATTTCTCATGATCTAAGGGCATGATTGGTCATTTCTCTTGAGTTACATGAGCCTGTATATCTTACAAAAATATGGCTTTATCAAATACATCTTGTACTTAACATTGTGGGTGATGCCTCTTCAAATCAAAGGAATATTAAGGGCAATATTCCCAACAGTGGACCCCATGCCCATAGCTATAAATATCATCCTCCCAGACTGATACATGAGCCTTTTTCTCCTTCTTTCCTGTCTCGTTGCTCTCCACGGTCCCACTCAAGATGTCTAAGAGGGAAGAGATACTGGCTCGCCTTAAAGCCTCGCAGGCGTGCCAAAAGTCCAAAGCTACTGCGCTCGCATCCTGGATCTCTCCGGAACCTACTCCGCCTCCGCCTCCGCCTCAGACCAAGAAGGCGAAGACCATCCGATGGTCGTCGAGAGAGGACGTGTCGTTGCCTTCGCCCTCACCTCCCCGCCATGAGCCCGCCTCACAGGTTCTGCCACAATACTCGACGGTCATTATGGTACTTTTTTAACTTTGCTTTCTCTCTCACAGAACCTTCATGCTGATAAAAACCTTACTAGGCCATCTCCGACGGGGTCTCGCCCCGCATCTTCCGGGGTGGCTGATCCACCACCAGATGTGAGGACAATTGACTTGTGAGCCTCAACCTCGCGCCCCGGTACATTGTTGGACATGCTCTCTATTGCTCTTCTTTGGGACGCTGACTCGCATTACTCCTTTTTGTAGGGTCCCATCCTCGACCCCGGAGAGGCGAGTCCCTACTCCAGTGGGCTCGCCCCGCCCGCCGAAATAGAACATCATCACTCCGGGGTTCGACACCCTGGGCCAACGGAGCCCAGACGGCTCGTTGCTTGCCGAGCCCCAGGTCGCGAACGTGCCAGTACACCCCCGGCTTAGGGAAGTCTCTCACTCCGGCCTTTACTGAAACCTTCCAAGGCCGCCCAGGTTCTTCTCGCGCGCGGCCCGGTACCGTTCTCATCTCGTCGGGCTAGCAATTTACGCTCGCTGCCTCTTATATTGCTTCTTAGGCTAATTCTTCATTCGCAGGTGTTCCTCCAACCCCGCCTACCGAGTTAGAGCACGGGGAGGTGGATATGCCCCCTCCCTCGCCGGATAAGGTCGCGGACTTCTTGGGGGATCCCAGCGACCTGGAGCAGATGAAGAGGTGTGTCACGAAGATATTTCAAAAACACACCTCCATGCTGCGAGAGCTGTATGGTTAGAATCGGATGGACCAGATCGCGTACGAAGAGAGGTTCGCCGCCATGGAGGACGCGAATGCTCGCATCCTCGCCGAGGTGCAGTAGGTCACTCATAACGAGGTCACCTCACCTGGGGTGCACCTCGTGTGATTCAAAGACTACATGCGGCTAATGCAGCACGAGGTCCAGTCGGTCCGCGAGTACCATTATCCAAGATTTCCACCACGCTCCGGTGTGCGAGGGCGAGGCCGCTGGAAATGGCATAATTATTAAACAACTGTACTTTGTTGTTACTTGTCTCTCTCTCGCAACCATTTTCCCCCGCTTAGGGACATTGTAATAAGGATATTCTCTCGCCCGCTCGCGAGCTTTCTTTCTCGCTCCGTATAATTTTTTATCGTTGTGCTAAGAGTGCTCATGTCTTGCTTTCTCATTCTGATATGTCTGGCTCGCGAGATATCGTCTCGCCCTCGCTGTTTCTTGCTTTTTCTTTCTGCAGGTTTGGCTCCCCGGCAGTGAACCAGGGGGCTTGGCCATAAAGCCAACCCACTTGGAGCGTATAAGGCCCCCAAAAGGCCGGAAAATTACCGCGCGATCCCGCTATCCGCACCCCCGACGCTTCAAATTCCCCCGTCTTTCTCATTTCTATAAATAGTTGCCGACTTTTACTTTCTTAACTACCGCATTAACTGCCCTCTAGCTTCTCTTTTCCCTTCCAGGCCCTCTCGCAAGTTTCGGCTCGCGCCAGCTGAGCCAGCTGAAGCCGAACGCGATTGACGTGATGGTCGCGTTCGCCTGCTACCTGCGGGAGGAGAAGATCAAGTTCAGTCTGATCATCTTCCGTAAAGTCTTCTCCTTCCGCGCGTACAAGGATGGGACGATGCACTTTGCGAGCTAGCATGTCACCGTCTGCGAGATGGTGAACAAAGCCCATTACTGGCACCAAAAGTTTGTCCTGGTGAAGGGACCGTTCGGCAACACCCCTTTCTCCTCCCTCCAACGGGATGACGCGACCTACCGCCCCCTTCCTCGCTTGGCGGCGATGATGCGAGGCTCTACCAGTACCTGAATGGCAAAGACTTCGAGGTCGCCCACCTCCGGCAAAGGGTGGACTCGCTGCTGCCTGTCCCGCAAGGGGAAGGTTCGGCTCGCACTCGCAAGCTCCAATATATGTTTCTCGTTTCGTCTGCTAACTCTTTCTTTATGTTCACATGGGAGTGGGATCTTCCCATCCACCCCCCCCCCCCCCCCCCCCCCCCCCCGCATGCGAGGAGCTAGACCCTCTTCTCCAGCTCCCTCACCGTCGCGGCCACCGACGCTTGTCGGGAACCCCCTGGTTTGACTTCGGGCAAGAAGCGACCGTCGTCTGCGAGCTAACAAGCTGCGAAGCCCCCGGTCAAGAAAAGAAAAAAGGATCCTCCTTCCACCACCAGGGGGAAAGAGGTCGTGGACCTCAGCGAGCCCGACGCTCCGCACCCTCCGTCTGTGGGCCAGAAGGCCGCCGAGGGAGGAAGCGAGCCGAGCGGGGTCCCCGGCGGGCCCAACCCCTCCAGCCACAAAAACTTTGGCTTGGTGGCCAAACTCCCAGATGCCCTGGGCGAGCCGGTGCTCGCATGGGATCCTGAACTCAACAGGATCTCTTGCTAGTCACTCCTCCCCTCTTGGGTTGAGAGTGACAAGGTGGGATGCGAGGCGTTCTCCCTCGCCTTTGGGCTATACAGTCGCGAGGATGCCGCAAACTTCAGCGCACTGCAATCTAGGTTGCTGGTTAATGAGGCCATGCGAGCTCATTTCTGTTCCATAGAGCTTAGCCACATGGTGGCCCAGCGGCACCTCACCGCGGATAGGGATGCTAAGGAGCTCCAACGAGAGCTCAAGGAACATTAGGGACCCAACCATACTTCGATAGATTTCTTCATCTGTTTTTCCATCCTCTTCATTGCTGACTAATTTATCTCCAGTCGATGTTGGTGTGTTACAGGGTTTACAATCCTTCATCCCAAACTTATCTAACATCTCAGTGATATATTTATGTTGATGAATGAATATTTTCCCGGGTTCCTGATGTACTTAGAGTCCTAGGAAATATTTCATGATGCCCAAGTCAGTCATTTCAAAGTCATTCTTCATCATTTCTTTGAATTCATATATGAGAGATGTGGATGACCCAGTTACAAGTATATCGTCAACATAAATGCATACTATAAGATAAGCATTATTTTGTTTTTGAATGTATAGGGCTGGATCATTTGGGCTTTTGATAAAATGTTTACTGCACAGGTACTGATTGATCTTTATGTTCCATGCTCGTGGAGCTTGTTTGAGTCCATATAGAGCTTTCTTAAGTTTACATACATTTTCTTCCTCCCCTTTCACTTTATATCCTTCTGGTTGTGACACAAGAATTCCCTCCTGTAAATCTCCATTCAAAAAGGCAGATTTGACATCTAGTTGGTGAATTTGTAGGAGATTTTGTGCAGCAAAAGCAAAGAGGATTCTGATGGTTTCCATCCTCACAACTGGTGAGAAAGTTTCTGTGAAGTCTTTGCCGGGTTTCTGTGAGTACCCCTTAGCTACAAGGCGAGCTTTGTATTTTTGAATATTTCTGTTTTCATCTAACTTTAACTTGTACACCCATTTTAGCCCAATAATCTCCCTGTTTGGGGGTTTTGGAATTAACTCTCAATTGTTATTTTTATGGATCATTTGCATTTCTGTGTCCATAGATGTGATCCATTTGGGCTCTTTTATTGCTTCCTTGTAGCTAACTGGTTCTTTGCATAGGAGTGCAATATTTTGTGAGCTGTAAATATCTGAAATAGATCAAAATTTCTTTGGAGATGATGAGTCAAACCTGAAGTCTGCTGGTTGTGTAGACTCTGATGTTCCTGTTGGGCTGGATGGTGGTGTGAGGGCTTCTTCATCTATTTGCAGTTGACTGGATGATGAAGTTGCCTCAACCTCAACCTCCATGGGATCTGATCGACAAAGACTCTGATCCTTGGGTGTATTCCATCACCAGATGTCGTCTTCATTGAATATGACATCTCTATTTATTATTAATCTTTTTGTTGCTGGATTATACAGTCGGTATCCTTTTGGACTCTTGGTTGTAACCCACCATTATGAGCTTCTCTCCTTTTTGCTCTAGCTTGTCTCTATTTTCTTTAGGTAATAGAGTATATGCTATGAACCAAAAAGTCCTCATATGCTGAACTGATGGTTTCTTGTTGTGCCATGATTCATATGGAATGGAGTTTTGAAGTGTTGTTGTTGGAGACCTGTTTAGTATGTATACTGCTGTGTTTATGGCTTCTCCCTAAAATTCTTTTGGTAATTTCTTATATTGGAGCATGCATCTCTCCATCTCTACTAGTGTTCTATTTTTTCTTTCTACTACACCGTTTTGTTGAGGGTTGTGGGGAGTTGTCAACTGTCTTTTTTTTATCCCATGAGCTTGACAGAATTTTAGAAATTCTGAGCTATTGAACTCTCCCCCTCTATCAGTTCTTAACCCTTTAATCTTGAGGCTCGTTTGTTGTTATATATAGTTTTTAAATTGAACAAAGAAGGAAAAAGCTTCTGATTTCTTATTTAGGAAGTATGTCCAAGACATTCTACTTTTATCATTAATTAATAACAAGTAGAATCTTTTCCCCATCCAGGTTGGAGTGGAGGAAGGTCCCCATAAATCTGCATGTACAAGTTCTAATCTTTCTGATGCTCTCCAATAAGTTTGGTGTGGGAAGGGTTGTTTGTGAATCTTGTTTAGAGCACAAGTTTCACAGACCTCTTTGTTCTCTTGAAGAGAGGGGATTCCTTCAACCAAACTGTTTAGTTTTGAAAGAGTTTTGTAGTTTGTATGTCCATACCTTGCATGTCATAGGGTCGGATCTGCTGAACCTCTTACTGTCTTGGCTTGAGTGTTGCTGTTGTGGTTCATACTTAAGGGAAATATTTTATTTCCAGACATTTTTGCAATTGCTATGACTTGACTGCTTTTCTTATTGAGTATCTGGCATTCTTCTTTATCGAATACTACCTTATATCCCTTGGTTAGCAGCTATCCAATGCTTAGAAGATTCTGAGTTAATTCAGGTACGTACTGGACGTCATGAATGAGCCTTGTTTCCCCATTAAGTTTTATTACTACTGATCCTTTTCCTTCTATTGTTGATGCTTCTCCATTTCCCATGGTGACTATGGATTTCTCCTTCTCACTTATGTTGATGAATGTTGCTTTGTTGTTGGTCATGTGGTTTGAACAACCACTATCCAACAGCCATACTTCACCTTCTATTTGATTTGTATGATTGCTGGAATAGAACAGTGATTCATGATCCTGTTCACTTATGTTGGCTTCTGCTTTGGGTTTTGGATTCTTGAACCAGCAATCCTTTTTAAGATGGTTTTGGATTTTGCAGTTTGTGCATTTTGAATAGCACTCTTTTGTATTATGTGCATTTTGAATAGCACTCTTTTGTATTATGTGCTTCAGCTTCCAGTCTTTTTCCTTCTCAGTGTTGAGATGTATTTACTCTGGAATGCTTGTTCTAGCGGGGGTTCTTTCTTTTTCATTCTCTCTTCATGTCCTTGGAGAGATCCCATTAGATCGTCTACAGATAATTTAGAGATGTCTCGGGCCTCCTAGATTGCAGCAACAACATGTTCAAATCTTGGAGTTAGACTGCTAATTAGCTTGAGGATGATTCTCTTCTCAGGGAGATCTTCTCCATATGTCTTGAGCTGATTTGCTATGGAGGAAACTTTTGAGAGGAAGTTGTGGATTGTTTCACCTTCTCTCATGTTGTTGTTGTCAAATTCCTTCCATAGTACCGTCAGCTTCATGGAGATAACTCTCTCATCTCCTTTGAACTCAATTTTTAAGATTTCCCAAGCTTCTTTGGCAGTTTCGGCATCGATTATCAAAGGGAGTATTGACCTCCCAACGCCTTGCTGGATCGTTAAAATGGCTTTTGCTTCTTCTTTTTATATTTTCTTACAACTCTTTTAGTTGTGCTGCATCCTGTTTTCCAGTTGAAGGTTCTTCAGAGGGCTGTGAGTATCCTTTTTGGACTAATTCCCACAGTCTTTGTGATATGAAGTAAACTTTCATTTGTTGACTCCAGAAATCATATGCTTCACCTTCAAAAATGGGAATATCAGTTTGTGTATACAGGAATGCTTGACTGGAAGATGGAGAACACGCCATATGATGAGATCTTGCTCTATGATTGGATGATTCCAGATGCTACCTGATCTTCTGATGGCAACGAACCTAGCTCTGATACCACAATGTGAAGGATAGAGAACAAAGAAGCAGGAGGAAACGAAAATGTATTTTAGAGAAGGGAAATAGAATGTATTCTTCATTCATAAAGCTCATTTAGTGGAACATTATGTATTTATACAATGTGTTGTAAGAAGAAACACCTAGATTAAATATTAAATAAAGTACTCTATTATTTTATTCTCACAGAGTTAACTCAACCGCCATGTGCTCGCTCTTGGTTAATCTAATCATCACAGTCCTAATCATATTCGCTAGCCTTTAAGCGAGAAATCTTGCATAAACACATTCTTGTTAAACACCTAATTCACTGAATTAATTGAGATGTGATCAAGCACCTAATTTTCACAAAATTTGCACACATATGATTCTAATACTTTTTGGGTTTTAACATTTTTTCATGCTTAAATACTAAATGACTAACATACCCTTCTCTTTAATGGTACCTAAACTGCCCTTCAGCACCTTATATAAACCCAGCCACATCAAATGACAAGCACAACCATCCATTAATTCAACTATGGCTAAAACCAACTCTCAAGCAATGACAGTTGTGCTACTTCTGCTGCTTCTCTCCACTATCGTGTCAAAACAGGTCACTGGCTTAACCTGCCTGGAGATCCTCCCACACATTTTGTGCTGTGTCGGGTTCGCAGGCGGGTTGGGGGTGGATCCGACGCCCAGATGCTGTGCCGGGATAAGCAAATTAAACTCGGGTGTTAGGACGACGCCCGACCGGCAGAAAGCATGCAGCTGTACCCAAACCATCCTGAAGAGTGTTCCGGGTCTTAACATGGACCGGGTCGCTGCATTACCTGATAAGTGTGGGGTTAACACAGGGTACCCTATCAACCTGTCCTTCAATTGCTCCCAGTAAGCAAATTTTTATTTATTTATTTATTTATATAATAATTACAGCTCAGTTCATGCTGAGTGATTGTTTTGATGGATTGTTGGTTAATTTTGGTTGCAGGTTGAAGTGAGATGTATAAACCATTCACACTGTTATTATGTAACAGATGAGTGAAATAATAAGTGGAATTCACGGTAATAATAATATTATTATTATTAATGATTGTAATTATAATTTCGCATGTCGAACGATGAGATTTCGCTTATACTTGTGCGCGCGCACATATGTATTCGGTGCCTAAATTTGCTCCATATCTTGGGAATAAGTCATTATTGTTTTATTGCCCTTGTTGAGTTTTTTCCTTTGCATAATTAATTTTGGGAGTTGGTAAATGCACCGCAGTTTTGGCTAGTCGCACGCAATTTTCTTAATTTAATCTTAAAATTACTCCCCCCATCAAAACACTATGGCACCGCACTAGCTTGAAAACTGAGTTTATTGCGAAGACTTCCAGCTGGTCGGATTGTTATGAAATGTGTGGTTGCTGGTGTTTCTAAGTTCAATTTTATTCATTATTTTGTATAATGGTGAGCAATCTTACTTTGTGTTATTTTCATTTTCAAAATTACATTTTTACTTTACGTTAATTTTGATTTATTTTTTAATTTTATAGGAATATGGAGACCATGATAATCAAGTAGGACAAAAATAATGATTTTTTTGTTTACAATAATTTGTTTTTTTGCTGAAATTTATGATGTAGTTCTGTGATTTTTCTTTTTTTTATTGAAAGTCAAGTTGGAGGTGCCTTTCAGACTACTGCGGTGCAATTAACAATTTTAGGTATTTTTAACAAAACATGAGAAAATGTTGTGTCTTTCGATGCGACTGGCCAAAAATGTGGTGTCTTTAACAATTGAAAAAAATTTAGGTGAGTATCTCGCACTTAGATCATGGTGAGAGGAGTGCATCTCAGCCATTGATAGCTCTAAATATTGTTGTATTTATGAATAATAAATAATGTCAGTATTTTCTCTACCGTCAGATCTAAGATCATACGGCTGTATTTTCCCCTCGCCTAGAACTAGGTGCGAGATACTCACCTAAATATTTCTCTTAACAATTTCCTTAATTTTTAATATATGAGCTACTTTATAACTTAGGTTATGTTTGGCTCAGCTCTAGGTCTGAGAGAAGCCATAGTGAAAAAATTTGTTGTTTTATTGAGTGGTGTGAAAATTGCCGAAACTACTCAAAGAAATAGTATCAAAAGTAATCATCTTACTCTACGATTTTTCATCTAGCAAACAACAAATAATTATTAAACCGTTAATTTTACTTGAACTTTTGTAAGGATCAAACGCTTTGTTATGGAGTAAAACAGAACCCAATAAATTGGATCCAGAAAGATGAATTAAACAATCATCCACGCTAAGAACCGCAATATTGCTACATAAACAAAAGTAAATGAGTGAGATCTGCTGAAAAATCCATCCAAAAAGACGAATCATCAACATTAACCGATGATTTTTTTCATTTCAATTTTCCCGAGCGAGCAATGCATCGGAAGGTTGGAAGGGGCGAGAGGCGCTAGGGCTTGCTATTTCTGCGATCGTGGAAGAGCTCAACTGCGACTGAGATCATGAAGGAGACGACGCTTTCCAATAGCAGCGGCTTAGGCTAGCCGCAAGAGGAATGGTGTGCAAGCCCTAGTTTGGTGACTCTCGGTCCGACAGAGGAAAGAATAGAGCGATCTCTCTTTATCGTCCCGACACATTTCCGGCTACAATTTGTATCCAAGGTTTCGCACTCTCTCAACCCCTAAATCTCTTGTTGTACGTTCTTTGCATTGTAGGAGAGTTTTGAGGTATTACTCAAGTAGTGGCTAAGCAAAACACGCTAGTCTTTGTGATGAATGTATGTAGCGGTGTTTCCTAGTATTAGACGGTACATGGTCAAGCGGAGCATGTAGTCCTCTCTTTATTATTGCACTGTATTATTATTGTGGTGGATTGTTTTTCTTGGGTTTTATTCCCCATGAGGGTTTCCCAAGCTTGTTAATACGAAAGAAATTGTGAAATTGTGTTTGTCATTGTGCTTGTTATTGCTTAAATTTACCTACGATCCTATCAGAGTGGTATCAGAGCCAGATCAGGATGAGCGATTGATTTATTTGGGTTCATAGACTAGTATGGTATGTGACGACCATTGGTCCGCTCCTTATCCTCTATGGTCACGATCTCTGAAACAATCAGCTTCAAGATCAGTGAGAGGATTCGTGGGTACTCAGTTTGAGTGGGAGCAGACATGGAAGAAGGAATAATGAAAATCGATAAATTTGATAGCAAGAATTTTGGATTCCGAAAAATGCAAATGGAGGACAATTTGTATCAGAGGAATCTTTATTCACCCCTTGGAGGAAAGAAAGAAAATCCTGCAAACATGGACGACAAGTAGTGGGAGGTGTTGGTTTGCAAAGCTCTTGGAGTGATTAGACTCACTTTGTCGTCATCCGTAGCCTTCAACATATCTATGAAGATGACTATTGAAGATGTTCTGGCGGCCCAGATGAGGATGTATGAGAAGCTCTCAGCATCAAACAAAGTGTTCATTATGAGACGTTTGCTAAATATGCATAAGACTGAAGGAAAATCCATAACTGAGCATCTGAATGACTTCAAAGCTTTCACATGCTGGTTAGAATCAGTTGGACTGACATTTGAGAATGAGATGTTAGCATTGTTGATTTTTTCAAGCCTACCTGACAGTTGGGATAATCTTGTCATGACAGTTAGCAACTCATCTGGTTCAATCCCTCTAAAATTTGAGGATGTGGTTGGTGTTCTTTTGAGTGAGGACACAAGGTGAAGGAACAACTCAACTGACAGTAGTTCTGGTGGTGCTTTCAATGTTGGAGAACGTGGGAGGTCTTCAAAAAAAGGTGACACCAAATGGAAGGTGCAATATAAGTC
Source organism: Dactylorhiza incarnata (assembly GCA_033032865.1). Lineage (NCBI taxonomy): Eukaryota > Viridiplantae > Streptophyta > Magnoliopsida > Asparagales > Orchidaceae > Dactylorhiza > Dactylorhiza incarnata. The sequence goes on from JAWHQI010000222.1 coordinate 760,495, forward strand.
CAAGAGAAGTCAACCCAGAGTTGCAGTTGTTGGAACACGCATTTCGTATCTCTTTGTTTGAGAATAACAAATCTCATTATGTATTTGATCATGCTTGTCGTGTGTTTATAGTATGTAGGAACTATAAGTACAATTCCCCTATCAGTGTAATCAGGATATGCATTGCATAACGAAAAACATGCTCTGAATTGAGAGCTACCGCGGGGCGGTAGCACCTACCGCTGGCAGTAGCGTTGAAGACTGAGGGACAGCTGACAAAGTGCATTTGAACGCAAGGATTGGCAGGAGCAAGTCCATCTTCAGCAATTCTTACTGTGGCCCGCTAAAGCTAACACCAGGTGCTAACATATGGAATGCCCCGGAATCAGCAGCTGAATTGAGGAGCCAAATGGAGCAATAAATCAACGGGGCATCGTATATGGAGCTAAGGTTAGTGTAGTATCACTAGCGCGAAGCGGTAGGTGTTGCTCAAAATGTGAATGCCTAAAATGAAGAAAAACACCTACCATGTTTGCCACGATCTGTGTGCCTCATAGTTTCCTTATAGGATACCGTGCGGTGGTAGTACTACCCCCAATGGTAGCTCACAGACTCTATATAAAGGTCGAATCCGCTCATTCCAATCGATCGACAATTGAGAGGAGAATATTGTACCACCACTCCAAAATTCCAGATCCTCGTATCAAATCCACGTAGCAACTCCCTTGGGCTATTTTGAAGATCAAAAGAAGAACGTGAAGGAGAAGCACTACAACGAATATTCTACACGAAGGTCGCACATCAACACGACGATTCCGCTCATGCCTTCGTCTTCACATTCAAAAGTTCTTCATAAGGAGTTCTACATATTTTACATCTCATACATCTTTTATTCTCTTTTTTACTTTTGCGGTTATTTTTGTAACGTTAGTAGAATTCTCCATGTGTGTTGGCGACTAGGTCGTGCACTGCTTTGGGAGGAATTCGCTGCGGGTGTTGGCGACTAGATCTAAGGGCGGCTTGAAGTATATCTGGGAAGAGATATGCTAGGGTCAACTGGTCTTTAGGGAGATAAGTTGGTATAGAAAACTAAAGGATTTTTATATTCACCGCCACGATTTCTAGCGTCATAGAAATCTCAATTTTGTAATCACTTCTAAATTTATATAAATCATGTCTTGGTGTTTTCTCTTTATGAAATGATTTATTTTTGAAATATAAGCTTGCTTTTGTTTTATTAAATTGATTTCAATTTCTATTCGTGAAAATATTTTTAAGTAAAATATTTTTTTTTATCAAAGTTTTCAAAGTAAAATCTCTATTTCTTATAACCCTTATTCACCCCTCCCCCCCCACCCCCCCCCCCCCCCCCCCCTCTAAGGGTGTTAGTAGATCCAACACCAGTGGTATGCTGGAATTTCTAAAAGAAAGCTCATGTCAAGTGCGACTGTAAGACGCCGAAGAAAGAAAAAGTGAAGGGTGATAAGGAGTCAGTGAATCTGACTATGCAAAATGAATCATCCGATGATGCCTTAGGTCTTTCATGTGCTACCATATGTGATTCATGGGTACATGACTCAGGTGCTTTGTTTCATGCCACCTCCAACCGTCAGTTTTTCTTAAGTTATGAGAAAATAAATTTTGGCAAGGTCTATCTGGGTGATGAATAGCCATGTGAGATTGTTGGAAGGGGGAAATGCACAATACGCCTCGTTGATGGGTCTACCTTGAAATTGAAACATGTAAGACATGTTCCCAAGTTGGCTAGTAATCTTGTATTTGTGAGTCAACTTTATGATGAAGGGTGCATCACTATGTTTGGTAGTGATTCACGAAGGATTAGCAAGGGATCCATGGTCATGGCAAAGGGGGAGAGAGAGGGCATTGTCTATTTGATATCTACTGAAGGAAATAGTAGTGTTGCTACACAAAGGCTGATGCTAATATGTGGAACCAACGACTTGGGAATATGAGTGATAAGGGCATGACGGTGATGGTCTCAAAAGGAAAGTTGGACTTCATGATTCTCCAAGCGTGCTGAGTGATCATGAAACTGGTCATTCTGATGAAGAGTTGGAGCATGTAGACACTCATGAAGACATTTATGTGAAGGCCACCACTCCACCCATTGCATCCCAACGTACTATACAGACTATCACTACTCCAGCACGTTACTCTCTATCTCTTTACTATCTTCTGCTAACCGATAGTGGAGAGCCTAGTTGGAGAATGAAAATTAGGGGTTTGAACCTTTGGTTTGTACGGTTTAGTGCAAGTGAGCCCCTGGATGGCATTCTAGGGGGAGTTCATTGGGTGTGGCCCGCCATCGAGGTGTTGGATAGGGTGCCTCCTGGGGGCACCCAGGTTGGTTCCTGGCATGGGTGCAGGGGAACTTCATGGTTGTCACAACCCGCATTTTCTCAATATTTACATAATATCAAAGTAAGAGAAAATACGTGTCGTGATGCCACGTCGTGCAGGGGACAACTGCAGGCGTTCAGGCAGAACCAACCCTCCTCTTATTGATGGCAGAAAAACATATATTTTATGCTTGAAAACTTTATTTAATTTTAGAGCTTAAGAAACTGTGTCTCTCGATTTCAGTGGATCATCTAGTCCACAAGTAAGAATATATATATATATCTGCAACCGGAAAATACTTAAGTTATTTCTTTTCATCCTACATGAGCATGAGGACCCAATAGTGCATGCTAATGATACACGAGTTTCTAAATTTAGTGTAAGTAAAGAAAAGAGTTTTATAAACCTTAAAATAGAATGACACTCAATTGAAAGAGATGATATGAAACTAAACTAGAATGCAACTTTTATATTTAAAATATCTAACATGCATCCTATCATAAAGCATTCCCGGAGAGCAAGCATAATAATGACTAGCAAATATCAGCAGAAAAACCAGCAAGTAGACTAACACAAACTATGGGCGTCAACACACTAACACGAACCCATAGAAATAAAGTACAAGTCTAACCGAGACACCACTGCAGCAACCCCACCTACTGCAACGACCACGGCCTGGAGTCACCAGCCCAAGCTCTCTAACCACTACTGCTCCGAGCCTGAGGCATTCAAAAGAAAAAAACACCTCAGCAAGAGACAACTAAAACAAAAGAAACATATATATAACCTGTATATTTGATCCAGAAAGACAAACAAGAGAAAACGTACGCCGGGGGCGATAAAAATCTATCTCATAGCCATAAATTTGGCAAAGCAAGACAATAGTTAATAATAATATTAATAAATAGATGAGACTGATCAGCTCAAAAAGGTCATCAATAACGTCGGGCAAAAACAAGGTACTGAGGAGGAGGCACATAGTCCAACACAAACCATCAGTCCAAAACACATAGATCCTGGGTGTATGATCCATAAATACAAGGCACTACGATGGTGGTTCATTCCACTAACTCTCACAGCCCCACACATCATAATAATAATTAGCCTTATAGAAGAATAACTAAATAGCCTACTGGCATCATGCCAGACTTGAAATTAGATGAAACACCACAGTCTTAAAAAGGCAGAGAAAACAGGCTACAGGAAGCTAGCGTCGGCGCAAGCGCTAGCGCCGGGCGGTAGCTTTATCAGCTTGAAGGTTATCGTCGGGAAGGGCCATAATGTCGAGACGGAGACAACAATGTCATCGAGACGGAGACAACAATGTCGTCGAGGCAGAGACAATATCGTCGAGACAAAGACAATGATATCAACGTGGCGATACCGTCATGGCGATATCGATGAGACGCTAGCGCCGGCGGTAGCGCTAGCTATAGCTTTATCGACTTGGAGTTAATGTCGTCGAAAAGGAAGACCATATCGTCGAAAGGGAGGACAATATCGTCGGGACGATATAGACAATAAAGACGATATCGACGAGGCGATATAGACAAGACGATATCAAAGGGATGCTAGCGCCGGCGGTAGCGCTAGTGTCGGCGGTAGCGCTAGTGCCTGCGGTAGCGGTAGCGCCGGTGGTAGCTCTAGCGCTGGGCTGTAGCTCAACCAGTACTCCAATCAACACTACCTGAACGAAACTCTTTCAGGACTCAAATTTAAACTCCAGAATAAAGATCTAGACCATTTCAAGAGAAATAAACTTCACACTAAGGTTAGAAATGAGGACACAAGTATAAACCAAGATATTTGATAGAATTTAGACAAGGCTTTTAGCTATAGGACAAAGACATAGGTTTTTGGCTACAGGTCAACAAAAAAAAAGAAATTTAAGAAAGTTACTTCAAACTTAGGATTTTAGGCTCCAAGGTATATATATATAGCTAAATTTAGGGGGGGTTAATTTGCTAACAAAAATGAACAAAACAAAGGGAAACATGATTTTAAGAGGATCAAGAGAGATTAAGGGGGAAACAAACCGCCACTTGCCTTAATTCCTCCTGATTCCAAACGGAGCTGTGGCAAGAAGCACATGAACACGAAGAGCTCGTCGAGAGCTTTTCAAAGCTAAACTCCGATGAAGAAGAAGAGCACCGGGACTCTCGAGATGGCGGCCGGAAGGATCACGGAGAAAAGCTCTCCTCCTCTCTCAACTCTCTGGTTTGGGGATTCTTGGAAGAAGGGATAGCATCTTGGAGAAGTTGAAAGAAAAAGAAAACCATTTAAGTCATAATTTAAGGTAGTGGGTTAGACTACCAAGAAGAGAAATATTATTTTACGGGTTTTTCTTATGGCAATAGGATTAGATATATATATCATAATAATAGCTATTACGAACGGCTAACAACACACCGATTCGAACGAAAAAACGTGCCAAAGGCGAAAATCGGCGCTACGAACTCCACGGCGAGGCCAAAACCAAAATCCGACTAGCCGTTCTCGAGCTAAAATTTTCCAAGGCTTACGACGAATAATAAATCCACAGATCTTCGAAAAAAATGCCGAGACTCAAATATTGCTCGGATAACAACGAAATTTGATTGACACGTCTAAAATTAATTAATTAAATTTCCTAATGCGAGATTTTCCAATTTCGACAAGAATTTCGGAACTTGGCCGACTTGACCAAACAGGCGTGAAAACGCACTAACGGCGATGCGCCGCCAACTCCGCGCTAACGAACGCCCTTACGTCAAAATGACGTCACCAAGAGGATCAAATAAATTTCGAAAAAAACAGGGGCGTTACAATGGTACGGTTTAGTGCAAGTGAGTCGGGTTGGCTCCGGGCATAAGTACAGGGGAGTTTCGGGCACGGTTTAGTGCGAGGGAATCGTGGGAACAATTTGATCGGTCCTGCTTGATAATAATAAAGGAGTTGGTAGCGTCTTTCCCAACACTCCGGCGTTTTGGGTCCAGCCCCTAATTAAGAGTGGAAATATTGATCATGGATATAGCTGTGTTGGTGCAGGAGATGAAGACTGCTGGGAGAAGCAGGAATTTCATGGCATGTTGCTAACCCGGGGCGGTAATACTACCGCTCGGCGTTAGCATATCGACGCATCGTCGAGAAGTCTATCGACGTATCGTCGAGAAGGAGAGTTGTGTCATCGAGACGACTGGGAGCTGAGGGCTAACGCCCGACGGTAGAGATACCGTGGGCGATAGCGTTGTCAACCGGATGTACCGTCGAATCGACGGGATGTGTCTACGAATCATCGAGACGATGTCATCCTGATAGCTATCACGACACGCCAGTGGTTAATGTCAGGCAGTAGCTGGCGGGATCTGTTTCGTTAAACAACGACCGAGAGCCGTCGGATTGCTTTGGAAGTGTCTTGGATGGCCAAGATTACTTCGCCTATTTATCCTAAATAGGCAGAACCTGTTTGGCAGAAGTTATTGATCCAGTTAGCCGTCAAAAAGAAAAAAAAAGACGTGGGAGAGAAACGTGTTTGCTGTCATTGTTGTCGGAGGAGTTCTTTAGGAGGAAGAACATATTTCTCATCATTGGTATTCTTAATCTTTGCTGTAAGGATTTTTGTTCAATCTTGTCTTCGTTTGCTTTTGTGCTTGGGGAGAGATTTGGGTTTCCTTGTTTCCTTTTCTTGAAGAGAAGTTTCCTACCATGGTTTTAGAGGGGATTCAACTTGTGAATCCAAAGGGGATCTAAGTTGGGCAAACCTAGATTGTTTTGTTGTAATCTGTATAATTTTATAGTGCATTTCCTGTGTGCCCCGCCCCGTGGGTTTTCCCTCATTGTTTAGAGAGGATTTTCACGTAAAATTTGTTGTCCTCTAGTTGATATATTTTATGTGTTTTGTTGTGTGTGTTTAATTTTTCTTCTAGTGTGCCCAGATTGTGCAAATGAGTTATATCCCAACAAGTAGTATCAGAGGAAGGTTCATCCTAAATGTCTGACTGGACATTCTGATTTAGATTTGGGTCAATGGTAGTGACGACATTTGTATGATCCCTATCTTCCTAAATCTGATCAAGGTTTGTCTCAGACTTTCGGGTTATTGTAGAAGAAGGAGCAGAACACCAGAATGGTAAGCATGAACGACAAGAAATGGAATATATGGAAGCCTCAGATGGAGGATCTCATGTATTGCAAGGATCTCCATACTTCGTTGTCAGGGAGACCGGCTACCATGTTAGATGATGTAGAGTGGAAGAAGACGGACCGGAAGGCAATGAGATTCATTCGGCAATGGCTAGATGATTCTGTCTCCCACCATGTATCCACTGAGTCATTGGATCGGGGTTTGTGGAGAAAGCTTAAAGTGTTGTACGAGAGGAAGACAACATGCAACAAGGCTTTCCTGATCAGAAAGCTTGTGAACTTGAAGTATAAGGAAAGTTTTTAGATGACAGAGCATCTGAACCTTACCCAGAGCATCATCAATCAGTTGGAGAAGATGAAGAACACCTTGGGGGTTGAGCTGCAGTCTTTGATGATCCGTAGTTCTTTACCAGAGAGTTGGGAGACTCTTGTGGTGTCGCTGAGCAATTCAACACCTAATGGCGTCGTGTCAATGGAGATGGTGATGAGTTGTCTATTGAACGAATAGCTGAGAAGGAAGGACTCAGGAACCTCTACATCAGATGCTTTTCTCATGGAGGGAAGGGGTAGGCCGATGAAGAAAGAGGGGAAGCAAAGAGGCAACTCCAGGAGCAAGTCCAGGAGTAAGTCCAAGAAGGAGGTTGAGTGCTTCTACTACAAGAAGAAGGACCATTACAGAAAAGACTGCTTTAAAATACAGAGAGATCAGAAGGGAAAGACGAAGGAGTCAGTAGAATCCAATGATGGTGGTGGTGCGACCTCGATTACTGGAGATGAGTCGATGTGCTTACATTGCAGTGAGCCATCTTGCCAGGAGTGTGTAGACACTTACTGGGTAGTGGATGGTGGAGCATCCTACCACTGCACTCCTCGTAGGGATTTCTTTCACTCGTATGCTGCATGAGATCTTGGCACTATTCGGATGGCGAATGTCGGTGTGTCAAAGATCGTTGGCAGTGGAGACTTCCACTTGGAGACTGATCTTGGGAAGGTTATCCTCAAGGATGTCAGGCATATTCCTGATTTCAGGATGAACCTCATTTATGTTGGAAGGTTAGATGTTGGAGGCTTTACTAGCATTGAAGGCGGCGGTGCCTGGAGGCTGGTGAAGGGCTCTTTGGTGGTGGCCAGGAGCAAGAAATGTTGCGGTTTGTACCGAGCAAAGGCCAAGATCTGCAGTCTGAGTGTGAATGTAGCTGAAGACAATTTTATGGAGTTGTGGCATCGCAGGCTTGGCCATATCAGTGAGAAGAATCTGAAGATCTTGGTGAAAAACAAGGTTCTCCCAAGGCTGTCAGGTGAGCTTCCTGACACTTGTGCTCATTGCTTGGCTGACAAGCAGAGACGAGTATCCTTTGCGCAGGCTGAACCGAAGAGGAAGGCAAAGCTGCTTATCCTAATACATACTGATGTGTGTGGTCTTATAGAGCCCAAGTCAGTGAGCAGAGCAGCTTACTTTGCCACGTTCATAGAAGATCACTCGAGGAATGTATGGACTTATTTCTTGAAGCATACGAGTGGTGTCTTGGCAAAGTTCATGGAGTTTAGGGAAAAGGTAGAAAAGATGGCCGGGAAGCAGATCAAGCGGGTAATATCTGATAATGGGGATGAATACATTGGTGCTTTTGATGCCTACTGCAGGAGCATGACATCGTGCATGAGAAGACAATCCCGAGGACACCGCAACATAATGGGTTGGCAGAGAGGATGCACAGGACAATTGTTGAGAAGATCAGGTGCATGATCTCTCAAGCAGGTATTGGTAAGCAGTTTTGGGCAGACGTCGTACAAACTACAATGCATTTGATCAATATGTCCCCCTCTGCACCTTTAGATGGAGATATCCCAGAGCGTGTTTCGTCCAGGAAGGGGGTGTCATATGGACATGTGCGGGTGTTCGGTTGTAGGGCACATGTTCATGTCTCCAAGGAGGAGAGATCGAAGCTTGATGAGAACTCCCGGGAGTGCATCTTGCTGGGATTCCCAAATAAAAAGTTTGGCTATAGACTCTGGGATCCAGTGAAGAAGAAGATTATCAAAAGCAGAGATGTGGTCTTTATGGAAGAACAGATTGTTGTTGAGCAGAGTGTTGTTGAGCCACAGGATCCACAGGTTGTGGAAAGTTCTGATGTTGATCTTGAGCCATAGAATGTTGGTGCTGATGAAGGGTATGCTGAAGAAGAAGTTGTGTAGATTGTAGATCGGGATGAGATTCTGGATGGAGGGGGAGCGTTGCCTATTGATGTTCCACCAATGGTGGAGGTGCCGCTCAGGAGATCTGACAGAGCACAGAGGCCCAGCACCAGATATCCACCGCAAGATTATATCTTGCTTACTGATGGTGGTGAGCCTGGGTCATTTGAGGAGGATCAGAGTGTTGAAGACAGAGAGTCTTGGGAAGCAGCTATGGAGGAGGAGTTAGACTCACTCTATAATAATGAGACCTGTGATTTGGTCAGACTACCAAAGGAGAGAAAAACCTTGAAGAACAAATGAGTCTTCAAGCTGAAGGCTGATGAAAACCTCTCCCGGCCAAGGTATAAGGCAAGGTTGGTAGTCAAAGGCATGGTGTAGACTTTGATGAGATATTTTCACCAGTGGTAAAAATATCTTCTATCAGACTGGTATTAAGGTTGGCTGCCTCCATGAATCTTGAAGTTGAGCAGATGGATGTCAAGACGACATTTCAGCATGGAGATTTGGAGGATGAGTTATGCATGGAGCAGCCTGAAGGCTTTGAAGCCAAGGGGAAGGAGCTTTAATTTTGGTCTACCGACTCAAGAAGAGTCTGTATGTGTTGAAGCAGGCACCCAGGCAGTGGTATAAGAAGTTTGACTCCTTTATGCTGAAGAGCAAGTTTCAAAGTAGCAGGGTTGACCACTGTGTCTATGTGAAGAGGACTGAGAAGACCCTTACTATTATGTTGTTGTATGTGGATGGCATGTTAATTGTCGGTGACAACAATGCCAACATTATTGAGCTGAAGAAAGAGCTTGGTGAGTGCTTTGAGATGAAGGACTTGGGACCAGCAAAGAAGATCCTAGGGATGAATATCACCAGAGATAGGAGTGTGGGTCTGTTATGGCTATCTCAAGCTGAATATGAGGAGAAGGTGCTGAAGAGGTTCATGATGGAGAAGGCCAAGGTGGTAGCTACTCCGTTGGGTGGACACTTCAAGCTATCTAGCTCTCAGTGTCCTTCATATGCGAAGGAAGTGAAGGAGATGAACCAGATCCCCTATGCATCTGCAGTGGGGAGTTTGATGTATGATATGGTATGTACGAGGCCAGACATAGCTTTCGCAGTGGGGGTAGTGAGCAGATTTCTGGCAAATCCAGGAATGATCCATTGAGATGTTGTGAAGTGGATACTCTGATATCTCAGAGGTACAACAAGCCTATGCTTGCAGTTTGTTGGAGGGTCACCAATGCTGATTGGGTACTCTGACTCAGATATGTCAGGAGATATTGATTCCCGGAGGTCCACATCTGGATATGCCGTTACTTATGCAGGGGGAGCTGTGTCGCGGTAGTCGAGGTTGCAGAAGTGTGTGGCACTGTCGACGATGAAGGCAGAATATATTGCGCTGACGGAAGCGTCAAAGGATATATTGTGGATGAAGAAGTTCATGCTTGAACTTGGCTCCAACAAGAGGTGTTCACTATTTACAATGACAACTAGAGCGCAATTTTTCTGGCCAAGAACCCCGCCTACCACTCCAAGACGAAGCATATTGATGTAAGGTATCATTGGATAAAAGATGTTGTCGAGGAGAAGCTGTTGATGGTGGAGAAAGTCCACACAGATGAAAATCCTTCGGACATGATGACGAATGTCGTGCCTAGGAAGAAGCACGAGTTGTGCCAGTTGCTGATCGGCATGAAGCCTACCTGAAGATGTCAGGTTTGGGGAACTCTTTATGGTCTGGAGGGGGAGTTTGTTGGGGGGCCAGCCCCTAAAGAGTAGAAATACAGATCATGGATGTAGTTGTGGTACTGTAGGAGATGAAGAATGCTGGGAGAAGTAACATTCTTCATCTCCTGCAGCAGTACAGCTACATCCATGATCTGTATTTTCACTCTTTAGAGACTGGACCCCAACCTATCCCCAATCCGCACATCCCGTGAAGAGCCAGATTTTCGCTCAACCACAACCTTCCTCAAATCCCTAACCAGAACCCTAGGTTTTTTGAGCAGTCCTATGGCTCTTCCGAATTTGGTGATACACAGCTCGGTGCCTAGTACCTTATCCGCCTCAAGATATGTCTTCGCGAAAGGTTCCACCATCATTCAAGGGTTCTCAGTGACGATGTATCTCCATCCAAAGGAGCTGAGCACCCTCCACCCCTCTAGATACACATTCTTGGCGTAGAACTTTGGGAGCTCGGAACGGGCCACCGTCTCGATGTCGTGAAGAGATGAAGACGAGAGTGCGTATGGCGAGCGATTCAGAGAAGATGTACGTGATGCAGCGATTCGTATGATGTGCGCTTAAAACTGGAGATTTTTTTATGTGTTAATAGCAATATTTGAGGTGCTTCTAACAATGCTCTATTTTTTATTGGAAAATTGAAAACATTTTGCCGTACTTGTACCTAACTTTGTTGTAACTTTGACCGTGAACCATTATTCTTAGGTCTATAATTAATTAAAACATCACGCAGGGCAAAAATATATATGGTCAAGATAATGAAATGTTACAGCATATATAATAAATAATATTATTAAAATATATAACTGTTATAGTTATCTCTCTCTCTCTCTCTTCAAAAGTGGACTCCACCACGATAAGACAGATAATTGATTGCTACAAAATGAATATTATTATTGTTGCGGGTCGCTCGATGCTTTTGTAGACCGGTCGAATTGAATCGTCTCAGCTCGAGGGTCAAAGTAAAGTGAGACAGCTGTCAAGAAAACTTTTAACGTGGAAAACCCGAAAATTGTGGAAAATCACGGGGTCGGATATGTGCCGACCAAATTCACTATATTTTTAGGTGTTACAAGTTGTAGAACACGAGAGGGTGACAGGTCACTACTCATTGCAAGAGGTGCAGAGAAGAATGAGAAATAGAAAAATCTCTAAAGATGAAAGAGATCTTCAAGGGCTAAAGCGAGATCTTCAAGTCACCTTCGAAGGAGATCTTCGAAGGGGAAGAAGATCTTCAAATGCCGAATGAGATCTTCGAGGGTCAAGTTCTTCGAAGGATCCTTCGAACGCTGAATGAGAACTCTGAAGGATCTTTGAAGAAGTTCTCTCGGGCGCTGAAGGCAATGTGACTTCAAATATGGGCTCTGTGCTCCTTTTATAGCCTTGAAGAAGAGTAGCCTGATATTTTTTCCGCTGTAACCACTGTAACCACCCTGATGGGTGAATCATGTCAGCTTGCCCCCGGTCAGTTTGGGTAGTTCGGGCAACTTTTGTTAGCGGTGATGATATCAACAAATGAAACCTGCAATTTGGGAAGGTAAGAGAGTTAATTGTCGCACGCGTCGCGAACGCGAGGGCGTTCGGCGTGCGACGTGAACACGGAGGCATTCGACGCGTGCCGCGATTCTGAAGGCGTCCAGCGCGTGCCGCGAATGCGAAGATGTTCGTCGTGCGTCGTGAATGCGGATCGCGCCAAAGAGGAGGCATGACCCGTGACCCAGTTGCGCAGTGGTTTTGAGGCGGTGGTTGAGCAGTCATAGTGGATGGTTTCGAGGGGCCCCCACTTCCTCCAATATGGAGTATAAGTGCCTCCTCTACCTCCGCTATGAGCACTCCTCATTGTTGGAGGATTTTTGGTAGGGGCAAACTGTATTCCCTATAAATAAATGTGGTGCGTGTTGCGAATCTGAAGGCCGAGCGGTTGTATGTGGCACGGTCGCGCACGTTGTGGTTGCGGGCCAATTGGTGCGTGTTGCACGGTCGTATGCCACGCGGCTGCTACGCTTTTGTCAATAATATTGTGTAATTTTTATTTTCTAGCTTTTCAGGGATCTAAGCAAAGCGAACAGACGACGAAGAAGCCGAATCTGAACTTGCAGATGGAAATGAAATCATAATCCGTCGGTCTATCCCCAATCCCCACATCCCGTGAAGAGCTAAATTCCCACTCAACCGCAGCCCTTTTCAAATCCCCAACCAGAACGCCTGGTTTTTTGAGCAGTTCTGCGGCTCTTCCCCATTTGGTTATGCGTAGCTCGGTGCCGAGTACCTTATTCGTCCCAAGATATGTCTTCGCAAAAGGTGGGGATGCTAGAGTTTTTATTATTTTTAGAGATTTTTTGATGTGTTAATAGCTATATTTGGGGTGCTTTTAACAATGCTCTATTTTTATTGTAACTTTGACGGTGAACCTTCATTCTTAGATCTATAATTAATTAAATCAAACATCACGCCTATTTGTATCGTACGTGTGGATAACATGACAAAAATTATATGGTCAAGATAATGAAATGTTAGAGCATGAATAATAATAATTGTTGTGGGTCGCTCGATGCTCTGGGGGACCGGTCGAGTTCAACCACCATAGCCCGAGAGCGAGTCGAGCGCGCAAACAGTTAATGAGAAAACTAGTGGACGACACGAATACGTTTTTAACGTGGAAAACCCAGAAAGTGTATAAAATCACGCGGTCGGAGCCGTGCCAGCCGAATTCCACTATATATCGACTTCTTACAAGTAAAACTGAAAAATCGAGGGCGACAGGCCGCCGCTCGTTACAGTAGTAATAAAGAGAATCTCCGAGGGTGACATGTCATCTCTCAAGAAACTAAGTATTTTTTTGTGGGAATGAAAGTGAGATGTCATAATTGCCTTTCGATGCCCAGAGGATCTCCGAGTCACTTAAGAAGAATGTCTTTGAAAGCGAATGAGATCTTCAAAGGCTCGAAGGAGATCTTCGAATGCTTGAAGGAGATCTTTGAGGACTTGAAGGAGATTTTCGAAGACTTGAAGGAGATCTCTGAGGAATCTTCAGCGGAGCTCTCTCGGGCGTAGAAGGCAGTGTGTCTTGAAATGAAGGTTTTGGGCTCCTTTTATAGCCTTGGGCAGGGGTAGCCCAACAATTTTGTCATTGTAACCACCGTAACCACCTGATGGGTGAATCACATTTGCCGAACTACAGCACACTGATTGCCATTTTTGGGTATTCCTGTCTTCTCCCCTGGGCAATTTGGTCAATTTGGGCAGCTTCGCTGATGGCATTGAGTGCAGTGAATAAAACCTGCAATATATGAAATTTAGAATGGTTAACTGTCGCGTGCATCGGGAACGTGAAGGTGTTCTGAGCGTGTGGTGAACGCGAAAGCGTTCTGAGCGCACGATGAACGTGTAAACGCTTGGCTCGAATTGCGGGCGGAAAGTCAAGAAGGCAGGCAAGTGCCGCCGGAGAGGCTTGACTACAAGAGAGAGGGCGCATCCCTCAAAGGTTGGGCTTCCTCCCCTAAAACAAGAAACCTCTCCCCCTAGGAAGGGAGGGGGCTTCGACCGCATTCCCCGATGGGGTGCGGTTTCGGTCGCACCCTCCATGGGGAGTGCGGCCTCGGCCGCACCCCCCATGGGGGTGCGGTTTCAGCCGCACCCTCCATGGGGGATGCAGTTTCGGCAGCACCCCCATGGTGGGGGAGTGCGGGTTGGCCCCACCCTCCATGGGGGTGCGTCTGTGGGCGGGGGGGAGGTGTGGGTTGGTCGCACCCCCTGCTGGGCGGCCTGAAGGCGTAGACCGCCCCTGCTGGGCGGCCTCAAGGCGGAGACCGCCCCTGCTGGGCGGCCTCAAGGCGGAGACCGCCCCTGCTGGGCGGCCTCAAGGCGGAGACCGCCCCTGCTGGGCGGCCTGAAGGCGGAGACCGCCCCTGCTGCGCGGCCTGAAGGCGGAGACTGCCCCTGCTGGGTGGCCTGAAGGCGGAGACCGCCCCTGCTGGGCGGCCTGAAGGCGGAGACCGCCCGTGCTGGGCGGCCTGAAGGCGGAGACCGCCCCTGCTGGGCGGCCTGAAGGCGGAGACCGCCCCTGCTGGGCGACCTGAAGGCGGAGACCTCCCCTGCTGGGCGACATGAAGGCGGAGACCGCCCCTGCTGGGCGGCATGAGGGCGGAGACCGCCCCTGCTGGGGGGCCTGAAGGAGGAAACCGCCCCTGCTGGGCGGCCTGAAGGCGGAGACCGCCCCTGCTGGGCGGCCTGAAGGGGGAGACCGCCCCCGCTGGGCGGCCTGAAGGCGGAGACCGCCCCTGCTGGGCGGCCTAAAGGCAGAGACCGCCCCTGCTGGGAGGCCTCAAGGCGGAGACCGTCCCTGCTGGGCGGCCTGAAGGTGGAGACCATCCCCTGCTGGGCGGCCTGAAGGCGGAGACCGCCCCTGCTGGGCGGCCTGAAGGAGGAGACCGCCCCTGCTGGGCGGCCTGAAGACGGAGACCGCCCCTGCTGGGAGGCCTGAAGGCGGAGACCGCCCCTGCTGGGCGGCCTCATGGCGGAGACTGCCCCTGCTGGGCGGCCTGAAGGCGGAGACCACCCCTGCTGGGCGGCCTCAAGGCGGAGATCGCCCCTGCTGGGCGGCCTGAAGGCGGAGACCGCCCCTGCTGGGCGGCCTCAAGGCGGAGACCTCCCCTGCTGAGTGGCCTGAAGGCGAATATCGCCCCTGCTGGGCGGCCTGAAGGCGGAGACCGCACCTGCTGGGCGACCTGAAGGAGGAGACCGCCCTTGCTGGGAGGATAGGAGGTCGCTCATATGGGTTGATCAGTTAGAAGTTGAAGGCCACAGTTTTGTGGGATCTGAACCTCCTTAGCCGCATGACCTGCAGGAGAAACGTAGCAAAACCTCCTCGGAGAGGATCGCCGATTTCTGGGTAAACAGTTGGTACTTGTGGAGTGGCCATGCGGGTGTCTGTGATGTCCCTGCAGGATTTGAGTTAGAAACTGTCAGGGCAAGGTATACGTAAGAAATGGTGCGCGAGTGCGGGCCCGCAAATTTATAGCGGAGGATGGCATGAGAACTAGCTCGTGACTTTATAGTGGCGGTCTTGCGCCAGCACTAGCTCGCGACTTTAGTGGCAAATGATTTGCGAAAACTATAAAGGATAGAAAGTTTGAGAAAATGATAAAGGATAAATGGTCGTCGTGCGGCGCTCCGGTGATCTCCACTTTATTCTGCACTCTAGATGGTCGTTTCGGCCTGCTCGATTCCCCCTTCCTGTCTACAAGGGTGCTCCTAGCTAGTGGCTGGTTTGCTGCAGGTAGCATGCCCTAGCTACCCCTTGGTTCCCTTTGACAACTCTAACTCCGGTGGGCGTTGCAAACTTCAGGCGAGATGAAGAATTGATGGGATTGCCTCGAATGCGATCTGGAGGGGGCGTCCGAAGATTGTGTTGTATGGTGACTTTGTATCCACTGCCAAAAATTGCACATGGTAGGTGGCCTGTCTCGGGAACATTCCAAGGGTGACTGGGAGTGTGATCTTGCTCTCGACTGCAACTGGCCCTCCGTCGAAGTCATAGATCAGGTCGGCTGCTGGTCGGAGATCCTCCCTCAGAATGCGCATCCCCAGGAGGGCTGGCATGAATAGTACATTTACCGAGCTTCCATTGTCGACCAATATCCGCTTGACGCGGAAGCTGGGATCTCCAATCTCTGCGGTCACTGCCAGTGGATCTTGGTGCGGTAATAACAATCCTTGCAAATCCTCATCCCGGAAATAGATCTTCAGCTTGGTCGGTGCTCCTTGCCCTGATTCACCTAGCGGAATTGAGTTCACAGTGGTGAATGGCGTCCTCGATATGGTTTCGACCGTTCCTACGACTGGCTTCCCTCCTGGTGCTTCGAGAGCCTGGTCCTTCCTGTGCTCGTCTAGGCGGTGCCTCTCCTAGTCCTGCACAAACCTTCCAAGTGATCCCCGGTGGATGAGCCGCTCCATTTCATCCTTCAGCTTTAGGCACTCGTTGGTGGCATGCCCGGTGCCCCTGTGGAATTCACAGTACTTCTTTCTGTCTCCCTTCCCGGTAAGGACTTCCCGGGGTCTTCGCTACTCTGGATCCTCCTAAATGGCATAAAAAACGTTGGTGCGCGAGGTGTTAAGCGGTGAGTACTCGTTATACCGTTGGCGGTGCCAGTCCCTGGGGCGGTCCTCCCGGTGTTCGCTCTCCCTGCACTCTTCTCGGTGCTTGGGTGCCAACTCTTCTCACTTCCTCTTTCCTCCTTCTTCAAGCTGCCTCTTGTGAGCATTGATTGCTTTGACAGCCGCTATCTGTGCCTCCACTCGGTGTACCAGGTCGGGGTAGCTTGGGACCGTTTCCCGCCTCAGAGCTGAGTAGAATCCTCTGGGGCGAAGTCCGCCCAGGAAGACTCCGTGGAGGAGCTCGGATCCACCCCCAGGATCTGTCTGGCTGAAAGTGGGGATAGATCAAGATTACTCTAGAGGGGGGGGGGGGGGTGAATAGAGTATTTTAAAATAATTTCACTTAGCTTAAACAAATCTGTATGGAACAATTTGAGTTATCTAAGTATATGTGTAAGTGAGTGCAGCACAAATATAAACACAAACTAAAACACAGCACACACAACACAGCACAAATAATAAAGGCAAACAAAGAGGACACAAGGATCTATAGTAGTTCCCCAATCAACTTGGGTACATCTACTCTTCTACCACCCTGGTAGGAAATCCACTAAGGCCCTTTTTGATCAGGTGAGCCTTCACCACAGAGCTTTTGATCAGGTGCTCAAAACCACCACAGAGCTTTTGATCAGGTGCTCAAAACCAAAAATCAACTTTTGAAGGGAGTTACAACCCTGTAAACAGTTATAAAATAAAAGTATATAAGGATGATGGTGTATTCTCTTTTCTCTAACAACAGAGAAGACTAGTGGATTGTTGAATGATTGTCAGATCTCCCCCTGTGAATAAGAGTAAGAAAACAGGAGAGAAAATCTGCTCAGGGTGTAGGTCTTCTTGATCTTCAGAGTGTCTCCAGCAAAAGTTCTCTAGAAGGAATTGATGCAGATGATTCCTAGAGATTAAGAGTAGGCGTCTGGAGAAGATGAAGACTTCAGAGAAAATCAGAGAGAATTCTTGAGAGGAATGAAAACTCAGTAGCAAAAGATTATTTATGTATATCTGTGTCTTTCTCTAGAATAAATAGCAAAGATAATCTCTGGACGGGAGAGAGTTGATCCTCTTTCAAATTTCCAACAGGGCTGGAAAGGAATGAGACAAAAAAAAGGAAGGATTTTTCTCTGACAGAAAAGGAATACCAATATATTAAATTCCTTGAAACTTGCAATCTGCCTTATAGAAAAATATGCACGCAGCCCTTAATTAATGCAGCAACGGTCATAAAATCTTTGATAGAAAATACTGCAATAACTGACTGATATTATAATGAGAATAGCTGTCAGCCTTCATAAGAAATCCTGAGGATAACTCCAAAATAATACTCTGAATAGAAGAGGTCACTGAATATAGAAACTCTGAAGAAGTTCGTCGACCTGAGGGAAAGTTCGTCGAACTTAAACTGGGAAGTTCGTCGAACAAGAAGAAACTTTCGTCGAAGCGATCTTTGGAGTTCGTCGAATCAAGTTCGTCGAACGAATTCTGAATTCGTCGAACGTGTTCAAAGTTCGTCGAACACCTTGACTTAGCTGATCTTCAAATCTCTTCTAGACTTAGCCCATGACCCTTATACTATACATGATAGGTCAAAACAAATCCTATACCTAGAAATAGACATCCTAGCTCAAATCAGTAATAGGGTTGAACTATGTTCCAACACTGGCCTCTGAGGTGAAGCATCGGAAGAATTCCTTCAGGGTTTCCCCCTCGCCTTGTCGGATCCCAAAGAGGTGGGAAGGGTCTTTCGCAACACGTCGGTTGGCAATGAACCGATCCAAGAACGTTTAAGTGAGCTGAGGGAAGCTCTGGATGGATCCTTCCCAGAGGGAATGGTACCAGGTTCGTGACTGGCCCTTTAGTGTGGCGGGGAAAACTTGACAGAGCAGCTGGTTGGGGGCGCGGTAAAGATGGAGGATCGTTGCGATGTGATTCACATGTTCTAGTGGGTCCTCTGTACCGTCGTATGTCTCAATGTGCGGGAGCTTGAACCCTGGCTGAACGGGATATGCCAGTGCCTCGTCCGCTAGCGAAAAAGCTCCTCAGTCTGGGCGACGCGTTAGCGCGGCCCGGCGGCTCAGCAGCCCATACTCCTCTACTAGCAGTTCTCTTAGTGCCTCCTTTACTGCCCTCCTGTCTTGGGGTGGTGGTATGACGACCTCGTCTGCCCTAACCGGTCCAGCTGGGTGCTCCGGGCATGCTCATCTCGACGACTCTGACTCTGCTTCTCGCACCCCAGGCCCCTGGTCGCGGTCATCGGGTGGCGGCATGTTCTCCTGCGCGGGGTTTCTGTCGGCAATGTGCTTGAGGAAGGTGAGCATTTCGGCCTGGATGTCTACCCCAGGGGCCCCTCCTCCTGCGAGTGCATCGCTAGGGGTGGGGCATCCTCTCGCTGCTCTGGCGCATTGGATTGTGATGGAAGAACGTCGTTCGGTTCCCTGTGAGCCGATCCTCGGGTCGTTCGAGTGCCTTACTCCGTCATGTTCTGATTGGCTTCTACTTCTTTTGCTGATTACGGGGAACTCCATCCCACAGACGTCGTCAATCTGTTGCGGATCGCTCGGGGCCTCTGGTAGATTGGGCAATTCAACCGCCTTAGCCCTCTAGCGCCCGAATGTGCAAACAGATAAATGGGTCTCCTGAGAAGACCGAGTCCAAGAGTTGATGACATGGCCGGAAAACCCGCAATCGGTCTGAAAAACCATGCGGTCGGAGCTGTGTCGGCCTAACCTTACTATGCTTTGAGTTCTTCTACGGATTTGTTCTTGAGAGAGCGAGGGCGACAAGTCGCGCCTCGTTACAATAATGGAGGTGAGAGAGAGAGTATGTTGCCTTGCTCCATTGTAGGTTTGGCCCCCGGGTCCTAGCTTCGTCTGTACCACTGCGGGCCTTTGGCTCATTGATTGGTCTGCTGATAGCGAGTTTCGAGTCTCCCAACGGTCTGCTGATAGCGAGTTCCGAGTCTCCCAGCGGTCTGCTGATAGCGAGTTCCGAGTCTCCCAGCGGTCTGCTGATAGCGAGTTCCGAGTCTCCCAGCGGTCTGGTGATAGTGAGTTCCGAGTCTCCCAACGGTCTGCTGATAGCGAGTACTCAGCTTCTAAGTGGTCTGCGGATAGCAGGTTCCAAGTCTCCAATCTCTAGAGAGAGAGCTAGGGGGAGAGAGAGTAAGAGAGAGAATTCCTCCTCTCCCAAAAGTGAGGAAATTAGTAAATAAAGGGGTCGATTTATAGGCTTTTGAAGGTGAGGTCCGATAATTGTACCCGCTAATTATTGAACTGGCCAATAGGATCGCTCGGATTCTATCACGCGGATCACCAAGTTCTCGGAAATGACGGTCCTACCCCCAAACCCTAAACGGGCATAGCCAGAAGGAGGAGACGGCGCGCGGCCGTCGGCCAAGACGGCGGTCGGGACGGAGGGCGGTCGGCCCGGCCACGGGCGGCCTTGCCCAAGGCCTGCGAGGCCTTGGGCGGCTGCGCCCTAGGCGGTCGCGGCCTAGAGCAGCCTCGGGCGGCGGCGCCCTAGGCGGTCGCGGCCTAGGGCAGCCTCGGGCGGTGGCGCCCTAGGCGGTCGCGGCCTAGGGCAGCCTCGGGCGGCGGCGCCTAGGACGGCCTCGCCCAAGGCCGACGCAGCCTCGGGCGGTGGCGCCCTAGGCGGACGCGGCGATGAGTGGCGGCGCCCTAGGCGGGTGTAGCCTAGGGCGACCTTGCCTTGGTCGGGGCTGCCGGCCATGGCTGGCGCCGGGCGGCCGGCCCTTGCATGCCGGCCGCGGGCATGCGGCGTCGCGCGGGGATCGCGGCCTGCTTGCGGGATCCGGTGAGCCGATCGCGCGTGTGGCGGAGCTTTCCTTGCGGGGAGGATTCCATGAATATTGTGTTTCCTTGTTTGTTAATCCTTCCATAAGCGAGGAACTCAAATTTAATGGGCTTGGCACTATCAGATCGACTGATATATTTCTTAAAAACTTAAAATGTTATTTTTTAGTCATTTTATTGAACCGACAAAGTGGGACCTGAAGCGTAATAAGTTCTTAGTGGCTCCCACCATCGTGGAGAAATTTTTTGGTGCGTCAGACACATATTTATGTGCGTTCTGCATTCTAAATCGTATTTTTTTAATATCTTAATAAATATTTTTTACAAATAAAATTTACGAAATATTAACGTTCTTATTTTTACCATCATTGTAACTACCATTTTACCTATATTTTGAATATTTCGGAAAAAAATCCGATCGGAAAATCATGCATTACGCTTGGATTTTATAGTAATTAAAATCCGAGCGCAATGCATGCATTAAGATGGTAATGCATGATTTTTCGTTCGAATTTTTTTCCAGAATTATTCAAAATATAAGTAAAACGGTATTTAAAATAATAGTAAAAATACCAATATTAATATTTCTTATTTTTGGGGGGACAAAATCAAGCTTTTATATGCTTAAAATCTAATTTAAAGAACAAAATTATATATTTGCACACCAAAATGCTTCTAGTAAGAAGACAATAATTGGTCAAACTTGCAATTGACTTTGATAACTCAAATGAGCTTGTGCCTCTCTGGCCATTGACTGAGATGCGGCATCAACTGCCACCCACGTATTATATTCTGGGCATATTCTACAAAGACTCTTAATCACCTAGCAATTGACTAAATTGCCCTTACTTATTCAGTTAATTGTCAAGATGGGTTCTTACCATAGAATTGCATTTTGCTAGGTTGGAATTTATTGAGTATTTATTGAATATTGATAAACTTTCAATATTCTATTTTTATCCTTCAATTTTACAAAAAAAAATTTAGAGAAAAATAGAGGAAAGAGAAAGAGAGGGAAGGGAGACATTAAATTAAAAATATAAATAAAAAGTGTAGGGATCCGAATCTATTTAAGATTAAAGAAAAAGAAATATAGAGAGAGATTGTCATGAGTGAAAGTAAGACATAAGAGGGAGAAAGAGAGGGGGGAGAGACATTAAATAAAAATATTAATACAAACAAGACATTAAATATAAATATAAATAGATGCGGGCGCAGCCCTCTCGAGAGTATCGGGCAATAATGTCGTGCCCGGAGTACTGTCGCAGTGGGTGTACTGTCGAGATCGGTGTATTGTCGCGGTTCGTCATAGAGGCAGAGCCCCGTGTCCCTCACTCGTACTATATTAAAAGGGAAAAACATCATTTAGTTAAACATTTACATTCTGATTTTAGCCCTGTTTATTTTAAAACTTTATTTTTTAAAATTTAGGCGTTTTTTTATTTTAAGAAATGTGTTCTCATATATACAAAATTATCTACCACAATAAAAATGTATTCTCCCCGCCGCTCGCAAACTCTCGTGCACACCGAAAAATGAGCGACGAGCGGATTATAACACTAAGGGTTTGAGAGCGGATGGAACTGGGGACAATGTCATGGCCGGAATAATGTCGTGCGGGGCACGGGGGTCTCACGTGCACTACAACAGTTGAGGTACTGTCGTTGTTGGCCGTAGGGGCGGAGCCCCGTGTCTCTCACTCGTATCTTTTAATGGAAAAGCTCAAAACAAAAATGGAGGGAACTTCGTATTTTGTATGGAATCCTTTTCATGAAAAAGGATGAATGATTAGTCCCACCATGCCCTTTAGAAAATTTTAAATTTCATCTATGTACTTGGACTTCCTGTACTTTGACTTCCCATGTTTCGACTTCCTATACTTCGACTTCTTGTACTTCGACTTCATGTACTTCGACTTCCTGTACTTCGACTTCATGTACTTCGACTTCTTGTACTTTGACTTCCATGCGTCGACTTCCTGTGCTTCGACTTCCTATGCGTCGACTTCTCTTCCTGTGCTTCGACTTCCTGTGCTTCGAGTTATCTTCTTGCGTCGACTACTAGTCCACATAAGTCGACTACTAGTCAACATAAGTCGACTTCTATGCTATCCGCAGATCATGCGTGTGAAAATTTTTGTGCGTGTTTTTCTCTACGATGTTGACACGGTTCTGCTAATTAATCTTTATGTTGGAAATCTAAATATTTCTATACATGATAAAATTAACTTCTTATACCCATTGTGAATTTATTACGTGATTACTTTCTTGTCGTTTTACGAGACTCCTATATAGGAGATTTTCTTAGAACGAAAAGTTACATGCTTTCACAATCTCTTTCATTTTCCTACTTCCGAGTTTTTGCGATTTTTTTTTCTTGACGTTTGCTTTATCATCTGGGAGTTCGGGTGCTCTGTACTTCTCTGGTGTCCGTGCACATCAGAGTTTTCGTGATTTGGCCGGATGTTGTACCTTGGATTGACGAATGAGCATCGATAGAAAGCTCTGCAAGAGGGTGGTGCAACTTCTTTAGGACAGGGATCACACGCCTTACTCATGCTCGATTCTAAACTATACATTATTTTATTGTGATTTTCTTTATTTCTTGATATCAAAGTTTTATAAAATTTTATTATAAATTTGTTTTCAAGATATGTAATTATAAGTATTACGGGTCACTCGAGGCGCTCCTGAGCCGATCGAGAATAAGACCGTCTTAGCTTCGGAGCGGTCGAGCGCGCAAACAGTCACAGAAAAAGCTGACGGCTAGCAAGATAGTTTTTATGTAGAAAACCCTCGGAAAGGGGAAAATCACAGGGTCTGATCTGTGCCGGCCAAACTTCCACTATATCTTGGTGCTTTACAAAGTTTTGTAGAGAATTCGAGAGCGACATGCCGCCTCTCATTATAGTTGTAGAGAGAGATAAGGGGAAGAAACTTCGAGGGTGACAGGACACCGCTCGTGAAGCTAAGTATTTTCTAAGTCGTTATAATGAGGAGCAATGCGCTCGTTGCACTTTTGAGTCTTCTACTGACGCTCGGAAGCGGGAGCGGTGCGCTCGGCACGATCTGGAGTCTGCGGCTTTTTCTCTAGTTGCAAGCAAAGGAGTCTAGAGCGATGTGCTCATTGCAATGTGCAGGGTACAATGTGTGTGGCGCAATGTACGAAGAGTGCAATGTGCGCGGGGGACAATGTGCCTATGGAGCAATGTGCCCGGGGTGCAATGTGCGCGGGGTGCAATGTGCGCGGTGAAATCCTCAATGGGTCTTCGAAGGCTTCAGGGAGATATTTAAGAGATCTTTGAAGGTCTTCGAAGATCTTCAAGGATTCCATCGAGCGCACAGGGAGATCTTCGAAGGATTCTTCAGGACCTTTCTCTGGCGTAGAAGACAAGGTGGAATGAAAGGAGGACCTAGGCCCCCTTTTATAGGTTTTGAGGGTGACTTTTTCGTAAATAAGTGGATAGAGTGTTCGGTTATCTGCACACCGTAACCAATTTAAGTACTATGCTCACACCCATTATGTATAGTTTTATGGTTATATTCATACCGTAACTAATTTATGTACTATACGCACACTCATTATGAATATGATTATGCGCATATCATAACCATATTATTTGTTATACGAAGACCGTTATGCACATTTTTGTTATGCACACCCCGATACCTTATATTTTATTACGCGCATAGCAGCATTAATGTAACTGCCTATGCGCACACCCATTATGGGGACTCGGTTATATGCACACCCCAATAATGGATAGTTACATGGAAGTTGTACGACCGACTTAATAATGGTGGACGGGCGACAACCGAGGAGCTGGCCGGTAGAGCCCGACGGTGGGGGTTAGGCGGCTGAGGGGCCGACCGGTGGAGGCCGGTCGGCGGGAGCCGACCGGTGGATGGGTCGTCCGAGTGGTCGTTCGTGCACCCTAAGTGGGTCGGCGGGCTGGCTAGCCAAGGGAGTCGGTCGGGCGTGCGGCTGTGGGGACTGGCAACATGCGGCTATGCGACCACGCGGTGGTGGCCAGTCTAGCGGCCTAGCGATCGCGCACGACCATATAGCCGGGCGACGGTGGCTAGTCGTGCCCGTGCGGCCTGGAGGCCGCGCGCATGGCGCGCACGCGGCGCGCACGCGGCCGTGCGATTGTGCGACCAGGGGGCCGCACAGTCTTGCGGTGGTGATGGCCGGTCGGCCAGCTGCGCGGCCTTGCACGGTGGCAGGCAGTCGGAAGATCGATCGCACAGCGGCGAGCGTCCGCTTGTGTAGTCGTGGGCTGTGGTGCAGCCGCGCGCCGTGGAGTTACGCACGCGACCAGGCTGTTACGGTGTTAGTGGGGTTGACTTTGGTTAACCCCACTTAGCCTTCATTTTCCCCACCAAGTTAGTGGGGAAGATGGGAATTCCGGCTATCCGCAGCCCCGGATTCCTATAAATTATGGAGCCCCCTATCATTTGCCCCTTAAGTTCTCGAAGTTCGCGATCGGAGTGAGAGGAGAGCAGGAACTTTTTCCAATTTGCGTGTGTGGAGGGTCTGTCATGTCTATGTCGGAGGTAAACATGGTTACGATGGCGCGAACGGGTTCGTGGAAGTGCATGGCGGCGCGGTTATGTTGCGCACTTGTGTGCAGGCGCGGGGTTGCCCCCACGCGCTTGTGCGTGCTCCTCGCGCACTTGCGTGTGGGGCATGTTTATCAGATCGTGGTTTGATTCTAAAGCAAATGTTCATACTTCTAGTCTTCTTCTCACTTGTTCATCACCAGATCAACTTATTTTCAGGTTAGACTATACTCTCAGTCTTCTTCTTATTTGTTCAGCGGATTGGCGGCTTGATTCTAGAGCAAATATTCATACTTGATTTGATCGTTCTTTCTTTTCCACCTTGCAGGACATCGGTGGAGGAAGCGTGATCTTAGGAGATGCTTCTTCAACAAAAATAATTGGACGCAGGCGAGTGGATATTAGGTTGACATCCAGGAAGACTCTTGTCTTGTATGATATGTTTTATGTGCCGAGAGTTAGGAAAAATCTAGTTAGTGGATCTTTGCTAATGAAGAAGTGATATAAGATTGTATTTGAATCAAATAAAGTTATAATAACTTGAAATGATATTTTTATTGGAAAAAGATTTGTATCTAATGGCTTATTCAAATTGAAGGTTGTTGATTTATTGGAAGTTAACCAAATTTCTTCAATAGTGATTCCTTGCTCGTCTAATGATTTTTGGCATGCTAGATTAGGACATATATGAATTCTGATTGTATGAAAAAAATGATGTCTTTAAATCTCATTTTGAAAATTAATATATCTTCAAGTTCAAGATGTGGGATTTGTATGCAATCTAAATTTTCTAGAAGACCATTTAAATTAGTTGAAAGACTTCAAAGCCTTTAGTGCTAATTCACTCAGATGTGAGTGACTCGAACCGCCAACCTACTAAAGGTAGAAATAAATATTTTGTAACATTAATAAACGACTTTGACAGGACCCAGCGCCACCAACTCGACCAAAAGCTCAGACTGTTTGGTGAAGGCGCAACTGTTCTTTATATCAACGGATCCTCGGGCGGATCCACGGGGCAGCCAGTTAGGCCCACAGGGATAAAACCTGCTTCGAATAGCGCCGCACGCCGGGAGCAATTCTAGCAGCACCAACAATTCCCCCCCCCCCCCCCCCCCCCCCCCCAGAAACGACCCCGGGGTTTCGAACCCGTGACCCCCTCTGATACCAATTGAGAGGACCCAGCGCCACCAACTCGACCAAAAGCCCGGACTGTTTGGTGAAGGCGCAACTGTTCTTTATATCAACGGATCCTCGGGCGGATCCACGGGGCAGCCAGTTAGGCCCACGGGGATAAAACCTGCTTCGAATAGCGCCGCACGCCGGGGGTAATTCTGGCAGCACCAACAGACTTTACCAAATTTTATTACAAATATTTATTAAAGGCAAAAGACAAAGTATTTTCATAATTTAAGATCTTCAAAGCTGAAGTAGAGAATCAATTAGGTTCATCTATTAAAATCCTTAGATCTGAGCAAGGTGGAAAATATACGTCAAATGATCTAACCCAGTTTTGCCAAGAATAATGGATAATTCATCAAGTAACAGCTCCTTATTAACCACAATCCAATGGTATAGCTGAACGTAAGAATCAGTCATTGTTGAACATTGTCAATGTCAAGTTATCCAAGTCATGTGCCCTAGAAAATCTTTTGGGAGAAGCGTTGCTTATCTCTTCATTCATCCTTAATAGGATGCCTTCAAAACTTAGTGATACAGCCCCATTTGAATTATTCAAGTTAAGGAAGCCTAACCTCCATATTATTTTTGTGTGAGGGTGTTTAACTAAGGTAGAAATTCTTGATCCAAAAGAAAGAAAATAGAACCGAAAACTAAAGACTCCATTTTCATAGGATATGCATCTGATAGTAGTGCTAATACATTTCTCATAACTAACTCTCAAATTAGTGTGATCTCTAATAACACTATTCTAGAAGATAAAGATGTAGTTCATTTTGAAGAAAAATTTCTATATAAAATAAATAACTCATCTCAACTTCTAGTAGCTCTTCCTGTCACGACTCGTCTCGACAAGAGTCAGAGCGCACTTCGGGCGGGCCGTGATGCCACAAGCATGAGCGAACAGGAACCCATGCCTGCTAAGGCGGAAACAAAAATGCTACAAAAGTTTGGATTTATTACTTTTGAAAAGAATTTAGTATATTTTATAAGTATGCGGAAGCCACAATAAAAGATTAAAACTCATGCATTTTCATTTAAAACAAAAGTCACACATTATACTGAAATGATGAACATGCAATGAGTCACAATAGTAAAGTGCTATAAGTAAAATGATCTGATACAAGCAAAAACACCATAAGAGTTGTCCACAATACCAGAGAAAATGGCTGACAATAACTAATACAAGAAAAATAGATCCAACAGTACTGAAACAAAATAAATAGAACCTACTGACACAGTAATCATAATAGAACCTCCAAGCAAAACTGCAGCTGAACGAAGAAAACTCAGGGAGCAGACGGCGCGGCCACGAACCCTAAGGCAAATCCAAACAGAAGGAAAATGCCTCAGAACAAGAAAATAATAGAAAATAAACTGTAATTTTATGTACGTGCAGAAATAATTCTAAAGTACCAATTAACTCTTGAAACAGGCTAGTGAAACAGGCAAGTACAGAAACAAGCAGAAACTATCTAAAAATATTAGCCTACTCCGGTGTATAGCCTAAACATGTATTTGCAATGACAAAAGCTGTAATCTATGAAATGCGTAGGTGTTTATAGTGGGCGCACATGGTTCACACTCAAGTCCGGGTGTAAGGCTTACCAGAATAGGAGCATTCCCTGCTTACCGTGACCATGCAATCAAGACGTTGCACCACCTAAACCCTAGTTTCCACGATTTGTTTATGACACTCAAGACCTAAGTGATTCATGTCTTTTCCGAGGAGATTCCTATCACAACGCGACATGCTCACGAGCGATAATTCTTGTATTATCAGAGACTGGTAATAAATTAGATACATGAAAGAAGAACTTAAATTCTTGTTTGCAAGCGAGAGGGAATTTCTCCACTTGCCTTAAGATGAAGCCGCAACTACCAGCAACTGCTATGCGGCGCAAGCAAGGACAAGGCTCTATTGAACCTGTTCAGGGATAATCGCAGACGATATTTGATATTTGACAAGCAACAAACCACAAGCTAACATAGGCAGTTTAATTCGCGAAAACATAATCAGCAGCGGATTAGCAATTTACCTCCCTCAAGTATGAGGGGAGAGGAGTTACCACGAATAAATCCGAGATTTGGCGGCGCTTAGGCGACGGAGGCCCTAAATCAGAGAGAGTTTTGGAGAGTTTCCGCCACTAGATCCGGCGAGCGGCACCGGAAACACAAACAAAGTCGGGATTAGACGATCATACGACGAACGCAAGGCGGACCGACGAAATTACGTCGATCGGAGAGCGAAAATCACCACTAAAAATTAGGGCAAATCTGAAAACAGAAATTTTGGCGGAGATCCTTACCGAAGGAAACCAGATTTGGGCTCAGGAATGCACGAGGAGGGGTTTCGAGCGAAACCCTAGGAGTCCCCTTGAAAACCGCCGGCCGAAACGGAGAGGGAGAGGGCTGTCGACTTCTTTGGAGGAGGAACCACTGCCGGCCCTCAAGAAGGAGGAGGCACAGCTGGCCGGAGGAAACGAGGAGGAAGGGCTGCAGCCCTTGCCGCTGTCGTCGGCCTGGAGAGGGAAAGAAGGAGCGGCCCTTGCTGCTGCCGTCGGCCAGGAGAAGGGAAGGAGGCGCAGGCGGCGGCGCCGGCGGGAGGAGGCGCAGGCGTTGGCGTCAGCAGGAGGAGGAGGCGTCGGCGCTGGAGCGGCACGGGAGCGGAAGACCTAGCGGGTTTGGAATTTATCGGGAACGGGGGGGGGGGGGTCCGATCGGCTGGGCTTATAAAAGATAAAGGGGGGAATTCTTTTTTTTTATATTATTATTGTTATAACTATTATTATTGTTATTAAGTCCGATTTAAGGGTCGTTACATACTCCCCTACTTAGAAAGTTTCGTCCCGAAACTTCTGAGAATTCTCTTATGTTGAAAAATTAGAATGACATTCATTCCAACAAGGTTTGCAATTCAAGTCAAGAGAACTAACTGAAAAAGGCACTTAAATAGAGAGAGGAACAAGAGCAGAGACATACCGGGATCAAGAGAAAAGATGCAGATACTTGCTACGCATGTCAGCTTCGAGCTCCCAAGTGAACTCCTCAGACTTGCCATGCATCCAAAGTACCTTCACCATAGGAATGGCCCTCTTTCGAAGCTTGCGCCGGCCGAAACGGAGAGGGAGAGGGCTGTCGACTTCTTTGGAGGAGGAGGAGCCACTGCCGGCCCTCAAGAAGGAGGAGGCACAGCTGGCCGGAGGAAACGAGGAGGAAGGGCTGCAACCCTTGCCGCTGTCGTCGGCCTGGAGAGGGAAAGAAGGAGCGGCCCTTGCTGCTGCCGTCGGCCAGGAGAAGGGAAGGAGGCGCAAGCGGGAGGAGGCGCAGGCGGGAGGAGGCGCAGGCGTCGGCGTCAGCAGGAGGAGGAGGCGTCGGCGCTGGAGCGGGAGTGGCACGGGAGCGGAAGACCTAGCGGGTTTGGAATTTATCGGGAACGGGGGGGGGGGGGGGGGGGGTCCGATCGGCTGGGCTTATAAAAGATAAAGGGGGGAATTCTTTTTTTTTTTATATTATTATTGTTATTACTACTATTATTATTATTATTAAGTCCGATTTAAGGGTTGTTACATACTCCCCTACTTAGAAAGTTTCGTCCCGAAACTTCTGAGAATTCTCTTATGGCGAAAAATTAGAATGACATTCATTCCAACAAGGTTTGCAATTCAAGTCAAGAGAACTAACTGAAAAAGGCACTTAAATAGAGAGAGGAACAAGAGCAGAGACATACCAGGATCAAGAGAAAAGATGCGGATACTTGCTACGCATGTCAGCTTCGAGCTCCCAAGTGAACTCCTCAGACTTGCCATGCATCCAAAGTACCTTCACCATAGGAATGGTCCTCTATCGAAGCTTGCGCCGGCCGAAACGGAGAGGGAGAGGGTTGTCGACTTCTTTGGAGGAGGAGGAGCCACTGCCGGCCCTCAAGAAGGAGGAGGCACAGCTGGCCGGAGGGGAAGGGATGCAACCCTTGCCGCTGTCGTCAGCCTGGAGAGGGAAAGAAGGAGCGGCCCTTGCTGCTGCCGTCGGCCAGGAGAAGGGAAGGAGGCGCAGGCGGCGGCGCCGGCGGGAGGAGGCGCAGGCGTCAGCGTCAGCAGGAGGAGGAGGCGTCGGCGCTGGAGCGGGAGCGGCACGGGAGCGGAAGACCTAGCAGGTTTGGAATTTATCGGGAACGGGGGGGGGGGGGGGGGGGGAGGGGGTCCGATCGGCTGGGCTTATAAAAGATAAATGGGGGAATTCTTTTTTTATATATATTATTATTGTTATTACTATTATTATTATTATTATTATTATTATTAAGTCTGATTTAAGGGTTGTTACATACTCCCCTACTTAGAAAGTTTCGTCCCGAAACTTCTGAGAATTCTCTTATGGCGAAAAATTAGAATGACATTCATTCCAACAAGGTTTGCAATTCAAGTCAAGAGAACTAACTGAAAAAGGCACTTAAATAGAGAGAGGAACAAGAGCGGAGACATACCGGGATCAAGAGAAAAGATGCGGATACTTGCTACGCATGTCAGCTTCGAGCTCCCAAGTGAACTCATCAGACTTGCCATGCATCCAAAGTACCTTCACCATAGGAATGGTCCTCTTTCGAAGCTTGCGCTCTTGATATTCCACTATCTTGGCGGGCTCAATCGGATAAGACAGATTAGCTTCAGGAACCACCGGAATTTCCTCAAGAACACGAGTAGGATCATGGATGTATTTTCGGAGCTGACTGACATGGAAAACATCATGAACACCGGACAACGAATCTGGCAACTCCAAACGATAAGCAGATCCTCCAACACGCTCTGAGATGGTGTACGACCCCACAAATCTCGGGCTGAGCTTATGATGGCGACCAAACCGTTTCACCCCAGGAGTAGGAGAAACCTTCAAGAACACCTGATCGCCTACTGCAAACTCCAACGGACGGCGGCGCTGATTAGCATACTTCCTCTGTCTTTCAATGGCACGACTGAGTTGAAGACGAGTCTTCTTGGTGGCTTCTTCCATTTCCTGAAGTAACTCAGGGCCCAACACCACCTTCTCACCAACTTCTGACCAATAGAGAGGAATCCTACAACGACGCCCATACAATGCTTCGAAGGGGGCCATCTTGAGGCTCTCCTGGTAGCAATTGTTGTAGGCGAACTCAACCAACGGTAGGTGCTCATCCCAAGCTCCCTTGAAGTCCAGAATATAACACCGAAGCATGTCTTCAAGAATCTGATTAACCCTTTCGGTCTGCCCATCGGTAGTTGGATGATAAGCGGTGCTCAGGTTGAGCTCGGTACCCAAAGCTTGCTGAAAACCCTTCCAAAAGTGCGAAACGAACCTCGAGTCACGATCAGAGACAATCCTCAGAGGAATCCCATGAAGTCTAACTATCTCATAGACATAGATCCGGGCCATCTTTTCAGTAGAGTGACCTTCCTTGTACGGGATGAAATGAGCCACTTTCGTCATGCGATCCACTATGACCCAAATCGCATCATGCCCTCTCGGTGTACGGGGCAAACCCGTGATGAAGTCCATAGAGAAATCTTCCCACTTCCATTCGGGGATAGGCAGAGGCTGCAAAAGACCACCAGGACGTTGACGCTGAGCTTTCACCTTCTGGCACGTCAGACATCGAGAGATGAAACGAGCTATATAATTCTTCATACCAGGCCACCAAACGATTTGCTTCAAGTCATGATACATTTTATTATTGCCTGGATGACCAGATGTGCGAGACTCGTGAGCTTCCCGGCAAATACTATCGAGCAATTCAGGAACATCAGGAATGCAGAGGCGGCCTCGAAAACGCAGAACATCGTCAGAGATAGAGAAATCCGGAAGAGTCCCAAGTTCAACTTGTCGGCGGATGCGCTGGAGTGCGGGATCAGATGGCTGCAAATCCTTCACCTGCTCTACCCACAACGGAACAGAAACCTCTCCATGACCCTCGGGTGCGATGGATATATTCATCCGATCGAGGTCATCAATCAAGGCTGATAGAATAGCTGACATGGGCGCACAAGCGGCTACGGAGGCATGCCGGCTCAACGCATCTGCAACTGAATTGGCTTTACCAGGAACATACGTGAGCTGCAAGTCATAATCTGCCACGAGCTCGAGCCAACGCCTCTGACGAAGATTGAGGTCCTTCTGAACAAAGATGTACTTTAAACTCTGGTGGTCGGTGAAAAAGTGACACTTCACGCCATAGAGATAATGACGCCAAAGCTTCAGAGCAAACACCACCGCAGCGAACTCCAGATCATGAGTGGGGTAGTTGCGTTCGTGAACCTTCAACTGCCTCAACCCATAAGCAATAACGCGATCATCCTGCATCAGGACACAACCCAACCCAACTCCGGAAGCGTCAGTGTAAACTGAAAAGTCCAACCCTTCTGACGGGAGGGCTAAAACAGGCGCTGAACACAGACGTTGCTTCAACTCAGAAAATGACTGCTCGCACTGATCTGTCCACTCGAATCTAGCATGCTTTTGAGTTAGTCGAGTCATGGGGGCAGCAAGAGAGGAAAAACCCTTGACGAAGCGTCGGTAATAGCCAGCCAAACCAAGGAAACTGCGGATCTCGGTAAGGGTAGAAGGTCGCTTCCAGTCCATAACTGCGGAAATCTTGTCAGGATCAACAGAAAGTCCATCCCCTGAAATGACGTGGCCTAAGAAGGCAACACGATCCAGCCAGAACTCACATTTTGCCAACTTTGCATAAAGCTGATGCTGACGAAGGGTGGAGAGAGTGAGTCTAAGATGCGCTGCATGCTCCTTGCGGGTCTTGGAGTAGGCCAAGATATCATCAATGAAGACGATGATGAACTTGTCCAGGTACTCACGAAAGACACGGTTCATCATGTCCATGAATGCAGAAGGGGCGTTAGTCAACCCGAAAGACATCACCAAAAATTCGAAATACCCATACCGAGTTCGGAAGGCCGTCCTGGGGACGTCGGAGTCTCTGATCTTCAGCTGATGGTAACCTGATCTGAGATCTATCTTTGAAAAGACTGTGCTGCCCTTAAGCTGATCGAATAAATCATCCACACGCGGAAGGGGGTACTTATTCTTGATGGTCACCTTATTAAGATCTCGGTAGTCGATGCACAATCTCATGGATCCATCCTTCTTTTTCACGAAGAGTACAGGGGCTCCCCAAGGTGACGAGCTAGGGCGAATGTACCCACGCTCAAGCAATTCGTCTAACTGCGATCTGAGTTCTTCTAGCTCACGCGGTGCCATACGGTAAGGAGCTTTAGATATGGGGCGCGTCCCAGGCTCTACATCATTACAGAACTCTACATCTCGATCAGGAGGCATCCCAGACAATTCGGCGGGGAACACGTCAGGAAACTCCGAAGCAACAGGAATAGACTCGAGTTGAGGAGAGATAGCATCTGAGTGCGAACAATAAACGAAGCAGACAGAACATCCTTGGCTAAGAAGTCGAGTGGCGCGTACAACAGTAATTACCTTCAGGTGACTGCGGGTCTGAACATGAACGCTGTAGTCCTTGCCATCAATGCTGAGATTGACCCTCTTTGCCACACAGTCCAGCTTTGCTCGATACGTGACCAACCAATTCATGCTCAGGATTACGTCGAACTCTGTCCTATCCAGAACTATGAGGTCAGCGACGACTTGCAATTCTCCAAGCAGGATCGGGCAATTGAGAACGCCTCTGGTTGAGAGATGCAGATGACCGGGTACAGAAATCTCAAAAGGAACCTCAAGTGGCGAAGTATGCCAACTATAAAGGTCCACGATGCGGCGGGCGATAAAAGAGTGCGATGCACCGGAGTCAAATAAGATTTGCATCCACTTATTCTTGACCCTAAAACTTCCTAAAAAGGAAAACATAACGCATAACAAGTTTGTTAGACTAACGCAAGTCAAATTTAAGAATGCAGAAAAATTTAAAATTCTACACAAAACATACCAGAGATGACGTCGGTAGATGCGAGCGCCTCGCCCTGAGTGACAACGTTCAGCACAGCTCTGCCCTGAGCTCCGGGGATAACTTGCAGAGGTTGAGCCGGGATCAGGCTATCCTTTATGGGACAGTCGAGCATGAGGTGCCCAACCTGCCCACATTTGAAACATGCCTTCTGCTTGCGGCGACAGTCCTTTGCCAAGTGGCCCGGCCTTTTGCAGAAAGTACAGACGGAGGCAGCAGAGGCAAGCGTAATCTGAGGTTGCTGCGCAGGAGTAACCATCTTCTATTTCTTCAGGAGGGAGCGGCAGACTTGGGCGACGTGGCCCACCTTGTGGCAGAAGGCACACACCTCTTTGGACCTGGGGCTTTGCTGCTGAGATGGAGCATCCTTGCGCTTGAGGTCAGAAGCGGCGGCATTGCTTGTTCCATGCTGGGCTTTCTTGGCAGAACGATCCAGCTTAATAGCTTCCACCCGCAAGGCGGCTCCCACGGTCTCCGTGTAGGTGGTGGCGCCATGAGCTACCACAAGCTGGCGGAAGTCATGACGGAGTCCCTTCACGAAACGGCTGATCTTTTTCTCTTCATCTGGCACGAACTCCGCAGCAAGGAGAGAAAGGCGGGAGAACTCTCTTGCGTACTCGGTCACTATCCTACCAGTCTGCTGAAGGGACATGAACTTCTCAGCTAACTTGTCCCGTTCCACGGAAGAGAGGAAGTTCTCCATAAGAGCATCCTTGAACTGTCTCCAAGATAAGGTGGCAGAATCGGGGAGGCTGCGGCGCTGGAGCCACCAAGTATAAGCATCCTCAGACAATTGATAGGCCGCAAGGAGGACCTTCTGGGTCTCGGGAACCCCAGCATACTCAAAATGCTTCTCCATCTGGGATATCCATTCAGTGATCACGAAGTAGTCTCGATTGCCATCGAAAGACGGCAGATTCAGCCTCTTGAATGCAAGAGTATCTGCCATTGCTACGGGCAGGGCAGTCAAGCTTGACACGAGCGGGGGCACCAAGGTGACGGCAGGCAAGCCGGTCCCAGAATCAGTTGCAGGAGGGGTGGCTCCAGGAAGGCAGTAGTGTTGGTAACTCCAGCTGTCCCTGCACTGCCGGAACAAAGGGCCGTGTCAGGAGTTTGGCGATCCTCTTCCAGACGGGTGAGACGTTCCAGAATCTGCCTCATCAGCTGGGCAGTGGTATCTCCAGATGTTCCTCCCGCTGAAGAGGTAGCTCGCTTGCGTTGCGATCGCTTCGAAGCCATCTAGAAAGAAACACAAAAGAGTCAAGTAAGAGAAACAGTCAGACTAAGCTTAGAGGATTGAGACTACAGGTTCTAGCATTCTCTGTTGAATACGTAAATCATGTAATAGTTACAGCATTTTCATTGGACAACTCTAGGTGATAGCCATGCAAGTGCAAATGCGACGAAAAGATCGCGTGCGATAGAAAAATGATTTGAAAAATCCATGTGTGTACAATCGTCATCTGTTGCTCTTAGCTTAACACTCGTGCAATGAGTTATGTCATGCATGCAATGTATTTATGTCTACAATGTATCCTTAAGAATGTTCATGAATGGAAACGCATGCCATGTTAAGCGCCCATATCACTTAACATGTCACGCGCATGATGATTCTAATGTCAGCGCACTTGAAAATATTAAACCGCCCATACAATTTAATATTCGTCAGCGGTGTAACCTAGTGGAAATTCATATGCATATAAATGTTAAGTTTGTCCATACTCCCTTAACATTTGTACGCATACTATTCATGCTTATGGGTGAGTGTGTGCGTGTTGCAGCCTCGAACAACAGACAACGACAAAGTGAGTGAGAAGATGATGTATGCACGTAAATTTTTTTCATAATAGATTTCAAAATATGTGAAAATTTTAAAATACTTTATCTTAGATGCTCAACCTCCCTCTGATACCAACTGTCACGACCCGTCTCGACAAGAGTCAGAGCGCACTTCGGGCGGGCCGTGATGCCACAGGCATGAGCGAACAGGAACCCATGTCTGCTAAGGCGGAAACAGAAATGCTACAAAAGTTTTGGATTTATTACTTTTGAAAAGAATTTAGTATATTTTATAAGTATGCGGAAGCCACAATAAAAGATTAAAACTCATGCATTTTCATTTAAAACAAAACTCACACATTATACTGAAATGATGAACATACAATGAGTCACAATAGTAAAATGCTATAAGTAAAATGATCTGATACAAGCAAAAACACCCTAAGAGTTGTCCACAATACCAAAGAAAATGACTGACAATAACTAATACAAGAAAAGTAGATCCAACGGTACTGAAACAAAATACATAGAACCTGCTGACACAGTAATCATAATAGAACCTCCAAGCAAAACTGCAGCTGAACGAAGAAAACTCAGGGAGCAGACGGCGCGGTCACGAACCCCAAGGCAAATCCAAACAGAAGGAAACTGCCTCAGAACAAGAAAATAATAGAAAGCAAGCTGTAATTTTAAGTACGTGCAGAAATAATTCTAAAGTACTAATTAATTCTTGAAACAGGCTAGTGAAACAGGCAAGTACGGAAACAAGCAGAAACTATCTAGAAATATTAGCCTACTCCGGAGTATAGCCTAAACATGTATTTGCAACGACATAAGCTGTAATCTATGAAATGCGTAGGTGTTTATAGTGGGCGCACATGGTTCACACTCAAGTCCGGGTGTAAGGCTTACCAGAATAGGAGTATTCTCTGCTTACCGTGACCATGCAATCAAGACGTTGCACCACCTAAACCCTAGTTTCCACGATTTGCTTATGACACTCAAGACCTAAGTGATTCATGTCTTTTCCTAGGAGATTCCTATCACAACGCGACATGCTCACGAGCGATAATTCTTGTATTATCAGAGACTGGTAATAAATTAGATACATGAAAGAAGAACTTAAATTCTTGTTTGCAAGCGAGAGGGAATTTCTCCACTTGCCTTAAGGTGAAGCCGCAACTACCAGCAACTGTTATGCGGCGCAAGCAAGGACAAGGCTCTATTGAACCTGTTCAGGGATAATCGCAGACGATATTTGATATTTGACAAGCAACAAACCACAAGCTAACACAGGCAGTTTAATTCGCGAAAACATAATCAGCAGTGGATTAGCAATTTACCTCCCTCAAGTATGAGGGGAGAGGAGTTACCACGAACAAATCGGAGATTTGGCGGCGCTTAGGCGAATGAGGCCCTAAATCAGAGAGAGTTTTGGAGAGGTTCCGCCACTAGATCCGGCGAGCGGCACCGGAAACACAAACAAAGTCGGGATTAGACGATCATACGACGAACGCAAGGCGGACCGACGAAATTACGTCGATCGGAGAGCGAAAATCACCACTAAAAATTAGGGCAAATCTGAAAACGAACTTTTGGCGGAGATCCTTACTGAAGGAGACCAGATTTGGGCTCAGGAATGCACGAGGAGGGGTTTCGAGCGAAACCCTGGGAGTCCCCTTGAAAACCGCCGGCCGAAACGGAGAGGGAGAGGGCTGTCGACTTCTTTGGAGGAGGAGGAGCCACTGCCGGCCCTCAAGAAGGAGGAGGCACAGCTGGCCGGAGGAAACGAGGAGGAAGGGCTGCAACCCTTGCCGCTGTCGTCGGCCTAGAGAGGGAAAGAAGGAGCGGCCCTTGCTGCTGCCGTCGGACAGGAGAAGGTAAGGAGGCGCAGGCGGCGACGCCGGCGGGAGGAGGCGCAGGCATCGGCGTCGGCAGGAGGAGGATGCGTCGGCGCTGGAGCGGGAGCGGCACGGGAGCGGAAGACCTAGCGGGTTTGGAATTTATCGGGAACGGGGGGGGGGGGGGGGGGGTCCGATCGGCTGGGCTTATAAAAGATAAAGGGGGGAATTCTTTTTTTTTTTATATATTATTATTGTTGTTGTTACTATTATTATTATTATTAAGTCCGATTTAAGGGTTGTTACACTTCCCAAACTTTTTCTTGTTTAGACCCATTAGAAATTGATAAACCTAGAAAAAGTGAAAATGTTAGAAATGAAAGAACCACTGGAGAGGGCTACTTCACTTATCTAATTGAAGGAGATCCTAACTCAAATGAGGAAGTCATGGTCTCATCTGATTCTCCATTTTGGAAAGAAGCAATAAATCTAGAAATTAATTATATATTAGAAAATAAAACTTGGATTCTAACCGATCTACCTCCCGGTGCCAAAGCCATCAGATGCAGATGGATCTTTAAGAAGAAACTAAAACTGGATGGTTCTATAGAAAAATATAAGACTCGCATTATTACTATGAGGAGTGCTTCTCCTATTGTGCGGGCGGAGATTTCCACCTATACTTTTGAGATTAAGCTGGTTATCATTCAAATGATTTAAAATATTATGCAGTTCTCTAAGCTTATCCTCGAGGATTCGCAGAGTCATATTGATAGCTTTCTTGAGATCCATGTGTAACTTCCCAAGGCCCCAGACTTACCATCGGGACAACGTCCACCGACAGCCTCGCCTGACGATCGTTACCGGGCTGCATCCCAAGCACCCTAAAGACTCTCTACGCTTATTTCTCAGCAGCAACTCAATTGGTGATGAGGAGTGGTTTGAAAACTCCTTATCTCAAACCCGCAACCCGGCCTCAACAATGCGCCGCTGCTGAGAAATAGGCGCGGAGAGGCTTTGGGGTGCTTGGGCTGCAGCCCGGTAACGGTCGCCAGGCGAGGCTGTCGGTGGACGTTGTCCTGATGGTAAGTCCGGAGTCTTGGGCCGTTACAAAAAAGTGCAGCTCCGTTGGTGATGAGGAGTGGTTTGAAAACTCCTTATCAAGGGGGTTGCGGGTTCGAGACCCGGCCTCAACAATGCGCCGCTGCTGATAAATAGGCGCGGAGAGGCTTTGGGGTGCTTGGGTTGCAGTCCGGTAACGGTCGCCAGGCGAGGTTGTTGGTGGACGTTGTCTCGATGGTAAGTCTGGGGCCTTGGGACGTTACAAAAAAAGTGCACTTTTTTTTGTAACGTCCCAAGACCCCGAACTTACCATCGGGACAGCGTCCACCGACAGCCTCTCCTGGCGACCGTTATTGGGCTGCATTCTTTTTTCATGAATTCCCAGTAGTTGTAGCAAAGAAAGAAAGCATAGAGGCTCTGCCTGGTCTGATCCCCGGAGATGTCACTACTTCTGACCCTGGCCCCAGCTTAACCACACTAAGATTTCTTCAGTCTAATTGTAAGACTGCTATGAAATAAGCGCTTTAAATGGTTCGTGATTCCACTGCTATTGATAAGGAGTGGTTTCAAACCACTCCTCATCACCAATTGAGTTGCAGCTCAGTTGGTGCTGAGGAGTGGTTTGAAAACTCCTTATCAAGGGGGTTGCGGGTTTGAGACCCGGCCTCAACAATGAGCTGCTGATGAGAAATAGGCGCAGAGAGGCTTTGGGTGCTTGGGGTTCTTGGGCTGCAGTCCGATAACAGTCGCCAGACGAGGCTGTCGGTGGGCGTTGTCCCGATGATAAGTCTAGGGCCTTGGGACGTTACACCGTGACACATTCAGGTACAATAATGTGACGAGTGATGCTGCAAGACTTAGATTATTTTCATTTTCACTGCATGGTCATACCAAACAGTGGTTGTTGTCTCTTGCCCTTAGATCTATTGACTCCTGCAAAGTTATGTAAAAGAAGTTCTTGGCAAGTACTTCTTGACTGAGCGGTTTATTCAAAGTGAGAAACGAGATCACTATATTCTGACAAATGGATCATGTGTCGTTAATTTATGCTTTGTAATGGGTGTTCTAAGTAAGTGCCCACATCACAGTATTGAATCGTGATAATATGTTCAGATCTTCTATAGTGGTCTTGATATTTCTATTTAGGCTACTATTGATGCGGTTGTAGGTGGCACTATAATGGGAATGACTCTAGAGGAAGCGTTGGATCTGATTGATGGGATTACCTCTAATAACAGGCAATGGGAGTCTGGAAGGAATATGCAGAGGAAGAGTGCAAGCATTTTGGAGGTTGATGGTCTTACTTCTTTAGCCGCACAACTCAGTTTGATGAACAAGAAGATAGATCGATTGAGTAATCCTGGTTATAGCTCTACTCCTCTTGATGAGGTTCATGTTACACTTGCGATCATTTTGGAACTTCTTGGCACCGTGTATTTGAATGTAATTCATCCTCGCCATCATCTTCATCTATGTATACAGCTTTGTAAATGGTGAACTTTGCAGGTAACCTGCCACACAACAACTTTCAAAACAATACTTACAACCCAAACTGGTGAAACCATCCAAACTTTTTGTGGCAACAGGGTCAGCACTAGGGTGGCCCAAGTGGAGGTAATTTTCAAGATAATCTTGCTCCACCCCACTGCAAGATAAAAGTTATTTAGAGACCTTATTAGAGAAGTACATGGAGAGGAAGGATGTTATGTATCAGAGTCAGCAGGCTGCCATTCAAAACCTTGAAAGTTATATCGTTCTTCATGCCAATTTGCTTACTAAAAGGCAGTCGGGAGCACTGCCAAGCAATACAGAGGTGAATCCCAAGGAGCCTGGTCGGGTAGCTTCAACTCCTTCTGGGAACTTCCCGGTGAGTATTCTTGTTGGATGCTTAATTAATGAAACTCCTACCATGTGTAATATATGTGCGTCTTAATTTTTATTATAAATGCTAAAATGTTTGAATTAGGAAAAATGATTTTAGAAGTTGTATCTTTAGTTTTTTCAAATGGTTACATGGTTATTACTGAGGGCAGAGTAAGTGATGGTGTAGTGAATTTTGGAGGAGAGGTCTTTATGACCAACTTCCAAGTTGTGGGGTCAATTGAAAACATTTCGCCCCCAATACTTGGAGGTCCTCTTCTCAAGACCTTAAAGGGCACTCTCCACCCGTCTGATGGTAGTGCGGTATTTTAAAATTTTAATTGTATATGTTCGGAATATTTCTCTTGATTTTATTCCTCATCATGATGTCGTTGATAATGTGAATACTCTTGAAAGTGATAAGGGAGACGATGAAGAATTCATAGTTATTTCCTCACCACTTAGTGAAGTCCCTACCTTGTTATTTGATGAAATATTAAGTATGTAGATAGTTGATATTGCCAATGATGTAACCGCCAAAAAAATGAGGAGCTTTACTTTGAGAAGGATATGTTGGTGACCCATTTGTGGAATGTACCACGGATGTAAACAAAAAGTGCATTGGGCGGATCTCATGCCCCCCATCTGGTGTGGATCTTATTGCTAAAGTGATGGAGGAAGAGTGTAAGACTAAGGTCCAAGAGATGAACGCTCGTTGGCGGTCACCGGGCATCGAAAAGAAGAAGAGAGAGAGGAATGTTGGCGGTCACCGAGCTTCTATCGGATAGCCGCAATGTTGACTGCTGGGATTATATTCTCTACACTACTCGCCGCTCGACCATTCATAGCAGTTGAGACAACAATATAACATCAAACTTCCAAATACATGATACGAGCAACAGGCAACGCTACAAATCAGTATGCTCATTCACAAAGCAGTAGATAGTTTCCGCGCGTGTTCCCCACAGCTCCTTTTACTCGAGAATACACAATAGGTCAATCTTATGCCAAAGGATTCAAAAGCATACGCCTAACAATTGTCACTGCCATCTGTGATGATTTTCAGCAAAACTTTTCTGTCTTAAATGCATCTAATAAATAATGGCGATTGTCATCCGCACTACAGTTATTACGCGCCTTCTGGAAATACCTCTTGTACATGTATTTTTAGGAAAAGTGTTTAACACGAAAGTTGTAGATCTGAACACTTTTACTAAAAATGCATGTACAAGACGTATTTCCAAAAAATCGTTATAGTTACGCACATGTTTCAATCAGGATGACAATACTTCTTGTGCATGTATTTTTAGGAAAAGTGTTCAACACGAAAGTTGTAGATCTCATCGTTGATCACTTTTCCTAAAAATGCACACAAAAGACATATTTCTATAAGACGCGTAATAACTCATACAAAAAAGTGCGAATAACAATCGCCTAAATAATATCTAGATATAACTTCTTAACATTCTGACAAAAATATATTTTAGGTGTTGACGATACATTAATTATTGAGACGTGAGAAGCAATGTTCATATTTTTTGACTTTGACATAATTTGAAGCTAAATGCGTTGACAATAAAATTGAAGCTTTAGATTTAGAAGCAAGTCAATGCACGACTCTGAACAAATAACTTTTAATTTAATTTGGATAATAATGGCTAAAATGATTACACACGTTGATGAACATCTAATTATTGGACTTATTAATTGTCAAACTTTACAATAAAAAATTTAATTACATGATCATAGATTTGAAGGTTTGACTAAAAGCCAGCCTATAATTGATCATATACCCATCAACTTTAGTCAATAATATAAGATCAAATATAGTACAGTGTTAGGAATTGTTTGAAAACTATTCCAATGTTTGTGGAAATCATTTAATTCAATTAGAGGGCTTCATTATGGATAGTGCTATTGGATAAGGATTTGAATGGTGGATCTATTTTGAAGGACTCAAATCCAAGTGACTTGTGTCGAGATGATGAAATTAAAAAAAATAACTAAGACGAGATGAAATTAACGGACGGGGCTACGCTAGCGTACGACTGCTTTTGATTGTGAACGGGCTCTGCTCGTCCGTGAATGCTTTCGGTATGCACGACGGCCCACGGGATCCGCCTATGCGGACGGGTGACACCCAGGAGCGTGCTAATCTTGTGTCCGATCTTGATCCGTAGACGTGAACCTCTGCTTGCATGTATGATTGACGACATCAGTTTATCTTGTGTATGCAACCAAGCTTTTAAGAATCGGACCGGAGATCGAACTGGTGAGATCAAAGGTTCTAGGTCCAACGGTCGGACCGGGGTCGAACCGTGATGTCATATTATAATATTAGTTAATCTAGTATACTTTTAAAAGTGTAAAATTATAAAACAATGTAACAAACTATATATTCATTAGAAAAAAAATTATATTGTTTTGTCAAAATATATTACATATCTTGAAACACGATATTAGATAATAATAATTTGTGACATTATCACACAAAATGATTGTCTCAAAATAGTAATGATTGCCTCACAAAATGATTTTCCCGCATTAGATAGTAATGAACTACTAATATTTAATTATTTATCATCAATTCAAATCATAGCTTAGTGAGTCAAATCCTCCGCCGAAGTCATTGTCAACACCATCAAAATCCGCAATACGCTCATCCCTAAAATTCTCCAAGTCGGTGCGCTCGATCAACAAATGGTTCATGAATACTAATTTGTTTATCATCTGCATGATCAATATATATAATTAAATTATGAAACAACCTAAGGTTTCTATATATTTCAACTATACAATTGTACATAAATATTAGCATGCACATATACACTTACTTTGAGTTGGTATTGTAATATTAACGTTATGTTCTACAACTATTGGAAGAGCATCTTCATTATAAATTTCATTTTCTAGATCATCATATGTGAGCTCTGTCAATGTTTCCTCCTCTACCACCCAAAAGTCCATCAAAATAGTACATGTGTAATCTAAAGAATCGCGACTCTTTTTTGTACAAGTAAACCTAAAGCCAACATTAAACTTTGAAATATTAAACATATACAAAATTTAAGACTATTAAATCTTAAAGAGATTTGAAATGAAAGTCATACCGATTTCTCATATTAAGATTATGTCGAACATAAACAAGATCATTTAATCTTTGGTGCTCCAAACGATTTCTTCTTTTGGTGTGAATTTTTTTAAAAACACTCCAATTTCTTTCACAACTCGAAGAAGACAATGTTTGACTAAGAATACGAATTGCTAATTTTTGTAATTTAGGAGCACTAGAATCAAACATTCTTCACCATTCATCTAGATAAAAAAACGACAAAAATAATTATTAGATAATGATAATTGAAAATACAAAGATTGAAACTTTAAACATTTACAAACTAAATTTGTGCTCACCGGGTTGCATTTCTGTCGCTAATTTGATTGCAACGGGCTTTCCAAAACTTTCTAGTTGATCACGGAAAAGCCAAACCTCCATCATTGCATCTTTTGGTTTGTTGCATACGTCTTCGTTTCCCATTAACTCGATCAACCATTGCATCACTTCAGGTTTTTGACAATATATAGTTATCTCTATCATGAAATATTGGATTCAAGAAATATGCAGCGGAATGTATCCCTTGACGAAATTGACTATCCCATCTGTTCTTGATAATATTTGTATATGGCTTGTACAATCTTTTGTTGTTTTAGAAGCAATTTTCGATTGCTTTCCTTACCCTATAAAATCCATCATAAACATATTCAAGTGATGGCTTCTCATCAGCATCAACAATACACAATAATCTTATGATAGGACCCGATATTTTTGTCAT
Organism: Dactylorhiza incarnata; assembly: GCA_033032865.1. Lineage (NCBI taxonomy): Eukaryota > Viridiplantae > Streptophyta > Magnoliopsida > Asparagales > Orchidaceae > Dactylorhiza > Dactylorhiza incarnata. Next base: position 804,916 of record JAWHQI010000222.1, read on the forward strand.
TATCAAACAACAAGTCCAAAACTTGTTATCCAATATAATTGAAGTTGTCTCCTTTCCTTTTATTGTTCTTGCTAGCTTGGAATCAGAATAATACTTACTTGTTATCAAAGCTTGTAAATCATGTTTATGATCATGCACACTCTTTAATGTAATAAAGGTTGTTGTAAACTGAGTTGCCCCAGGACGCACAATCTCCCTTCATCCTTCTCTTTTTCTTAGCCAAGATAATAAAAAGATATTATTATACACAAGTACACTTATTTTTGATGTTTTGTTTGCTAGATCTTTCACATGACTCATAGAACAATTTTTTTTAAAATAATATTCAAGCAATGAGCGGCACAAAGAGACCAATAAATATTATCATACTTCTCGTGTAGCAAGGCGCCCACCTTTTTATAATTTGTCGCATTATCAATCACTATTTGAACAATATTGGTAGCTCCAACCCAATCCACTACTTCTGAAAATAGCTCACACAATGTTTCTGCATCATTCTTGATATCAGAAGCATCAACAGGATTCAAAAATGACAAATCACGAGGGCAATAAACTAAGAAATTTATTAATGTTCGGCTTCTTACATCAGTCCAACCATCAGCCAATATTGTGCACCCCGTCTCTTTCCAATTATTCCTATAAGTTTGTACTAATAGTTTACATTCCTCCCAACAATATCTTAATAGATTGACTCTCATCCTATAATATATAGGTAATTTATAACCAGGACCAATTGCAGTGATTATAGTGATTGTAGTAATTGCATCAATAATCTTTTGTGCAAAAGGTGAGTTCACCGGAACTTTGGAGCATATCCTCAGTGATCTCACTACCACGACTTGAAGTTCCAACCTACCACTACCAAGGAAAGCCCGCAACACAATTGCCTCGATCTCTCACTACCATAGCTCGAAGGTCTGCCCTTCGCCCTTGTAGTAGGTTGTTGCCCCGACAAGGACTTGTACCCAAATAGTTGGCGCTAAAAAACTTAACAAAACAAACCAAGGTAGCGCATAAAACAACAGTGTCATCACCATAAAAACAAAGTCATTACACAAGCAATGCCACGAGTCGGGACAATCCACAAACAACTATGCAATCAGCGTAAAGAGCGTCCAAGGTGCAACAACATACGATACAGATACAAGTACAAAGGTACAAAATACAGGAGCTACTCCTCGACGACAATATCAGAACACTCGTCCGCGAAAAGGTCTCTGATATCAAATACATCACCACATCGTGCACGGCCATACACAAGCCTGCGACGAAAGTCTGCACGCCAGTACGCAACCCGCACCCACGCAGCAAGCGTGCGGGCACAAGCGCGCCCCGCCCGCAAGCGCCCCCGCTAGCGTGCAGATGCAAGCGCCCCCCCCCCCCCCCCCCCCCCCCCCCCTCGCGAGCGCAAGCGCACCCCGCATGCAATCGCGCGGGCACAAGCGCACACGTGGGGAGGGGGACCTGAGCCCGCCCCACGCACATACGCGTGCACCGCGTGTAAGCACGCATGCACAATCCGCACATAAGTGCGTGAGCACAACACGTGTTCGAGGGGTGCTCGTGCCCGTGCGATCGACCTCCCGGTTGGTCGCCGCCTCCGCCGAGAGGGGCGCGTAACCGCCTGCCCTCGCGGCTGACCCGCTGCAAGGCCCCGCGGCCGGCTACCAGGCTGGCCGACCTACTGCGTATACCCACGGCCCTTCGGCCGCGTGGACCCCCGACCCTCTGGCAGCCATCGTTGCCCACCCGGCTGGCCGCCGCAATCGCGCGGCCTTCCGACCGCCACCGTCGCCCGGCCTTCCGACCGCCGCCATCGCGCGACCTTCCGACCTAGCGACCGAGTGGGCCGCACGCCCCCACGACTAGGCTCTCGGTCGATCTCCGCCGCCATCGACCGGCCACCTACTGGCCATACCCCTTGGACGCCACCGACCAGTCTCTTTCGACTCTCGCATAACCACCTCGGCATAACCACCCATTACAGGGGTGTGTATAGCCGGATCCCATAACGGGTGTGCGCATAGTAAATATTATAAATATATGTGCATTGAAGTATAAGGTAACCAATGTGTGTATATCACATAAAGCGGTTATGGTGTGCGGATAACCGCGTAACCACCATAACCACCCTCAAAAGCTATAAATAGGACTCAGAAGTCTCCTTCATTTCCATCTTCTCCTCCTCCCACTTATCCTCCCACGCATGAGAGAGCTCCCTCGAAGGTCTCCTTGCATCTTCAAAGAATCCTTTGAAGATCTTCGAGTGTCTTCGAAGATCACTCGAAGATCTTCGATCTCCTTCGTGCGCCCCCGCGCACGTTTCACTCTGTGTACGTTTCACTATGTGTACATTTCACTCTGCGTACGTTTCACTCTGCGCGCATTCTACCCTGCGCATGTTTCACTCTGGGCATGTTTCACTTTGTGCGCGTTCCACTCCGTGACTCTACGCACGTTCCATCATGCGCATATTCCACCCTGTACATGTTCCACCTTGCGCGCACCTCGCCACAAGCGTAGTGCCCTCCACTCAATAACAAGTTCTCTGCTCTAGACTTCTCCGCGTACAACAGGAAACAAGCCGCAGACAAGAAGACGCGCAGAGCGTGCCCCTCCAACCTCCGAACAACAACCAAAGACTCCAGAGCACACAGAATACAACACTCCCCTCTGCACAAGAAGAAATACTTAGCTCCGTCAGCGGTGGTCTGTCACCCTTGGGGCCCTTCTTTCTCTCTCTCTCTCTCTTCCCGAATAATTGGAACGAGGTGGCCTGTCGCCCTCGAGTTCTCCAAAGAGTCATGTAACAACATAAGAATATAATGTAAATTTGGTCGGTACCGTTCCGACCACGTGATTTTTTACCTCTTTTCGGGGTTTTCGACGTCAAAAATAGTCTCCTTGCCAGGCGTCTCAATTCATTCTACATTGACTGTTTGCACGCTCGACCGCTCTCCGGGCTAAGATGGTTCGATTTAACCCACTTGCACAATCTGGGCACACTAGAAGAAAAATTAAACACACAGCAATACACAAAAAATATATCAACCAGAGGACAACGAATTTTACGTGGAAAACCCTCTCTAAAGCAATGAGGGAAAAACCACGGGGAGGGGCACACGAACAATTCACTATAAAATTATACGGATTACAACAAAATAATCTAGGTTTGCCCAACCTAGATCCCCCTTGGATTCACAAGTTGAATCCCCTCTCAAACCACGGTAGAAATCTTCTCTTCAAGAAAAGGAAACAAAGAACTCAAATCTCTCCCCAAGCACAAAAACAAACGAAGACAAGATTGAGAAAAAACTCCTTACAGCGAAGGCAAAGAATACCAATGGTGAGAAAACTATTCTTCCTCCTGAAGAACTCCCTCCGGCAACAATGACAGCATGCACGTCTCTCTCCCACGTCATCTCTTCCTTTTTGATGGCTAACTCAATGGATCTATTTTGCCAAACAGTTTCTGCCCCTTTATGGTAAATAAGCGAAGTAATCTTGGCCATCCAAGACACTTCCAAGACAATCCGACGGCTCCCGATCGCTGTTTAATGAAACATATACCGTCAGCTACCGCCCAGCGGTAACGGCTAACGCGCCGCGGTAGCCATCAAGATGACATCGCCTAGACGATTCATCGACACATCCCGTCGATTCGATGATACATACCGTCGACAAATGTTACCGCCCGCAGTATCACTACCGCCGAGGGTTATCCCTCAGCTCCCAGGTGTCTCGACGACACAACTTGTTATCTCGACGATCCGTCGATAGACTTCTCGACGATGCGTCGATATGCTAATGTTGGTGGTAGCACTATCGCCCCGCCTTAACTAACAGTGCGCGAATTAGCTGCTTCTCCCAACATTCTTCATCTCCTACAGCAGCACAACTACATGCATGATCTAAATTTCCACTCTTTAGGGGCTGGACCCCAACAAACTCCCCCTCCAGACCATAAAGAGGAGTTCCCCAACCTGACACATTCAGGTGGGCTTCATGCCTATCAGCTGTTGGAACATGCTTTCCGCATCTCTTGGTTTGACAATAACAAATCCTATTGTATTTGATCATACTTATTTTGTGTTTATAGTATGCATGATTCAGTGCTTTCAAATCTCCATGGAAATATGTTTTTGTTACTACCGCGCAGCGTTAAGATTACCGTTGGCGCTAACAAACCGCTGAGAATAAACCGCTGAGAAGGAAACCTGCGTTCGACGAAATGGAAGCTGGGTTCGACGATCTGGCGCTCAACGAAATGCATGCTTTACCGCGGCGCGCTAGAACTACCGTTGGCGCTAGCGATCGACGAAATGAAGGCTGGGCTCGACGAAATGCTTATCACTGCGTTCGACGAATTTGCGATCGACGAAAGCCGAATCCTGTTCGACGAAAATTCGATCGACGAAATATAAGGCCGGTTCGACAAAGATGCACCCAACGAAAAGAAATGTGCTCTACCGCGGAGCCTTAGCACTACCGCTGGCGCTAATATAAATGGAAAGAATTGCAAGAAGGAAACAGTGGAGAAAAAGGAATGTCGACGGGACGCTATTTTGGCATGTACTATCGCCGCGCGTTAAGTCTAACGCTCGGCGGTAGCTTTTTGGAAACATCCCGAGTTGATTGAGGAGCAGATTTGGAAGAAGTTTGTGGTTGAATGAAGAAAATCTCGCTAACGCGGGGCGTTAGCGGTACCGCGGCGCGCTAGTGTTTGGCGCTCAGAATGTTGCCTAAACTACCCCGATCCATGTGCTTCATTGCCTTATGTGGATACCGCGGGGCGGTAGTGGCTGAATCTATAAAAAGACGCGCGCCTCCTCTGTTGTTGCTTGTTGTTGCTGAAGGAATTGAAGCCTTATATTCAGAGCACTCGTGAGAGCCTTCTCCAAGCAGCCCGAAGAACTACGTCAACATTCGTAAACGCAAAAGAACTTGAAGACCAATACGATCGCATCTACATCGACATCAAGTTCTACTTTTGAGGGAGTCTTTAGTTTGACTTTTGTTTTACTTTCAAATTGTAACCTTTATATCTTTTGTTCGGTAGAGGAACTCGCCATATGGCGACTAGGTCTAGGTAAGACTTAGGGAGGAATTCGCCACATGACGACTGGGTCTAGGGAGTAGATCTAGGGGGTGCTTGAGGCCTTTCTGGTGATAGATTGGCTAGAGCGGCTTGAGGCCGTATCTGGGGAGAGATCGACTAAAGTCAACCGGTTCGTGGGGATACGAGTCGGTATAGAAAACAAAAAGGGTTTTTCATATAATTCACTTCGATTTCTAGCGTAATTGAAATCAGATTTTGTAATCAATTTTATAAATGATGATCATGTCTTTTCTTGTTTAATAAAATTGATTTCATTTCTAATTTCATTATCTCTTTACTTTTGATTTAACTGTGACCAAAATATCAAAAGCTTTTCTACTAAAGTTTAAAGTTTTTAAAACCCTTATTCACCCCCCCCCCCCCCCCCCCCTCTAAGGGCGCCTACAGATCCAACATCAGCAACCGACACAACTCGTGTTTCTCCCTTGGTACGACCTTCGTCTTCATGTCAGCAGCTTCTCCTCAATAGCATCATGCATCCAATGATACCTTACATCAATATGATTTGTCTTGGAGTGGTAGGCGGGATTCTTGTCTAGAAAAATGGTGTTCTAACTGTCACTGTAGACAATGAACAATTCTTGCTAGAGTCCAAGTTCAAACATGAACTTCTTCATCCATAAGATATCCTTTGACGCTTCCGTCAGCGCAATATATTCTGTCTCCGTCGTCGACAGTGCCACGCACTGTAACCTCGTCTGCCACGACACCGCTCCCCCCTGTAAAAGTAACAACATATCCATATGTGGGCCTCCAGGAATCAATATCTCCTGACATATTTAAGTCAGAGTACCCAATCAATATTGGCGACCCTCCACCAAACTGCAAACATAGGCTTGTAGTACCTCTGAGATATCGGAGTACCCACTTCACAACATCCCAATGGATCATCCCTGGATTTGCCAGATATCTGCTCACTACCCTCACTGCATAAGCTATGTTTGGTCTTGTGCAGACTATAACATACATCAAACTCCCCATTGCAGTTGCATAGGGGATCTGGCTCATCTCTTCTAGTTCCTTCTCATATGAAGGACACTGAGAGCTAGATAGCTTGAAGTGTCCACCCAATGGAGTAGCTACCACCTTGACCATCTCAATTATGAACAACTTCAGCACCTTCTCCACATACTCAGCTTGAGATAGCCATAACAGACCTGCACTCCTCTCCCTGGTGATCTTCATCCCAAGGATCTTCTTTGCTGGTCCCAAGTCCTTCATCTCAAAGGACTCACCAAGCTCTTTCTTCAGCTCAACAATGCTAGCATTGTCATCACCGACAATCAACATGTCATCCACATACAGCAGCAGAATAGTAAGGGTCTTCTCTGTCCTCTTCACATATACATAGTGATCAGCTCTGGTCCTTTGGAACTTGCTCTTCAGCATAAAGGAGTCGAATTTCTTATGCCACTATTTGGGTGCTTGCTTCAACCCATACAGACTCTTCTTGAGTCGACAGACCAAATGCTCCTTCCCCTTGGCTTCAAGACCTTTGGGCTGCTCCATGTACAACTCCTCCACCAAATATCCATGCAGAAATACTGTCTTGACATCCATCTGCTCAACTTCAAGATTCATGAAGGCAGCCAACCCCAATACCAGTCTGATAGAAGACATTTTCACCACTGGTGAAAATATCTCATCAAAGTCTACATCATGCCTTTGACTGAACCCTTTGACTACTAACCTTGCCTTATACTTTGTCCGGGATAGGTTTTCATCAGTCATTAGCTTGAAGACCCATTTGTTCTTTAAGGCTTTCCTCCCCTTTGGTAGTTTGACCAAATCATAGATCTATATCTTCTGGAGCGAGTCTAACTCCTCCTCCATAGTTGATGCCCAAGACTCTCTGTCTTCAGCCCTCTGAGCCTCCTCAAATGACTCAGGCTCACCACCATCAGTAAGAAAGATATATAATCTTATGGTGGATACCTGGTGGTGGGACTCCGTGCTCTGTCAGATCTTCTGAGGGGCACCTCCACTATCGGTGGAATATACACATGCAACGCTCCCCCTCCTTCCAGAATCTCATCCGGATCTGGAATCTGCACAGCTCCTTCTTCAGCACGCCCTTCATCAACACCAACATTCTCTGGCTCAAGATCAACATCAGAACTTTCCACAGCCTATGGATCTTGTGGCTCAGCAACACTCTGCTCACCAACAATCTGGTTTTCCACGAAGACCACATCCCTGCTTCTAATGATCTTCTTCTTCACTGGATCCGAGAGTCTATAACCAAACTCTTCATGCAGGAATTCCAGCAAGATGCACTCCCAGGACTTCTCATCAAGATTCGATCTCTCCTCCTTGGGGACATGAACATGTGCCCTGCAACCGAACACCTGCACGTGTCCATATGACACCTCCTTCCTGGACCAAACACGCTCTGGGATATCTCTATCCAAAGGTGCAGAGAGGGACATATTTATCAAATACACTGCAGTCTGTATGGCCTCTGCCCAGAACTGCTTGCCAATACCTACTTGAGAGATCATGCACCTGATCTTCTCAACAACTGTCCTGTCCATCCTCTCCGCCAACCCATTCTGTTGCGGTGTCCTCAGGATTGTCTTCTCATGCACGATGTCATGCTCCCTGCAGTAGGTATCAAAAGCACCAATATATTCACAGATCTTACCCGCTTGATCTGCTTCCCGGTCATCTTTTCTACCTTCGCCCTGAACTCAATGAACTTTTCCATGACATCATCTTATGCTTCAAGACATAAGTCCATATCTTCCTCGAGTGATCATCTATGAATGTGACAAAGTAAGCTGCTCCGCCCACTAAGTTGGGCTCTATAGGACCACACACACCAGTGTGTATCAGGTTCAGCAACTCTGCCTTCCTCTTCGGTTTAGCCTGTGCAAAAGATACTCGTCTATGCTTTCCAGTCAAGCAATGAGTACAAGTGTCAGGAAGCTCACCTGAAAACTCTGGGAGAAACTTATTCTTCACCAAGATCTTCAGATTCTTCTCATTGATATGACCAAGTATGTGGTGCCACAACTTCATAGAGTTGTCTTCAGCTGCATTCACACTCGGACTGTAGATCTTGGCCTTTGCTCGGTACAAATCACAACACTTCTTGCCCCTCTCCACCACCAAAGAGCCCTTCACCAGCCTCCATGCACCTCCACCTTCAATGTTGGTGAAGCCTCCATCATCCAGCCTTCCAACAGAAATGAGGTTCATCCTCAAATCAGGAATATGCCTGACATTCTTGAGGATAACCTTCCCAAGATCAGTGTCCAAGTGGACGTCTCCACTGCCAATGATCTTCGACACATCGACATTTGCCATCCGAATAGTGCCAAGATCTCCTGCAGCATACGAGTGAAAGAAATCCCTGCGAGGAGTGCAGTGGTAGGATGCACCACCATCCACTACCCAGTCAGTGTCAACACACTTCTGGCATGCTGGCCCACTGCAATGAATGCACATCGACTCATCTTCAGTAATCGAGGCCGCACCACCACCATCACTGGATTCTCTTGACTCCTTCGTCTTTCCCTTCTGATCTCTCTGCATTTTTAAACAGTCTTTTTTGTAATGGCCCTTCTTCTTGCAGTAGAAACACTCAATCTCCTTTTTAGACTTACTCCTGGACTTGTGTAATCTGGGCACACTAGAAGAAAAATTAAACACACAACAATACACAGAAAATATATCAACCAGAGGACAATGAATTTTACGTGAAAAACCCTCTCTAAAGCAATGAGGGAAAACCACGGGGAGAGGCACACGAACAATTCATTTTAAAATTATACGGATTACAACAAAACAATCTAGATTTGCCCAACCTAGATCCCTCTTGGATTCACAAGTTGAATCCCCTCTCAAACCATAGTGGAAGTCTCCTCTTCAAGAAAAGGAAACAAGGAACTCAAATCTCTCCCCAAGCACAAAAGCAAACGATGACAAGATTGAGAAAAAACTCCTTACAGCGAAGACGAAGAATAACAATGGTGAGAAAACTGTTCTTCCTCCTGAAGAACTCCTCCAACAACAATGGCAGCAAGCACATTTCTCTCCCACATTTTTCTTCCTTTTTGACGGCTAACTAGATCTATCTACTCTGCCAAACAGTTTCTGCCTATTTAGGGTAAATAAGCGAAGTAATTTTGGTCATCCAAGACACTTCCATGACAATCTGGCGGCTCCCGATCGTTGTTTAATGAAACAGATCCCGTCAGCTACCGCCCAACGGTAACCGCGAATGCGCCGCAGTAGCCATCAAGACGACATCGTCTTGACGATTCGTCGATACATCCCGTCGATTCGACGATACATACCGTCGACAAACGTTACCACCCGCGGTATCACTACCGTCGGACGTTAGCCCTCATTTCCGAGTCGTCTCGACGACACAACTTGTCTTCTCGACGATCTGTCGATAGACTTCTCGATGATGCGTCGATACGCTAACGCCGACGGTAGCACTACCGCCCCGCGTTAACTAACAGTACGTGAATTTGCTGCTTCTCCCATCATTTTTCATCTCATGCAGCAGCACAACTACAAGCATGATCTGAATTTGCACTCTTTAGGGGCTGGACCCTAACAATTATCATATTTTTAACCTCACAACCTGGAAAGTAATATAGATATGCCTAAATAACCTTAGTTTATTTGAATTTAAGGTTTGAATTTCTTTTTATTTACTTTTGAGGAATTTACTTCTTATATGACCCAAGTCTATGCCGATAATTAATAACATTTAATCATGTGAGATAATGTTGATTTATTATATTTAGAAGTTCACATGTTCTCGATTTATTTTTACCTTATTCCATGGAGTCACAATATACCTTCATCTGTGGTTTGGAAGGAAAATCAAATATTATGTGCAAATTCAAATGAAAGTATGTGCTCACATTTTAATTATTATTATTATTATTATTGTTAAGGGTTACTCGAAGCGCTAGTAGACCGGTCGAAGCGAACCGTCCTAGCTCGGGAGCGGGTCGAGCGTGCAAACAGTCACAGGAAAATCTAACGGCTGTCAAAGAAGTTTTTACTTGGGAAAACCCCGAAAAGGGGAAAAACCACGGGGACGGATCTGTGCTGGCCGAATTTTATTATTTCTCGGAGAGTTACAAAAGTTTTTCTTGCGATGGTGGCTGGCCACTGCTCATTACAATAATGTTTCCGGACCGCGAAGGTCGCTTGGAGTGGGATGAAGATGAGCGTGCTCGGGAGCGATCTTGGACGAATGGATGCAGCAACGAGGCTCTGAGCTCGGAGTTGGATGAGTCTTTGAGATGTCTTCTAGGGGACCTTCGAGGAGCGAAAGAGATCTTTGAGGCTCTGAAGGGGTCTTTGAAGGCTGAAGGAGATCTTCGAGCGGTCTTTCAAGTCGAATGAGGTCTTCAAACCGTCTTCGAAGAATCTTCAAACTCTGAAGGCGACCTTCAAGTGTCGATGGAAATCCTCCAAGAAATCTTCAAGCTCTGAAGGAGATCTTCGAGCGATCTTCAAAGCTGATGAAGGTCTTCGAGATGCGATCACCGTTTAATTGCCACATAAGCATGTCTTTAATTTTACCATCAAAATCCTAAAATTTAAAGCTTCGAGGCTGATTTATTAAAGTTCGCAAAACTTTAGTTGCTCAAATCGTGATTTTGCTAATAAATAAATATTAGCGATTCATTTTATACATTAATATAATCAGAATTCAGAAACCTACTATATTATTATATCCTTGCCGCAAATGTACAAAAGAGTATAAGCCGCAAAATAAACCGTCTATTTTGAATAGAGAAAAGACCGAATGTGTTTTGGGGAAAAAATAATAATAAATAACTGATAAAATCATTAAAAAAAAACAAAATCAGCATGCTAGTGGCAATTTAGATATATTCGATGGAATTGGGGTCATATCGGGAAATCAAACGAGGACGAAATACCAAAAGCAGTCATCATTGTACCTTTCTCTAATATCTGCGGCTTTGACCAGAGCCCGTCAGTCTCCGTCATCCTCTACTTTTCTTCTCTCGGCTTTCTCCACTCACAGCTCCCATTTCCTTCAATTTTTAAGGGCATCATTACCGTCTTCTTCCTTCATTCTGCATCTCCGGCGATTAGCGCGAGCTGTTTCTGATTCCGGATTGGCAAACACGGAGAGCTTCCACTGAGGTGAGGTTGTCGATGTCTTTTTCTTGTCTGTGTATTTTATACGGCGACATGTAGTTAAAAGTACCTCATTGCTAGATTTGGAGGATTACGGGGTGGTTCATATTTCATAGTTTGGAGATTTAGTGTGTTTTTCTTTCTTGATTTGATTCCTGATCTGTGTGAAAGTATGAGAAGCTCGATCCCTTCTTAAGATCTACCAGCCGTCAGATCTAGAAATTTTAGGGGTTTTTTGTTGTTGTTAAATATGGACGTTATTAGCAGTCTATGTCGATTACAAAGAGTTTGGATGTTTTAATTTGCAATACCATAGTCATTTGTGGTAGAGATTTGAGTGCTTCGTTTCATCATCTGCTGGAAGTTCCTTCCTCTGGTAGAAAATAATGAAATTTCGATTTCTCTATATCCCAGTGTTAACCTAAAAGAAGGCAGTTCCTTCCTCTGGTAGAATATAGTATTTGTGTTAGATGCCAAAGAACTCTACACGCGATCGCCGTGTTGAGAACATAATCACAACAACAACAACAACAACAACAAAACTCAAGCCTTTATCCCACCATAGTGCGGTCGGCTATATGGATCCTTTGTCGCGTAGCCTTTTGCTATAGACAATGGAGATTTTGGGTTGGGCGCATAGGTTCTAAAGAAGGATTCTACAGCTTTCAATTGGGATTCCATATTTCATAGCTACAAAGAAGTCATGTCTATATTTTCTATGGTGTAAGATTGAGGTGTTGCTCAAAATGGGAGCTATGCTTAAATATTTGATTGTTGGGAAGGGTAATGAAATTATTCTCCATATGTGTTGTGTAATCTTCATAGAGGCGAAAACACAACAAAGCAAGAATAGTCATACATGAAAAACACAATTTTTTACATGGTTCAGTCCTAAATGACCTACGCCCACAAGCGGCATGAAGGGGCAGGGTTTCATTATATAGATAGGAGCAGAGTACAAAACATGTCAAAGGAAACATATTAGAACAAACCCTTCATATATTTAGGATTCTCACTAAGAACAAAATTATCTTGATATTGTTACATGAATAAAATTTCCTTTGAGGGAGGCCCCTTGACATCGGTCGATTGCAATTCGTAAGAATTTTGATCACAACTCCTTCGGAAATATAGGACATGTCAAATACAATCTCGTCAACTACTATGCTTTAATTACTACTATGCTTTAATTACTACTATGCATCCGTTGGGACAAACTACTATGCTTTAATTAAACCAAATGAAGAACAAACTAATATAGGACTGTACAGGGTTTACATTAAACCTTTCAATGTTACTCATGTGCTCAATTATGCTCTCTTGCCTAGCAGTGGAATTATTCCATATGACCTTTTTTTACTATCAGTTGCCTTATAAAATATTGATCTACATTTTATGACCGTTATTGTTTGTGGTTCCTACTTCGGGCTATAGTTTTTAGGGGATTTTGCATCCTCGCTTTCTCCTTGGAGGGCAGAGAGCAGGGTCAATTGCTAATACCGATTGCATCCCACTTGAATAGTAGTTTCCCCGTGTTTTTCATTCAACTTATCTCGATTCTTCAATATCGCCTTTTCTTTTCTCATTGTCAGGTGAATAAACTTTCTAGAGTTTACAGGATGGGATGCTTTACTGTTTTGAGAGGGAAGAAGAAGAAAATGGAGCATTCTATAAGCAGGAAGCAAGTTCCTGTGAACGAGAACATCAGTACTGCGCTTCCTGAACCAAAAGTTCGCGAGCCATCTCTCCAATCCGCGCCTCCGAGTTTTAGGAATCGAACAAATCAAATTCAACAAGCCAACCGAATAACTTATAGCAGAGCTCGGGCGCTATCTGCACCTTCAAGCTTTGTTGTGGCTGATCAAGATGTTTCTTCGTCTATCGAATTGGAGTACCAAGAAGAAATGAAGACTCGAGCTGAACCGTTGAAAGAGCAGCAACGTTTCTCCAATCCTCTTCCTCTCCCACTGCCATCCCCGCAGGGCAGTTCTGTATTGAAGAATATAGGAAGCTTCAAATCAAGCACTAGTTCTGGCCATCCTTTAAATTCTGGTCCTCTCCCTCTTCCTCCGTTAGCAGGAAGCGGTCTTCGGAACTTCACTTATGAAGAGATTGCTGTTGCATGCCAACATTTTTCAGCTGATAGGTGCATTTCTGAAGGAATCTCGTCAACTGTTTATAAAGCCACATTTGGAGATGATTCAACTGGATTGACTAAGCTTGAAGCCACAGTCACTCTCTTACTCCCTTCCTCTCAGGTGATAACTCGCACATTTTGTGTCGTATACTAGAAAATTTTCTCATGCTTTAGTATTTTTCGGATTTTTCGTGTTCTCAAGTTACTGTGCCGTGAGTATCTTTGGTGATAGATATTTGTGTTTTTCTTACCACAGGCTGCATAATTGATGCTATTTATTTAATTTGTCTGTACTCATAACAATCATGCAATGTGCTTCAGAATAGAAAATTGCTTTTGACATATTACAAGCTGCAAGTAATGTGCAGACCTCTTTCACTGTCGCAAATAGGTAAATGTGGCTTCTTTAGCTGTCCCAAATAGGTAAATATGCCAACAAGAAACAACCTAAAACATAAAGAACATAATATGTTGTTCGGTCAAGAACAACCTATGTCTATGGGAAGCAGAGATAGTTTGAGTAAAATCTAGGGTTGTACAGTGAACAAAAATACTATGATGGCCTAAGTAAAAAATTTTCTTTCCAGGAGCGCTGTCCACACAATCCTCTGCGAGGGCATGTGCAATTTGTAAGTATTCCATCATGGACTGTTTCTTGGAAAAATTAAAATACAAGATATCTCCAACAATTACTAATTCCAACAAAGATAATATATTGACTTTTCACAACGAATATACATGTAAATAAACTAATAAACTCACTGAAGATATATGTTTATGGTTTATTCATTGCTTATTATATTGTGAAAGACCTCATTGAATTAAGCTTAAACAACCTTATAGGCTCTTTGAGCAACAAGCCAAGTTTAAAAATATCAAATTTGGTTATTGCCAAACAAGTAGTTTGTCATGAGCTTGCTAAGTACTTGTTTCTAGTTCTATTTTGTAGATGTAACTTGTAGGTTGGCCTATTTGAATGCTCATTAAACATTTCCTAAATCTATATTACTCAGTGGAGGTGTTGTATCTACTCATCAAGAAAACATATTTATATTTTGATTGATAAGCTTGTTTATGTTCTTTCATAAGCTTTTATATAATTTTCTATTGTGATTAATGGAGAATATTTGTTACAGAACTTGAAAGATTTCATCAATGTGGTCAATACGATAGCAACTGTACAACATCCCCAATTGTGTAAGTTGCTTGGTTTCCATGTGCGCGAGAGTTCCGATCAACGAATGTTAGTCTATGAGAGACTCTATCATGGAAGTTTAGATCGTTTGCTCAACGGGAGATCTGATGGGCCGACAATTGATTGGTCGGCACGGATGAAATTGGCCCTTTCTTCTGCACGAGGTCTTGCATTCTTGCATGAAGAAGGTCCTTTTCAGGTGTGACACTTTTACTTGAATATAATGTTTGGTGCTATATTCAAATTTAATTATATATTACTCGTGTCTTCTTAAAAATATAAGCTGTTTTTTCAATACCTTTTGATATCAAATAGATTCAGAAAATTCTGTGGTAAAGTTTACATCGATTTTCTAGCTACATTAATCTTTGGATGCATCTACAAACTTGTTTGTTTTGTTTTTTTGCTGTGAAGACACGTGAGTGTATTGAATTTAGCCCCACATTAAATGGGTTAAAAGTATACATGTTGTAAAAATACAAACTAATCGACTCTTTCCCCTACCGCTAAAGCTTTTGGTATGAATAAAACTAGTATATCAGATCTAATTTTGTTCTACACTCCTTAGAACATTATTTGAAATCCCTTGTTTGAGTACCAGTGGTAGAAATGCTGTCTTCCATTTTTCTTATAGGTTGCTCTTATTATGACAGGCTATGTTTCATGAGTTTTCAACTGCAAATATACAAGTTGATAAAGATTTCAGTGCAAAGCTATCAGGATATGGATGTATGAGCTATAATCCAGAGGCAGAGGTCTTAAACACTTCAGCGGTGAGTGATATAAATTAGGATTTTTTATTAGTATAGGCACAAAAACATTCATGTTAACTGGATTTATTTTTCATTTATTTGGCATTATTGTCATACCACACTTAATATTGAAGTTTTAATTATATAGTGTCCTATAACAACCTTTTAAACTATTAACATATTAGTCAAGTCAAAGCTGTTCGAAAAAGTAGAGTCTATACTTGATCTTATTTTTAATATTACAATTAATATTAGATTTGGAACTAATATTAATATTAGTTTTGGAAGTATCGCGAGAAGCAAGAAATCACCAAGAGTCCATTGCCCACAGAAACTGAGCTCACCATGACTTCCGCTCTCTTTGGACCTCCGGCGGATGTCTTTGCTGAATTCCTGTTCTTGCTTTTGCTGCACTGCGCTTCTCCGCTCGCGCTTATGACCCTCTTTGCTTTTTTCCAGCGGCTCTTGCCTTGCAGATTGCTCAACACTCCATTTTTCTTCATGCGCCCTCTTTGCTTTTTTTCCCGCTGCTCTTGCCTTGCAGATTGCTCAACACTCCGTTTTTCTTCATGTACCCTCTTTGCTTTTTTCCCGGCTTCCTGCAGCTCTTACCTTGCAGATTGCTCAACACTCTGTTTTCTTCATGTATCTCTTCCTTTGGCTTTGATAACGAGATAGGAGATCGAAACTACCGCCTCCAACTCGCTTCTGTGTGAACTCAATCATACCTGAAAGGCTGAAACTGTTCAGACCGAGTCAATTCATCTTGGGATTGAAGCCATTATAACAGTTTTTCTTTGCTCAACTCGTGTATATGTGAAATTGAAATCAATCATTTTGAGAAAGTTTTTAGGAGTTTGTTGAGATTGAATCAAATATTTAGAGTCTAATTACATCCAGCCAAGTAGTAAATTTACTAAAACATGTTTTTTTAAAATTATTTCTAGCAACCAAGTATCCCCTAAAATTAAATGCGAAACTAACTGCACTTTCCCCAAACTTTATCATTTCCCATAGATATTGATCAGGATAGTGTAATAGAATAATTGCTCAGCTTGACATGAACTAATTATGATGCTGGTATAACATTACTTTGTGAAAAATTGAATGGTATATTAGTAACAATGAAAGGTAGTTGTAACTGTCAAAGTTGTTTTTGGGCATACCATATGCTAAGAATGGCTGCTCTTTCTACAGGCTACCGCGAACCTGTCAGTCGAAACTTTGGAGAAAGGATTGCTGACC
The DNA here is from genome assembly GCA_033032865.1 of Dactylorhiza incarnata. Taxonomy (NCBI): domain Eukaryota; kingdom Viridiplantae; phylum Streptophyta; class Magnoliopsida; order Asparagales; family Orchidaceae; genus Dactylorhiza; species Dactylorhiza incarnata. Next base: position 821,502 of record JAWHQI010000222.1, read on the forward strand.
CCCAAAAGCAATGTATGGAGTTTCGGCATCGTACTTCTAGAGCTCCTCACTGGAAGAAAGAATCTCGATTCCCGCCACCCAAAAGAGGAGCAGAACATTGTCAGGTGGAGCAAACCTTTTCTCACGGACGATTGCCGCCTGTCCCTTATCATGGACCCCCGCATCAGAGGGCGGTGCCCGCCAAAGGCTGCCCGAACAATTGCCGACATCGCTCTCAAATGCCTGAAGAAAGATCCCTCCGAGAGACCTACCATGAGAATCATCGTCGACGCCCTCGTTAACGTCCAAGATATCAGGTATCCGTGCCGGTATCCTCTGCAGGAGCCATCGTCGGTTGCCGGAAAGCAGATGTCAAAGTCGACGAGCCTCAATGGCATCATTCTTCCGCCGCCGCCAATGTATTTTTCGCATTCACCTCCGAGTTCGATGATCCAGCCATTGGTATCTCCCAGAAACTCGCTCACGGTATCTCTGACTCCTGTAACCTGCGCTTCAACTATCACACTGGAGGAATATCGGATAAGTTCGGTGAGGAGGTCACCATCTTCGACAGTTCGTAGGCCTGGAGTGGAGGGATTTTAAGTGATGTTTGCTATTATTTTCATTTTTGTTCTTTAATTTTGATTTTTTTGTTTTGTTTTTTTTGGTATTGATATAAGAATATGATCAGATGGGTATGCTGATTATGTATCTGTGAAGAATAATGGGAGTTAGCTGAAGAATCTGTAGATATGAGTTGGTGAAAGACTTGCAATTGCATCCTGTTGTTAAATATTTTGATGTTTTATTTATTGCATTTGAGATGTTTTTGTATTTTTATTTTAATGAAAGTACAGATGATCAGCCACCTCATATTCAGGGACTCGGGGGGGGGGGGGGGGGGGGGGGGGAGTAAAGTGCATCCCTGCATTTTACGGTAAAGTGCGGGCATTCAACGGCTCGTGTGGATACCCACACACATCTCAAAGCGAGCACATTTCAACTCGCTTTGAGATGTGTGCAGGCATCTAACACGAATCGTTGGATGCCCACACTTTACTGTAAAGTGCAGGGGGTGCACTTTACTCCCCGCAGAACTAGTGGTGAAAAAAAGCCCGGCCCCTGATCTTTATTCCCGTCAGGCCCAGGCCTGGCCTTCCCTTTGAGAGGGGGGACCTTGTAGGACTGTGAAACCCGAGTCTTGACCGGGTCGGGGCTTGATTATGCCTGGCCCTGTGCATGGGGGCTGCTGGCCGAGCCTGTAGCTAAAAAGGGGCCTTGTAATGCTCCCTAGGCTCGGCCTGGGCCTGGCCCCAGTGTAACTCGGCCTGGCCCCAACCTAACCAGGCCCGGGCTATATATGCATGTAATCTCTTAAAGAAAAATCCTCAAAAGCCGCAAAGAAATGAGATGCGAAGAAAAATCACAAAAAGGAATGAAATGTATTTGAGCACAATAGATCTGGTTACATTTGGGTGGATGTTCAAATATTATTTAATTTTTTTTAAAATAGTTCATTTTATTACTGCGGTTTGCAATTATTTATTTGCGGGTTATGATCATTTACTATCAACATTATCATTTAGAGTCGTATTTATTTACTAGCGAAACTTCTCGGTGCCCGATAGCCGCTCTTTTGGATCGCCGTTCAAGATTGCAGGAGGATAACGATGGACAAAAAACGAAGTAAACTTTATAACTAGGCAAACAATTACAAAGAGACAAGCTGACTATAAGGTGCATACACCTTGAATCACGTCAGCTGAGATATATAAAAAACTTGTTGCGAACAAGGTCCGCTTCTCCACTAGGTGTCGTTGAGTTTGTCAACGCACTCTCCACTTCACAACACACTCAACCATGCAGTCTCCACCTCACAGTGCACTCTCCACCTCTCGCTGAGGTACGGGTTGAGGTTGGACTCTGTTGGGGTGTAGGCACACTCCCACTCTCTCTCAACAGCTCACCTCACCTCAGCTCACTAGCTCTCTACTAGTTCTCTCATCTTCTCTCTCTTCGCATCAACTTCTACTAGGGGGGGGGGGGGGGGGGGGGGTATTTATAGGAAACACAAATAATAGGCTAGAGAGAGGGGAGGGGGGGGGGGGGGGGGGGGGCACTCACCACCCATGCATGCATACGTCAACAACAACTCACACACACCTCCTCATACATGCACTCGCCCCCTTGCATTGCTCCACTCGCCAACTTCACTAGGCAGCCCCCTTTTGATGCACTCGCCCCTCCTCCATGCTCCACTCGCCCGGCTCCCTTGCACCACTCGCCTCCTCTCCTTCATCCACTCGCCCAGGCAAGGCTCCAACTCCCAACTTCACTAGGCAGCCCCCCTCCAAGGTGCACTCGCCAACTAGGGTAGGGAGAGGGGTGCACTCGCCAACCTCCAAGGGTGCACTCGCCAACTAGGGTAGGGAGAGGGGTGCACTCGCCAACCTCCAAGGGTGCACTCGCCAGCTCCTGCACAGGCTCCACTCGCCAGGCCTACTCGCCCAGCTCCAACTCCTCCACTCACGCCTCCTCCTTTGCACACTTCAACTTCAACACTCCCCCTTGAAGTGAGCATCAGGGAAAACTCCAAGACACGCGCGAAGCTTCTTGAACGGCCCCGCAGATAGGGGCTTTGTAAAGATGTCCGCCAGGTTCTCTTCACTTCGCACGTGCTCCACCGCAAGCGAGCCACCCAACACCTTCTATCGGATGAAGTGGTGCTCGATCTCTATGTGCTTTGTCCTTGCGTGACACACTGGGTTGGTTGCCAGCTTCAGAGCACTCTCGTTGTCGCCACGCAGCACAGTAGGTCCGCTGACCTTCTCATCCACATCTTCCACCAGCCTCCTTAGCCAGACACACTCCTGAGCTGCTAAGGACGACGCCTTGTACTCAGCCTCAGTGGTGGAAAGGGAATTGGAGTCATGTTTCTTGTTGCACCATGAGATGGCAATGACTCCACACATGAACACGTAACCTGATGTTGACTTGCGGTCATCAGCGTCACCTGCGTAATCTGCATCTGTGTAGCCATGCAGCTTGAAATCGGTCCTCCCTCCATAGAGCAACCCCATCTCAAGGGTCCCCTTTACATACTTCAGTATCCCCTTGGCTGCCTCTAGATGAGGCTTCCGCGGCTCCTGCATGTACCGACTCACTCGGCCGACAGCAAAGGCGATGTCCGACCTTGTGATGGTCAGATAGATAAGGCTCCCCACCAGTGCCCAGAAGATCTTCGGATCAGGAAGGATCCTACCTTCTTTCTTCCGAAGCTTCAACCCAATCTCTAGTGGAACGGAGCTGCTCTTCCCCTCCTTCATGCCGAATCTCTCGACGATCTTCTCGGCATACGCCTTCTGGGTCACGAGCAACCCGCCACTTCTCTTCTCCACTTGAAGTCCAAGGAAATGGTGCAGTTCACCAAGATCCTTCATCTCAAACCGGATGGCTAGCTGTTGTCTCAGCGCCGCGACCTCTTCACCGTTGTTCCCAGTCACGATCATGTCGTCGACGTACAGCAGCACCAGCACGTGAAGATCTCCACTCTTCTTCACGAACATGCTAGAGTCTGAGTCTGAGGCATCGTAACCACAGAACTGCAGATACTCTGCAATCTTCCTATACCAGGCTCTCGGCGCCTGTTTCAACCCATAGAGGACCTTCTTCAGTTTGCAGACATGATGTGGCTGAGACTTGGACATGTATCCAGGTGGTTGCACTATGAATATATCCTTGTCGATCTCTCCATATAAGAATGCATTCTTCACATCAAGCTGCGAAAGCTTCCACCCTCTGCACGCTGCTAGGGCAATGATCGTCCTCACCGACGTCATCTTCGTCACAGGACTGAAGGTCTCCTCATAGTACTCTCCATAGGTTTGTGAGAAACCTCGAGCGACAAGCCTAGCCTTGTACCGCTCTACTTCTCCATCAACTCTCTTCTTCACCATGTATACCCACTTGCAGGTGACAGGCTTGATGCCCTCCACCATGGGAACAAGGTCCCATGTCTCATTCTTCTTTAGGGCCTCCATCTCCTCATCTATGGCCACGTCCCACTCCTTAGTGCCTACAACATCTTCAAAGCGGGCATGTTCCCTCTCGTCGAGTGGTCCCGTGAAGAAGCAAGAGACCAAACTCATGAAGTTCCCCTCCTTATAGCGAGCAGGCGGGACGATGGTCCGCTTCGACCTCCTCAAGGCTTGGCCACTTTCTACCACTCCGTTAGACTCCTCCGCTTGAGCTCCTCTTTCAATTTCTCTTGAAGCAGCGCTCCCCCTACTTCTAGAGCATGAAGCTCCCTCTGAGCCAGAAGCTCCCCCTGAGCCAGATGGCGATGGGGCACTTGGAGATACCTCCAACTCCAGTATAAAGTCCTCAGTGACTCCCTCTTCTTCTTCCCTGCTTGATTCTCCACTCTCCGGCAGCACCACAGAAGAGACTCCCTGATACGAGATCAGTTTGTCAAACACAACGTCGCGCGAGACGACAAACTTGTGGGTCTGCGGGTTCATGCACTTCCACCCCTTCTTCCGCTCGTCGTAGCTGATGAAGACACACTTCCTCGCTTTCGTCTCCAACTTGGTTCTCTCAGCCTCCGGAACGTGCACGAAGCAGGTAGAGCCAAACACCCTCATGTGACTCACAGTTGGCTTCTCCCCGAACATGAATTGGTGTGGAGACACCATTCTGTTGGGACTCAGAGGTAGCCGGTTGATCACATGGGTGGCACATGCCATTTCCTCCGCCCATAAGGCCTTGGGAATGCTCTTGGCATGTAGCCAACTCCTGGTAGTCTCCACCAGATGGCTGATCTTCCTCTCTGCCACCCCATTCTGCCGAGGGGTGTGGGCGCAGGAGAGCTCTCGCCGGATGCCGAAGTTCCTGCAGAAAGAGTTAAAGCGTTAGATCACTTCTTAACATCCTCACCCTCAGGTTCAGCCTCCCCTCCACTAGTTCCTTCCACTCCTGGAACTTCTCAAACACCTCCGCCTTCTCCCTCATGAAGAAAACCCACATGTAGTGGGTGTAGTCATCCACCAAGAACAGCACATACTTGTTTCCTCCATAGGTCAGGGTGGCGCACGACCCCATTACATCAGCGTGCACGCACTCAAGAGGTGCCTTACACCTGGTCTCCGACTTGTCAAATGCAAGTCGATGTGACTTTCCAAACTGACAGCCCTCACACACATGGCCGTCGCCGCAAGAGGAGAGATTGGGCAGGCCAGACAACCCTTCGCCGCTATCATCTTCAACTTGTCCATCCCTACATGACCTAGCCTCTCATGCCAGATCGCTGCGCTGTCATTCATCTTTAGCTTGTCCACATAGGCACTTGCAGATAGAACAAACAAGTCCTTCACCCTTCTCCCGGTGAGCGTGACATCAACATCAACTGAAGACAGGTTCTTCAGGAACTTCACCTCTTTCGGTCCGAACAACACGTGATATCCTGCATCCACTGTATTCGCAACCGAGAAGAGGTTCTTCTTCATGCCCAACACGTGATACACACTCTTCAGTGTCACGGGCTTCTCTTCACTTCCCAGGGATACCATCCCTTCCTTCTCAACTGGATGCACCGTATCATCCGCCGTGATGATAGCATCAGTTCCACCATATGCCTTCAAGGAGGCAAACTTTGACACATCTCTAGTGAGATGGTGCCCGCAACCGGAGTCCACTATCCAGTCGTTCTCAAAGCTGACGGAGGCTAAGGCATCGACCGACGTTGCCGTCATCTCAACCAAGAAGCAGTTGTCTCCGCCTTCACCACCCTGGTGACCTCCACCTCTTCCTCCACCTATTTTTCCACCTCTCTGATGGTCTCCACCTCTCCGGTGATCTCCCTCTCTCTCAGCAAAATGACCGGCCTTGAGACTAGACCGGCACTCCTTTGCCATGTGCCCGTACTTCTTGCAGGCAAAGCAGAGGGGTCTCCCCCTCTGGTCATATGGGGGGAGGAAGTTCTCCCTAACTCCCTGAGAGGACGTTGAAGGTCCATCTCCAGAGTTCTTCTTCTTCTTGTCCCAAGGCTTTCTCTTGCCTGAGAACAACGCCTCGCTATCTCCCCCTGAGATAGACACTCCTGCCATCTGCTTCGCCAAGCTCTCCTGTGACGACAACAGATTCTCTAGCTCCAGTAAGGTGGGCTGAGTAGCCCATCCTTGCACAGACGTGATAAACGGAACATACTCCTTCCGCAGACCTCAGAGTATGTGCCTCTTCAGCTTCGCCTCAGAGATTGTCTCATCAGGATCCAAGGCCGAGATCTCTGCACACATGTTCTTCACCTTCAAGAAGAAGGTGGATATCGACAACTCTCCCTGAGTGGACCGCGCCAACTCATTCTCCAGGAACTATAGCCGCGCTACATTCTTCTTGTTGAATAGCCCATCAAGGGCACTCCAGATCTCTGACGCTGACTTGCACCCCGGGATGTGGTCGAACAAGTCAGGAGAGATAGCTCTCTTCAAGGTGAACTCCGCCTTGGCGTTGGTCTTCCTCCAGGCTCTCACAGCTGGACCATTATCTCCGGCAGCTACAACTTCCTCTTGCTCAACTCCTCTAACGACCTCCTATAGGTCTTCTCCAAGAAGGTAGCTCTCCATACATGACTTTCACTTCTTGTAGTTGGTCTGGGTGAGCAGCTCAATGCCTAGTCCTCTCGCATAACCTCCTCCGCCTTCCATCTTGGTTGTCAACCTTAAACCTTGATAGCACACTACGCTTCACCAACCTCCCTCTGATACCATGTTAAATTTTGTGCTGCTACCATGAACAAGAACACCAACGATGAACAAAAAACGAAGAACACTTTATAACTAGGCAATTTGATTACAAAGAGAAGCTGATACAAGGTGCATACACCTTGATTCACAACAGCTGATAGGTAAAATAAAAAACTTGTCGCGAACAAGGTCCTCTTCTCCACTAGGTGTCGTTGAGCTTGTCAACGCACTCTCCACTTCACAACACACTCAACCCTGTACTCTCCGCCTCACAGTGCACTCTCCACCTCTCGCTGAGGTACGAGTTGGGGTTGGACTCTGTTGGGGTGTAGGCACACTCCCACTCTCTCTCAACAGCTCACCTCACCTCAGCTCACTAGCTCTCTACTAGTTCTCTCCTCTTCTCTCTCTTCGCATCAACTTCTACTTGGGGGGGGGGGGGGGGGGGGGGTATTTATAGGAAACACAAATAATAGGCTAGAGAGAGAAGGGGGGGGGGGGGGGGTCACTCACCACCCATGCATGCACACGTCAACAACATCTCACACACACCTCCTCATACATGCACTCGCCCCATTGCATTGCTCCACTCGCCAACTTCACTAGGCAGCCCCCCTTTGATGCACTCGCCTCTCCTCCATGCTCCACTCGCCCGGCTCCCTTGCACCACTAGCCTCCTCTCCTTCATCCACTCGCCCCCCTCCCAAGCTCCACTCGCCCAGGCAAGGCTCCAACTCCCAACATCACTAGGCAGCCCCCTCCAAGGTGCACTCACCAACTAGGGTAGGGAGAGGGGTGCATTCGCCAACCTCCAAGGGTGCACTCGCCAACTAGGGTAGGGAGAGGGGTGCACTCACCAACCTCCAAGGGTGCACTCGCCCAGCTCCTGCACAGGCTCCACTCGCCAGGCCTACTCGCCCAGCTCCAACTCCTTCACTCGCCCCTCCTCCTTTGCACACTTCAACTTCAACATCCCGCGACCATCGTTCTCCGGCGACTAGCCCTCCACCTACCCTCGTTCTCCGACGACCATCGTTCTCCGCCGACTAGCCCTTGCCATTGTTGCTCAACACACACCGTCGAGCCTTTGCATCGATTGCAGGTAACGAGAGATTTTTCATTTCCATGATTTTCACTTCCAGATTTTCGTTTCCTTCATTGATTTGTTCATCTCCCGACTGTGTACTGATTTGTTCACCTCAAGATTTCTGATTTCTTCACTGATTTGTTCATTTACGGAATGTATAAAATGTTTGATAATTTATGTACGATCACACAATGTTTGATCATTTATGATCAGATATCTAGATGTATAAATTCATGCGAATGTGCACTTATGGATGTGTAGATCAAATATTGTGTGTTTGGTTTATGCTCGAATTTTTGCTTGGTTATGCTCGAATTTTTGCTCCCTCCAAATAGTTTCACTATTTCTCTTGTACAACCCCGATATTCGCCAGACAAGGAGGCGCAGTTTGAGAAATCAATACTATGAAGAAAGTAGTAAGGCAGACCAAAGTCCTCGCAGAAGGGCCAGACGAGAAAGATGCTGACCAGGAGCTCGCGGTCAGGCGAGCGAGGCTAATAGTTTGTTCGGCGAAGGGTGTTCGGCGAACCCTTCTGCGCTCGACGAACTCTCCTGCGTTCGTCGAGCTCACCTGTCGAGGGGCGGTCCCGCCGAAAGGGGTGATCTCGCAGAGAGGGGGGGGGGGGGGGGGGGGGGGGGGGGGGGGGGGGGGGGGGGTCTCGCAGAAAGGCTCGCGAGACCGGGCCTTCACGATCGACGAACTCAATTCTAGGTTCGACGAATTGCCTCCTGCGTTCGACGAACGACTTGCTTCAAACCCGTCTCAGCGGTCGACGAACATCCCGTCTCAGCGTTCGACGAACTCGATTCTATGTTCGACGAATTATTTTCTGCGTTCGTCGAGCTCGTCGGTGTTCAACGAAGTGTGTTCGGTGCACGACGAAGTTAAGAGGCGGTCTCACAGGAAGGCTCGTGAGACCAGACCTCGGCAGATACCTCCAAAGGGGGGTTAGCGAGGTCCTCACAGGGCGATCGCCTAGGAGTGGTATCGCGAACAGGACTCGCGAGAGCTTCGGCAGTAGTGTTCTCGCAGTTCCTGGCCCATAGGTTGATGAGGCCAAATTACCCTTTTACCCATAATGGTCTGCCCTTAGCCTCTCCAAACAGCGGAGTCTGGCTGTTAGCAGACCCATTTGGGGTGCAGATAGTAAAATCAAAAGGCGGAATCCTGCTATTTGCAGGCCAGATCAGAAAACCTATAAATAAGACCTAAATGGCACCTTTGGAGAGGATTTCACTTCAACTTCTCTCTCCTCAGGCTCTCCTTGGCTAGCATTTCCAGAGCTCTCCAAGGTGCCCGAGTCTCAGCTTTAGCTTGGGAGGGGAAGCGCTCAACGATCTTCCGGGTTAGTGGAGGGACCTCCTCGCTGTGACTAAGGTCGTAGTCATTTTCCTAGTCTTCAGTCTACCTTCTCCGAGGGATCAGTAAGGGCTAGCTGCTCCTCATTTCGGTGAGGGCCCCGAGCTTCACAAGAGGCCGAGAAATCGGTTTCAAACATTTTGGTGTAGTGAGCGTGGAGCGTGGCTGGTCCAAGAAAGTTCCAAGGAGCAGATATGGCAGGAGGCGAGGATCAAGGCCAGGAGTTCAGCGAGTCACCGTAGGTGGTGACGCCAAGGATGTTCGCAGATTTCAGGAGGGAGGTGCTTAACACTTTCGGACTCACTGTCGCGGCGCTGCGAAGTGAGTTCACGACCCCAGCGCCTCAGACGACCCCTCCCCCAGCAACGGTTGGCGAGAATGCCCCGGGGGGGGGGGGGGGGGGGGGGGGGGGGGGAGGGCCGGAAAGGAAATCGCCGGAGGTTCAGTGCAAGACCTGGAGGGGCGAGTGCTGTTCGCCAGCCCGGCGAGCTCTGTGCCGGCGTGCGCGGCGCAGGCGAGCGCGCTCCCGGAGGATGCAGCGACTGTGGGAGTGGTTCAGGTGAACACCGTCCCCGCGAGCGCAGTCCCCGCAAGCTCGAGTCTGGCGAGAGAGCTCGGGGGGGTGTGTGGAGAGAGAAAAGGTGGCAGGAGGGGGAAGTCCCTTCTGCGAGTTGGTACTTTCTGCACCTGTCCCGGTAGGGTTCGGGGAGTGGGACAGGCGTACTACAACGGCAGGGATGATCCTGTCCAGCACCTCCAGTCTTTCGAGGACTCTGTTTCTATCAGGCTGATGTCAGACGCCTTCAAGTGTCGGCTCTTCACCGTCACCCTTAAAGAGAAGGCCAGGGATTGGTTCCACCAACTCCCCGTTGGGTCAATCTACGCGTTTGAGGATTTGCGCATGAGCTTCTTGTTGCGGTTTTCAACTTTGAAGAAGAGGAAGAAGGACGTCGAGTCCCTCTTCAAGGTAAAGCAGGAGCCTAAGGAGTCGTTGGCTCGCTATGCGGATCGTTTACAGGAAGAAGTGCTGCTCACTCAGGAGATGCCTGGGTTTGCACTCCAGCTCGCCTTCACGGTCGGGCTGAGGGAAAGTTTCTTCAAAATGGCTCTGAAAAGGAAGGCCCCCGTCTCCTACGAGGAGTTGATGGAGAGGGTGGCAGAGGAAATTGAGAGTGAGGAGGCCAACCCAGAGCTCACCAAGAGGCTAGCAATGCTCAGTGAGCCGGAGGTCCGGCAGCAGGAGGAAGGAGAGGGGAGGCGAGAGAAGAAGCAAGGGCAGGAAGGAGAAGGAGGAATAGGATGGCAGACGCCGATGCGAGGGAGGTGACGTTGCCGTATTGTGACTTTCATGATGAGGAAGGTCACACAACGACCACCTTCCTGGAGTTCCTGGAGACAAAAAGGGCCCGAGTGCCAGCGCCGCGATAGTAGCAGCCGGTGAGGATTGATGAGGTCAAGCCTCGGGAGGAAGAAGAGGAGAGGTGCGAGGACCGGGCCGATTTGGGGTCCCGAGGGAGGATCGGGGTGATCCATAGGGGGGGGGGATTGAGGCAACCCGGAAGGCAAGCCTCCATACCATCTATCGTCGTAGCGTAGCTTCGACGTCCCTAACCCCACCCCCGGCGGAAAAGATTTCTTTCACCCAGAAGGACATGCCGGGTTATGAAGACCCATTCTGCGACGCGCTGGTCATTCAGACTGCGATCGAGAACTTCACCGTTTCTTGAATCCTCGTGGATCGGAAGTTCAGTCAATGTTATTTTCAAGAAGGCTTTCGATGGGATGGAGGTGGAGGCGCGAAGGGTGTTGGCCTCGGATGGTCCATTGTTCGGATTCTCCGGGGAGAGAAAGGAAGTGGAGGGAAGAGTAGGACTCCACGTGGTCTTGGGGGGGGGGGGGGGGCAGTCCATGAACTGCCGCTTTGTCATAGTGGATTCTCCCAACAACTATAGCGCCATCTTCGGGTGGCCGCTCATTAGCGCGTTTCGCTGTGTCCCCTCCATATTTTACCAGTGCCTTAAGTTCAATGACGGAGGAGTCCAAGTCCGAATCAGAGGAGATCCGAAGGTTGCAAGGCAATGCTACGTGACAACGGTCAACACCGTCTCCTGGATGGCCAAGGCAGAGAAATGGGACCAGGAGATGGGTGAGTCGGCAGGACTTGGAGGAGAAGACCAGAAGGAGGAGTTGGAGGAAAGGTCGGAGGAGCCGATGGAGGAAGAGAAGGAAGAGGTAGGGGGTTGGGCCCAGGAAGAAGGGGCGGAAGAGGTGATGGAGGTCCGGGAAGAAGGACAGGAGCAAGAAGAAAACTGGGGAGAACAGTCCCGGCTGGAGGCCGTAGAGGAGGTCATGGAGCTCGAAGTCACCACCCGAGCTGGGGTGGTGGAGAAGGTCAGGATCAGCGGGGATCTCGGCCTGGAGGAGCAAAAGCAGATCCTAGCATGCGTTCAGGAGAACGTGGATGTCTTCGCTTGGAGCGCTGCGGAGATGCCAGGGATCGACGCCGATGTGGCTTGCCACCACCTCAACCTCGACCCTGGCACCCTCCCCATCCGTCAAAAGAGGAGGGCCATAGCAGACAAGCTGGAAGGACCCATCCGAGAGGAGGTGGGTAAGCTCATTCAGGCAGGGTTTGTATCAGAGATCTAGTATCCAGGCTGGGTCTCTAACGTGGTTATGGTGAAGAAGGGGGGAGGTAAGTGGAGAATGTGTATCGACTTTTCCTTACTTAATAAATCGTGCCCCAAGTATTGCTACCCCTTGCCTAGAATCAATGCGCTAGTTGACTCAGCCGTCGGTTTCCCTGTAATGTCTTTCTTATATGCTTTTCAGGTTATCATCAGATCCGCATGCACCCCCCGGACATTAAGGATGTCTCCTTCATCACGGGGGATGGATGTTACTGTTATAAGATGATGCCCTTCGGGCTCAAGAACGCAGGTGCCACATACCAAAGAATGATGGACAGGATCTTCCGAGATCAAAAGGGGAGAAACCTGGAGGTCTACGTCGATGATCTCATGGTAAGGAGTCGGGACCTTAAAGCCCACCTCCGAGACCTTGAAGAGACCTTTAAGACTTTGCGGAAGTATAAGATGAATCTCAACCCCTTAAAATGTGTCTTTGGGGCTAGCCGAGGGAAATTCCTAGGTCACCTGCTTACCCCGTCGAGGGTGGAGCCAAACCCGGACAAGGTCAAGGAAATAATGGAGTTGGGATCGCCCAGAAATTCGAAGGAGTTTAGAGCCTCACTGGAAAGCTGTCCGGACTCAGTAGGTTCCTCTCCAAGGCGGGAGACAAGTGTGCACCTTTTTTCAAGGTGTTAAGGGGAAACAAAAATTTTGAATGGACCCCAGAGTGCGAGGGAGCCTTTCAGGCTCTGAAAGAACAACTCACCCAAACTCCCCTACTCCAAGGGCCGTGGCTGGGAGAGGACCTATCCCTATACCTGGGGGTAGGATCGGAGGCAGTAAGTTTAGTATTGGTCCAAGAGGAGGGGAGAAAGCAATTCCCCATCTACTACGTCAGCCGAGTGCTGAGGAAGGCGGAGCTCCGGTACCCGATTCTGGAAAAGTTGGCCTTCGCGTTGGTAGTGGCGGCCCAGAGGCTACGACCTTACTTTCAAGCACATTCTATCAAGGTAGTGACTGATCACCCACTTCGCAAAGTCATGGAAGGGGTGGAGCACTCGGGAAGGTTGGCAAAGTGGTCCGTGGAGCTGAGTGAGTTCAATGTTACGTTCGTACCCAGGACGTAGATCAAGGCCCAAGCAGTGGCAGACTTCATGGCTGACTACGCAACCGAACTGGGGGAACATGAATCGCCCCCCCCCCCCCCCCCCCCCCCCCCCCCCCCCCCCCCCCCCCCCCCCCCCCCCCCCCCCCCCCCCCCCCCCCCCCCCCCCCCCCAGTGGCATAGAAGATGTTGGTGGATGGTGTGTCAGGAAAACATTCCTATGGAGGGGGAATCATCCTGATGAGCCCCCAAGGGACAAAGATCGAACAAGCCTTGAATATCCACTTCCCGATTACCAACAACCAAGCAGAGTACAAGGCGGTGATAGTAGGCCTGCGGTTAGCTCGAGAACTGGGAGTGCAAGATGTGGAGGTTTCGACGGACTCCATGGTGGTAGCATGCCAAGTCAGGGGAGAGTTTGAGGCAATGGACCCGACCCTCCTGCGGTACTTGGAGAAGGTCAAGGGGGTCATCAGGCAATTCCGCACTTTCTCCGTCAAGCACGTGCCAAGAGAAGAGAGCACCCCCGCGGACCTCTTAGCCAAGTTCAGTCCCCGAGCAGGGGGAACAGTTTCGGAACTCTTCCGACCCACCATCGAGGAAGGAGAGCTGATGGAGATAGATCGGCAGGCCTCGTTGATGGATCCCTTCCTCACCTTCCTATCATCAGGAAAATTCCCTGAAGGAGACATAGACAGACGACGCTTTAGGTATAAGTCGGCTTATTATTCCTTGCAGGTGGGAGGGCTATATAGGAAAACTCTCTCGGGACTCCTGGCCCGTTGTATTTTCGAAGAGGAGGTTCCGAGAGTCCTAGAAGAAATTCACTCAGGGGAGTGTGGCAGTCACTCCGGGAGCCGAACTCTGGAGGGGAGGGTGTTGAGACAAGGCTACTTCTGGCATACCCTCAACAAAGATGCAGCGGAGTTCGCAAGGAAATGTACAAAGTTCCATCTCTATGCTCCACTCCAACTCCTCCCAGCTCCGAGGCTCCGGACCATCACAACTCCCTGGCCTTTTGCCATATGGGGGTTGGACCTAGTTGGACCTTTCCCTCAATCTAGTGGCCAGAGGAGGTTCTTACTAGTCATGATCGATTACTTCTCCAAATGGGTAGAAGTGAAGGCGTTGGCCAAGGTAACATCTCAAGTTGTAAAGAATTTTGTGTGGGGAGAAATAATTTGCAGGCACGGCCTCCCTCTGGCTATAGTGACAGACAATGGGCCACAATTTGCTAGCGAAGAATTTGTTAACTTCTGCACCCAGCTTGGCATCGACCTCAGGTTCGCATTGGTTCACCATCCGAGAAGTAATGGCCAGGTGGAGGCGGCGAACAAGGTAATCGTCAACCTACTGAAGAAAAAGGTGGAGAACCTCCGGGGGAACTGGGTGGAGCAGCTACCCTCTGTCCTTTGGGCCTTGAGGACTACTCCGAACACCGCCACCAGGGAGACTCCGTTCAAGCTTTCTTATGGGTCCGAGGTTGTCCTTCCCATAGAGTTCGAGGTAAGGACCCCCAGGGTGATCGCTGCAGGCGAGGGGGATGAAGAGTGGCTAGTGGATAATGATGCGGAACAAAGGATATCCTTGGACCTGGTGGAGGAACTCCGAGACCTGGCCACCGTCAGGCAGGAGGAAGTCAAGCGACGAATGGCCCGGTATTTCGACAAGCATATCCGAATAAAGCACTTCCAAAAAGGAGATCTGGTCCTGAAGAAGGTCGACGCGGCCGGAAGAGGAGCCACGGTGGGTAAGCTTAACCCCAATTGGGAGGGTCCATACATTGTAAGCGAAGTACTCAAGTCGGGGGGGGGGGGGGGGGGGTATCACCTCCGGGATGTGGAAGGGATACCTCTCGGCCGAGCCAGAAGTGGAGATGATCTGAAGCGATTATACCCTTGAAAGTTTTTTACTATGTCGTTTGTTAAAAATCTTACTTCTTTGTGCGATGGTTATAACAGCGGTGCGATGATAACAAAGGTGATAAATATCGGTGCTGGAATGCCCCAGATCGATTCCGCTCCCGGGCTCTCACTAGACGGGGGGTTTCAGGTTGATCTCTGGAGAGGCTGGCAGGGTGATAAATATTGGTGCTGGAATGCCCCAGATCGATTTCGCTCCCGGGCTCTCACTAGACGGGGGGTTTCAGGTTGATCTCTGGAGAGGCTGGCAGGGTGATAAGTATTGGTGCTGGAATACCCCAAATCGATTCCGCTCCCGGGTTCTCACTAGACGGGGGGTTTCAGGTTGATCTCTAGAGAGGCTGGCAGGGTGATAAATATCGGTGCTGGAATGCCCCAGATCGATTCCTCTCCCGGGCTCTCACTAGACAGAGGGTTTCAGGTTGATCTCAGGAGAGGCTGGCAGGGTGATAAATATTGGTGCTGGAATGCCCCAGATCGATTCCTCTCCCAGGCTCTCACTAGACGGGGGGTTTCAGGTTGATCTCTGGAGAGGCTGGCAGGGTGATAAGTGTTGGTGCTGGAATGCCCCAGATCGATTCCGCTCCCGGGCTCTCACTAGACGGGGGGTTTCAGGTTGATCTCTGGAGAGGTTGGCAGGATGATAAATATTGGTGCTGGAATGACCCAGATCGATTCCACTCCCGGGCTCTCACTAGACGGGAGGTTTCAGGTTGATCTCTGGAGAGGATGGCAGGGTGATAAGTGTTGGTGCTGGAATGCCCCAGATCGATTCTGCTCCCGGGCTCTCACTAGACGGGGGGTTTCAGGTTGATCTCTGGTGAGGCTGGCAGGGTGATTAGTATTGGTGCTGGAATGCCCCAGATCGATTCCGCTCCCGGGCTCTCACTAGACGGGGGGTTTCAGGTTGATCTCTGGAGAGGCTGGCAGGGTGATGAGTTTCTCATAAAGGCAGGTTGGAAAGCCTCAGGTTGACAAGTCCTCTGTATTGACCAGTGCCTTCTCGCTCGTCTCGCAGAAAGGATCTCGCACCACAATAAAGGGGCCAGCGACGTCCTCGCGGGGCGATCACCTAGGAGAGGTATTGCGAGCAGGATCCGTGAGAAGCCCTGCAAGAACCCCAAAGGTAAGAAAGGAGTCCTCGCCGGGAGGGAGCATACCGTGCGAGGCCTTAAGGAGAGGGTAGCCTTAAAACACCTAGTCCCAAGGCATGAGACAAAGCGAGACCGATTGAAAGCGGAGTCTACGCCCGAACTATCGAAGTACGCGAGAATCAGCTTGGTGAGAACGATAAAAATATGCAGGAACGTGATGTAAGCATATGAAAATAACAAGACAGAAAAGACGAGCACAATGAACAAGGCAAAAACTGTATTTACATTTCGCAGTTCGATCACAATTTACGGCGTTCTCGCCAGCCAAAAGTTAAACAAAAACAGAAATAATGATGACTTTCAGGAATCGCTCGCAGACCTCTCCTCTTCATCGCCGCTCTCCACTGGCGGGAGAGGAATGAAGAGCTCCAGGACGACGTCTTCCAGAGTCATGTCGGCCGCGTCGGTGGATAGGAGGCCGGCCTGTTGGAGCATGCGTTCCGCACTCGTCCGGTTTGAGAATAACAAATCCCGAATGTATTTGATCCTATTTTTGATTAATGGTGTGCAGATAACAGGTGCAAGAATAACATGTTTTCAATTGGAGCAAAATATCAATTTTCCAGTTTTTGGAGCTTTCGGATATCCGACAGCCCTATCGGATTTTCGACAGCCCTATCGGATTTCCGACAGCCCTATCGGATTTCCGACAGCGTGTTTATTTGATCTCTGCGCAACGGTTAAGAGCTATCGGATTTCCGATATCGCTATCGAATTTCCGACAGCCCACGATCTTCCGATAACGCCAGGACGTGCAGCAGTTACCTTAGCTAACGGATATCCGACAGTACTATCAGATATCCGACAGCCCACGTCTCAACCACGACCTCAACTTCACGCAGAAACTTCGTTTTAGTGGGACACGTGGCAGCCTCTAGAGGTATCGGATTCCGGCGACAGTAGCTATCGGATGGCGACAGCTCCTTTTTATTAAAAGAGCTCAAAATTTCGTGGAATTCAGTTCTTGAGATTTCCAGACCTTCTTTCAGAGTGCATTCGAACCAGAAAGCTCCAGAACTCCATCAACTCCCATTTGTGCTAGAAGGATTGAGATTGAAGACGAGATCGGACGCGTTTCTTCATCAACGATCATCTCGAGGCTTCAACCCTCCTTTCAGAGATCTGATTTTCTAGGGAGTTCTTCACTTGACTTTGTTTTTTCATTCATTTACATCCAACTTTGTATTGGTAGAGAAATCGTCGTCTTGCGTGCGACGTCTAAGTCCTTGCGCGGCTTAGGGGAAAATCGCTTCCTTGTGCGTAGCGTCCAAGTCCTTGCGTGACTTGGTAGGAAATCGTGGCCTTGTGTGCTACGTCTAGATCTTAGGAAGATCTAGAGGGTAGGCTTGGGCTTGATCTAGGAAGAGACAAGTGATAGCCTTCCGATCCTTGGGAGAAGGATTGGTAAAATCAAAATTATTGAAATTTATATTATCATATTTGTGCATTGATCTTAAGCATTGTTAAGATCATTTTATTGTATGTAAATTTCATGATTAATATAATTATGCTTCTTTCATTATTTGCAAATTTGGTTGATTAATCTTTAACTTAGAAATTTGTGTTTGGTTTAATACAAAAATTACATTGGTTTGAAATTGTTTACAAGTAATTTGTTAGAAAAGTAAAATCCGTTTAAAAAATTATTAAGTAAAAATTATATTTTAAACACACCCTTATTCACCCCCCCTCTAAGGGCGTCACACGATCCAACACGGCCGCCTTCATCGTCTGGAAAATATAGCGAGCCGACTCTGTGGACTCCTCGCGGATTTCCTCGTCACGCGCTCGCCGCTCTTCCTTCAGGCGGCGGGGGGAAGGGGGAACGGCGGCACAGGACAGCTCGCGATTAAGAGCTTTCAACCCGGCCACCTCGCCCTCTAGGCCCTGAATGCGAGCGTCAGTTCTTTTGGCAGCTGCGATGTCCTATAAGCGAAAGACAAGTTCAGAAAGCGAAAGGGTTGGAAGAGAGAAGTGGCGAGGTCTAGGTAACTCACCACACCGCTCGCTGTGGCGAGCAGCTTCTCCTTCAGCTGCGCATTCTCGGCGAGGAGCACCTGATAAGCCCTCATGAGCTCCACGTTCTGTTGCTCTAGTTGCAGGCATCGCCTTCCTGTCATATGGGCGAGCTCACCGGAGCGCAGTTGGGAGCTCGCACTCTTATAGGCGAGGGTCTTTGAGGTCTCATCCTTGTACGACCCGACATCCTCGCGCCCGTAGAGGGAAAAGGAGAAGTCATAGGCATGGACGCTGACGGTCGGCTTCTCCACCCAGGAAGGAAGGATGGTGGAGATTTCAGCTTTGTTAACCTCCGGCTTCCAATACACCAGGAGCTCGCCGGTCTCATCCCTGCGTCTCTGGCCGAGCCCAAAGTTCCAGTGGTTAACTGGAATGGGCGGGTCAGAGGTCTTTGCGGCCTCCTCGCTCTCCTCATCGACCCCTCTCTCCTCGGAAAGGATGGTTAGGTCGATCTCGCCAGGGGCGACTTCGGAGTGCCCCTTTCCCTTAGAGGGGGCGAGCGAGCCTTGGCTCTTCTTGCCTCTCTTCTTGGGCAGAGACTTTGAGGCTGGGCCCCAGCCGCTGGAGGCCTCCGATCTCTTGCGAGAAGAGAGCTCAGCCGGGGTGGTGGTATTACGGCAGGCCTCCGCTCCCATGGTCGCGAGAGCGTGGGTGGAGGAAGGCTTCCGGTTGTTTGCGTAGGGGGGGTTGAGTGGTAGATCTCGCTCACCTGAAAAAGTGAGGGTCAGACATCTAGCGTGGAAAACGTTGAGACCATGGAAGTTAGCGGGCGGGATCATTACCTTCCCCGACGAGCACTGGGGGTAGCGAGTCGAGGTTGCGGCGAAGATACACAACCTTGAAGTTCTTCTTACAGAAGAACTGGTATAAGGCGGCGTCGTGACCGCCGAGAGTAGGAGGACGGTAAGTGGTCTCGCTGTACTGAACATGCGAGAAAGGGATGTTGCCAAAGTTCCCCTTGACGAAGAGGAACTTATGAGCCCAGTAGTGAGCTTTGTTGACGGTCTCGTCGACCTTGGGACCCGATCCCACAAAGTAGGCGGTCCCATCTTTATACGCACGGAAAGAGAACAGCTTTCGGAAAACCGAAAGGCTGAACTTGATGCGCTCCTCGCGCATATAGCAGGCGAAGGCGACGATGACTGCCATCGCGTTGGGGGTCAGTTGACCCGGTATCACACCGTAGTGTCTTAACACCTGGCGAGCAAGATGGCGAGACCGTCAGTTAAGCGAGGAAGAATCCATTCTCATCTAAGGAAAGGAAGGCGAGCTTAGTAGTTAACTGTCGAACTTCCGGCCATAGAGGTAGCCTCAGACCCACCGCGAAATGGGCTATGGGGATCGCGAGTTCGTCAGGCAGGGGAACATTTATTGCGTCATCTTTGGTAGGTTGGCGAGCGGTAAACTCCGGCGGGATGAAGTCGGCGACGGCAGTGAGATACTCCTCCTCCGTCAAGTTCGCCTGGAAGAAGGAATGGTCGGTAAAGGCCCATGGCACTTCAATCTGCCCTCAGCCTCGCTTTGGTCACCGACCATCTAGAGGACCTGCGAGGAAGAGAATAGCGTGAGAAAGAGGGAGGAAGGCGAGAGCTCCAGAGTAGTAGAAGAAGAAGGCTGATGGTAAATGCGGTAGTTGGCACAGTTATGACGACCTATTTATAGTAGAAGTGAAAGGGCGGGAAGAAGCCCAAGCGCCGCTGAGTGCGGTTAGCAAAAACATCACGTCAGAATCGTGGCGAGAACTACCTGCGAGGTTAGTATAAGCAAATTCTTTGCAAGGGGCAGCATGAACTGATGGAATAGCGAAGAGAACTCATCGCGAGACAGTTTTAGCGAGAGCAGAAGGGCTCGTTGCGAGAATAGCATAACAAAGAAAGTGTGAATATACAAATCGCGAGCGAAAATTAATAAACGACTATCAATAATTACTTCAGAACGGGAACTCACAAATATAAGTTGCAAGTAATTAGGAGATTGTTCAAAGTAGCGGCGAGCGTTAACAGACAATAAAGGTTCGCGGAAACGTAAGGGTCATCGCGGATCGTGGGGTAACCACTTCCATCTGCCACCACCCCGCGACCCGGACCTCGGCGGTACCCTGGAATTATAGTAATCCTGGGCCGCACGACCCTCTCGATCCATCAGGAAGGCATAATCCCTCATCCTCGCGATGTGCACCTCCGGCGACGTGGCCATCTCGTCTTGGGCGCGAGGCACCGCGGCTCGGAGTCTCGCGCACTCCTCCATCATAACAGCTTGCCTAACCTCAGCGACCTCTCTATCTCGTCTCGCCTGAAGATTAAGGTCCATTAGCATCCTACCATGTTTTCGAAGCAACTCTGCGGTTCGCCGCTTCATCGTCTCCGGATCTCGCGGGTCCCCTAAGAAGTCTTCCACTTGGTCTGGGAGGGGGGACACCTCGTCGTCGCCAAACTCTGAATCGGTAGGTGGATTTTTGGAACTCTCTGCAAAATATTACGAAAAGGTTAGATAGCGCGTTCAAGTTCGCGCATGGCATGGGGACGTCAGAATGCTTACCCGGAGGGGGGCGAGAACTCTCAGGGAGGCCCTGGAAGACGTTGCCGTAGTGAGGGTAGAGGGATTCACCTAAGCCGGGAGGGTAGGCTGCGTTGTTAATTGGGGGAATCTTTGGCAGTCGAGAGCCACCTGCGCCCTCGCTCCTCAGGAGATCGAACCTTGGCATTTCCACCGTTTTGTCAGGGAAGGACGGAAATGGAGGCCGTGAATCTTCGCGAGCCGGGGGTCTTCCGGGGCGAGACTGTGAAAAACAGGGGATAAGAGGTCGATAGTCAACGAAGGGAGAGTCAGTGAGCGAGATTAAGGGCGCACCTTCGGCGTTTTTGCCAGCGAGATGTGTGTCTGCTGGCGGACTTCGGCGAGACCCACCTCCAAGCTCGCCAATGTCCTTGTTCGGCAAAATCTCCTGCAAGTAAGCATGAATCACAGGCAAATTTATTGACTTAGCTAGAGGAATAGCTCATACCTTCTCGGAGGGGCGATTATTAGGGGAAGAGTCCAGCAACACGGAGTCGTCCCCGGTTCAGCAAGCCGCTTTCGCCTTTTTAGTTTTCAGCGACTGAGCGGGAGGCGACCGATTCATCCAGGCAGGGACCCTGGTCGTGGGAGGTAAGCCGCCAACTCTTACAGCCTTCAGGAGGGCCTCAGCTTCTTCGGAAAGCGGCATCTCCTGACAGCTATAGTACGGGAGAAAAAAAAGAGAGAGTGACGGTGCACGTCGCTGAGGCTCGGGATGATATTTATAGCTCCCATGGTGGGCCCTACCAAAGATTCCTGATAGATCATCAAGAGTCTGGCGAATACCAGGGGTTGGATGTTTCTTCGCGAGCCTGAATAGCCTTGCGAAGAGCGAGGATTATGTACAACCCCGATATTCGCCAGACAAGGAGGCGCAGTTTGAGAAATCAATACTATGAAGAAAGTAGTAAGGCAGACCAAAGTCCTCGCAGAAGGGCCAGACGAGAAAGATGCTGACCAGGAGCTCGCGGTCAGGCAAGCGAGGCTAATAGTTGGTTCGACGAAGGGTGTTCGACGAACCCTTCTGCGCCCGATGAACTCTCCTGCGTTCGTCGAGCTCACCTGTCGAGGGGAGGTCCCGCCGAAAGGGGTGATCTCGCAGAGGGGGGGGGGGGGGGGGGTCTCGCAGAAAGGCTCGCGAGATCGGGCCTTCACGATCGACAAACTCAATTCTAGGTTCGACGAATTGCCGCCTGCGTTCGACGAACGGCTTGCTTCAAACCCATCTCAGCGGTCGACGAACATCCCGTCTCAGCGTTCGACGAACTCGATTCTATGTTCGACGAATTGTTTTCTGTGTTCGTCGAGCTCGTCGGTGTTCAACGAAGTGTGTTCGGTGCACGATGAAGTCAAGAGGCGGTCTCGCAGGAAGGCTCGTGAGACCAGACCTCGGCAGATACCTCCAAGGCGGGGTTAGCGAGGTCCTCGCAGGGCGATCGCCTAGGAGAGGTATCGCGAACAGGACTCGCGAGAAGGCCCGCGAGAGCTTCGGCAGTAGTGTTCTCGCAGTTCCCGGCCCATATGTTGATGAGGCCAAATTACCCTTTTACCCATAGTGGTCTGCCCTTAGCCTCTCCAAACAGCGGAGTCTGGCTGTTAGCAGATCCATTTGGGGTGCAGATAGTAATATTAAAAGGCGGAATCTTGCTATTTGCAGACTAGATCAGAAAACCTATAAATAAGACCTAAAGGGCACCTTTGGAGAGGACTTCACTTCAGCTTCTCTCTCCTCAGGCTCTCCTTGGCTAGCATTTCCAGAGCTCTCCAAGGTGCCCGAGTCTCAACTTTGGCTTGGGAGGGGAAGCGCTCAACGATCTTCCGGGTTAGTGGAGGGACCTCCTGTTGGACATGTGTGTCACATCCCTTTGTTTGAGAATAACAAATCCCAAATTGTATTTGATCTTGCTTGTCGTGTGTTTATAGTGTGCAGGAACTATAGGTGCAATACTCCACAGGTAGAAAGCAACTGAATTCAAACATCTGGAAGAATGCACTACCGCCAGTGTTAGAGCTACCGCCAGTGTTAGAGCTACCGCCAAGCGCTAGCTCAGGTTCCGTTCGACGAAAATACCGTTTGACGAATTTAAGGCCGTTCGACGAATTTGAAGCTCCGTTCGACAAAAGTGTTTCCGTTCGACCAAATTGCTCCGTTCGACGAATTTGAGGCCGTTCGACGAAATTTTGTTCTGTCACGCAGTCGACGGTTTCGCAACCGCTCCACACGAATGCTACCGCCAGTGCTAGCGCTACCGCCTGGCGCTATCTCAAGTTCGTGCACAGCGCCACGCCGCCGACGGTTTCGCAACCACTCCATACGAACGCTACCGCAGGCGCTAGGAGCTACCGCATGCGCTATCTTCAAGTTCTATAAATTGATGGGCTCTTTCTTGTTTTGTAAAATCCATCCCAGAGAGATTGCAAGTGCCACAATTCTACTGCTGCTATGCTGCCGAAGATGGATCTCCCACTAAAATCTTAAGGAGAATTCTGGAGGAGGACAACGTCACGCTACATCCGAAGGACGATCGCTTCAACCTCGCTTATGCTACAACGATCCTTCATCCTCATCTTCAGAGATCTCATATAGGGAGTTTTATTATTGTTATCTTTATTTTCATTCCATACTTTTTGTAATCGTTTAGAGAATTCGCCTTGTGTTGGCAACTAGGTCTGGGTAGGAATTAGGGGGGAATTCGCCTTGTGTTGGCGACTAGTTCTAGGTGATTAGATCTAGGGGGCTCGAGGCCATATCCGGGGAAGGATTGGCTAGAGCGGCTTGAGGCCTTATCCGGGGAAGGATAGGCTAAATCCAACCGGTTTGTAGGGATACAAGTCGGTATAGAAAAAGAAAAGATATTTACATTTTGTACGCCTCCGATTTCTAGCGATATTGAAATCAAATTTATGTAAACACTTTTTTTATATAAATACAATCATGACTCTTTTTGCGTTTACTTGATTTCTATCTTTTGGCATAATCTCTACTATATTGGTTACAAAGTTTTTTTCAATTCGTATCTAAATTGTGTATTTCAATCTCTTTCATCATAAAACAATTTAGCACTTGTTTCTAAATCTTAAATTGCAAATTACAATATTCTCTTTCTTTAACTAAATTGTTATTTTGCCATCTCCTATTATAAAACAATTTAGTAATTTTCATAACATTATTACAAAGAATTTTTATTCCCTTATTCACCCCCAACCCCCCTCTAAGGGCGCCGTAAGATCCAACAAGTGGTATCAAAGCGAGGTTATTCCAAACGGTTTAAAAACCAGGAATAATGACGTCTCATGATCTCGCCTCTACTAGTGGGGGAAATTTTCTTAAAAATGAAAAATCTTTGGCACCACCTTTATTTGAAGGCAAAAATTATAATGAGTGGAAAATTCTTATGGAAAAATTTCTTAAATCTTTGGATATTAAAGTATGGAATATTACAATTAAAATGCCCCCAAATATTTTAAATGAAAATGAAATGTTTTTAAATGCCAAATCAATGAATAGTATATATTGTGCATTAGATCAAAATATTTTCAAACTTATTTATACACTTCCTACTGCTTATGAAGTTTGGAAATTTCTTGAGAATACTTATAGTCTTCCTTCCACAGATGATGAACAAGAGGAATTCCTTATGGATCCAAGAGAAGAAATCGACAAGGACTCATTCTTGGAGGAAGATAAATCTAAGAGAGAAATTGACGAGGAATTCCTTATGGATCCAAGAGAAGAAATCGATGAGGACTTATGCTTGGAGGAAGAAGAATACAACGTCACAATATTGGACTCATTTGTTGGAAACACTTCAAGCAAAAGAGAAGAAGAAATGTTGTCTTTGGAAGAGGAGTGCCAAAAAGATGTTAAAGGAACTTTATGTTCAAATCTTGCCTCTCCCGATAGCAATGTAAGTAAATCAAATTCTTCTATCTTTGTGACTAATTCTATTTCCACATTACATATGCTACAAATTGCTAAACGTAAAATTAAGAAATTGAAAATTACAAATGATAAATTACGTTTAGAAAATAAAAGGTTAAAAGCTAATGTTAATGTAGAATCTAATTATGATTTGGCTTTAGTTGAAATTCCTACTCCTTGTTTTGACTGCAATCTTTTAAAAGAAAAATTCAAGGATATTGAAAAAGGGCTCTTAGTTTCTAAAAAGCATAATGAAAAATTGATATTTGAAAATGATGCTTTAACTTGTAAGTTAAGACAATTAAAATCTTTTGTTGAAAAAGTTCTAATTTCTAGTAATGACTTTCATCATAAGATTTTGAATAACAAAGATAAATTAACTTACAAAATCATTTCTAAAAAGGACCATTTTCACACATCAACTCAAAAGGAGTTTAGTTTCAAAAGGAATTTTGACCCTCACAAAATACTAAAGAGTCAATATTATAAGTCTCAATATATTTTCAATCATGACTCATATTTAAAAACTCCTTTTCATGAAAATCAAACTATAAAATATTATCCTTCATATTATAAGAGTATGTCTATAAGAAAGAGTGGAAATGAAAATCATCAAAATAAGAATCAATCTTTTAAAATATATTGTAACTCACTCTTTCAACAATCTATTCTAAAGAAAGACAATCACTCTTATAAATTTTCAAAGAATCCATATAATAAAATTCATTATGATTATCAACATCAATTTGAATAAACATAAATCTCAAATGAATTATTTTTCAAACAAATATAATCATATAAAGATGTCACATAATCATAATATGAATTTAAAAGATAAACAACCAAGGTATGAATGGAGACCCTTAAAGAAAAATGACACATCAACTTTAATTGAAAAGGCCTATTTATCCTTGTCTCCTAAAAAATCACCATGTCATATTTGGGTACCCAAAGGAACCATTACACATGGTCAACTTTGGATACCTAAATCTCTTATCATTTAGTATCTTCCAAATGCATGAAGTAGAAACTATTAAGAAAATGAAATATCATTACTCTACTTCATGATATGCTAATTGTCTCTTTCTTTTGTTTTTTTTATTATTTTTTGAACAAACATGCTATAATCACTTTATATATCATGAAATATGACTTTCATACATTAAGCCTAATATTTATCAAATCAAATTTGAATTAAAATTGAACATTAAGTCATATATTTTTCAAAGTGATCTATCTCTAATCTTTGATTGTTATCCTTTTAAATCCTTTACCCTTAATTGTCTTGAATTATCATTATAAATTGAATATTGAAATTATTGTCAAGACTATTGAAACTATTTTAAAGATTGGATTTAAATGGTTTATTAAAGGGCTTAAACTAAAAATTAAAATGCGCAACATTTTTTGATTCTTTTCTATTTTTGTTTCCTGCATATGATAGCCCTTATAATGAAGAATATTATCTAGAAAAATTGAAAACATAAATTCATCTAAACGCATGTTTATTCTTTCAAAAATGCGAGTTTACGATCAAAACTTCAAACAGCCACATCTTTTGATCTGCTCATCCGATTTTCGCGTTTAATATATTTTCGGAAAGAGCACAGAAATCTCCATCCACCGGCGAACTAGGCTTGCCCATTTGAGTTTGTTTGGTGCTGTCAATTTGCCCAATTTCAACTCCGTTTTAAAAAGCTATCTCAGTTTGCTTGATTTGGAAATTTCTGTGTGTGATGTGTGTCACCAATGTTTGCATGTAATTTAGACCTTAGATTCATCTTGTATCATTAAGATCAAATCAGAAGTTTAATCATTTCATTCTAGGTCTAAAGAAAATTAATTTGAAAACTTCTCATATTACATGTAATATTATCTCCATTAATCCTATGTAATAACATTGCTTTCAAACTCATCATCCTAGCATCACTTCTTGGTCTATGCTTATATATTTATGCTAGGTATAACACTTACAATGTTATTCAAATTTCATGATAACTATGTGATTTGAAATCATAAATAGAATACTAAAATTCCAACAAACACATTGTTTATGGTTCGATCATATATATCATGAAACTATATATTATCATGCAAAACCAAAGATCAATAAATTCCATTATTGAATGCAATTTTATTTCAAAACTATATATTTGTGATCTTTGTCTTTGATATGATAGCATGATCATCATTTTTCTAAACTTACAAATCAAACATGCTTATTCAAAAGAAAATCACTATATCACTATATTATAAGTCTAGAAGGATTAGATTTTTTTTCATACATCATGATGATCTAACATATATTCTATACAAAATTCTCTATAATCATAAATCATAATTCATGTTCTATCAAGAAATATCTCAAATCAATAATAGGAATTATGAATCTTATGATAAAAATTATGAATAATGTTTTCCTTACATTATTTGATGTATGAATATGCTTTGCTATTGATTGCATGTATCTCTCATATTTTTAGACTCTAGAATCAACTTTGTAATGAAAAAATAAATCAAACTAAATCATCACTTTATCCTAGATCTATAATTTGAAACTCTATTTTGGAATACATGCAATATTAATATAAATCTTATGACATGACATTAAACCCTACACTCATCATACTAGCATTGTCACTTATTGAATATTAGTAATTGTGCTAGTTATCTCATATCGTCATCTCATAAAAGTAAAAAAACTATGCGGCTTTATATAACTCATCACATTAAACAAAACCCATAGTTTATAAATCAACCCATAGTTTAAAAGCATAGGTTGTCCAAGGATTATTCACCTATGACTTCATATCTCACAATAGCGGGGGCGTAGGGTTGTATGCATTAGAGACCTAACCTCTAAGTCATGTCTTGTCCTTAACCGGGGAGGGTTCCAGTGGGGCCTTGCGAGGCACTAGGGGGAAAGAGTGCTAGGCTGAGTGTTCTCTAGTGTGTGCATATGGGATCAACACCCTAACCAACGTCATGTGTGCAGCTCCTCATGCTCATCCGTCACTTAGTACGGGGCTAGGGTGTAGACATTTAGTCGGGGTAGTCTTTAATCTTAGGACATACTTATATTACTCTTTGCATGATCATTTTATTTACTTATCACTTAAATCATGCATATTTTGGGTTGTTTAATAAAAAAAATGTCCTCTTGTGTTTGCATAATTTATCTTTTTGAGCTTAAATGTTTTTGTAAAACACATGTATTTGAAAAGACTATAGTTTTATGCAAATTTGAGCAATCAAGACATCTCCAAAAATTACAAAATTTTTGCATAAGACTACTCTAAGGACACTTAATAAATATCAAAAATCAGTTTTTTAAAATTCTTAAAAAATCGTGTACTGTTTCCAGCGCTAGCGTTAGCACCGACGCTAGCGTGGGTGTCTGTTTTTCTGTGTTTTAAAATTTCTAAAAATCTATAAAAATATGTTAGTTCATATGTACTGCTTATTTGATTGTGTTTCTGATTTTTGTTATTTTTGTTTTATTCATATTATGAAAAAACAATTATAAAAGTTTAAAATTCAAAAATACAAAAAATATGTTTTTGAGATTTTCTGTTTTATTTATATTATGGAAAATCAATTATAAAATTTCAAAATTCAAAAATACAAAAATATGTTTTTATGGTTTTCTGTTTTTATTTATATTATGAAAAATCAACTACAAAAATTCAAAATTCAAAAATACAAAAATATGTTTATGTGATTTTTCTGTGTTTATTTCATTAAAAAAAATTCAAAAATAATAATAATAATAATGTATGATCTTTATTGCTAATATCAAGCATGAATGATTTCTATTATTTAGAATTATTTACAATGTTAAAATTTATTCCTTGAAATTACTATGAACATTGTTTTGTTTATCATGCTTTGATATATCTATTTAAAGTGCATCAATTGTGTTGAAAAATATGTGTAGAACCTAGCTTAGCATGCCTCTAAGTATGAGTAAATGTATTATGATTGATAATGATACCTTTCACTCACTTATTTTGATAATCAACACGTGTGTTTAAATCCAAAATGCTTGCTTGTGTATTGTATTTGTACAATGAATTAAAACTTGCATAAGTTTATTGCCTACACTACATTTGAATTGCACTTATAAAATTTAGAAAAGTGGTTAAGTTAAAAAAAATTTTGGGTTTGTAAAATAAGTGTATTCGGAGAATGTTGTCTCACAAATGTGAACAAAAAATTTATATGTAGACAAATATAACTCCACCAAACACTACTTGAACCTCCTGATAAGTCTTCATAAGCATTGTGAGGTTGAGCACCTTGGAAAGAATAGTAAAGTGTCTTGTGCAAACCTTGGTTATTACACCACTTTGTTAAAAATTATGTGCATTAAAAGTGTGTGAAAGTAATTTACTTGTGTTTTATTATGCACTTTACTCTACATATGTCTTGTATTTTTGTGATTTAAATCAATTGTTAACATTGCTCAAAATACACTTATGTGCACATCATTATCTTTTATAACACTTCTTCTCATGAATATTAAATTCTAATGCTTTATCTATACTACTCTTTATATAAGAAATGCACAAGATAACCTAGCATGATCTCTACAATGTTTTGGTATCTCTTGAACTTAAAATTAAGTAACATTGTAGTATAATCTTTCTTTGATATGTTCATTTCATGCTTGGTATCTTTATGAAATACTTTGAGATTTCAAAAAGATTAAAACATCTTTCAATTTTGAACTAAAACTCATATTTTTACTTATGCTTTTCATGCTTACAAAAAGGTGTTTCTTATACTCTTTCGCTTGCTTACATCTCTTATCTTTTTATTTGAAATCTCTTATATATACTATGCTTAAACTCTTTATCATTTCATATATTACAAAAGCTCGATCATGATTTATAACTAGCCTAAAGAATGCCTTCTTACTACCCTCACCCTACCTTCTTTTGATAATACCAAAAGGGGGAGATTAATTGAAGAAATCTATATAGGAGAAATATAGAAGATTAAGGGGAGAATAATTCATGTAATCTATCATTTAGGGGGAGTAAAACATAAATTGCATTTATGTAGGGTGAGCATTAAGATAGGGGAGTATGCATATCATCATGCTTATCATATACTATAGTTGCACTATCATCTTTCTTATCATATACTATAAACACTATTGTTGATTTATTGCGAAGAGGATTTGTTATTATCAAAAGGGGGAGATTGTTGGACATGTGTGTCACATCCCTTTGTTTGAGAATAATAAATCCCAAATTGTATTTGATCTTGCTTGTCGTGTGTTTATAGTGTGCAGGAACTATAGGTGCAATACTCCACAGGTAGAAAGCAGCTGAATTCAAACATCTGGAAGAATGCACTACCGCCAGCGTTAGAGCTACCGCCAGGCGCTAGCTCAGGTTCCGTTCGACGAATTTTCCTGCGTTCGGCGAAAATTTTGGTCGATGAAAATTCCGTTCGACGAATTTACCTGCGTTCGACGAAAATATCGTTCGACAAATTTAAGGCCGTTCGACGAATTTGAAGCTCCGTTCGACAAAAGTTTTTCCGTTCGACGAAATTGCTCCGTTCGACGAATTTGAGGCTGTTCGAAGAAATTTTGTTCTGTCACGCAGCCGACGGTTTCGCAACCGCTCCACACGAATGCTACAGCCAGCGCTAGCGCTACCGCCAGCGCTAGCGCTACCGCCTGGTGCTATCTCAAGTTCGTGCACAGCGCCACGCCGCCGACGGTTTCACAACCGCTCCACACGAACGCTACCGCAAGCGCTAGGAGCTACCGCAAGCGCTATCTTCAAGTTCTATAAATTGATGGGCTCTTTCTCATTTTGTAAAATCCATCCCAGAGAGATTGCAAGTGCCACAATTCTACTGCTGCTATGCTGCCGAAGATGGATCTCGCACTAAAAGCTTAAGGAGAATTCTGGAGGAGGACAACGTCACGCTACATCCGAAGGACGATCGCTTCAACCTTGCTTATGCTACAACGATTCTTCATCCTCATCTTCAGAGATCTCATATAGGGAGTTTTATTATTGTTATCTTTATTTTCATTCCATACTTTTTGTAACCGTTTAGAGAATTCGCCTTGTGTTGACGACTAGGTCTGGGTAGGACTTAGGGGGGAATTCGCTTTGTGTGGGCGACTAGTTCTAGGTGATTAGATCTAGGGGGCTCGAGGCCATATCCGGGGAAGGATTGGCTAGAGCGGCTTGAGGCCTTATCCGGGGAAGGATATGCTAAAGCCAACCAGTTTGTGGGGATACAAGTCGGTATAGAAAAGGAAAAGATATTTACATTTTGTACGCCTCCGATTTCTAGCGATATTGAAATCAAATTTATGTAAACACTTTTTTTATCTAAATACAATCATGTCTCTTTTTGTGTTTACTTGATTTCTATCTTTTGGCATAATCTCTACAATATTGGTTACAATTTTTTTTAATTCGTATCACTTTATCTAAATTATGTATTTCAATCTCTTTCATCATAAAACAATTTAGCACTTGTTTCTAAATCTTAAATTGCAAATTACAATATTCTCTTTCTTTAACTAAATTGTTATTTTGCCTTCTCCTATTATAAAACAATTTAGTAATTTTCATAACATTATTACAAAGAATTTTTATTCCCTTATTCACCCCCCCTCTAAGGGCGCCGTAAGATCCAACACCTCCTTGCTGTGACTAAGGTCGTAGTCATTTTCCTAGTCTTCAGTCTACCTTCTCCGAGGGATCAGTAAGGGCTAGCTGCTCCTCATTTCGGTGAGGGCCCCGTGCTTCACAAGAGGCCTAGAAATCGGTTTCAACATCTCTCACCATTTTGTAAATAAACAGATTATTCCACCAATGTCTCTCACCACCGCTTTTCCAATCGCTTAAGCTGCCCCAAACAGAGCCTTACTATTAGCCTGAAAATTTTGATGTCAACATAGGAGTGAGTTGTGTATTGAATGTTCCAATATTTGTGTTAACTACAGTATTGTTCAAATACAAAAGCTCTCGTGTAAAAGCCAATTGCTATTTTCTTCTCCTTTTTTCTCTCTTTAGTCCAACATTGTAGAAGAGCATTATGTTGCATGTTCTTTATTCTTTATATACCCCTCTTTGGGATGAATAATGCGCAATATTATATTTTTTTTCTCATTCAATTGTGATGTCAAAACTAAACGTTCTTCGAACTTGCTCGAGCACTCACTAAACCATGACGAGCTACCACACCGAGCTCCTACTCATTAGACCAGCTCACCAGCCTCCCCCTTTTCTTATAATCCAGGACTCCACCTCCCTTTTTTTTGTAGGCAACAACTGGAAGTTCATAGGTCAACGACCCCGCCAAGCTCCATTGTCAAGCTTTCTTGCCTTACCTAGTTCCTTGGTGAGCTCCATGCGGAGCTCCCTACCGAGCTCTCTCTACCGAGCATCCCTTGTCGAGCAACCTACCGCGTGTTAGCTCAAGGAAGAAGTATCTCCATATCACTTTGATAGGATGAAAGGAAGTTTATTGGTGGTCAAGGAGATCCCAAGTTCGAAGATAAGAAGAAGAATTGTTGTGAATTTGTATACCAACTTCTAGTACTTTTTTGGAGGGGTAGAAGGCTTGTGAACTATTTATAGAGATAAATTGAAGAGGTATTGGTGTTCCCACTTAAATATATGTAATAGTTATAATGGTCTGTTCGTTTCGACAAAATTGTAATTGAATTCAGGAATTGAGATCAATTCAAATTCCAACATGAATTTTAATTGACCTAAATTCTATTGGGGGTCCGCCGTTTGGACAGAATTGACTTTCTAGAATTTGCTTTTCGACAAAAACCAATATATGCAGGAATTAGCTTTGTGTATAATTCCAATTATGTTGTTCAGCTCCAGGATTGAATTCATTCAACAGAATTGATATTGAGACAAAAAAGTTGTTCGGCTGAATGATGAAATTGTATTGGAGTTGATATTATACAATAATTTTATAAAATTCAAAACACGCGTCAACGACGAACGTATTAAATTGCATATATTTTAAGACGCGCATTTTTCGCCCAAGCGCCCTTTTTTTCGCCCGGGTGCACGTTTTTTTCCCGCGCGCACATTTTCTCCTAAGCACGTGTTATTCGCCCGGGTGTGCATTTTCAGTCAGTAACTGTGTTTTTCGGCCGATTGCGAGTTCATTGGCCGGGGGTGCGTTTTTCGGCACAAGACTGTGTTTTTTGTCTGGGCGTGTTTTGTTCTCCCAAGCGCGTGTTTTTCGGCTCAAGACCACGTTTTTCGGCCCGATCAAAAAATGCTCGGTGGGGGTGAAAAATGCGCGTCTAGGCGAAAAACGCACACACCACATAAAATGCGCTCCTGGGCGAAAAACGTGGCCCCGTGCCGAAATACACACGGTCGGGCCAAAATACGTGCGCCCAGGCAAAAAAGCGCGCTGAGTCGTAAAACGCGCACATGCCAGAAAAATGCGCGGCTGTCCAAAAAACATGCGCCTAGTCAAAAAACGTGCGCTCGGGTTAAAAATGCACGCCCTGGAGAAAACCCCGCGCCCTGGCAAAAACCTCATCCCTAGGAGAAAATCGCGTGCTCGGGCGAAAAACCCGCGACTGGGCAAAAACGTGCGATTGGGCGAAAAATGCATGCCCAGGAGAAAACACGCCCCTGGTCCAAAAAATGCGCGCCCTGGCGAAAATATGCGTGACCGGCTAAAAAACACCCGACCGGCCGAAAAACAAGCGCACGGGCAAAAAACACGCGCTCCCACAAAAAACACGTGCTCACGCAAAATACGCGTGACCGTGCGAAATTCGCCCACCCGGGAGAAAATAGTCCGCCCATGTGAAAAACGTCCACTTGGGCTGAATAATGTGCACCCTGGAGAAAAACGCGTGCCCGGGCGAAAAATGCCCGCCCGGGAGAAAAAATGCCCGCCCGACCGAAAAACTCACGCCCGACCGAGAAACACTCGCCCGACCGAACAATGCGCCCCCACGCGTTAAAATGAGCGCCCGGGCCGAAAACGCATCCCTTGGCCGAAAATCATGCGCCCGGGCGGAAACACTCGATTATGCGAAAAATCCATGGTCAGAGGTTAGAATTTACGATTTGATTTTTAGTTCAGTCAAAGCAATGAGTTCACACAAAAGCCAATATTCACAAAAATTCCGTCTTTCCAATTGCTAGAATTGAATTTCTAATCTCAAATACCAATTCTAGAAATCTAATTATGTCCAAACGAACCGACAGTTATGTTGTTATGTAGGATTGAAATTTGTTAATTATACTATTTTGATGATATAGATTCCGTAATTAGATGGACGAATTATCAAAATTATTTCACAAAACTTTAAGGATAACTCGACAACTTTTATTTTTTTTGTCCACGAGAACTATCCAACGAACATGACAAGAGATCCAGTGCTCGAAACATTTCACCTCAACGATCTTAAAATAAGGAGAAGCTTGTCTTAAATTTTGAGGATGATCCGAAAATTTTCATATTTTTCATCTATAACCATTTAGCTGCTTTTTCCATAGATTTGTAGATCGGATTGACGAATTGTCCATTCTCAGGAAGATGAAAAGAAGCTTCTTTGAATTTTTATGAATAATCCGATAACTTCCATTTTTGTAAACGAGGCAATCGACACTATTTTGAAGCTTATCAGGAGCTTCTTTACCTAGGATTCACCTCTTCACTCATGAAAAAAAGACAAAATCATGAAGTTAAACTTTGTATGGGCTTAAGATGAATCAAAGCAGACAATTCTTCTGATATTGTGCGTAAGGTCGTTGCAAATGGTATCAGAGCCAAATCTCCTATAATATGGTGTGTGATTCGGGGATGAACAATGTGGATGCAAATGGACATATAACATCCTGAATCTGATGAGGACATTCCAATGAGGGTAAGGGTGTCTTTGGGGATGTGAAGCCCAGGCAAAGCATCTCCCAACAGGCTTCTAAGATGACATGCTTGTAGGTGAAAAGAGGTGCATGAATGAACCTAATTTTGAATCAAAATTGGAGAAAAAGTTGTTGGGCTTATGCAATAAATCATAACTTATATAGAAGATGTCTTTTTGAGAAACTGATGAACTTGTGTTGGAAACTCCATAATTAAGCGTGCTCCAATAAGAGTAATC
This sequence comes from Dactylorhiza incarnata, assembly GCA_033032865.1. NCBI lineage: Eukaryota > Viridiplantae > Streptophyta > Magnoliopsida > Asparagales > Orchidaceae > Dactylorhiza > Dactylorhiza incarnata. The sequence continues at coordinate 856,111 of JAWHQI010000222.1, forward strand.
CTAGGAAGGGCGACCTCCTGGGAGGTCCACGCAGGTCACCTATAGAAAATGACAAAATTGCACGATTCAGGTTAGAAGTACGAACCGAAATGAATCAAAACGGGCAATACTTCTGATATTTTGGGGGTTAGGTTGTTGCAAGCAAGCTAGTGTATCTCATTATCAGTCATCTTGACATTGGTCATTCAATACATATTGTCAGTCAATTTGTTGATGAGCCTCACACCCCTCATTATGTTTCCCTATTACATATCATTCATTATATTAGGGGTACTCAATTCTATTCCTTATTCTTTCGACCACGTAGCATGAGCATCATGCTTACTTTGATGCTAATTAAGTTGGCTATATCACTGATCGATACTCATCATGGGGTATTGCATCTTTCTTAACAAATCTTTGTTAATATCTTGATCTATTGTTGAGGCGGACATCAAGCAATGACTTCCTCTACTGTTAAGATCAGTTGTGTAACATCCTGAATCCAATGAGGGCGCGAAGTTTCTTTAAGGTGGCGAAACCTAGAAAAAGCAACTCATAACAAGATTCTAGGATAACAAACTTCTAGGTGAAAGGAGGTGTGTGAATGAACAAAATCTCACATGGAATTAGAAGAAAAGTTGTTGGGTTTAAGTAATAATTTAGAATCCTAAATATCATAGACAACTAATGGAGTGGAATTGCGTTGAAAACTCCAAAATTAAACGTGTTTTGATGGGAGTAATCCTAGAATGAGTGACCTCCTAAAAATTCTCGTAGGCTACCTATGGAAGGGGACAAAATCATGTTGTTCAGCTTCATATGAGATGGATTGAACCAAAACAGAAAAAAACTTCTAAGATTATGGGGGTTTGGTCATTTCAAATGGCATTAGAGGCAGACCACCTACAAAATAATATGTTGTTCACGGACAAACCATATATAATTTAGTGGGCCTGTAACATCCTAAATCTGGTGAGTGCGCAGAGTGTCTTTGGGGCCGATTTGATGAGGGCGGGGAGTACTATCCTTGGGGTGGTGAAGGCTAGACAAAGCAGTCCCTGTGTGCTTCTAGAATAACATGCTTCTAGGTGAAATGAGGTGCATGAATGAACCAAATCTCACATCAAAATTAAAAGGAAGTTGTTGTGCTTAAGTAATAATTTAGAACTCTAAATATAATAAGCGCATTTTTAGAGCAACTTTTGTGGAGTTGTGTTGGATATCCCATAACTAAACGTGCTCCCATGAGAGTAGTCCTGGGATGAGTGATATCTTGGAAAGTGCATGTTGGGCACATATGAAAGGGGATTAAACCATATGGTTCAGCTTAGTATTGGCTAGATATAACCAAAATGGATAATACTTCTGATATTGTGGGGGTTGAGTACATTACAACTTGATTGCGCTCGATTTTCTCTAATATGGGGGTATCCACACTTCTCCTCTATATTGCAACAACACTAGTGTAACAAAGATGGCCTCCATTATTGTCTTTCAAGAACGAACCAAACATGTCGATGTCGATTATCCTTATGTTCACCAATAATATATTATATGTGGCATCCTTACTCTATCCTATGTTACTTTACAATGACAACTTGCCGAGTTTTCACCAAAGCCCAAGCGACTCAGAGACATTAGTTTCTCTTAGGATAGTTCTCCATGGTTGATCCTCCTGATGCTGCAAAACCCTCCTCAACTGTTGATCCAATCTCAAGATTGTTCCTATCCTGAGTTTGAGGGGGTGTTAACTATTATTATTTATATGCAAAAACCAACTATAAAGGCCCATAAAAAAGATACATAGCTTCTCCTCTCTGCTTCTCTTCTTCTCCCTTCAGTTCCAGTTTGCATAATAAATTATGTGTATCTTCTTTATATATTCTTCTTAGAGATGAATAAAGTGCATTATTATAATCTTTCTCATTCTATCAATTTGCACATAATAATTTTTCTCAAAACGAAGCTTAATCATATCAATTTATACTAAAAAACTATTGGAAACATTTAGGGGAGACTTGTAAGTTTTTTTACTAATTCTTTTTTATTATAAATGAGAATTTATAAGTTAACGATGAATTGTATCATACAAATATGAGGCACGATCATCACTCACAATACCATGATCAAGCCTCATCCGGATGGTTCTTCTAATTAGAACATTAGACATCCCCCTAAAGATGACTAGTGTGGCAAAGGAATCTACAACCTTATTAATGTCCCAAAAGCTATAGCATGCAACAAAGTTATCTAAGCTATCTATAATGATACCATCACGAACATCCATGCTCGAACTAGAGCTCGTCAGCATCTACGCCACTGTATGAATTGTATCATGCAAATAGGAGGCGCGATCATCACTCACAATACCATGATCAAGCCTCACCCGGATGGTTCTTCTAATTAGAACATTAGACGCCCCCCTAAAGATGACTAGTGTGGCAAAGGAATCTACAACCTTATTAATGTCCCAAAAGCTATAGCATGCAACAAAGTTAGCTAAGCTATCTATAATGATACCATCACGAACATCCATGCTCTAACTAGAGCTCGTCAACATCTACGCCACTGTCATTGAATCGCCTTCCACCACAAGATGTCACGCGCCAAGAGAGAGCGCGACCTGTGAACACCTTCCCATGCATGTGACCCTAAGCTCGGACAAATAAATTTCTTTGGTATGTTAATTGACCAGTTGTCCCGACCTTAGGTGATTGCACTTGCAATCTTGTTCTTTAGATGCATCTCTTTATTAGAAATTGAAGTTATAACATCCCCTTTACTTTTTGGCCCCTAATGTGAATTGGGTCATGACATGTGGCCTATGACAAGAATTTGACATAGAAGCCTAGGTGACCAAGAGAGATCACTTAAACCACCCTTGACCTGAGTAGGTCAACCAACCCTGCTATGACCCAGTTTGACCCCAATGGGTCAAATTGACCTCATAATTACATCCCTAACCCTAAGGGTGAGTCAATTGACCATGGATCACAGAAGTGGTCAACCAAATTAGGCAATTTGACCAAAGTCAACTCAAGCCTAAATTAGGTCAACCTAACCTAATATGAGTCAATTGGACCCAAATTAATCTTACGTATGCCCTCATGACCCCTAAGGAAGGTCGTTAGGTCATAAATATTGCATTGAGCTCACCCAATTTCATGAAATTGACGAAAGTCAACTTTGGGTCAACATAACCCAATCCAACCCTAATTGACTCAATTGGACTTCATTCAATCAAATTGACCCCACCACTACCTTCCTAACCCTATTAGGGAGTCAAATGACCATAAACTACACCACAAGGTTAGCCAAATCACCCAATTTGACCAAAGTCAAACTTAGGTCAATTTAGGTCAAATCAACCTCAAATGGATCAATTAGCCCAATATGGAGCCCGCCATGACCCAATCAACATTGGATGGCACCATGGAACCCATGACAAACCAATTGAGTCAACCCCACCATTGGTTGACCAAGTCAACCATGAAAGTCAACCTTGGTCAAAATAGACCTAAAATGGAAAAAATAGGAAATTCAATTAATCTCCATGGGCAGCCCACCCTATAGCCCATGAACTTAATTACCACCCATGACATCCAATTTCAGAGAATGATGACATGGTATGGTGACTTTAACATTTTCTCCAGTTTTTGGGAAGGCTTTCAATGGAGCATTCATGGTTGAATGCCAATGAGCATTCAATCTTCCCTCTCAATGCATCCCCTCAACTCCCCATTGAATTCTAGACAGTTCCAACCTTTCCCCAGCCAAGTGGAAGAAGAATTCAAAGGTTTTTCACATTGGCCGAAATGGCCATTGATGGCAATGCAATGTTTAGTCTCCCCCACTTCTAATTAACCCGCCCATTAGCTTCAGAAGGGGGAGAGCAATTGAAATCGAGTTTTGGATCATAGCTCTTGGTGGAGAATTGGGAGATCGGCAAGAGAGCCTGGAGCTTGAAATCGATCATGGCACAAGGGAAAATCACCGTCAAAGGGCCTCAATCAAGGTAGGATTCTCCTCCTCTCCTGTCATGGTAGATGCTTAGATCATTTAGGGAAGGATTCAGGCTCAAGGAGATAGATCTATCACCATGAAAATTCACATTTTTGGACAAAATTTACCCCTCCTAAACCCCCCATACACGGACTTTCTGGCCGGCAACCACCTCCAATTGACGGCCACCACCTCAACAGAGGTGGTGGTGGTGTCCAGCCATGGAGACAAGGAGGTGGTCGGGAAGTGGCCCCTAAAAGCGGCCCAACAACTTTCAATCTCAGACCTTGCATGAGTGGGGAAGATGAAGGAATGCCATTCATTTTGATGCCCTAAATCAGTAATATTAATATCATATAATATAGTTTGATTAATTTATTTAATAATATGCCACACTTATTACAACATATTCATGCTTGATTTTAGGCTACCTAGAGGCTGTTTTAAGAAAAGTTGTCGATATAAACATTGTAGATCTTAGTGTCTACTTTCCATAGAAACTTGAATCACCTCAATTGGTGCCTACAACCCCCAAAATCTCCATTTCAGTGGAGGGTGTCCTAAAGGTGCCCAAGACAGTAAAATGGAGATTCCCAACTCAATACTTATCCAATGGGTCTAAAATTGTGGACATGTATGAGTCATACCTATATACACCTCTTATACAAAAATAAGAATGTTTGGAAAGTATTTTTCTATAGTCTTGACAAAAATATGATTTATCAAATACATGACATCTAAGTGGCTATACTAAGTCAAATTGACCCAAAACTTGGGTGGAATGTAGATTAGGGCATCATAAGGCTTTGTTTAAAATTTGAGACCATTTGGAGCACTGCATGTGTGTATTCCACTTGCATGAAAACATAGTTAATAAAATTTGGTGTGCATATAACACAAATACGTGTTTTGTGATTATTAGGAATGGCTTGATGCCTGTCAATAAAATTTTGTCCATGCACATGCTATGATGAAAGTTATCTTCTCTGATGAGAATAGGATTTTTGGAGTTATAAATCCTAGGTATTTATTCAATGATAAATATATCACAAATTAAATTAATGAAATAAAAGTGACTACATGACTTAGGAAAGTTCTGATTTTCTATCACATGCCATAGCAGGTCATATTACATCCCTGGAAAATTTATTAGAATTTTTGGGAGTTAATTACCTTGAGGGATATCAATAATTTCATTTCTCACACTTATGTATGTTTGAATTATCTATGGTCAAAACATCTTGGAAAATTCTAAATCTCTAGCTAGATGATTTTTGTAGCATTAGGAAACTCTGGTAAGTTGTATGGAATTTTTGGAAAGATAATGTAGGTACTTCTTTTGTAAAGTGTCACTTGGGGTTTAATATTTACTTACTGAAATTATGGACAAATTATATAGGAAACATTATGAAACTCTCTCCAACACATTATTGTATCAATATATACATGTGATAATTTATTTAAAATAATTGGACATTTGTATTTAGTACTTCATGTGTAAATTGACTAAGTATCACATATTTGTTAAATATGAATTTTGGCCAAATTAAGTTAGGAAATATTTGAATCTCTGGAAATTTACTTTTCATGACATGTTGAACCTCTGGAATTTATTTTAAATACATTGTCCATGTATATTTGAGGGTTACTTCACTCATGACATGAATAACACATCTTGAACAATATTGGCCTACGTATAGTGAAAACCTAATTTATTGATTTGACCAGTGAAATCACTTTTGAAAATGAAGGATTCCTGATAGAACATTAGGGAGATCATGTTGCATCTCTGAAATTATCTTGGAGCATATAGATTAGAGTGATTGGGGTTTACACAATTTATTGATAGTTAGAAATGAGCTGTTGGAAAAAACACCCTTTGATTTATCTTAGAAATTATATACAAGTGATTTAATTATTTAGGATTCATTACTCATGTTGTATAGAGAGGATAATTTGGTCATTAGATGTCTTAGGATATCACACTCTAATTAAGGTGTCAAAGACCAGTCCAAAAGAGTCCAAAATTCAGTTGAGTTAAATCTGCGTCGAATAGAAGTCGACGCAGCTTCGACTGCATGTCGAAGTAACTTCGAATAGAAGTAAGGGTAACTCAGACTGAAGTCGATGTATAAGTTGAAGTCGACACAACGTCAAGATGTACTTGACGTAGAAGACAGAGTTAGTCAAATCTGAATTTGAAGTCGACACAACTTGGACTTACATTCGACGCAGAAGGAAGAGCTCTGAGTTTAAGATCTCATCTCGACGGATACGTCGATAAGTATTCGACACAACGTCAACTGCAGAGTCCATTTCTAAACTAAGGAGGATTTCAAAGCAGCTTCCATTAGAACTCAGAGGTGCGTCGATAAGAAGACAAATGTACTCAACGCTATGTCGAATACAGACAGAATTAGAATATCTTCTTTATTCTTTTCTAAAGATGATTCAGAGGTTATACATGGAATTGATTGGATCTATAACGGGTCGATTATATCCAAGAATAGAAAGGAAGTCTCCAGAGACACAATAAAACTATTTTTGGAAGATATACAAATAGAGATTGATGGACATTCAACAAAATAGAAGGGGGATATTATTATCCCTTCGACATTCCTATTAAGGATACATCATGAGAGGAAAGGAATTCAAATTCTATTTTGACATAAGGATAAGGGGACTTAGGAAGATTTACAACACAACAATTTTATTATTCTCTAGTCTTCATCTTCCCGAATCCCTCTCTCTTAGACAGCACAAGAACTCTCTGTACAGGAATCACAAAAATGCTTATTCATCTTCTTCTTCTCTTACAGAAAGAAGCCTATAGAAAGACAGAGATTCTGTGGATCAAAGCTTGAACAATCCTTGCATCTCCCTCTCTCTCTCTCTCAGCAAGGACTCATCTATTGAAATAGAGATCCACCAACAACACTAAGTGCTTGAATCCTCAGTGATTGCTGAAGGAGGATTCAACCAGAAGAACATCTTATTCATTTCTTCTTCTCTCCTTTAATCTTTCTTTTCTTATTGTAATCTGAGTAAAAAGTCCTAAGAATCCCTCTCCAATGGATTCAGTTGGTTCAAGATCTACTTAACAAATGATCTAGTGTGGTTCTAAGAGTCTCCTTACCAAGAGACTCAGTGGTTCTAAGAGTCTCCTTGTCAAAAGACTCAGTGGTTGGTTCTAAGAGTCTCCTTACCAAAAAACTCAGTGGTTCTGAGAGTCTCCTTATCAAAAGACTCAGACACTGGATAGTGTATTCTTACCAAAGTGGTAGAAGAGTGGATGTACCCATAAGTTTTGGGGAACCACAATAGCTCTTGTCTCATTTGGCTGTGATTTTCTGTGATGTCCCTTTATTTAATTTCTGCAATCTGTGTTTGTTTTATTCTGTGTTGGAAAGCTGAATGCATAATTATTATAAGTATTTTTATTGTGTTTGCATAATAAATAGAAAAAGTTTTTAAAATTCTATTCACCCCCTCTAGATAATACTCAGATGACTCACTGTGCACTTTCATGAGATGCGTATAACAAACGTAGGCAAGCAAGTAATCCTTGAAAATGAACCTAGTACATGTTCATAAATGGGTTAGTGACATGTTTGGTGTATGCTAGGCATCAGAATTGGGTCCCAGGTCAATTAGCCAAGTGGTGATGAGTGATAGAGTATATAAATAATAAAGGGAGTAGATCATATGGAGTTTCAAGTGATAGATCAATTCTCCCCTAAAGGAATTATGAATCTATGTTAGGATGATAAAAGTAACGTTGAAAGAGGGATTTAAGGAAGGGTAGTCACCAATAAGATTAATTATCTTGAGAAAGGGAGGTTTGAGATGTCACCACATCATACCTCCTAGTACCGCTGCGAGCCCTTCACCGAGTGGTCCCCGGGAAGTCCAAGATCCACCCTAAACTACTAAGTCCAACTGAATTTCAAAAAAGATTAGACTAAGTAGAAAGATAAGTAGAACTTATGTGCACACCCCTCGGAGGATGATACAGATTTAGTTATAGAGGACTGGTTAATCCTATGAGCTGGAGGCAAGGGTGATCGATGTGAAATATATATGTGCATGTGCATAAATGATGTGGTGGGTTTTCGGTACTACACCAGTCGTCAGACCGATGAGAGTACGTTGACTCGATAAGTAGTTGTGGTTTCGAGGGCAAACTTAGCTGATTCCTTGGTGACGTCTTCCTAGTGACCCTTTACTTAGCCTAAAAGACTGGTGGATTCCAACAATAGTACGCAAGGACTCTAAAGTGCACCTAGGCCATGTATAGAGGTGTACATAAGTTTAGGCCTGATAGCGTATATACCCTCCTAGGAGTGGAGGTACCCAGTCCACTGCCCCTGATAGCCACGACGGGTGGTACCTGAGAGTCTAGCTAACTCTGAAAAGCGGGAATGAAAAGTCTGAGCACATGGAGTCATGTGTGTGTTGTATTTGTGTTATCATAACATAAGCATTACATTGCATAGTATACGCGACATTGCATATGTAAGACCCCCTCCTCCATACCGGAGAGTTCCCGGATCTTATGCCCAGAACCGTCGTCTTACGGTGACACCAACTCACGAGTTAGTCATCACCGCTCAACGCCGCTCCTGCCGGCTAATTTGATCATAACACAGGCCAATTTGCAAGAAGTAATATCTCAAATATGACAAGTCCACAACACAACACACACATATATATATATATATATATATATAAGAAAAGTGCAAATAGTCCACAATGAGTACAAATCTAAAAGAGTGCAAGGGCTTAAGCCCGATACATATCCAAAAGGAAATACTGATGACATAACACTCTCTCACACTACACTATGCTGAAGCAACTCAAAATACTCTCCAACCTATCGCCGTGCGGTAGTAGTGATGCGCGACATCTGCTCCTCAGGGTCTGCCGTCACGTCCTGCCTGACGTACTGCGGCTCCTGTTCCTCGATCTCCTGGTGTTACAGCCATATCCGACCGTTAGTAAAAAAGACTAAGCCATTTTGTCCCCGCCTCCACCCACGACTCCTAGGTACCAAGTGGGAGGACGAAGCGGAGGACATCAAGGGGTAAAAAGAAATACAAGTGACATGGATAGTACTAACAGTATAAAGGGTAAGTGAGTATTGAGAACAACAACAACATGTAATAAATGCAGTAAGTAAGACAACAGTAGAAGGTAAGTAATGAGCAGTAAATAAATAAATACAGCGCAAGTGAAGTAATAAGTAAATCTACCACACCATCATCTAGGGTATCTTAACTTATATGAATGTCCATACAAACTTATAAGTTAAGATTTCCGGTATCATAACTTATCATATAAAAGAGCCCATACTAATTTATATGATAAGGGTCTACAAATGTGTATGTCATTATGATGTCATGAATGTTATGATATGCTATGATATATTCATACAGTGCAACTCACTCACACGACTCTGCGCGCACAGACCCTTAGTTCCCGCTTTTCGGAGGTAGCCAGCCTCTCAGGTACTTCCTCCGTGGCAACAGAATCAGTGGATCGGGCACTCCACTTCTAGGTGGGTATACACACTACCAGACCTAGACCTTACGTACACTGCTGTACACGTCCTAGGTGCACTTCCGTGAGCTTTTGCGTACTCTTGCTGACACCCCGCCAGACTTTTATGGTCGGGGGTGGGTTACCAGGGATTGTCTGCTAGACCGCAGTAAAGTAACCTACTGGCCCTCTAACTCACCACACACTGCCAAGGTCAATGTACCGCCATTGGTGTGACAAATGGACCCGTACAGAAGACCTGCCACTAGTTTATGCACATGCAAGATTCGTTACGATTCCCGAGCGACCCGCTCGTAGGACTAACTAATCTTGAACCGTTCCGTCCCTCCTAATCAGACGAGGTTTACTTTTCTCCATTTAACATAGTTAGGAATTACTCTTGGTTGTTACTTAGACGACCAAATCAATTTAAGGTGAATTCTAGACTTCCCGAGGTCAACCCGGTGAAGGGATCGCAGAGGTACTAGATGGTATTCTGGGATGACATCCCAGACCTTCCTTTCTCAGAATATTTATTCGTATTGGTAGCTACCTTTGTTAAGGTTACCCCCACGGTTACTCTATACTACTTAAGTATGATTTAGATTCTTTTAGGTAACTGACAACCTTTTACTAATGCGTGGTGCAAATCCTTAGATATTCACCTAAATGCTCATATCTAACCTTGAATGCATCATGATCACCTTAACTGTCTAAGTGTCACTATAAGTACTTCGGATAGAAAATCTCAAATTTACTTCGATTGTTCATCGAGACGTACTCCCATTCACTATTCTCTATAGGGAAGACTTTCTCCAATTAGCCTACAACTCATGTGAACTGTAGTTATGTATGCCCTAATATTATGTTCCAAATTTCATTCCATTCCCACATGTTTTGGCTAGCCTAGATATTATCCCAAGTTTTTGCTAAACGCAGACCAACTCAACATTGAGCTAATTTAATCTCCTAAAGGTGAACATCACCAAAACATGACCAAATGACTTAAGATTTTTATCATAGATTAAACATGACTTAATTACAATATGGTCAAAAATTCATAATTTTCCCAACTATTTTGACCATTTATAAAAATACTTTAATGATCGTGCACACCTCACTTTACACATAAAATACATTGCCCTAAGGTCAAAACGCTCTCAATAAATTATCAGTGATATATAATGTATAAATATCATGGCTAGCTGGATTTCCTAATTTTTCATAATGTTTAGGACCATTATTTTAATATTCAAACATTTAAATCAATTGGGCACATTACACAGTATGTACTAAAGTAATTGCTTTAAATTTTTTATAAAAAGTTACCATAGACTGATGATAATCAAAATACAACCTAGCCAAATTTTCAGAATTTTCCAGATAATATTAGTCATATAAATTTCATTAATACATAAGTGTGGCAAAGAACATTTTTGGTAATTATTAGTGTGAATGACTTCTAAAAATTCTACTAAAATTTCGAGAGTTGTATTTCAAGGTAAAATAGCATACGGCAGAGTATTGGATTTTTACCTAGGTCTTAGGTGATGTTTATTCCATTAATACACTTTGTCACAAAAGTGCATTTTTGGTAATTATTAGTGTGATTGACTTCTAAAAATTCTACCAAAATTTCTAGAGTTGTATTTCAAGGTAAAATATCATATGACAGAGTATTGGATTTTTTCCTAGGTCATAGGTGATGTTTATTTCATTAATACACTTTGTGACAAAATTTATTATGCACAAATGTCCAAGAAAATTAATTCCAAAAATTTCAACAAAATTTACAATGGTGTATAACATCCTAAAATATCACTTGACAGAAAATCAGATTTTTCCTAGGTTGTTTGATCACTTTTACTTGATTAATATATTTATGTGACAAATACACTATTGTCCAAATATTTAGGATTTTTCTTCCCAAAATTCCTAATATTTCTAAGGATGATACCCTCCTCTATGCTAGGTGTGTTACCAAAATTTTTTGAGCTTACTACCAGCCATAAGTGATGAAATTATAAAATACACAAATGTGCTATGTGCATACCACCCCTCCATACATCACATTCCTATGAATATGAGAAAATATGATCTAAAGAGAGCCAAATGGTCTCAAATTTTGACATGTTACTTATTAGGGTCTAACCATCATACCACCCAAGATTTGGGTCATTTTGCATATATTTAACCATAATTATTTCATTAATATGAAAAACAATATTAGCATAAAACTATAGAAAAATATTGCCCTAAAATTTTGATTTTAGGGCAGGGGATGAGTCTATGCTATTTACAACTATGTCTAAAATATTAGACTGATCCATGTAAGCATGAAGTCTAGATCTACAAAATAAGGTCTGAACACTCTTTTGGACATGTCTCAGGAAAATAGACCTACAAGGGACTGTATGTCACCAAATGTGGTGATTCAAAGCCCTATAGGAAGTAGACATCAAGGGATACAAAAATTGTCTCTGGCATTTTTGCCTAAAACAACATCTAAGTAGCTTAAATATTGAGTTCAATCTGCTGTACAAAATGTGACAGAATATTTAATATGTATAATTTTTGGTCTGCATATAGCCATCAACTGAAATCAATGGTCTTGATTTCGTCTCCTTCCTCCAGCCAACGGCCAGCATTACTCCCAGCTGGGCCAACTTCCACCTTCATTTCCCGGCCACCTGAGGGACACCACTACCGGCCACCACCTCCACCACCTTCGTTGAGGTGGTGGCTACCGCCAGGCGGCGTCACGGTTGCCGGAGATAGCTCCTCCGGCGATCCCAAGCTAGGAGAAAAGCTCAGAAAATCTTCCTCTTCCTCACATGGGATCGGGCTCAATCGAGTCCGATTTCTCTCCTATGTGGTTCTAGATGCTAGCACAGAGGGAGAGGGGGAGAAACAGACCTCGATTGTGGCTCGACGGCGTGTGCTCTGGCGTGCGGCCATGGATTTCTCCGTCTCCGGCGAGCTTGCCCGATCTGCCGATTTGAAAGTGGAGGTTAGATCTTAAATTAACTCTAGAGGGGGGTGGATAGAGTTTTAAAACTTTTCCCTTAGTTTTATAGCGGAATTAAAATAGTGATATATATGTATATATGTGTATAGAGTGATTTATAAAAACTAAATAAAAACAAATCAACACAGCACAAGCAACACAGAAATTCACAGCACAGAAGACACAAGGAGCTATAGTAGTTCCCCACTAAACTTGGGTACGTCTACTCTTCTACCACCCTTGGTAGGAATTCACTGGGATTTTTGATCAGGTGCCCTCACACCAAGGTGATTTTGTTCAGGTGTCCACACACCATAGAGCTTTTAATCAGGTGCTCAAAACCAACTAGATTTTTTGATCAGGTGTCTTGCCACCAAGGAGGTAAACTTTTGAAGGGAGTTTTAACCCTGTACAAGATGGGATAGAGAGGGGTGTAGATGTTCTTCTCTGTCAAGATGCTGAGAGAAGACTCTAGTGGATGTATGTTGAAAAGCTTCCTTTGTCTGATATGAAGTTATTTGACAGTAGATTGGCTGGAGTTTTTTCTTGAAAGAAATGATCTTCCTGATAGCTGATAAATCTGAGAGACAAGAATGCTTCTCAGATTGTGTGTTGCTCTTTGGAGATCTGAACTTGTAGCAAATGACTGAGAGAAGTGTTGATGATGTTCTCAGTAAATGAATGCTGCTTTGAGGAAGAAGAAGACTGAAAATTGTTTTCTCTGTCTGTGCTTGTTCTTCTTCTTCCTCTTCTCTGTATTTCTCCTTTTTCTTTCTTTTTCTTTCTGTACAACAATTCTTGATATGTTCTGTATTGATGTTGTCGTGAAGACTGAAGTATAATAATCTGCTATATCTTTTTCCTTATTCTCTTTTGAAATTTCTGACAGACATTAATTGCAAATCCCTTATATTAAGGAATATAATATATCTGAAAAGATATTTTGAAAACACAAATCTGTTGCGCTGTTTATCTCTTTCCTTTTCCACGAAATGTCCTTTTCCGAGGAATGTCAACGGTTATAATCTTGGAATAATAAAGGAAATATATTTTCCTTACTTGATCTGATAGAAAGAGCCGTTGCTGTAGTCGATCAGAGTTCAGAGAATGAAATGATATAATCTTTCTGAAATAAATCTGCTGTGTAGAGAATTTTCGTCGATCTCAATAATTTTCGTCGAACGCATATTCGTCGATCTCAAGATTTTCATCGACCTCAGAGAAATTTCGTCGATCTCAGAGCTGTGTTCGTTGATCTGAGCATCTGATAGAGATTCGTCGAACGCAGACTAGAGTTCGTCGAACGGAAGGATTCGTCGACCGCTGAGCCTTGATAAATTCGTCGACCGCTGAGACTTGATAAAATCGTCGACCACTAAGCCAGGATCTGTTCGCCGACCGCTGAACCACTGAGACGGGATCGTCGAACGCTGAACCGCTAAGATGGGATCGTCGAACGCTGAGATAGCTGGATTTCGTCGAGCGCAGAATGAATACCTTTTGTCGACCGTAGAGCGCCGTTCGTCGAATGCAGATAGCCGTTCGTCGAACGCAGAGAACATGCCGTTCGTTGAACACAGAGAGCTTGTCGTTCGTCGAACGCAGAGAGCTTTCCGTTTGTCGAACGCAGATAGCCATTCATCGAACGCAGTGTCGAGTTCGTCGAACGCAAAATCTGAATGAATTCTTGAGTTCTTACAGCCTAAACTCTTAACCCATTGACTATACATTGGGGTCAACTTGATCCTAGTCAGCATATAGTGATCCTAGCCCAAATCAGAAATAGGGTTGTTCCAACATGATTCTCCACCATTTTCTCTTCTCCAATAGGCTAGCTCGACTGCTAAGGACCCTCTGAAGGTGATGGTGTTGGGTTTTCATAATACCATTTCATAAATGATAATACAACATATCACATATGCGCAGCGAAATAAATAACTAGAATAACCCAAAGAGTTAAGGAACTTGCGATTTTACTAATTCAAGAAATAAAACATCCAGCAACACATTGCAGAAATTATACCTGAAGGGGGTTGAGTCGATACTCAACCGAGATGCTCCAGTGGCAGATTCAAGATTGTGCGGCTGAATTCCTTGCACAGAAATAGATCTGCACCTCTATAATAGTCCACACGAGCGCTGGAGAACCCTAGCCTCTTGTCACACAAGATCTAGGTCTGAGAAGAACTATCCCCTGTGTCTTCCATGGACTGCTAGGTCCGAGTACAGGAAGAGGCGACAGCGGCGGCGGGATCGACTGGTCGGAACACTTCCTTCTGGGGCTACAGACGGAACTTTTCGTCGCTCTCACTTTCTTTTTCAAAATAGATCGCATCAGTTAGGTAAAAAAGAATCGCATTCTTTTATACCCATGCGCAAAAAGGAGCTATCCGCACAGCCACGACTTTAAGTGAAGAAAACAGAATTCGTCGAACTGCGTTCGACGAATTGGCTAGCGTTCGTCGAACGCGCTGGCCGTTCGTCGAACGCGCTGGCCGTTCATGGAACAGGCTCGCCGTTCGTCGAATGCGCTCGTCGTTCGTCGAACGAGCTCGCCGTTCGTTGAACGCGCTGGCCCGTTCGTAGAACAGGCTCGCCATTCGTCGAACGCGCTCGTCATTCGTCGAACGCGCTCGCCGTTCATCGAACTCCAGTCTCAGCGGTCGACTAACACCAGTATCAACGGTCGACTAACACCTTCAGTTCGACGAACTGAACACTGTGTTCGACGAATGCTTTCAGTTCGACGAACTGAACACTGCGTTCGACGAATGCCATTTGTTCGATGAACTGAACTCTGCATTCCACTAAGTCGAAGGATTGGTCTGATTTCTCGAGAAATCCCAAAGCAGGAGATGCAGTCCTCGAGAAATCCCAAGGATTTAATTTCTCGAGAAATCCCATATGATTTCTCGAGAAATCCCAAACAAGGAATATGATTTCTCGAGAAATCTCAAGCCAGGAAATATTAGTTCTCGAGAAATCTCAAGCCAACACAATTCTTCCTCCAACTTCTCTAGACACTCTTGTGTGCGACCCCAGAGGCTCATATCGCGTTGGCAGTGAGACTAGATATTTGACCACTTCCAGATCACCATGGAAGCACCAACAGTCTCCCACTTGATCTTGAACATATCAAACAAAAGTCTCACAAACAATGAGCGGCATCTAGCAATGCATCATTGGTACCCAAGCAATAGGAGTTCATAACTCAACAAGCCTGTCTTGACCAATGTATCAGTGTTGTCATGTCCCTTTGTCCCTTACATTTGGACAGAACTAGAGGCATGGACCGTGTCACCCACATAAATGTTCATTCCCAGTTTCCTGATCTAGAATAGACTGAAAAAAATGGTGAGCTCAATATCATATATTGACTCAACCAAGCATGGCCATGCATTTCTCAGTCTCATTCCATCAAGGGGCCCATGGATGTAACTCCTATCATAAAGGAGGACAAATCCCATTTCTGCTCACACACAAACATCCAAATGATTCGTAACATGCCCAACAACCACCCTTATCGTCAACCTTTCTCAAGAGAAGAATTTAGATGGCATCAAAGTACGCTCTTCCTCACCTGATTAATGTTGTGACTTTAGGTCAAAGGACCACAAACACCACTGTCACTTGAGACCTACTTGTGACACGTTCATATAACAATCCACAAAGTAGTCTTAGGGTGGGTCTGTCCAGTATAACTTGTTCCTAACAAGTACCCATATGATGACTTCATATCACAATATCATGACCTATGAGAACCGGTCATCAGTCAACGCACATGCTAGTCTTATGGTCTCATCCTCGCCCTAATTTCTAGGATGATACCTCGACCAGGGACCATTTAAGAATGAAGCTTCATTAAAACATAGGCCATCACATTCAAGTCACGTACTTGAATTCCTATGGAAGCAAACATTCTAAGGGCATTCATTATGTTAATTAGTCTATCAGTAGAAACAAATAACATAATAAAAGAACTTGCCATAAATGTAAGATAAAATATACAGTACTCTATTCATCACATGAATAATCAACACCCGACAAATACAATCCACAAGACTCCCACTAGAGACGATCATTCAGGTATCTAATACCCATTGATCTAGTGTGTCCATCATGCTTTCTCTGTGCAAGATGCTTCGTCAATGGATCCACAATATTTTCTTCAGTCGGTACTCTGCATATGCTTACATCTCCTCGATCGATGATCTCTCGAATAAGATGGAACCGCCGAAGTATGTGCTTGGAGCACTGATGAGATCTAGGTTCCTTAGCTTGTGCAATAGCACCTTTGTTGTCACAGTAGAGAACTACGGGATCAACAATGCTAGGAACTACATCTAGCTCGCCGATGAATTTCCTAATCCATACAGGCTCCTTCGCCGCATTTGCTGTAGCGATATACTCGTGTTGGGGGAAATGATTTATCTTATCCACTAGAATTGAGTAGAATATAAATTCTAAGAATGAAAAATTAGGCTAAGTAAATATGCATCGAATAGTATTCGACGCAACGTCGAAATGTAGTCGACGTTTCTCTCAGAATGAGTCGAAGTAACTCCAAGAAGAATTCGACGTAATCTTTGTCGACATACCTCTGACTTCTAGTCGACGCATTTAATAAAGTCGACGCATCTTAGTCGACGCACCTTCCTTATTCTCCTCTCGACGTCCAGCCAGGATGAAATCGACGTTCACGTCGAATAGTAATCGACGCACGTCGATTTCTATGTCAAATTCAAATTCACGCCAGATCTCTTTCCTTCTTTCTAAAGATCTGAATTTTATGGAATGATTTTATTCTTTTATAGCCGTTCTGAATCTGTCTTTCCTTCTAAATGATTCTTGGCTAATTTGATTAATGTGTATTTGGATATTATTTGAAATCAGAATAAACTCTTTCCTTCTACAGATAAAATTAGTATGGAAATTTTTCTCTTTTACTAATTCTCTGATTGCTTATTGATTATTCTCCTTTAGCAATATCTTTTCAAACAGAGTTATAAATAAGAAGGAAGTCGATAGAGAATAAGAACAAGTGATCCACCATATACATTTGAAAAAGAGGAAAATCTCCCAAGAGAAGAGTAAGAAAAGCTGAGAGAAGTGATAGTGTGCTGAAGCAAACAACAAGACTTCTTCTTCTGAAGTCATACTGCTGCAATTTTTGAAAGCTCTCACTAAAAGAGAGAAAGGGCTACAATCTCCTTCTCACTATAGAAGAGAGATCATATTCACTATACTTGTGCTTCTAATCTTCTTGCTAGGAAGAAGATTCTTTCTTACATATATTGTTTTCTGTTCTTCTACTTGTTCTACTTCTTCTTCTTATTCTATTTTCAATTATGTAAAAGAGTTTTTAGAATCTCTCTTCAAAAAATTCAGCTGTACTGGTTCTAAGAGTCTCCTTATCAAAAGACTCAGGCTGGTTCTAAGAGTCTCATTATCAAAAGACTCAGGCTGGTTCTAAGAGTCTCCTTATCAAAAGACTCAGTGCAAGATAGCGAATTCCTACCAAGGGGGTAGAAGAGTGGACTACCCAAAGTTTGGGGAACCACTATATTTCTTTGTGTTGTACTGTGATTTTCTTCTTGCTATTTTTCTTCTTTACTTGCTTAATTCTTATTGGTGTGTGGGAAGCCTAAATCTGTGATTATTACACACATATATATATAATTGCACAAAGTATTTTTAAATCTCTATTCACCCCCTCTAGAGAACTCTAGTGAGGTTAACTATGCACTTTCAACTCGGCCTCAGTTGTAGAATCAGCAACTGTCTCTTGCTTGGAACTCTTCCAGCTTACATCTCCTCCATTAAGGCAAAATACAAAACCTGATTGGGACTTTGAGTTGTCCCTATCAGTCTGCAAGCTAGCATTTGTGTAACCCTTTACGACGAGCTCTTCCTCTCCACCATACACCAAGAATACATCTTTAGTCCTTCTCAAATACTTTAAGATATTCTTGACTGCAATCCAGTGACTCTCACCAAGATCAGACTGATATCTGCTAGTCATGCTCAAAGCATAAGATGCTCAAAGCATAAGAGACATCGGGTCGAGTACATAACATTGCATACATGATTGATCCAATTGCCGAAGCATATGGAATCAACTTCATGCGGTCCTTATCTTCCAAAGATTTTGGACACTGGTCCTTAGAGAGACTCACACCATGTGACATGGGTAAGAATCCTTTCTTGGACTCAAGCATGTTGAATCGTTTCAACACCTTCTTAATGTATGTACTTTGGGTCAAACCCAACAACTTCTTCGATCTATCTCTATAGATCTTAATAACAAGTATATAAGTTGCTTCACCCAAGTCCTTCATAGAAAAGCAGTCCCCTAGCCTGTTCTTAACATCATGCAGGGTTCGAATGTCATTCCCGATCAACAGTATGTCATCTATATATAATATCAGGAAAACGACAATGCTCCCACTAATCTTCTTGTAAACACAAGGTTCATCATCGTTCTTGTTGAAACCAAACTCTTTGATTTTCTCATCAAAACGAAGATTCCAACTTTGAGAAGCTTGTTTCAATCCATAAATGGATCGATTCAACTTGCATATTTTAGTGGCTTCATTTGGAGATTCAAAACCCTCGGGTTGTGTCATGTACACTTCCTCAAGGAGGTTTCCATTAATGAAAGCCGTTTTGACATCCATTTGCCAGATCTCGTAGTCATAATACGCAGCAATAGCAAGTATAATTCGGATGGACTTGATCATGGCTACAGGGGAAAAGGTCTCATCATAGTTAACACCATGAATTTGCCTGAAACCTTTAGCCACCAGCCGACCTTTGAATGTCTGTACATTCCCATCCATGTCGGTCTTCTTCTTGAAGACCCACTTGCACCCTATGGATCGTACCCCTTCAGGTGGTTCCACCAAGGTCCAAACTTGGTTTGCATACATGGAGTCCATTTCAGATTTCATGGCCTCAAGCTACTTCTCGGAGTCAGGTCCACACATAGCCTCTTGATAGGGTGCAAGCTCATTATCATGATCCATAAGCAGCACGTTACCTATTTAAGACACGAGAAATCCATATCTCTCAGGCTCAAATCTCGGTCTATCAGATCTATGCAGGACTTGTGTTTCTTGAGCAGGCTCTCTAGCTACAACAACTTGTAGTCCTTGCTCAGGTTCTAAAATCAGTTCAGCTATTGTTTGTGGTTCTTGAACTTCTTCAAGTTCCACCTTTGAAGGTTTTCTGGATAAGAACTCTTTCTCCAAAAAGACGTCAGTCCTTGCGACAAACACTTTGCCCTCGGATGGCAGGTAGAAGTAATACTCTTTGGTTTCCTTAGGATATCCCACAAGATAACACTTATCCGACTTGGGTTCCAGCTTGTCAGGCATTTGACGTTGCATGTATGCCTCACAGCCCCAAATCTTAATGAAAGACATACTAGGACGTTTTCCAGTCCATATCTCATATGGTGTCTTTAGAACCATTTTCGTTGGAGCACAATTTAATGTGAAAGGAGCAGTCTCTAAAGCAAATCCCCAAAAGGAAACGGGAAAATCTGCATGACTCATCATCGACCGTACCATGTCTAACAAAGTACGATTCGTCCTCTTAGACACACCATTATGTTGTGGTTTTCCGGGCGGAGTGAGCTGTGATATAATACCACACTCTCTCAGATGATCACGAAACTCATGACTTAGATATTCGCCACCTCGATCAGATCGGAGTGCTTTTATCCTTTTTCCCAGTTGGTTCTCTACTTCATTTTTAAACTCTTTGAACTTTTCAAAGGTTTCAGATTTGTTCTTCATAAGAAACATGTATCTGTATCTACTGAAATCATCAGTAAATGTAATGAAGTAGTAGTACCCACCTCTAGCTATATAACTCATGGGTCCGTATACATCACTATGTATTACACCCAAAAGATCATCAGCCCTCTCAGTATGACCAGTGAAAGGGACTTTAGTCATTTTGCCTAATAAGCAAGACTCGCATCTCTCAAATGATTCATAATCAAATGAGTCCAACAATCCATCTTTATGGAGCTTAGATATGCGTTTCTCATTTATATGGCCCAAATGACAATGTCAGAGATACGTAGGATTCAAGTCATTTGTTTTTAGTCTTTTAGTATTTTCTATGTTATAGATCAGATGGTTTAAGTTCAAAACATATAAACCATTAAACAATTGGGCAACGCCAAAACAAACATCATTCTTATAAATAGAACAACAATTGTTCTTTATAATCAAAGAGAAACCAATCATTTCCAAACATGAAATAGAAATGATGTTTCTAGTTATAGCAGGAACAAAATAATAATTATCAAGTTCTCTTACAAGCCCAGTGGGCAAACAAAGACGATAAACACCAACGACAACGGCAGCAACTCTTGCTCCATTTCCAACGCGCAGGTCTATCTCTCCTTTACCCAGCATTCTTCTCCTTGTCAGTTCCTGCACATTCATACAAATGTGAGAACCATATCCGGTATCCAATACCCAAGATGAAGGAGCAGAAAGGTTTATTTCTATAACAAAAATACCTGAAGTGGAAGTCATACTTCCCTTCTTCTTTTGCAGATCTTCAAGATAGAGAGGACAGTTCCTCCTCCAATGCCCTGCCTTACCACAATGGTGGCACTTCCCTTCCTTGGACATGCCCTTGTTCTTCAGTGCTGAAGACTTGGGATCAAGATATGACTTAGGTCCCACCTTAGTCTTCTTGAATCCCTTGGTCTTGCCCTTGCTTTTATGCACCATCAATATGGGGCTAGCATGCTTGACCTTCATCATATTGATCTCGGCAGTTCTCAACATGCCTAGGAGCTCGGGCAGTGTCTTGTCGATTTCATTCATATTGTAATTTAAGACAAACTACTCATAACTGTCCGACAACGATTGCAGGATCAGATCAGTGGCCAACTCTTGGCTCAACGGAAACCTCAGTCTTTCAAGGTTCTCTATATACCCAATCATCTAGAGTACGTGAGTTCCTACTGGGTACCGAGCTCCCATTTTACACTGAAATAATGCCCTAGATATGTCAAACCTCTCTTGGCGAGCTTGCCCTTGAAACATTTTCTTCAGGTGCTTCACCATCTCGTAACAGCTCATGTTCTCATGTTGCTTCTGAAGCTCAGAGTTCATGGTCGCGAGCATGAGACATTCAACATCCAAGGAGTCATCTCAATACTTCTTATAAGCATCTTTATCTGCACGAGGTGCAGTAGAGGCTGGCTCCTCGGGGGGATCTTCCTCAAGGACATAGAGCTTACGCTCTTGCCTGAGAACAATTCTCAGGTTCCTGAACCAGTCTAGAAAATTTGTCCCATTGAGCTTATCCTTCTCAAGGATGGCTCTCAGGGACAACGTGGAGTGTGAAGTATATGCCATGAAAATTCTACAAAATAATGCAAAATTTATTTAGTACTATATTTCAAAATACATTTTATTTTAATAAGGTCTCTAATTAAATACTCCCCTATTTTATTCAAATTGATAACCCTTAATATCAATTCGGAGAGTTTATGCGAGTTACTCTCTTAGTGGACAAGATTCGTATTTCACCAACACAATGAGTCCGCTTTGGCGTTCCTCTCATAATGCAGTTATTTAGGTAGGCAACACTTGCCAATTGCATCACTATGCAACTCTTGTATGGTTGGTGAATAACTATTTATTCGCATCCATCATATGGTGCATGCCAACCCAATGCCTCTAGGCACTCAACTTTTGAGGTCACCCAGTTAAGCTGGCCCCGATGTCGACAGTGGGATATCACAATTATCTGCTCGCACCCTTACCAAGATAGATTAATGCACCTTGCTTTGGCAAGCCCACACTTCATCGATCGAGGCAGGAAGAGTGTCATCCATCAGAAGGCATCAATGTACTTAATATTGGATAAGGGATTTTATTTATAAAATTGATTAACAATTAATCAACGTGCACTTTAATAAAATACAACATTCACAACCAAATACATCCCAGAAGTGCACAAAATAAAATTATCAACGCTTGATAGAAAAGGGCTAAATTTGAGCATTTAGAACACTTCTAAATCTCCAGATTTACATGCATTTGACACAGACAAAACAACTCCACTTATGCAGTAGACAAGCTCGTCTCTCAATATCAGATTCAAAATCTAAGACATTTGGTTTCACAAACCAATTAGAGGGACAGTTACTGCAAAGAAGAACTAATTTCTGTAATAATGAAATCGCAATGCAATCACATGCATTCCTGGGAGTGTTCCAATATAGAACATTTTTTCGAAATCCAAACATCCAGGAAGAAATCCATACATTTAGAACACTTCTAAATTTCTGATTTACATCCACTAGATCGCTAACTTGCCTCTGATACCACTGTTGGGTTTTCATAATACCATTTCATAAATGATAATACAACATATCACATATGCGCAGCGGAATAAATAACTAGAACAACCCAAAGAGTTAAGGAACTTGCGATTTTACTGATTCAAGAAATAAAACATCCAGTAACACATTGCAGAAATTATACCTGAAGGGGGTTGAGTCGATACTCAACCGAGATGCTCTAGTGGCAGATTCAAGATTGTACGAATGAGTTCCTTGCACAGAAATTGATCTGCGCCTCTATAATAGTCCACACGAGCGCTAGAGAACCCTAGCCTCTTGTCACATAAGATCTAGGTCGGAGAAGAACTGTCCTCTATGTCTTCCACGGACTGCTAGGTCCGAGTACAGGAAGAGGCGATAGCGGTAGCGGGATCGACCGGTCGGAACACTTCCTTTCGAGGCTACAGGCGGAACTCTTCCGTCACTCTCACTTTCTTTTTCAAAACAGATCGTATCAGTTAGGTCAAAAAGAATCGCATTCTTTTATACCCACACGCAAAAAGGAGCTATCCGCACAACCACGACTTTAAGTGAAGAAAACAGAATTCGTCGAACTGCGTTCGACGAACTAGCTAGCATTCGTCGAACGCGCTGGCCATTCGTCGAACGCGCTGGCCATTCGTCGAACGCACTGGCCGTTCGTGGAATAGGCTCGTCGTTCGTCGAACGCGCTGGCCGTTCATGGAACAGGCTCGTCGTTCGTCGAACGCACTCGCCGTCCGTCGAACTCCAGTCTCAGCGATCGACTAACACCAGTATCAGTGGTCGACTAACACCTTCAGTTCGATGAACTGAACACTGCGTTCGATGAATGCTTTCAGTTCGACGAACTGAACACTGCGTTCGACAAATGCCATCAGTTCGACGAACTAAACTCTGCATTCCACTAAGTCGATGGATTGGTCTGATTTCTCGAGAAATCTGAAAGCAGGAGATGCAGTCCTCGAGAAATCCCAAGGATTTAATTTCTCGAGAAATCCCAAATGACTTCTCGAGAAATCCCAAACAAGGAATATAATTTCTCGAGAAATCTCAAGCCAGGAAATATTAGTTCTCGAGAAATCTCAAGCCAACACAATTCTTCCTCCAACTTCTCTAGACACTTTTGTGTGCGACCCCATAGACTCATATCGCGTTGGCAGTGAGACTAGATATTTGACCACTTCCAGATCACCATGGAAGCACCAACAGATGGAGGGGTCAAATGAGGGAGAGGTTTGTTGTAAAGAGAGGATGGAAAGGGGGGTGTTCGGCCATGGCTTGTACCACCCCTACTTTGCTGTTTGGGCGGCTGCCATGCCTGAAATGACTGTTCACAGCCTATGAATTTGGCTGGGGGGGCTTGGGCTGAGGTGGTGGGGGCCATGGAAGCTCCTTCACTCCAAATCATTTTTCCCCTTTAAACTTTTTGGGAAAAATGGCATTTTTGCCCCCATGATCATCTCCTTTCTCCAATTTCAAAGGTGGGGTTCTAATAAGTTTGTGTCATGCTGGTTAGGCATGGGGTGGGGTCTTGGTTCACTTGGTCTTTCAATTTCTCCTTTAAGGCCTTATGTTGACCATGGTTAACTTTTGGGTTGACTTTGTTAAATTGGTGAGTGGGTTATCCCCACTTGATGGCCATAAGTCTCATAACCTTACCCAAAGTACATTGGGTCATGGTGTGGTTTCAATTTGGTTAATTGATCCATGTGGTGTAAGTTTGACCTAATTTGGCCTAAGGTTGACTTTTATCAAATTGAGCCAATTGATGACCACTTGATGGGGCTTTTGGGTCCATTTGATTCCTAATGGGTTTATGAGGTTAGGGGTCAAGTCAATTTGACCAATTGCAGGCCAATTGGTCCTTGATTAGGTTGATTTGGGCTATGTTGACTAAAAGTTGACTTTGGTCAACACCTTAGAATTGAGCGGAATTATTTAGTGATTATTAACCTAATGACCTCCTTTAGTGGTTTGGGTAACCTAGGTAAGGTCAGTTTGAAGTATTGAAGGTCCATTGAGTCCAATTGTGTTGAATAGAGCTATGTTGACCTAGGTTTGACTTTGGTCAATTTAGCCTATTTGGGTGACCAATTGTTGGGGTTCTTGGTCAAATGGGACTCCCTTAGGGTTAGGTACATAGTGGTGAGTTCAACTTGTACTTGTGAGTGCAATTTGGGTAGTTTGACCAATGTTGACTTGTGTACCATAGGGGACCCTGTGTGAGTTCAGCCTTAACTCAAAGAGTCCTAGGTTCTCCCCTTGTCTCAACTCCACCCTTCTCTCCTCAAGTTATGCCCTAACATCATCATGAGGTCTAGTAGAATTGGGGATGTTACAACATACAACAAGATCCTCGTCATATAAAATTAGTATGAACACTTTTTATATGACGAGTTACTTAAGCAACCCGAACCTTAACTTATAAGTTTGTATGAACATTCTTATAAGTTAAGTAACTTTTCTGTGATGATAGTTAACTGCATTTACTTATTTTACTGCTCTTTACTTATTGCTCTTTTATTACTGCTCTTTATTACTACACTTTACTTTTTTGTTTCTTACATAGTTGAACTGCTAGTATAGCTTTACAATACTTGTTAGTAGAACTGCTAGAATAACTATACATTCTTTACACATACTATGTGAGTGAGAGCAATATGTCACCTGATTTACTACTCTTCTTTGTATACCTTTTCTCCTCGTCCTCCCACCCGGTGCCTAGGAGTCATGGGGGGAGGGGTGGATGAAACCGCTTAGTCATTTTGACTAATGGCTGGATGTGGCATAACAACCAAGAGCGCATGGAGCAGGAGCAGGAGTAGTAGCAGCAAATCAGGGAGTCGGAGCGTGAGGAGCTACTGCAGCATACCACGACACTACCACAAATGGATGTGTGTGATTAGAGATTTACTTTGCTTCTGCGAGTGATTTTGTAGTGAGGATAATTATGTACTAATCATAAGCCCTTATCTTTTCAGTTATCTCATTTTGTGGACCCTACTTATGAATTTGATATTTATGTGTGATTGTGGAATTGTATTGAAATGCATTTTGTACTTCTCACTTTGATGAATTGTGGTTGGCATGGTTGAAAGAAATGGCCGACAGGATCAACGTCTTGTAGTGGCGACAAACCCGTGAGTTAGTATCACCGTAAGGCAGCAATTCTGGGCGGTAAGACCTAAGAAAAAAAAGAAGGGGTCTTACAAAAGATTAGTAGGGCTTTTCTCTAACTATGTTATGTTGTATATCATCAAAATAACAATATTTAAAATAACAAACATTTAGGAAGCATACAACCTCTAACATTAGGGACATGTTTGAAAGAGGGCAGCGCATGACTTGAAGAAGAAACATACACTCAATCAAATGACATTTTGGAGAGCAGATGCCTCGAAGGTTACATCACTCCTCGATGCAGCATAATTATATGTTGCAAGAGCATAATTCCAAGCTATAAAAATTGCTTGAAAAATAAAATTCTTATGGAGTGATGAGAGATAAGATGCCAATTTAATTTAATAGAAATGACAATTGTAAACATTACTCTATCCAAAGGTTGCTTAATGGTCACTAGCCAGAATGAAAATTTGATCTGTTTTGACTAATTTAACTAAGGTTGAAACAACCGAGTCTTTGGGGGTAAAAATCATTTTCATCCTCGAGATTGTAAATTAATGTCAAGTTTATTATTGAAATTTTAATATATATCAATGTCATCCTTACGGTCATTCTCTGACAATATTTTTGGCCAAAAATGACTTTTTTCACTAGAGAATATCACCAAAGGATAACAAAAAGTATGACATTATGACAATTAAAACTTAAGGTATGAATTTGACATCGATGTGAGGTCTGTTAGATTTGAAATGAGCTAGCGCTAGCGCTAGCACTAGCTCAGCTTCTAGAAGACCTCCTCCATTGCCTATAAATAGGAGGGGTAGACCCCCTCTAAGCAGAGAGATTTCTGATAGTGGCGAGTATCATCAACTTTGAGCGAGTTTGAGATACCAGAGTGCCACCTGGAGAGTAGCGAACCCAGAGTCAGTTTAGCTAGTGACCTAGAGAGAGTAGCGAGCTTAGGAGATAGCGCCTGACGCTAGTGGCTAGCGCCCGCGGTAGCGAGAAGAGGAGGAATAGAAGATTAACGAGATTGCGAGTAGCGAGATTGCGAGTAGCGAGCTTGCGAGCTAGCGCCTGCGCTAGTGGCTAGCTCCCGCGGTAGCGAGTAGCGAGTATCACCTACTTGGTGTGCTCCAGAGGAGAAGCGGACACTGTCCATGACCAGTTTCTTTACTACTATTGACTGTTGTGAATCAAGTTGGATGCAACTTGTTTTAAGCCCTGTTCATTTGTAACTAGCTGCCAAGCTTTATTAATTATGAAAGTTTGTGTTCATCCCTTGGTGTCCTTATTCCAGTGTTGGTTGACGTGTTCTTCCAACTTCAAATATTTCACATGGTATCTGTTGAAACCAGAGAACTGGTTTCGACGTTCGCAAGGGGGATGCAGCTAACCCTTACTTGACCTGAGCGAGACCCTTGACCAGTCAATAAGAACTGAAGAACCTTGCCCTCAAAAAACTTCTAAGTCCACAAACAAACCCCTTAAGCTGCAGCGTGGAGGTCCCACCACATACCCGAAAGCTCACATGGAACTTCCCCTCCCAAGCAAATGCTGAGCCTGGGCACCTTGGAGGACACTAAGGATCACCTCACCATCCACCTTCAATGACAGGGGGAGGGGAGGGGTAGTGCTTTCTCACACGAGAGGGAGGGGGGGGGGGGGGTCTCAACATCCCTTCCCAAGGTGCCCATGGGGGTCTATTTATAGACTTCCCAAAAATTGGACTGCGAATAGCCAAAAATCTACTATTCGCAGTCCAAAAACTAATCCGGACGACCGAAACATGGGGGATAGGATGGGTGTGTAAGATCCCATTTTTTTTCTAAACACCCGGGTCTTAGGCCCAGAACCGCCGCTTTGCGGTGACACCTTCACTCGGAAAGGTCGCCACTACAAAACGCTGATCCTGCCGGCCAAATCGATCACAAAGAAAAGTGTACTAAAGAAGACAAGTCCACAGAATCAACATGAATATAAATGTCCACATGATATAACTGAATAAAAGATAACAAGGGTTACAATAATAAAGAGAAGGAAGGGCTCATGCCCAGTATATCATAACCTCACTACAAGATCACTCGCGGAAGCTAACTACTAATCACTCACAGATCCTGAATCCTGTGCTCCTGTACTAGACTGGCCCGCCTCCGTCTGCTCCGGCCTCTGGTGCTGCTGCGTCTCCTCGATCTCCTAAAATGATATGGTCCACCGACCGTTAGTCAAAAAGACTAAGCCTTATGTTCCCCACCCCACCCCCAATGGCTCTTAGGCACCGTGCGGGAGGATGAAGCGGAGGACAACAAGGGGTATAACAAAGAGCAGGTGACAGTGGTACAGGAAATGTTTCTACACTACACATGTGTATATATATAACTGAAGCAGTAAAGGGGCATAGTAAGAGCAGGTAAAGAATAAGTAAAGTGCAGTAAGTAAAGACAATAGTAATAGAAAAGTAACCATTGATTTATAGGAATGCCCATACAAACCTATAGACCAAGGGGTCGTTTAGCAAGGCCTATCGTATAAGAAGTCCCATAACCGACTTTTACGATTGGGGTAGGGGTTGAAATGCAATGGTTATGCTATGACATGCAAGGTATGCAGTTATGATATGTTCATACAAGTGCAACTCACCCACTTCGACTCTATGCGCATGGACCTTTAGTTCCCCCTTTTTGGAGCGAGCTAGACTCCCTGGATACTCCCGTAGTGGAAAACGGAAGCGGTGGGTTGGGCCTCGCCAACCTCTAGGTTGGTATTCACACTACCTAACCTAGGCCTATCGTACGCCTCAACGCAAAACCCGCGGAGCATCTGCGTACTCTTACTGGCTGGACCACCAGACTTTCATGACTAAGTGTAAATACCACACTTGCCGAGTCAACGTATTGACGTCGGTGTGAACGACCGTCCAATACCGAAGACCCACCACCTTCAATGCACATGCAACATGTTCTACTACCTACCTCCGAGCCATAAGCTCCCCGGGCTAACCTTCCCGCCATCAATAACCTTCCGAGCCATCGGCTCGCCGAACCAACTCGTCCGTACCTACAACACTACCGAGTCACAAGCTCACCTGACTTAGCAATCCGCTCTTACAACCACCGAGCTTACTGCTCGTAGCACCAAACCAGCTAAACTCCCGGAACCACGGGGTGTGGGTGAGTGTGTTATTGAATTATTCTTGTATAACATTTTACTCTTACAGTTTATGGTTAATCTTGGACTTCCCGAAGGTTACCCTGTAAGGGGCTCGCTACGTTACTAGGAACTATAATGGGATGACACCCCAAAGATCCCTTTCTCAAGACACTTAATATTATTAGTTACTACCCATAAGAAAACTCTTCTTAATGTTTCACCTGAATTAAGCCTAAGTGCTTTAAGACACAATAGGAAAAAGACGTTCTTTCGTCAATCCTAAGATGGTCTACCCCAAGGGTGGCACCCCACCACCCTAGGACTCATCAAACCCTAATTAACTCCAAGGATCCTCACATAGTCATATTATCACTAATAAACACTCACAACTCCAATCACTACACTCCAAATTGACCCATAACCCCAAAATTGCTAAATTGCTAAATGCAGATCATCCTTAATGTTTTGATGCACATGAAGGGAGGTACATTAAATAATCAACTCACTGACCCAATATTTTTATTGGGGGTCCATGCTACTTATTTAAGATCAATTCCAGAGTTTACTAATTTTCCCAACACTATTAATATTTAAAGCAATTTTCCAAAAATTACAACCTCCTAAGGTTTGAACTACAAGTGCACTTTTCTGACTTCCAATGCCTACAAATTTTTTTACATAAATCAAGGGTACCTAGTAATCTGTAAATATGAATTTTCATGATTTTCCAGCAAGGGTTGTAATTATTAAAAATTCCTGAACCCATTAATCATCAATTATTTCTAAAGGAGGTACTCTCATATGAACTTCAAACCCTATGCAAATTTTCACAGAGGTGAATCATACTAAAATATCCAGTCCTACAAATTTTGACCTCATTCCAGAGAGGTTACATTTGAAATTTCCACAAAGGTCATATTTGCAATTAATTCCAATTTGAACTAGAAGTACCAAAAATATCAATCCAAAAATTATGAGAAAATTACTGTGGGTTCATAGTAGAATAAAATGACTTCTAGCAAAGTTCCATGAATTTACGGAAAGCTAGCACCCTAAAATTAATCATCCCAAAAATTGCTAACAATAAGAATAATTATAATTTGGACCTCCAAAAGTCTCCCAATGGCTCTAATAGAATTTCCAGGGAATAATAACATATATATCGTATTGATGACAGAAAATGAGTTATCCCCTAAGTGTTAATCGTTCCTAAAACCCAAAACCTAATTATTTACAAATCTACCCAAGGATTTATTCACTAAGGTATACAACCCCAAACCTCTTCAATTTCACAGGGGAGGCTTCTCTGGTCACCATTATCAACTCCCCAAAATTTTAGGTCAAACCATAAAGGTTTGACCCCTCTTCCTTCATTGACCTCTATATGTACGCCCTTGAGGTTTACCCTAGGGTTAGGGTCCATACTTCCCCAAATCCACCCAAACTTCTTATGAGGGTGTTATATCACTCATAGAACTCAGATGAGTCTATTACACTCCTCTCCAAGGACAAACACCCCCATGTCCTTCACAACCCCAAATTCCACTCCATAGGGATCAACCCTATGGCCTTGGGCACATCAACACCAATGCTCACCAATTTCCTCATAGGGTCTCAAAATGATCCCACTGACCTCCCCAAGAATACTCAAGTCTCTATGGGCCCATTTGGCCAATGGATCTCTACTTGGCTAAATGCACACCAAGGGGCTCCAACTCCATGTCCTAGGGCAATCCAACTCCCCATGACCCCAAAACTCACATGGAGGTGATTTGGGTGGTGTTAGAGCAGTGGCCAAAATTCCACTCCAATTGGAGGTGGTTTGACCACTAAATTCCAACATAGCCCCTTTGGCCTAATTCCTTCCTTAAAGACCAAAACTTGAGCCAATTAATTACCTGATCAAATCAACCCCAAATGGGTTGAACTTTTAACCAGGGACTTATCATGACCCTAATAACACCTCACCAAAATTTGGTGGATTTTGGAGGTCATTTGACCCTCCAAATAATTTATACAAGGATTATTAAATTTTTACACAAACTTTAGGAAAAAGTTCTCCAAAAATTCCCATTTTTGGATATGTTGTAGTCATAAACATGAATCACTCCTAGTCCAAATTTCAGGCCATTTGGACTAGTGGTTTGGTGTGGGCACTCATTCAAAGTTCAGTCAAACTTTGCACTAAAATGGGTGCTGAGGTCAAACCTGACTTCCAAATGTAATGAAATCAATTTTGAAATAAGCTTTAGGCTAATACCTACAATTTTCATTTAGAACATTTTCTCTAAAATTTCCTCTAATTAATTTCTAAAATTAAAACTAATAACAACATATACTTACCATTATTAATATGAATATATATAAATGAATATATCCATTAAATCTAAAACAGGCTGATCCGACGGCTCAGGGATCATCTTCTTTCCTAAGCCGACGGTCAGCGACAGCCTGCGCTGGGCGGACTTGCGGGCCCGATTCCGGCGAGCCGGCGGCGTCCCCGACGAATCGCTGCCGCCAAAAGATTCGCCCGACCTCCACCTTTCGACTGCCAGTGACGGTGTGGCCGGGGGTGGCCGGAGTTGGCCCCCCGCTGTTACCATTTTTGGGTCATGAACATAAAAAAAATCCGACTGGAGTTTCCTCCAATCTCTGCCTGATTTTGAAATAGGAATAAAGGGATCTAATCCATTGGAGAAGAGATGAGAAACCAGACCTGCTTGATGGCTTGATTCCTTGTCGTTTGGGTGATCTCGATGGCCGACCACCATTTTTGCGAGCTCTGCATTTTCCACACCAAGTTGCTCGAACCCTTCGTCTAACAGGGGAAAACTGATGCTCTAGGTCTAGGGATGTTTTTGAAAGCTCCAATTGAGGGAGGGGAAGGGTCATGGCTTCAATGCCATCAATGGCCATGAATGGTGGATTTTCGGCCATGGTGAAATCCCATGGGATTCACCTCTAGGAGGCCGGGAAACGGCTGGAAACTTCTCCACTTCCCTTGGGGAGTTGAATCCAGCCATTAATGGAGAGGATTGAGGGGGGTTTCACCTTCCTCCATTGATGGCCCCATCTTTCTCTCTCCTTTAAATTGAGTTTTCTCTCTCCTACTTATCAAGGCCGATTTTCCTCTCTCACCTAGGTTAATTACCAGTCAATTAGGCTGGTCAATTGATCAATTTGGGCCTAGCCCAAAGGGATTGGGCTAGGTCCAAGTGATTTGCCCTAATTTGGGTAGTTTGACTTTTGGTCAAATTGACCAATTGGGTGACCCTAGGATGGGGCTTTTGGGTCCATTGGACTCCAAATTAAATTTAGAAACTACTGGTGGGGTTAATTTAATATGGTAGTGGTCAATTAGGGCACTTAGTGGGGAAATGACCCTTTTTGCCTAATTAGGGTTAGGGTTGACTTTGGTCAACTTGACCTGTTTGACTGGCCCCAATGGATCCTGAATGTCCCCTTGGGCTCCTGAATGGTATAGGGATGTTGTGGTGGGGTCACTGGGTCAAGTTAAGGCCCCTAGGTCAAACCCTAGGTAGGGTAGCTGCAATTTACTATTTGCAGACCAAGGCACTTTCAACCCTAATTTTGCCTAAGATAAAGGGATTTCTACACTATCAAGGCCTTGTCATGACCTTGTCATGACAGATTCATGGGGTCTAGCTGTCTGCGGGATGTTACAGGGTGGACCAAGGTCCACCACCTGAACTGGGCGAGTAGACCCTAGGACCACTTGCCCAGCTGCTCGGGCGAGTGGACCTATGGTCTACCCACCCCGGGCGAGTGGACCACATGTCCACTCGCCTATAGGCTTGGGGGTGAGTGGAGCCAAGGTCCACTCGCCCTCCACCTTGGGCGAGTGGACTCGAGGTCCACTCGCCCCCCTCTTGGGCGAGTGGACCCAAGGTCCGCTCGCCCAAGAGTACTTGCCCCCCAGGCCTTCTCTTTCTCAGTCCTTAATGACCTCCGATTTGTTCGGTTTGCTGCGTCACGGTCATCTTTCACGCCACGACCTTACCCGCGTCGGGTCACACTGACTCAGAAAATATGAGGGTTGTACACAATCCCCGCTCTTTTCGAGCTTTCCTTAAGCTCGGAAAGAAAGTCCAACCCACCTATTTGACGAGTAGGTGGGACCCTAGAGTGTTCCACGAAGGGCCCTGCCCACGGGATGCTCCTGCCAAGTTTTTCAACTGAACCTAACGTTGGGGCGAAACGCGAACCTTTCTCCACTTAACAACCCTCCTATGAGCCGAGCTCAACTGGAGGTGGAGAAAGCTCAACACCTTAGGTCGAATTGAACTTGACCTGAGGTGGAGAAAAACTCAACACCCTTAGTCGAGCCGAGCTCGACCTGAGGTGGAAGGCAAACCTTTCTCCACTTAACAACCCTCCTATGAGCCGAGCTCAACTGGAGGTGGAGAAAGCTCAACACCTTAGGTCGAATTGAACTTGACCGGAGGTGGAGGAAACTCCACACCTAACAGGGAGCCGAGCTCACCTGGAGGTGGAGGAACTCAACACCTAACAGGGAGCCGAGCTCACCTGGAGGTGGAGGAAACTCCACACCTAACAGGGAGCCGAGCTCACCTGGAGGTGGAGGAACTCAACACCTAACAGAGAGCCGAGCTCACCTAGAGGTGGAGGAACACAACACATAACTGGGAGCCATGCTCACCTGGAGGGGGAGGGAACTAACAGTTTCCCGAACTATCCGGGGGCGGAGAACCAGTCCATGTCCCAGGTGCTTACCCTCACCGAGGGACGGAGGGATTCAGCCATCTTATTGAGGCGACTGAGGCAGAGATCCAATCCACGTCTTATGTACTTACCTTCACATAGAGGTGGAGGAACTCGACCGTCTTATCAAAACAACTGAGGCGGAGATCTTATACGTGTTTTAGGTGCTTAGCTCACCTGGAGGTAGAGGAATTCAACACCTTTCCGAACCAATTGGGGCGGAGTATCCATCCATGTCCTAGGGCTTAGCTTGCCTGGAGGCAGAGGAACCCAGCTCATTCCCAAACCAATTGGGGGCGGGGTACCCGTCCACGTCCTAGGGGCCTAGCTTACTTGGAGGTAGAGGAACTCGACACTTTTCAAACCAACTGGAGGTAGAATACCCATCCACGTCCTAGGGGCCTAGCTTACCTAGAGGCGGAGGAGCTCATCATCTCTCCAAGTTACTTACTCAAGCAGCGAGTTGACCTGATGAGTCTCCCATCTGCCGGCATAACTGAGCCCGGAGAATGGTCTCTAGTCGGGGATATTACCAATCAGTCGGCCCAATGAGTCTCCCATCTGCCGGCATGACTGAGCCCGGAGAATGATATCTAGTTGGGGATTCTACCAATCAGTCGACCCAACGAGTCTCCCATCTGCCGGCATGACTGAGCCCGAAGAATGGTCTCTAGTTGGGGATTCTACCAATCAGTCGACCCAATGAGTCTCCCATCTACCGGCATGACTGAGCCCGGAGAATGGTCTCTATTTGGGGATTCTACCAATCAATCGACCCAATGAGTCTCCCATCTGCCGGCATGACTGAGCCCGGAGAATGGTCTCTAGTTGGAGATTCTACCAATCAGTCGACCCAATGAGTCTCCCATCTTTCGGCATGACTGAGCCCAGAGAATGGTCTCTAGTTGGGGATTCTACCAATCAGTCGACCCAATGAGTCTCCCATCTGCCGGCATGACTGAGCCCGGAGAATGGTCTCTAGTTGGGAATTCTACCAATCAGTCGACCCAATGAGTCTCCCATCTGCCGGCATGACTGAGCCCAGAGAATGGTCTCTAGTTGGGGATTCTACCAATCAGTCGGCCCAATGAGTCTCCTATCTGCCAGCATGACTGAGCCCGGAGAATGGTCTCTAGTTGGGGATTCTACCAACTGGGGGCGGAGTACCCATCCACATCCTAGGTGCTTACCTTCACCTGGAGGCAGAGGAACCCAACACCTTCCCAAGCCACTCCGCACGTGGCGAGTCGACCCGATGAGTCTCCCATCTGTCGGCATGACTGAGCCTGGAGAATGGTCTCTAGTCGGGGATACTACCAAATGGGAGCTGAGTACCCATCCACGTCCTAGGTGCTTACCTTCACCTGGAGGTAGAGGAACTCAACACTTACCCCCAAGCCACCTAGTCAAGGCGTTACCTGAAACCTCTTCATTCATCATCGAGGAGCTACCTGCTTATTACAACGCGCCCCTCTGGGCCTACTTGGTCACATGCACCTTGACCATCTCTTCCATCACCTCCTCCACTTTCTCTGCCTTCTCATTCCTTTCCTTTCTCCTGGTCCTTCCTGCTTCCCTGGTGAACCTGCAGGTGGGAGACTTGCCTCTGGAACCGATCCACATAGCTTCATTGCGCCTCCCCGTGCTTTTGTTGAATCAGGCACAGGGACTCCGCCTCCTTCATGGTGAGACGGAGGCATCCTCCCTACCCCCTCACTCGGGGCAGCTGGCCCCAGGGGAGCTGTTGAAGAGAGCTTGCGCTTGGAGGTTCAGGCCTTCCTCCGAGGCTGTCCCCTTCCCTTGCCGACATGCTTGCTTTATCTCCATCAAAGACGGCGAGGCGAGCACAGGTGTTGGCGATGCCGAGCACTCGCCCTGAGGGGGGGGGGGGGAGTGCAAACCGCAAGACTTCCTGGATTGACTTCCTGAACTCCTTGAAGTCACCTTTCTTCATGCACTCGCCGACAGGGGTGAGTCCCCCAGCTCATCATCTCCAGCCATGAGACTTGCCCAAAGCTTTCCGAACTAGCTGCTTCCACGGTCACCGCACCATAATGTTGAAACCAGAGAACTAGTTTCGATGTTCGCAAGGGGGATGCAGCTAACCCTTACTTGACCTGAGCGAGACCCTTGACCAGTCACTAAGAATTGAAGAACCTTGCACTCAGAAAACTTCTAAGTCCACAAACAAACCCCTTAAGCTGCAGCGTGGAGGTCCCACCACATACCCGGAAGCTCACATGGAACTTCCACTCCCAAGCCAATGCTGAGCCTGGGCACCTTGGAGGGCACTAAGGATCACCTCACCGTCCACCTTCAATGATAGGGGGAGGGGATGGGTAGTGCTTGCTCACACGCGAGGGACGAGGGGTCTCAACATCCCTTCCCAAGGTGCCCATGGGGGTCTATTTATAGACTTCCCAAAAATTGGACTGCGAATAGGCAAAAATCTACTATTCGCAGTCCAAAAAATAATCCGGACGACCGAAACAGGGGTGGATAGGATGGGTGGACCAAGGTCCACCACCTGAACTGGGCGAGTGGACCCTAGGACCACTTGCTCAACTGCCCGGGCGAGTGGACCTATGGTCTACCCGCCCCGGGCGAGTAGACCACAGGTCCACTCGCCTATAGGCTTGGGGGCGAGTGGACCCAAGGTCCACTCGCCCTCCACCTTGGGCGAGTGGACCCGAGGTCCACTCGCCCCCCTCTTGTGCGAGTGGACC
The DNA here is from genome assembly GCA_033032865.1 of Dactylorhiza incarnata. Lineage (NCBI taxonomy): Eukaryota > Viridiplantae > Streptophyta > Magnoliopsida > Asparagales > Orchidaceae > Dactylorhiza > Dactylorhiza incarnata. The sequence goes on from JAWHQI010000222.1 coordinate 892,742, forward strand.
ATAAGTCCACTCGCCCGGGGCCTTGGGCGAGTGGACCCAAGGTCCGCTCGCCCAAGAGTACTTGCCCCCCCCCCAGGCCTTCTCTTTCTCGGTCCTTAACGACCTCCGGTTTGTTCGGTTTGCTGCGTCACTGTCATCTTTCACGTCACGACCTTACCCGCGTCGGGTCACACTGACTCGGAAAATATGAGGGTTATACAGTATCCGAGGGATAGTGGGAACAAGGACTGAGAAACCAAGATGGACGGCGGAGGATGGTATGCTAGGGGACTTGGCATTGAGCTGCTTACTCAGACCAACTAAGAGAAGTGGAAGTCTTGTATGGAGAGCTACCTTCTTGGAGAGGACCTCTGGGAGGTCGTTGGTGGTGAGGAGCAAGAGGAAGTAGTAGCTACTAGAGAAAATGGTCCAGCTGTGAGAGCTTGGAGGAATACTAACGCCAAAGCGAAGTTCACTCTGAAGAGAGCAATTTCACCTGACTTGCTCAACCACATCATAGGTTGCAAGTCAGCGCCTGAGATCTGGAAAGCCCTCGACGGGCTATTTAACAAGAAGAATGTAGCGCCGCTACAATTCCTGGAGAATTAGTTGGCGAGGTCCACTCAAGGCGAGATGACGATATCCACCTTCTTCCTAAAGGTGAAGAACTTGTGTGGGGAGATCTCGGCCTTAGACCCTGAAGAGACAATCTCAGAGGCGAAGTTGAAGCGGCACATACTCCGAGGCTTGAGGAAGGAGTATGTCCCCTTCGTTACTTCAGTGCAAGGATGGGCTACTCAGCCCTCCTTATTGGAGCTAGAGAACCCGTTGTCGTTACAGGAGAGCTTGGCGAAGTAGATGGCGGGAGTATCCATCTTAGGGGGAGATGGCGAGTCTTTGTTCTCAGGAAAGAGGAGATCCTGGGACAAGAGAAAGAAGAACTTCGGAGATGGACCTTCAACGTCCTCTCAGGGAGATGGGAGGAAGTTCCTCTCTGCGCGCGATGAGATGGGGAGATCCCTTTGCTATGCCTGTAAGAAGTACGGGCACACGGCAAAGGACTGCCAGTCCAATCTGAAGGCCGATCATGTTGCTAACAAGGAGGGAGATCACCAGAGAAGTGGAGACCATCAGATAGGTGGAGGAAGAGGTGGAGGTCACCAGGGCGGTGAGAGGGGAGACAATTGTTTCCTGGCAGAGATGACGGCAATGTCTGTCGATGTCTTAGCCTTCATCAACTTCGAGAATGACTGGATAGTGGATTCCGGTTGCGGGCATCATCTCACTAGAGATATGCCAAAGTTTGACTCCTTGGAAGCATATGAAGGAACGGATGCTATCATCACTGCAGATGATACAGTATATCCAGTGGAGCGAGAAGGGAAGGTATCCCTTGGAAGTGAAGAGAAGCCAGTGACACTAAAGAGTGTGTATCACGTGCCTGGCATGAAGAAGAATCTCTTCTCAGTTGCTAACGCAGTGGATGCTGGATACCACATGTTGTTTGGACCGAAGGAGGTGAAGTTCCTGAAGAACTTATCGTCTGTCGATGCTGACGTCAGGCTCACCGGGAGAAGGGTGAAGGATTTGTATGTTCTGTCTGCAAATGCCTACGTGTACAAGCTGAAGACAAATGACAGCGCAGTGATCTGGCATGAGAGGCTGGGTCATGTAGGGATAAACAAGCTGAAGATGATGGCGGCAAAGGGCCTAGTGAGTGGCCTGCCTTATCTCTCTTCCTACGGCGACGACCATGTGTGCGATGGCTGCCAATATGGAATGTCACATCGACTTCCATTTGACAAGTCGGAGACCAGGTGTAAGGAACCTCTTGAGTGCGTACATGCTGATGTTATGGGGCCGTGCGTCACCCTTACTTATGTAGGCAATAAGTATGCGCTGGTTCTGGTGGATTACTACACCCGCTACACGTGGGTATACTTACTGAGAGAGAAGTCAGAAGTATTCGAGAAGTTCGAAGAGTGGAAGGAACTTATGGAAGGGAGGCTGAACCGCAGAGTGAAGAAGCTGAGAAGCGGCAATGGATGGGAGTTTACCTCCAATGTGTTTGCTTCGTTCTGCAGAAGGTTCGGCATTCAGCGGGAGCTCTCCTATGCTCAAACCCCTCAGCAGAATGGGGTGGCAGAGAGGAAGATCCGTCGTCTGGTGGAGACTACCAGGAGTTGGCTACATGCCAAGATCATTCCCAAGGCCTTATGGGCGGAGGGAATGGCGTGTGCTACCCATGTGTTCAATCGGCTACCACTGAGTCCCAATAGGATGGTGTCTCCACACCAGCTCATGTTCAGAGAGAAGCCAAATGTGGGTAACATGAGAGTTTTTGGTTCTACCTGCTTCGTGCATATCCCGGACGCTCAGAGAACCAAGTTGGAGCCGAAAGCGAGGAAGTGTGTCTTCATCGGCTACGATGAGCGGAAGAAGGGATGGAAGTGCATGGATCCGCAAACCCACAAGTTCGTCATCTCGCGCGATATAGTGTTTGATAAACTGATCTCATATCAGGGAGTTTCTTCTGTGGTGTTGCCGGGGAGTGGAAATTCTAGCAAGAGAGAAGAGAGAGTCACTGAGGACTCTACTGTGGAGCTGGAGGTGTATCCAAGTGCCCCATCTCCTTCTGGCTCAGGGGGAGCTCGAGCTCTAGAAGCAGGGATAGCACTGCTTCAAGAGGAGTTCAGAGAGGAGCTCAAGCGGAGGAGTCTACCGAAGTGGTAGATAGTGGCCAACCCTTGAGGAGGTCGAAGCGGACCATTGTTCCTCCTGCTCGTTACAAGGAGGGGAGCTTCGTGAGTTTGGTATCTTGCTTCTTCGCAGGACCACTCGACGAGAGGGAACCTGCCTGCTTTAAGGATGCAGCTGACATCAAGGAGTGGGACGCGACCATGATTGAGGAGATGGAGGCCCTAGAGAAGAATGAAACATGGGACCTGGTTCCCATGGTAGAGGGCATCAAACCTGTCACCTGCAAATGGGTGTATACGATCAAGTAGAGAGAGAATGGAGAAGTAGAGCGATACAAGGCGAGGCTTATCGCTCGGGGCTTCTCACAAACCTACGAAGAGGACTACTAGGAGACATTTAGTCCTGTCGTAAAGATGATGTCGGTGATGACGGTCATCGCTCTGGCGGCGTGCCGAGGTTGGAAGTTGTTGCAGCTTGATGTGAAGAACGGGTTCCTGTACAAAGAAATTGATAAGGACATATTCATGGTGCAACCACCTGGATATGTGTCCAAGTCACTGCCACATCACGTATGCAAGCTGAAGAAGGCCCTCTACGAGTTAAAACAGGCACCGAGAGCCTGGTATGGGAAGATTGCGGAGTACCTGCAGTTCTGCGGTTATGGTGCCTCAGACTCATACTCTAGCATATTCGTGAAGAAGAGTGGAGGTCTTCACGTGTTGGTGCTGCTGTACGTCGACGACATGATCGTGATAGGGAACAACCCTTAGGAGGTCGCGACATTGAGACATCGGCTCTCCATACATTTCGAGATGAAGGATCTTGGTGAACTGCACCATTTCCTTGGCCTTCAAGTTGAGAAGAGAAGAGGCGGGCTGTACGTTTCCCAGAGGGCTTATGCTGAGAGGATCATCGAGAGATTCGGCATGAAGGAGGGGAAGAGCAGTTTCGTTCCTCTGGAGGCTGGGCTGAAGCTTCGGAAGGAAGAAGGGAGGATTCTTCCTGATCCGAAGATCTTTCGGGCACTGATGGGGAGTCTTATATACCTGACTATCACGAGGCCGGACATCGTTTTTGCTGTCGGCCGAGTTAGTCTATATATGCAAGAGCCGCGGAAGCCTCATCTAGGGGCAGCTAAAGGGATTCTGAAGTATGTGAAGGGAACCCTTGAGATGGGGTTGTCCTATGGAGAGAAGTCTGACTTCAAGCTGCATGAGTACACGGATGCAGACTAAGGAGGTGACACTGATGATCGCAAGTGGACATCAGGTTACGTGTTTTTATGTGGAGCTACTGCTATCTCGTGGTGTAGCAAGAAACAGGACTCTATTTCCCTTTCTACCACGGAGGCCGAGTACAAGGCATCGTCCTTAGCAGCTCAGGAGCGTGTCACTACAACAAAATACACTTTTAGTAAGGACTAAATTGTAACGAAGAAAAACTTTGTTACTAATAGCTATATTTAGTAACGAAATTTTGCTATCGTTACAAAAACTTAATTTTTTGTAACAAATATTTTAGGATTCGTTACAATAACTAAATGTTTGTTACAATAAGTGCAGGTATTTGTAACAAGACTAGTTTTATGTTACAAATAGTAAAATGTCCTCACAATAAGTAGCAATTGTGACAACACCGTGAAAGTATTTGTATGTTTGCAAGCTTGGATGTTTGGTTTGTTCGAATGAATTGTTTCGTTTTTATTAATACTTACATGTGAGTTCTAATTCTTTAGTTCGTTTTATTAATATTATCATGTGTCTTCAACTTCTAGTGCCAAGATATCATTAGTTAACAAATTTTTACGTTATTATTTTTTGTTGACATTTTCATACTATATTTAGTGCATCGAGGATGAATCAAATGCAAAAGTGAGCAAGTATGACCAGAGATTGATCCGCTTCCCGATGAAAATGACATCAAGTTGATTTGCTTATATAGTTGGAATTCCTAAATATCATGTTGTAAAATTTTAAGCATTTTAATTATTGAGAGATGTTCTAATTTTGTAAAAACTCTAGGTTTAATATTTTTCATGAACAATGTGTATTAGAGCTTAAAGTTTCATTGGATTGTATTAAGGGGTTTGTGCTATCTCCCACCCTTAGTTTTGTATATTAATAAAAATAAAGGAAAATGTTTATATTAATGGTCATTTTTAGCAATTGGATATTATATTGTAATGAAATAATGATTATTATAAGAAAGTTATTTGTAAAGACAAATTAATATTAATAAATTTGATATATAAATCAATTTATTTTTAGTGAGGAAGAAATTTAACAATTGTAACGAAATATTCTTTACTATAACTCATCTTATTGTTAGGAAGTAATGTTTGTCACAAATAAATTATTTGTAACGACAAACAAAAATTCATTACGAGAACTTCTAGCGTCGAGCCTTAGGTAACGGTCGTCACATAAAGTAAATTTCGTTACAAAAACTTTGTGTAACGATATTAGTTACCTTTTGTAATATTTTTAGTCCTTACTAAAAGTGTAATTTGATGTAGTTTGTCTAGCTGAGGAGACTAGTGGAGGATGTGGACGAGGAGGTCAGCGGACCTACTGTGCTTCACAGGGAAAATGAGAGTGCCTTGAAACTGGTAACCAACCCAGTGTGTCATGCAAGGACCAAGCACATAGAGATCGAGCATCACTTCATCAGAGAGAAGGTGCTGGGTGGCTTGATCGCAGTGGAGCATGTGCGGAGTGAAGACAACCTTGCAGATATATTCACGAAGCCCCTATCTGCGGGGCCATTCCGGAGACTTCGCTTGTTGCTTGGAGTTGTTCCCGGAGCTCACTTCAAGGGGGAGTGTTAGATTTGAAGTGAGCTAGCGCTAGCGCTAGCGCTAGCTCAGCTTCTAGAAGACCTCCTCCCTTGCCTATAAATAGGAGGGGTAGACCCCCTCTAAGCAGAGAGATTTTTGATAGTGGCGAGTATCATCAACTTTGAGCGAGTTTGAGATACCAGAGTGTCACCTGGAGAGCAGCGAACCCGGACACAATTCTGTAACACTTCCCCTGTAATGACTATATAATATAGGTCCGGCCGGGACCCCACAACATATAACCGCCACGGCTTCAGTATTAAAAGATGATATAACTACCCAACTCAAAACTCAGATAACACATCGGAAATAAAAACTAAGAAACACAGAGATTGTCCACATCTACATAGGAGTAAAACTGGCCTTAAGGCCTTACAAAATCGGTGTCCAAGTCATCAAACATTCAACACAAAATGAAATCCCAAAAAGAGGGGAAAACTAATTTCCCTAAGCTACCCCGGCATGCAAGCCGGAACATCAAAATAAAAGTACAGAAATGCAGGAAAACAAAAGTAAACACTTCATGAGGCTTAGGCCTTTTTGGCCGGCGAGCTAGGTCCAGCCTGTGATCCTTGCCCTGCATCCAAATCACAAAGAGCGGTAAACGAGGGTCAGCTATGGCTGACCACAAACGGTGTAACAACATCCCTCCTCCCGGCCGTCCCAGCGGACCCCGGGGAACTACTTCACCCTGCAAGTCAGCACTTCGTATGCAAATGTACATAAAGAAAAACAACATAAACAACAGGCATGAGTGTCACAAGCATCATCCATGTTTCTATGTTGAGCAGATAATAAAGGGGCCTACAAATGCAATATGAATGCAACCCCGGGTTTCACCCAAGGCACCCTAATGCGTATGAATCTAAACACATCATCATACATCATCCATCACAGCACAACCATAGGGTACTCATCATTTCGCCCAAAGGGCATCGTAGCCCAAGGCCAAGAACTCATGATGTGATCCCACCGCGCCTGGCCCAACATGCCATCGGGCTCATCCATCAACTCACCTGTTCTTGCCTCCATCATCACATCAAGCATCAACGATGCTAGGCACTCGTGCCTGGACCCTACCCGCACATGGATCACGACGCCATCGGGCTTGTCCTCATTCCAAGGCGTTCTCGATCTCATACGATCTCATCAATTTCACCACAATCAACACAGAAGGGGGGCTTGTCTTGCCGGAACACCATCCACACATGACTTGCAATATCACGGTCTGGCCAGCCGACCACAAGACAATTCCGCGCCTTCACAATACAAACATGCATCACAAGCCATAACTCACGCACAATATTTCCCCGCCCACAAACCAACATTCGTTCTCACACGAAATTACAAGGGCATCACAACGACGTTTTCGCCGTAATCGAATTTCTAGTAAAATCCCTAAAATGCACGTCAAACAATATCACTGAATCGGACCAACGGTCGCGATTCCGGCTTCAACCACAATGCCAATTCCGCTAACGGAGCGGATCTCTAATGCAAAATCATGTCGGGGACGGACTCGATCAATCGACCCGATGGTTCCTCTTGAACCAAGGCGACCCAGATCCCTCTCACTCGACGGATCGGGTGCCAAAATGCAGAAAAGAAAAAGAGGAAGATGGGATGACATGCACACATCCTAAAGATCGAGAGGAGAAATTTCATTACCTTTTGAGATTTCCTCCTATCCATGGGAAACTTGCACAAGAATGGAGGAAAAGAAGCGCCTCGACGTCCCCTACGCGCTGCTGGTCTCGGATCGGTGAACAGAGCTCCGAAGCTCCAACAATAGCGGGAACTAGCTCTCTTCCTCCTCCAAACCCCTCATCTCCCTCAAGCCCTCAAAACCCAAGAATGAAAAGGAATGATGAAAGGAAACCTTCTCAGCCCTACTTAGGGTTCTCCCACAAACCCCTCACAGCCGCCCGATCAAGATCTAAACCAAACGGAAGCCCTGATTATCTATTTACGAATCTGGTTCCGTCAGCTACCGCGCGGTGGTAGCGCTAACGCGCCGCGCTAGCTCTGCGAACCCCCTTGCCGTCTCAGCGTCTCCCAGCTGAGAAGAAACCCTAACGCCAGCGGTAGGGCTATCGCCCCGCGCTAGCAACAGACCTCGTTTTTCACTTTCTAGCCACCTTCTACCACGCCGCGCTAGCACTACCGCGCCGCGCTAGTGGTTCGACGAAAATGTGCCCCTTCGACGATCGTCAACCTCTCGCATTTACCTACCATCGGCGGTAGTACCTACCACCCGGCGTTAACTCGCAGAACAACAAAACTGGGGTGTTACAAGTTCGGCTAGCGACCTAGAGCGAGTAGCGAGCTTCGGAGATAGCGCCCAATGCTAGTGACTAGCGCCCGCGGTAGCGAGTAGAGGAGGAAGCGAAGAGTAGCGAGCTTGCGAGTAGCGAGATTGCGAGAAGCGAGCTTGAGAGCTAGCGCCAACGCTAGTGACTGGCGCCCGCGGTAGCGAGTAGCGAGTATAACCTACTTGGTGTGCTCCGGAGGAGAAGCGGACATTGTCCGTGACCAGTTTCTTTACTACTATTGGCTGTTGTGAATCAAGTTGGATGCAACTTGGTTTCAACCCTGTTCATTTGTAACTAGCTGTCAAGCTTTATTAATTGTGAAAGTTTGTGTTCATCCTTTGGTGTCCTTATTCCCGTGTTGGTTGACGTGCTCATCCGATTTCAAATATTTCACAAGGTCTTAGTGAAAAAATGATGTCTACCCCCTACAATTGTTTATTTGATTTTAGCTGACTTAGTAAAATATTGATTTTTAATGGGCCTTTAAAATTCCATCTTTATCAATCAAAATCATCAGAAATGTTTCCAAAAAAGATAGAGATATGACATACAGAGAGTTTGAGCATTTTTAAATATCTAAATAAGGCTCAAAAATTATATCATCTCTATTGCCTCGAGGACAAGCTTCTGATAAGCTTGTCTCCTCCTCCTTTTAGGTATTCCTTATCTCATGTGTTATGTTGATAATCTTCTCTCCGATGAGGCCAACTTGATACGATCCTAAGGGTCGGAGTTGCTCTAGCAAGATTCATAGTCCGCCCTGAACAGATTGAATGGGTATCGGCCCACACAACCCAAACCCCTTTCCGCATCGACGGGTTGTTGAGGCCGGGATTCAAACCCGGTTCATCCTAGATAGGATTGGCTCTCCCGAACTCCTATCACCAACTGAGTTGTGGCCTCCAGTTGGTGATAGGAGTTCGGGAGAGCCTATCTTATCTAGGAGGGACCGGGTTCGAATACCGGTCTAAACAACCTGCCTATGCGGAGAGGATTGGGGGTGTGGGGTCGCGGCCCAATACAGTCTGTTCAAGGACCGATCATGGATCCATGGCGGAGCGGCTCGGGGCCCTTAAGATCACATCATAACACCACACCAAGTTTTTTTCTTCTTCTATAAAGTGGTCTTCCAACGAGGTGTGGTCATGGGTTCCTTTCCTGATATCCGACCAATTTCATCATATTTACATTTGTAACAAAGTTGTGTCCTCTCATGTGATCGTCAAGCTGTCCACCGCATCATCTACATTGCCTCGTCTTTAACATCCTCCATTCTGATTAGATTCACATGTAATATTTCTCATATCCACCAAATCAAGTTGACAAGAACATTTATATACTATGATTTGCACATCTTCTTTGACTTCATGTCTACTTCAAATTCATCAAAATATAACGTATTTATCCTGTGTTGGGCTGCGGTCAGCAATTGCCCTGGCGTGTTGTGCTATTCGAAGCGGAAGGGCGTGTCCCCCGTGGGCCTAACTGGCTGCCCCGTGGATCCTGCTCGGGTGACCAGCTCTATAAAGGATAGATTGCGCCTTCACCAACAGTCCGGGCTTTTGGTCAGGTTGGTTGCGCGAGTCCCCACAAGTGGTATCAGATGGGGTCACGGGCTTGAAACCCCGGGTCATTGCTGGGGGGGATTGTTGGGCTGCGGTCAGCAATTGCACCGACGTGTTGCGTTATTCGAAGCGGAAGGGCGTGTCCCCCGTGGGCCTAACTGCTGGCTGCCCCGTGGAACCTGCTCGGGTCACCAGCTCTATAAAGGATAGATTGCGCCTTCACCAACAGTCCGGGCTTTTGATCGAGTTGGTTGCGTTGAGTCCCCACATCCTGCATTAAATTTTCCTTTAACTATGACCATGTTGGAAACCACGTTACTGTTCGCCACACTCATGCTAATGTAAACTAGCAACAACAAGACCAATTGCTAATATATTGCATTTACTTAAGCATACTACATTTCTCTGATGTTGTTGGAATGCCGATAACATATATTCTCCACTTAGTCGTGGACTTGGGAAGGATGAGATCACCGAAAGATGACAACATGAACAATCGAACAAGTTCTATCCATTCAATGCTACCTTGCTACAATCCCAACCTCGCACCACAACAAGTTCCATCTCCAGGTATGTAACAAATCTAGGGATAGACCAAGCTAGAGTAAAAAATGGAACATGTTTGCAAACCTCACAATTTGTATATTCCACATAAAAATACACAATTCCTCTTTTGCATTAAAGTTATTCTCCATATTCCTTGTATTCAAAATAATCTTCTATTGATTTCTCAATTCATAAAATATAACAAATGTACTTTCAAGCTTTACCTTGCATTTTATTGTAAGAATGGTCTCTTTAACTTCTTAATGGTACACCTACAATAATAAAATAGAATCCAACTCCACATTCCAATTAATTCACCTCATATTTGTAATGGTTATCGAGTAACTCCTTTGATATGTCATCATCGTCCCTTTCATCATCCATGACACCAAATAATATCGTTATTTATAGTTACAATATTATTTTGTTTCCTCGTATGCTATTGTTTGATTGCATTGTTACTTTTCATCATTTATTATTTTAATTATATTTCTCCTTGTAATGTGTATCATTATAATTAATTTACTATTATCTATGATTTGTCTCTTCAATAACATCAATTATTAATTCTTGTTCTTGGTATTATATATCTTTCATTGATGAATATTGTGTGTACACTTGAAATATATTTTGTTACATGTCGTGAACCTCAGGATGTCGAGCATATCTATCTCCACAACCTCTTTTTACGTTCTCCTTTTTTGACTACTCCATCTATTTATGTGTTGTGGGGCGCACAATATTTTCCTCTTTTTTTGACTTAATGATTACATCAGTATTTTAACATAGTTTTTCAGCTCTACAATAGCTTTGCTTGTAATGCTAGAAATCGCATTAGCGCCCGCCATCAATCTAGCTTATGTAAATTGAAAACAAGAAGTCCAGTTAACCATTGATTACTTTCCATTGGCGCTCATCGAACCCGTTCCCTCATATTATTATATTAAACATCGATCATGCGGTATGATCAGCTCTTGTGAACATTAGGTTTCAAGTATGTATTGTGCACTTATAGTTTTAACTTTGTTCATTGAGAAAGATTAAATCTCTCAAAGAGTGAAAATTAAAATCTCCAAAATATTATTACTCTTAAATTATTTAAGCTAGAAATTAGAATTGTAATTTATTCTATAAAAAATTATTTGAAAATATTCATAAAATATTATCAGATCCAAATCTTTGGGCAAAAGAATATCTAGGAAAAAGCAGATCCTTTATTTGAATAATTCCATTTCATTTAAAGTAAGGGACCCATATGATTAAATAATATATATAATTTCTCACAATCATTAGTCCTATTGAACTTGTTGCTCTCTCTCATAGCAGCATCAAATGCTCCCTCCATTAAAACAAAATTCAAAACAAAAACAATAAAATAAACTGGTATCATATTCTCCACATTCTTAGTTATGATAGTTTATCTTTTATCTCTTTGGTATAATGGCGATAAGACACAAGTTTATTATAGGGCACTTAGACTCTGTTTGGTTGGGCTGTTGCTGATGGAAAAAAATGGAGTTTGAGAAAAATGCTCTTTCTGAAAAATAGAGTTTTGTTAAAAAATTGTTTGAGTGAAATGGAGTTTGCCAAACAAAATTTTGGAAAATCGTTTGGGTACAAAATGGAGTTTTTGGTGATTTCTTTTCAAAAAACAATGTTTCTCGTCCCCCTGTGAGCCTACCTCATCATCTTGACCCCATGCTCGCACTCACTGAAATCAACATTCGCATGTGAAGGGTGCCGGTAAAATCATATATAGAGAAGGAAAAATATTATAATAATTTCGACCGCCAAACACAGCTTTTGCACCAAATTGCATTTTTTAGCTGGCTCACCGCTGCTCATCCACTCAAACAAACGCATACTTAATGAGCCCTCCTTTTCTTTTTTCCTTTTTCTAGTAGGTTTTGCATTTTCGTGAGCCGACATTGATGGCTCGATACTTTGAATTCTACTTGTGTGCATCTGATTATTATATACACTGATATACATAATGAATAATATATAAATAAAGCAATGTATACTATTCGTAGGGCCATTTGGTATGATCACTTTGGCTTTGGGCAGAATTTTCTGTATGCGTAGCGTTTGATGGGATGGTGCGGGACAATATTTTTGTTCAAATTACGACTGTAACTATATTCATAGTTATATTTACAGTCGTACAAACGCATGTAATTTACAATTGTAATTGTATTAAAAAAATCACTTTTTAACATGTGTATTTTCAGACTATAACATATACATATGAGATTTTAAAATGATCATAAAAATAGGTAAATCAATATTCTGTGATTTTTTTAAAAGAACTGTATTTTGGGCTAAAAATACAATTCGCGCACAGAAAAGTAGAAACGTTACACGTACAAAAAAATTTACTTTGGCTCTGCGGGAGCTAACGAGGTGGCGACATACTTGGTATCTGGCATTTCATAAAACCTACACCAAAGAGGCAGAAAGCATGGTGCTTCATGCTAACACCTCTAGTCCTCTACCCGATATTTTGTAAAAACTATCATATAGAATTTATGCATCTGACCTATATAACCATTAACCTGCTCGTTCTGTTAGGATTTTCAGTCGCGGAAGCGCAATCTCCAAGAACAATTAAATACAGAGTCACAAGAAAATGCGTACTTCACACAATTTTATTAGCACAATAAAATAAATAAGTACTTAAATTAAGAGATACAAGTCCGAAAATATACTACAGAAAAACGGACTATATATGAAAATCTGCAGGAGTAATATGAACTTGACTGCAATCCGTAAAGCGGACGCACAAGATTCGTACCAGAACGAACCTTAGTCTTCGTCAGACGATCAACCGCCGCTACCACCACTGAGAAGAGATCCAATCTAGGATTTGACCTTGTCGCGAATGCACTGCCCGCCTGTTAGATTTTTTGAAGTGAGCTAACGCCCGGCGCTAGCGCTACCGCCGGCGTTAGCTCCTTCTCGTCACCCCCTGGTTTTTGTCTATAAATAGAGGGGTACCCCCCTAAGAGTATGCATTCTGAAAGTGGCGAGTATCCTCAACTTTGAGCGAGTTAGAGATACTAGAGCGCTACTTGGCGAGCATCGAACTTGGAGTAAGTTCTGCAAGAGAGTTACCTACTCGCGAGATACCGCCCGATGCTAGTGCTAACGCTCGCGGTAGCGAGTAGTGGAGGAAGCAAAGCGCGTCGAGCGTGCGAGTAGCTTGAAGTGCGAGCAACGAGCTTGCGAGTTGGAGAGCTAACGCTGTGCTCTAGCGTTAGCGCCGACGGTAGCGAGGAGCGAGTGTCACCTGCGCGGTGTGCTCCGGAGAAGAAGCGGACCTTGTCCGTGACCAAGTTCTTTCCTACTATTGGCTGTTGTGATTCAAGTTGGATGCAACTTGTATTCAGCCTTGTTCATTTGTAATTAGCTGCCAGAGTTATTGAATTGTGATAGTATTGTTCCCTTCTTACTGTCCTTATTCTCCTGTTGGTTGACGTGTTCTTTCGACTTCAAAATATTTCACATAGTATCATAGGGGTAGTGGGAACAAGGACTGAGCAACCAAGATGGACGACGGAGGAGGGTATGCTAGGGTACTTGGAATCGAGCTGCTCACCCAGACCAACTACAAGAAGTGGAAGTCTTGCTTGGAGAGTTACCTGCTTGGAGAGGACCTATGGGAGGTTGTTGGAGGAGAAGAGCAGGCAGAAGTGTTTCCAATTGAAGACAATGGTCAAGCTGTGAGAGCTTGGAGGAAGACCAACGCCAAGGCGGAGTTCACCTTGAAGAGAGCCATTTCACCTGACTTGTTCGACCACATCATATGTTGCAAGTCAGCGTCTGAGATCTGGATAGCCCTCGATGGGTTATTCAACAAGAAGAATGTAGCGCGGCTACAATTCCTGGAGAATGAGTTGGCAAAGTCGACTCAAGGCGAGATGGCGATATCCACCTTCTTCCTGAAGGTGAAGAACCTATGTGGGGAGATCTCGGCCTTGGATCCTGAAGAGCCAATCTCAGAGGAGAAGTTGAAGCGGCACATACTCCGAGGCTTGAGGAAGGAGTATGTCCCCTTCGTTGCTTCTGTGCAAGGATGGGCTACTCAGCCCTCCCTTCTGGAGCTAGAGAACCTGCCGTCGTCACAGGAGAGTTTGGCGAAGCAGATGGCGGGAGTATCCATCTCAGGAGGAGATGGCGAGGCCTTGTTCTCAGGGAAGAGGAGATCCTGGGACAAGAAAAAGAAGAACTCCGGAGATGGACCTTCAACGTCATCTCAGGGAGATGGGAGGAAGTTCCTCCCTGCGCGCGATGAGATGGGGAGATCCCTTTGCTTTGCCTGTAGGAAGTACGGGCACATGGCGAAGGACTGCCGGTCCAATCTGAAGGCCGGTCATACTGCTAACAAGGAGGGAGATCACCAGAGAGGTGGAGGAAGAGGTGGAGGTCACCAGGGCGGTGATAGGGGGACAATTGTTTCCTGGCAGAGATGACGGCAACGTCAGTCGATGTCTCAGCCTCCATCAACCTCAAGAACGACTGGATAGTGGATTCCGGTTGCGGGCATCATCTCACTGGAGATATGTCCAAGTTCGACTCCTTGGAAGCATATGAAGGAACGAATGCTATCATCACTGCGGATGATACGGTACATCCCGTGAAGCGAGAAGGGAAGGTGTCCCTTGGGAGTAAAGAGACGCCAGTGACACTAAAGAGTGTGTATCACGTGCCTGGCATGAAGAAGAACCTCTTCTCGGTGGCTAACGCAGTGGATGCTGGATACCACGTGTTGTTTGGACCAAAGGAGGTGAAGTTCCTAAAGAACCTTTCGTCTGTCGATGCTGACGTCACGCTCACCGGGAGAAGGGTGAAAGATTTGTATGTTCTGTCTGTAAATGCCTACGTGGAAAAGCTGAAGACAAACGACAGCGTTGTGATCTGGCATGAGAGGCTGGGTCATGTGGGGATGGACAAGCTGAAGATGATGACGGTAAAGGGCCTAGTGAGTGGCCTGCCTTATCTCTCTTCCTACGCCGACGGCCATGTGTGCGACGGATGCCAATATGGAAAGTCACATCGACTTCCATTTGACAAGTCGGAGACCAGGTGTAAGGAACCTCTTGAGTGCGTACATGCTGATGTTATGGGGCCGTGCGTCACCCTTACTTATGTAGGCAATAAGTATGCGCTGGTTCTGGTGGATTACTACACCCGCTATACGTGGGTATACTTCCTGAGAGAGAAGTCAAAAGTATTCAACAAGTTCCTAGAGTGGAAGGAGCTTGTGGAAGGGAGGCTGAACCGTAGAGTGAAGAAGTTGAGAAGCGACAATGGAGGGGAGTTCACCTCCAATAAGTTTGCTTCTTTCTGCAGGAGGTTCGGCATTCGGCGGGAGCTCTCCTGCGCTCACACCCCTCAGCAGAATGGGGTGGCAGAGAGGAAGATCCGCCATCTGGTGGAGACTACCAGGAGTTGGCTACATGCCAAGAGCATTCCCAAGGCCTTATGGGCGGAGGGAATGGCGTGTGTTATTCATGTTATCAACCGACTACCTCTGAGTCCTAACAGGATGGTGTCTCCACACCAGCTCATGTTCGGGGAGAAGCCCAATGTGGGTCACATGAAGGTGTTCGGTTCTACCTGCTTCGTGCACGTCCCGGACGCTCAGAGAACCAAGTTGGAGCCGAAAGCGAGGAAGTGTATCTTCATCGGCTACGATGAGCAGAAGAAGGGGTGGAAGTGCATGGATCCGCAGACCCACAAGTTCGTCGTCTCGCGCGACGTAGTGTTTGACGAACTGGTCTCATACCAGGGAGTCTCTTCTGTGGTGCTGCTGGAGAGTGGAGAATCTAGCAGGGAAGAGAGGGTCACTGAGGACCCTATTGTGGAGTTGGAGCTATCTCCCAGTGCTCCATCGCCATATGGCTCAGGAGGAGCATCTGGCTCAGGAGGAGCTTCTGGCTCAGGGGGAGCTACAAACTCAAGAAGCAGGGAGAGCACCGCTTCAGGAGGAGTTCAAAGAGGAGATCAAGCAGAGGAGTCTACCGGAGTGGTAGATTGTGGCCAAGCCTTGAGGAGGTCGAAGAGGACCATAGTCCCGCCTACTCGCTATAAGGAGGGGAACTTCGTGAGTTTGGTCTCCTGCTTCTTCGCAGGACCACTCGACGAGAGGGAACCTGCCTGCTTTGAGGATGCAGCTGGCATCAAGGAGTGGGACGCGGCCATGATCGAGGACATGGAGGCCGTAGAGAAGAATGAGACATGTGACCTGGTTCCCATGGTGGAGGGCATCAAACCTGTCACCTGTAAATGGGTGTATAAGGTTAAGAAGAGAGCGGATGGAGAAGTGGAGCGGTACAAGGCGAGGCTTTTCGCTCAGGGCTTCTCACAAACCTACGGAGAGGACTATGAGGAGACATTTAGTCCTGTCGCGAAGATGACGTCGGTGAGGACGATCATCGCTCTGGCGGCGTGCCGAGGTTGGAAGTTGTGGCAGCTTGATGTGAAGAATGCATTCCTGTATGGAGAGATTGACAAAGACATATTCATGGTGCAACCACCTGGATACGTGTCCAAGTCACTTCCTCATCACGTCTGCAAGCTGAAGAAGGCCCTCTACGGGTTGAAACAGGCGCCAAGAGCCTGGTTTGGAAAGATTGCGGAGTACTTGCAGTTCTGCGGCTACGATGCCTCAGACTCAGACTCCAGCATGTTCGTGAAGAAGAGTGGAGGTCTTCACGTGCTGGTGCTGCTGTACGTCGACGACATGATCGTGATAGGGAACAACCCTGAGGAGGTCGCGACGCTGAGACAGCAGCTCTCCATACGATTCGAGATGAAGGATCTTGGTGAACTGCACCATTTCCTTGGCCTCCAAGTTGAGAAGAGGAGAGGCGGGCTGTATGTTTCCCAGAGGGCGTATGCCGAGAGGATCGTCGAAAGATTCGGCATGAAGGAGGGGGAGAGCAGTTCCGTTCCTCTGGAGGCTGGGCTGAAGCTTCAGAAGGAAGAATGGAGGATTCTTCCTGATCCAAAGATCTTTCGGGCACTGATGGGGAGTCTTATCTACCTGACTATCACGAGGCCGGACATCGCCTTTGCTGTCTGTCGAGTTAGTTGGTATATGCAGGAGCTGCGGAATCCTCATCTAGAGGCAACCAAGGGGATACTGAAGTACGTGAAGGGAACCCTTGAGATGGGGTTGTCCTATGAAGAGAAGTCTGTCTTCATGCTGCATGGGTACACAGATGCAGATTACGGAGGTGACGCTGATGATCGCAAGTCGACATCAGGTTACGTGTTCTTGTGTGGAGCAGCTGCTATCTCGTGGTGTAGCAAGAAGCATGACTCCATTTCCCTTTCTAGCACGGAGGCCGAGTATAAAGCATCGTCCTTAGCAGCTCAGGAGTGTGTCTGGCTAAGGAGACTAGTGGAGGATGTGGATGAGGAGGTCAGCGGACCTACTGTGCTTCGCGGGGACAATGAGAGTGCATTGAAACTGGTAACCAATCCAGTGTGTCATGCAAGGACCAAGCACATTGAGATCGAGCATCACTTCATCAGAGAGAAGGTGTTGGGTGGCTTGATCGCTGTGGAGCATGTGCGGAGTGAAGACAACATTGCGGATATATTCACGAAGCCCCTATCTGCGGGTCCGTTCCGGAGGCTTCGCTCATTTCTTGGAGTTGTTCCCGGAGCTCACTTCAAGGGGGAGTGTTAGATTTTTTGAAGTGAGCTAACGCCCGGCGCTAGCGCTACCGCCGGCGTTAGCTCCTTCTCGTCACCCCCCTGGTTTTTGTCTATAAATAGAGGGGTACCCCCCTAAGAGTATGCATTCTGAAAGTGGCGAGTATCCTCAACTTTGAGTGAGTTAGAGATACCAGAGCGCTACTTGGCGAGCATCGAACTTGGAGTAAGTTCTGCAGGAGAGTTACCTACTCGCGAGATACCGCCCGACGCTAGTGCTAACGCTCGTGGTAGCGAGTAGTGGAGGAAGCGAAACGCGGCGAGAGTGCGAGTAGCTTGGAGTGCGAGCAGCGAGCTTGCGAGTTGGAGAGCTAACGCTGGGCGCTAGCGTTAATGCCGGCGGTAGGGAGGAGCGAGTATCATCTACGCGGTGTGCTCCGGAGAAGAAGCGGACCTTGTCCGTGACCAAGTTCTTTCCTACTATTGGCTGTTGTGATTCAAGTTGGATGCAACTTGTATTCAGCCTCGTTCATTTGTAACTAGCTGCCAGAGTTATTGAATTGTGATAGTATTGTTCCCTTCTTAGTGTCCTTATTCTCCTGTTGGTTGACGTGTTCTTCCGACTTCAAAATATTTCACATAGAATTTATGCATCTGACCTATATAACCATTAACCTGCTCGTACTGTTGGGATTTCCAGTCGCGGAAGCGCAATCTCCAGGAACAACTAAATACAGAGTCACAAGAAAATGCGTACTTCACACAATTTTATTAGCACGATAAAATAAATAAGTACTTAAATTAAGAGATACAAGTCCGAAAATATACTACAGAAAAACGGACTATGAAAATCCGCAGGAGTAATATGAACTTGACTGTAATCCGTAAAACGGACGCACAAGATTCATACCAGAACGAACCTTAGTCTTCGTCAGACGATCAACCGCCGCCACCACCATCGAGAAGAGATCCAAGCCAGGATTTGACCTTGCCGCGAATGCACTGCCCGCCAACGTCACCACTTGTGCACAACCACCATCGCCTACGAGCAGGCAAGCACAAAGCACCGCGCATCTTGCCGTAGCCCGCGGATCTGATGCTTTGCTGCTACCCGCACACTTTCGCTCTTCGTTGCCGATGCAACCCGCAATCTGATGTCGACCCCACGCTTTCGCTCTTCGTTGCCGATGCAGCCCGCAATCTGATGTTGACGCCCACCGTCGTCTTCAACTGTGTGTGTGTGTGTATATATTAGGGAGAGAGAGAGAGAGAGGTCCTCCACCAACAACCAATTAGTATAAGGTGATATGATATACGTGAGAGAGCATTTAGAGAATTTAGTTAACATTTGAAAACTCATGTTGATCATTGTAATTGAATTTAAGTTTGATCTATAAGTTATAACACTATAGGCTAAAAATTCTATACATGAGAGATCATGTAAATAAATTTAGTGGTACATCTAAAAATGCACCACCTAAGTTGTGCACTAATATAAGGCTTCGTTTGTTTTGACTGTTGCTCATCGAAAATGAGTTGTTAGAAGTAAAGGTTGAGAAAGAAGTTGCTTTTGGAAAATGAAATTTGCAGTAAAAACCTGTTTGTGAAAAATGAAGTTTGCAGTCCTGTTCAAAAAACAGTGAATAAAAATTATTTGCTAAAAATGGAGTTTTGTAAAATAGTTTTTTTAATGCAAAACCATGAACAGTTACATGACATACAAAATAACAAAGTTTTTAGGTTATTATAAGATGCGACAGACCCTCTTCTTATTTCCCAGTGTCTGGTCCACTGCTTGCGAGCAGTGCATCATTTATCACCTAAAAGAGTAAACACGTAAATAGTTTAGATTCATCAACAAGGTGCTCATGTTAGATTTTATAATGCTTTCATGATGTTGCAAGAAATCTTTCTTGATCTTTTACAAACTTTGCAAACAAATTATAGACTAAAAGAATCTAGGCGTAACACATCTACAGAGGTGCTTGTAATTACATTGTACATATTGTCACATAATGAAACTATGAAAAATCAGGTGAGCGTCTTAAACACTCAACAAAGACCATCAACAAATACTTGAATCAGGGTATTAATGCTCTTCTGTGATTATCTGAAGATATTATAAAGCCAGCAGATTGGTATTTCACTAGTTCTCCACCAGAAATATTGCATGATGATCGCTACATGTCCATCTTCAAAGATTATATCGACTCAATTGATGGAACTCATGTTCATGCATGTATACTAGTCGAAGATCAGATTCGGTTTATTAGGATATGGAACTCAGTCACAAAATATAATGACTGCTTGTGACTTCAACATGTGATTTACTTTCGTTATGGCTGGCTGAGAGGGATCAGCACACGATAGTCGCATTTTTTTTACTTACGCAATTAGTAATCCCAGACACGACTCCTTGCACCTGCCTCGAGATAACTATTGCATTATTGATTTCCTTTTAGATAGAAAAAAAATAAGTTGTGCATATTCTGTGTATAGGAAAAATATTACGTAGTCGATGACGATTATCCACTAAAACACAGTTGAAACCATATACAAAAACTTGGTACTGTCTCCCGGATTTTGCTCGCGATAATCGTCTGATCGAAGGACAAAAAGAGATCTTTAATCAAGTGCACTCATCACTGTGAAGCGTGATAGAACGAACGTTCGTTGTATGGAAAAATGGGCAACACTAAGGGAGATGTCTACATAGTTTTGCAAAACAGGTTGATATTGTGATAGTGGCAATGACAATGCATAGTTTTCTTTGAAGACATCCTTCACGCGTAGATCCTGATTACAGTGAATGCGATGATGATGATAATTTTGTTAACCTAGAACAACATGACACACAAAGAAATCTTGATACATGCACTGATAAAGCTAGAGGTGTAGACGCGATGATTGCACTGCGTGAGTCTATACCACACAAATTGCATGACGATGAAGGTAAATTTCAATACAAATAGTTATAATTTCTGCTAAAATTGATGAATCTAACTTATTTATGTGTTCACTCTTTTAGGTGATACATGATGCACCGTCACAAGCAGTGGTTGTCGTATTTTATAATAACTTTAAAATTTTGTTATTTTTTTATGTTGTGTTCGTGGATTTGCATTAAAAAAAATTATTTTACAAAACTTCGTTTTTAGCAAACAGTTTTTATTCGTTGTTTTTTGAGCAGGTATGCAAACTTTATTTTTCACAAACAAATTTTTATTGCAAATTTCATTTTCCAAAAACAATTTTTTTCCAAACTTCATTTCGAACAACTCTTTTTTATTTAGAACAGATGAAACAAACAAACCTTAAATTTTAGTCCCCAACGCATCAAAAAGCAGTTACATTCTAGAGGAGAAGTGAATAATCTTTGAGCCAGTACTAAATTTTATGAATAAATTAATTCTTTTTACTTTACAAAATTCTCAACACCTAATATTTTTGGCGATTGATATACGCACACCATAAATGGATAACCGCAGACCATATTTCAAGTATTAAAATATAAAATCTCCGGCCCTTCCCTTACATAATCGCAACCCCTCCCCGATACCCTGTTTCCGCCCCTTCCGCCTGCCGAGCGGGAGTTGTCGCGCCTGGAGGTTTGCCGGAGGAGATTCGCCAACCCCATAGCTCGCCGGAGGAGATTCGCCCGCCCCCAGTTTTCGCCGGAGGTGCATTGTCCGTTCCCTATTCTGCCTCCAATGCCGGACATTCCTCTCAGAGGTCATTTCTTCATCTCATTGATGCCCTAGGTCTTAACTTCCTCCGTATTCTCTTTTCTTTTGCTTTTACGTTTTATTCAGCCCAGAAGACATGAGGAGATTTCTCATACATTTCTCTTCCTCTATTTTGGTTGTTTAGGGTTTTGATGCTTATTTTTTTTTGTGGTTTTTAGGAATTTTGTTAATTTAAATTGATTTCTCATACATTTCTCCTCTAGCTGGACCACATCAAACAAACGATCAATGTTATGTTAATTTAAATTGATTAATTTCCTTTCAGTTACTTATTTCTAATGTTAAGTACTATTTACAAGAATTATTAGGGTCCGTTCGTTTGGACGGAATTGGCTTTCTGGAATTGGCATTGGAGATTAGAAATCCAATTCTAGTGTTCGGCGCAACGAAATTTAAGCGGATATTGGCTTTCATGTGAAAACCCATGGTTTTTACTATGAACTAAAAAAATCAAATAGCAATTCTTACCTCCGCCCATAGGTTTTCCGCATAATCAAATGTTTACACTAGAGTTTTTCAACCTACGCGCGAGTTTTTCGCCCGAGCGCGCGTTTTCCTGCAGGGTGTTTTTCGTCCGGGCGCGTTTATTTCACCCGGGCGCATATTTTCGCCCGGGCGCGATTTTTTCGCCCGGGATTTCGTCCGGGCGCGTTTTATTTCGGTCGGGCACGTTTATTTCGGCCCGGCGTGATTTTTTCCCTCGGGCGCGATTTATTCACCAAGGGTGCGATTTTTTCGGTCGGGCGCGATTTTTTTTCACCCGACCACGATTTTTTCGCCCGGGCGCGATTTTTTCCCCCAGGCGCGATTTTTTCGACCCGGGCGCAATTTTTTCGCCCGGGCGCGATTTTTTCGCCCGGGCGCGTTTATTTCGCCCGGGCGCGTTTTATTTCGCCCGGGCGCGATTTTTTCGCCGGGCGCGATTTTTTCGCCCGGGCGCGAGTTTTTCGCCCGGGCGCGATTTTTCCTCCGGGGCGCGATTTTTTCGCCCGGGCGCGATTTTTTCGTACCGGGCGCGATTTTTTCGCCCGAGCGCGATTTTTTCGTCCAGGCACGTTTATTTTGCCCGCGCGCATATTTTCGCCCGGGGGCGATTTTTTCGCCCGGCGCGTTTATTTCGCCCGTTCGCGTTTTATTTTTCCCGGGCTCGATTTTTTCTCCCGAGCCCGATTTTTTCCCGGGCGCAATTTTTTCGCCCGGGCGCGATTTTTTCTCCCGGGCGCGATTTTTTCGCCCAGGCGCGATTTTTTCGCCCGGGGGCGATTTTTTCGCCTAGGGCGCGATTTTTTCCACCGGGCGCGATTTTTTCGCCCGGGCGCAATTTTTTCGCCAGGGCGCTATTTTTTCGCCCGGGAGCGGTTTTTTTCGCCGGGGCGCGATTTTTTCGTCCGGGGCGTGATTTTTTTGCCCGGGCGCGTTTATTTCGCCCGGTCGCGTTTTATTTCTCCTCGGCGTGATTTTTTTTTTCGCTCGGGCACGATTTTTTCGCCCGGGCGCGAATTTTTCGTCCGGGGCGTGATTTTTTTTCGCCCGGGCGCGTTTATTTCGCCCGGTCGCGTTTTATTTCTCCTCGGCGCGATTTTTTTTCGCTCGGGCACGATTTTTTCGCCCGGGCGCGATTTTTTCGCCCGACCGCGATTTTTTCGCCCGGGCGCGATTTTTTCGCCTAGGGCACGATTTTTTCCCCCGGGCGCGATTTTTTCGCCCGACCGCGGTTTTTTCGCCGGCCGCGATTTTTTCGCCCTGGCGCTATATTTTAGCTCGGGGCACATTTTTTGCCTGGGCGCGCGCTTTTCTCCCGGGCGCGCACTTTTCGCCCGGGCACGCGCTTTTAAAAATTTGAATTTTAAAAATTTCAATTCCAGAAAGCCAATTCCATCGTGCAGCCGAACAACTTACAGATATCAATTCCAATTCTATTTATTGAATTCCATCCTGCAACCGAACAACAGAATTGGTTTTATGCACAAAACCAATTCATGCAGATATTGGTTTTCTGGCCAAAGCCAATTCCAGAAAGCCATTACCTGCGCGCCGAACGAACCCTTAGGGTCGGTTCGTTTGGACGGAATTGGCTTTTTGGAATTGACATTGGCGATTAGAAATCCAATTCTAATGTTCGACGCAACGAAATTTACGCGGATATTAACTTTTATGTAAAAACTCATGACTTTGACTTTGGCTTAAAAATCAAATCGCCAATTCTTACATCCGCCCATGAGTGTTCCGCATAATAAAGTGTTTTCGCCAAAGTTTTTCGGCCTATGCACGCGTTTTTAGCCCGGGCGTGCATTTTACTGCAGAGCATGTGTTTTTCGGTCGGGTGAGTATTTTTTGGGCGGGCTGGCATTTTTCTTCCGGGCGTTCGTTTTTCGCCCATACGGGAGTTTTTTTTCTCCCGAGAGCCGATTTTTCCCTCGGGCGCGCGTTTTTCACCTGTGCGGGTATTTTTCGCCCGGGCACGCATTTTTCACCTGTGCATGTATTTTTTGTCCGGGCGCTCATTTTTCGCCCGAGCGCGCGCTTTTCGCCCGAGAGCGCGTTTTTTCGGCCGGGCACACGTTTATCGACCAAGGCGTACGTTTTTTGACCAGAGCGAACATTTTTCGGTAAGGCGCGCGTTTTTCCGCTAGGCCGTACGTTTTTCGGCAGAGCGCGCATTTTATCGCACGAGCGCGTGTTTTTCGCCTGGGAGCCCATTTTTCGCCCGAGCGTACATTTTTTGCCCGGGCACGCGTTTTTCGCTTGAGAGCGCTTTTTTCGGCCAGCCGAGCATTTTACGCCTGGGCGCGCGTTTTTTGCATGGGAGGGCGTTTTTATCCGGTCGCTCATTTTTTGACCCGGGCGCGCCTTATTCGCCCAGACACGTTTTTCGCCCGGGCGCGCTTTTACTCCCGGGCGCGCTTTTTTCTCCCTGGTGCGAGTTTTTTTTTCTCCTGGCCCCGTTTTTCACATGGGCACGCATCTTTCGCCCGGGCGCGCATCTTTCGTTCGAGCGCATGTTTTTCGTCGGGCGCGCGCTTTTCGCCCTTAAGCACGTTTTTCGCTCTTGCACGTGTTTTTAGCATGTGCACGAGATTTTTGCGTGTGCCCGCGTTTCTCGCTCAGACGCATATTTTTTGTCAGTCTGCGTTTATTTCGTCCATGATGCTTGTATTTTGCTCGCGCGCACATTTTTCACCCCATCACACGTTTTTTCCCGGGCCGCAAAAACGCACGCTTGGGCCGAAAAACACGCGTTTGGAGAAAAGTGCGCGCCAGTGAAAAAAACACGCGCGTGAGCAAAAAATGCGCTCCCGGACACAAGATGCGCATCCATGCCCAAAAATGCAATCCTGACCGAAGAACTCGCGATCGAGCAAAAAACGCGCTCTTGGGCTAAAATATGCACACCCGGGGAAAACACACGTCTTGGAGAAATATCTGGGCCCGTTCAAAAAATGCGCACCCGGGCAAAATAACCGCGCTTGGGCAAAAAACGCGCATCTTAAAATATATTATGCAACTTAATGCGTTCGGCGTTGACGCCTATTTTGGGTTTTATAAAATTATTGTTTAATGTCAATTCTAATACCAATTCCATCATTTAGCCGAACAACTTTTGTGCCTCAATTCCAATTTTGTTGACTGAATTAAATCTTATTGTCGAACAACATAATTATAATTCTTTACAAAACCAATTCCTGTAGGTATTGATTTTTGTCGAAAAACTAATTCCAGAAAGTCAATTCCGTTTAAACGAACGGACCCTTATTGTCATGTAGAGGCAATCAATCCGATTCTTGGTCACGGACAAGGTCCACTTCTCCTCCGGAGCAGGCCCGCAGATAGGGGCTTCGTGAATATATCCGCAAGGTTGTCTTCACTCCGCACATGCTCCACAGCGATCAAGCCACCCAGCACCTTCTCTCTAATGAAGTGATGCTCGATCTCTATGTGTTTGGTCCTTGCATGACACACTGGATTGGTTACCAGTTTCAATGCACTCTCATTATCCCCGCGTAGCACAGTAAGTCTGCTGACCTCTTCGTCCACATCCTCCACTAGTCTCCTTAGCCAGACACACTCCTGAGCTGCTAAGGACGACGCCTTGTACTCGGCCTCCGTGGTAGAAAGGGAAATAGAGTCCTGCTTCTTGCTACACCATGAGATAGCAGCTGCTCCACACAAGAACACGTAACCTGATGTCGACTTGCGATCATCAGCGTCACCTCCGTAATCTGCATCCGTGTACCCATGCAGCTTGAAGTCAGACTTCTCTTCATAGGACAACCCCATCTCAAGGGTTCCCTTCACGTACTTCAGTATCCCCTTCGCTGCCTCCAGATGAGGCTTTCGCGACTCCTACATATACCGACTAACTCGGCCGACAGCAAAGGCGCTGTCCGGCCTCGTGATAGTCAAGTAGATAAGACTCCCCATCAGTGCCCGAAAGATCTTCAGATCAGGAAGAATCCTCCCTTCTTCCTTCCGAAGCTTCAGCCCAGCCTCCAGTGGAACGAAACTGCTCTTCCCCTCCTTCATGTCGAATCTTTCGACGATCCTCTCGGCATACGCCCTCTGGGAAACATACAGCCCGCCTCTTCTCTTCTCAACTTGGAGGCTAAGGAAATGGTGCAGCTCACCAAGATCCTTCATCTCGAAACGTATGGAAAGCTGCTGTCTCAGCGTCGCGACCTCCTCAGGGTTGTTCCCTGTCACGATCATGTCGTTGACGTATAGCAGCACCAGCACGTGAAGACCTCCACTCTTCTTAACGAACATGCTGGAGTCTGAGTCTGAGGCATCGTAGCCACAGAACTGCAAGTACTCCGCAATCTTTCCATACGAGCCTCTCGGCGCCGGTTTTAACCCGTAGAGGGCCTTCTTCAGCTTGCAGACATGACGTGGCTGAACTTGGACACGTATCCTGGTGGTTGCACCATGAATATGTCCTTGTCTATCTCTCCGTATAGGAATGCGTTCTTCACATCAATCTGCCACAGCTTCCAACCTCGGCACGCCGCCAGAGCGATGATCGTCCTCACCGACGTCATCTTTGCGACAGGACTAAATGTCTCCTTGTAGTCCTCTCCGTAGGTTTGTGAGAAGCCCAGAGAGACAAGCCTTGCCTTGTACCGCTCCACTTCTCCATCTGCTCTCTTCTTAACCTTGTACACCCATTTACAGGCGACAAGTTTGATGCCCTCCACCATGGGAACCAGGTCCTATGTCTCATTCTTCTCTAGGGCCTCCATCTCCTCGATCATGGCCGCGTCTCACTCCTTGATGTCAGCTGCATCCTCAAAGCAGGCAGGTTCCCTCTCATCGAGTGGTCCTGCGAAGAAGCAGGAAACCAAACTCACGAAGTTCCCCTCCTTATAGCGAGCAGGCGGGACGATCATCTTCTTCGACCTCCTCAAGGCTTGACCACTATCTACCACTCCGGTAGACTCCTCTGCTTGAGCTCCTCTCCGAACTCCTCTCTGAACTCCTCCTGAAGCGGTGCTCTCCCTGCTTCTTGAGTTCGTAGCTCCCCCTGAGCCAGAAGCTCCTCCCGAGCCAGATGGCGATGGAGCACTGGGAGAAAGCTCCAACTCCATAGTAGGGTCCTCAGTGACCCACTCTTCTTCCCTGCTAGATTCTCCACTCTCCGGCAGCTCCACTGAAGAAACTCCCTGGTATGAAACCAGTTCGTCAAACACTACGTCGCGCGAGACGACGAACTTGTGGGTCTGCGGATCCATGCACTTCCACCCCTTCTTCCGCTCATCGTAGCCGATGAAGATACACTTCCTTGCTTTCGACTCCAACTTGGTTCTCTGAGCATCCGGGACGTGCACAAAGCAGGTAGAACCGAACACCTTCATGTGACCCACATTGGGCTTCTCCCCGAACATGAGCTGGTGTGGAGACACCATCCTGTTAGGACTCAGAGGTAGCCTGTTGATCACATGAGTAGCACACGACATTCCCTCCGCCCATAAGGCCTTGGGAATGCTCTTGGCATGTAGCCAACTCCTGGTAGTCTCCACCAGATGGCGGATCTTCCTTTCTGCCACCCCATTCTGCTGAGGGGTGTGCGCGCAGGAGAGCTCCCGCCGAATGCCGAACCTCCTGCAAAAAGAAGCAAACTCATTGGAGGTAAACTCTCCTCCATTGTCGCTTCTCAACTTCTTCACTCTGCGGTTCAGCCTCCCCTACACAAGCTCCTTCCACTCCAGGAACTTGTTGAATACTTCTGACTTCTCTCTCAAAAAGTATACCCACGTATAGCGGGTGTAATCATCCAACAGAACCAGCGCATACTTATTGCCTCCATAAGTAAGGGTGGCGCACGACCCCATAACGTCAGCATGTACGCACTCAAGAGGTGCCTTACACCTGGTCTCCGACTTGTCAAATGGAATTCGATGTGACTTTCCATATTGGCACCCGTCGCACACATGGTCGTCGCCGTAGGAAGAGAGATGAGGCAGGCCACTCACTAGGCCCTTTGCCGCCATCATCTTCAGCTTGTCCATCCCCACATGACCTAGCCTCTCATGCCTGTTCACAGCACTGTCGTTTGTCTTCAGCTTGTCCACGTAGGCATTTGCAGACAGAACATACAAATCCTTCACCCTTCTCCCGGTGATCGTGACGTCAGCATCGACAGACGATAGGTTCTTCAGGAACTTCACCTCCTTCGGTCCAAACAGCACGTGGTATCCAGCATCCGTTGCGTTAGCCACCGAGAAGAGGTTCTTCTTCATGCCAGACACGTGATACACACTCTTCAGTGTCACTGGCTTCTCTTCACTCCCAAGGGACACCTTCCCTTCTCGTTCCACGGGATGTACCGTATCATCCGCAGTGATGATAGCATCCGTTCCTTCATACACTTCCAAGGAGACGAACTTGGACATATCTCCAGTGAGATGATGCCCGCAAACGAAATCCACTATCTAGTCGTTCTCGAGGTTGATGGAGGCTAAGACATCGACTAACGTTACCATCATCTCTGCCAGGAAACAATTGTCCCCCCTCTCACTGCCCTGGTGACCTCCACCTCTTCCTCCACCTCTCTGGTGATCTCCCTCCTTGTTAGCAGCATGACCGGCCTTCAAATTGGACCGCCAGTCCTTTGCTATGTGCCCGTACTTCTTACAAGCAAAGCAAAGGGATCTCCCCTTCTCATCGCGCGCAGGGAGGAACTTCCCCCCATCTCCTTGAGAGGACGTTGAAGGTCCATCTCCGGAGTTATTCTTTCTCTTGTCCCATGATCTCCTCTTTCCTGAGAACAAGGCTTCTCCATCTCCTCCTGAGATGGATACTCCTGCCATCTGCTTCGCCAAGCTCTCCTGTGACGACAACAGGTTCTCTAGCTCCAGAAGGGAGGGCTGAGTAGCCCATCCTTGCACGGAAGTAACGAAGGGGACATACTCCTTCCTCAAGCCTCGGAGTATGTGTCGCTTCAACTTCGTCTCTGAGATTGGCTCTTCAGGATCCAAGACCGAGATCTCCCCACACAGGTTCTTCACCTTCAGGAAGAAGGTGGATATCGCCATCTCGCCTTGAGTCGACTTTGCCAACTCATTCTCCAGGAATTGTAGCCGTGCTACATTCTTCTTGTTGAATAACCCATCGAGGGCTATCCAGATCTCTGACGCTGACTTGCAACCTATGATGTGGTCGAACAAGTCAGGTGAGATGGCTCTCTTCAAGGTAAACTCCGCCTTGGCGTTGGTTTTCCTCCAAGCTCTCACAGCTTGACCATTGTCTTCGATTGGAAACATTTCTGCCTGCTCTTCTCCTCCAACGACCTCCCATAGGTCCTCTCCAAGCAGGTAACTCTCCAAGCAAGACTTCCACTTCTTGTAGTTGGTCTGGGTGAGCAGCTCAATGCTAAGTCCTCTAGCATACCCTCCTCCGCCGTCCATCTTGGTTGCTCAGTCCTTGTTCCCACTATCGCTCTGATACCATGTGAAATATTTTGAAGTCGGAAGAACACGTCAACCAACAGGAGAATAAGGACACCAAGAAAGGAACAATACTATCACAATTTAATAACTCTGGCAGCTAGTTACAAATGAACAAGGCTGAATACAAGTTGCATCCAACTTGAATCACAACAGCCAATAGTGGGAAAGAACTTGGTCACGGACAAGGTCCGCTTCTCCTCCGGAGCACACCGCGCAGGTGATACTCGCTCCTCGCTACCGCCGGCGTTAACGCTAGCGCCCAGCGTTATCTCTCCAACTCGCAAGCTCGCTGCTCGCACTCCAAGCTACTTGCACGCTCGTCGCGCTTCGCTTCTTCCACTTCTCGCTACCGCGAGCGCTAGCCACTAGCGTCGGGCGCTATCTCCGAAGTAGGTACTCGCTCCTTTCTTCTCTTCTCGCTAACGCAGGCGCTATCCACTATCGCCGGCGCTATCTCGCGAGTAGGTAACTCGCCTGTTGAACTTACTCCAAGTTCGATGCTCGCCTGGAAGCGTTCTGGTATCTCGAACTCACTCAAAGTTGAGGATACTCGCCACTTTCAGAATCGATACTCTTTAGGGGGGAGGGGGGGTACCCTTCTATTTATAGGCAAAACAGGGGGGTGGCGAGAATGAGCTAACGTCGGCGCTAGCGCTAGCTCACTTCAATTCTAACAATATGTACCTAAATTTCTTTCAAAAGAAAGGGGCATGTAATATTTCCTTAAATAAAAGGTCCATACATTTTATTAAACTTTATTACCCTCTCTTTTAACCTTCATCAAACATATCTATTTATAATGAAAACATCTTAGTAAAAGAACTTCAAAATATTTAACTCCTATTGCTACAATGTTTGAGAAATATAATTCTTCCCAAATGTCGCGCAGATTGAACCCTTCATTGATATCACCGGAATATACTATTGTATGAACTATCAGAACAGTGGGAAATTTTTTTCGAAAGACACCATAAGCCTGGCTACTATTTGTTCTGAAATACTTAACATATCTCCATCCAAGGTTCAGTCTGATATTAACTTTCTCATAATTAGCCAATGTTTCCTTATGCTTAACGTTTATGCGTTTATTTCTATAATTTGTTTCATAGTTGGTTGTATTGTTCTCTCTCACACAGAAGGATGCTTATGCATGTAGACATTGACAATAACAATTTACGCTTGCATGACCGACCCCGAGAAAGTGGTGGTAGCTGCATCAAGATCTGTTCTAAGGATATACACGAGGAAGTTTGGTAGTTCTCTCTCACACATGTCGTTCCAAGCCGCATTATGTGGTAGTAATTTCCATGAAGCCGTGAAGGGAACTTTGGTAGTTTTCAGTATTGCTTATATCCCAGATATAAGGAGTACATAGTGTATTGGGGTATCTTTTGTTTACTTCTTGTTGGACTTTGATTGCTTTTTCCTGCTAGAGCAGTCAGAACTCCTATAGGAATGCATTTCCTTGTGCTTCTCCTTCAATCTCTACTACATAAATAGATCCTTAAGGCTAACATTGGTTTGTTGCTCCTCCCCGCCTTCTTACTTGGATGTGAGGTTTGCCATCACTCCCCAATCGC
The DNA here is from genome assembly GCA_033032865.1 of Dactylorhiza incarnata. Classification (NCBI taxonomy): domain Eukaryota; kingdom Viridiplantae; phylum Streptophyta; class Magnoliopsida; order Asparagales; family Orchidaceae; genus Dactylorhiza; species Dactylorhiza incarnata. The sequence goes on from JAWHQI010000222.1 coordinate 923,614, forward strand.
TCTCTGTCCATCACTCCCCGGCCAATTCAGCTAATAGTTGTGGTATAACATTATATTTTTATCTCTTTAAAGGGAGAATGTGGTGCTACTTGCTTTTTCGTTCTCTCTTTAAAGTGAGCTTGAAAGTGTGAAATTTTTTAGATCGATGGAACACTGAGACAAGCACATCAAGAATGAACAAAAACACGTCTTTATTGCTTGACAAATTTGTTACAACAATTACAAGAGAAAGGGCTGAATGCAAGTCGCATACAACTTGATTCAATACAGCGGAGAATAAGAAATATCAACTGGTCGCAAACAGAGTCTGCTTCTCCACAGCTCGCTAACGCCCTGCGTTGTCGCTAACGCCGGCATTGACTCAGACCGCACGAGCATGCTGCGAGCACACCCTCCTGACGAAACCGCAGATGCAGACCGCCACCTCACACAAGTAGCTAACGCCCCGCATTGTCACTAACACCGGCGTTGACTCGCGATCTTGCACAGCTCGCAACTCTTGCTCCAGGTCGCCCAGAACTCACTCCGAGTTCACTCCCACTTGAGACCGCCCGGTCAGACCGCCCAAGCTTTCCTCCAAACTCACTCCAAGTTCGCTCTCAATTGAGACCGCATATTGAGATCGCACAAATCGCCTCTTGTCTCTGATATATTCGGTGGGGGGATTGCCCCCTATTTATAGAATCCAGAGCCGCCACCAAAAGATGGGGCAAACGCCAGCGTTAGCTCTAACGCCGGGCGTTAGCTCACTTCACAATTCTAACACTCCCCTTGAAGTGAGCTCTGTCAACCACTCCGAGCAGCGAGCGAAGTCTCCTGAACGGCCCCGCAGAAAGGGGCTTTGTGAAGATATCCGCTATGTTGTCTTCGCTCCGCATATGCTCCACCCCAATCAAGCCACCCAACACCTTCTCTCTGATGAAGTGATGCTCGATCTCTATATGCTTTGTTCTCGCGTGACAGACTGGATTGATTACCAGTTTCAGGATGCTCTCGTTGTCACCGCGAAGAACAGTTGGTCCGCTGACCTTCTCGTCCACGTCTTCCTCCAGCCTCCTCAGCCGGACACACTCTTGGGCTGCTAAGCACGACGCCTTGTACTCAGCCTCTGTGGTGGATAAGGAGATAGAAACCTGCTTCTTGCTACACCACGTGATAGCAGTAGCTCCACATAGAAACACATGACCTGAAGTCGACTTGCGATCATCAGCGTCACCACCGTAGTCTGCATCCGTGTACCCATGCAGCTTGAAGCCAGACTTCTCTCCATAGGACAACCCCATCTCAGGGGTCCCCTTCACGTACTTCAGAATTCCTTTAGCTGCCTCCAGATGAGGCTTTCGCGGCTCCTGCATATACCGACTAACTCGGCCGACGGCAAAAGCTATGTCCGGCCTTGTGATAGTCAAGTAGATTAAACTCCCCATCAGTGCCCGGAAGACCTTCGGATCAGAAAGAATCCTCCCTTCTTCCTTACAAAGCTTCAGCCCAACCTCTAGTGGAACAGAGCTGCTCTTCCCCTCCTTCATGCCGAATCTTTCGACGATCTTCTCAGCGTAAGCCCTCTGGGAAACGAACAGTCCACCACTTCTCTTCTCTACCTGAAGTCCGAGGAAATGATGCAGTTCACCAAGATCCTTCATCTCAAAATGGATAGATAACTGTTGTCTCAGCGCCGCGACCTCTTCACTGTTGTTCCCGGTCACGATCATGTCGTCGACGTACAACAACACCAACACATGAAGATCTCCACTCTTCTTCACGAACATGCTAGAGTCCGAGTCCGAGGCATTATAACCACATAATTGCAAGTACTCTGCAATATTCCCATACCAGGCTCTCGACGCCTGTTTCAACCCGTAGAGGGCCTTCTTCAGCTTGCACACATGATGTGGGTGTGACTTGGACACGTATCCAGGTGGTTGCACCATGAATATGTCCTTGTCAATCTCTCCATACAAAAATGCGTTCTTCACATCATGCTGCCACAGCTTCCACCCTCGGCACGCCACAAGAGCTATGTTCGTCCTCACCGACGTCATCTTCGCCACAGTACTAAATGTCTCCTCATAGTCCTCACCATAGGTTTGTGAGAAACCTGGAGCGACAAGCCTAGCCTTGTACCGCTCTACTCCTCCGTCAGCTCTCTTCTTCACCTTGTACACCCACTTGCATGTGACAGACTTGATGCCCTCCACCATGGGAATAAGGTCTCATGTCTCATTTTTCTTCAAGGCCTGCATCTCCTCATCCATGGCCACGTCCCACTCCTTAGTGCCTACAACATCTTCAAAGCGGGCAGGTTCCCTCTCGTCAAGTGGTCCTGCGAAGAAGCAAGATACCAAACTCACGAAGTTCCCCTCCTTATAGCGAGAAGGCGGGACGATGGTCCGCTTCGACCTTCTCAAGGCTTGGCCACTATCTACCTCTCCGGTAGACTCCTCCTCTACAACTCTTCTCCCATTATCTCTTGGAGCACTGCTCCCCCTGCTTCTCAAACTCGAAGCTCCCCCTGAGCCAGATGGCGATGGGGCACTGTGAGATAGCTCCAACTCCACAGTAGAGTCCTCAGTGACCCTCTCTTCACACCTACTAGGACCTTCACTCTCCGGCAGCACCACAGTAGAGACTCCCTGATACAAGATTAGTTCGTCAAACACCACGTCGCGCGAGACGACGAACTTGTGAGTCTGCAGATTCATGCACTTCCACCCCTTCTTCCGCTCGTCGTAGCCGATGAAGACACACTTTCTTACTTTCGGCTCCAGCTTGGTTCTCTCAGCCTCCGGAACGTGCATGAAGCAGGTAGAGCCAAACACCCTCATGTGACTCATATTTGGCTTCTCCACGAACATGAGTTGGTGTGGAGACACCATCCTATTAGGACTCAGAGGTAGCCAGTTGATCACATAGGTGGCACACGCCATTCACTCCGCCCACAAGGCCTTGGGAATCCCCTTGGCATGCAGCCAACTCCTAGTAGTCTCCACCAGATGGCGGATCTTCCTCTCTGCGACCCAATTTTGCTGAGGGGTGTGGGCGCAAGAGAGCTCTCGCCGTATACCATTTTTCCTGCAGAAAGAAGCAAACGAGTTAGAGGTAAACTCCCCCCCCCCCCCATTATCACTTCGCAGCTTCTTCACCCTCAGGTTCAGCCTCCCCTCCACACGTTCCTTCCACTCTTGGAACTTCTCAAACACCTCTGCCTTCTCTCTCAAGAAGTAAACCCACGTGTAGCGGGTATAGTCATCCACCAAGACCAGCGCATACTTATTTCCTCCATAAGTTAGGGTGGCGCACGACCCCATCACATCAGTGTGTACGCACTCAAGGGGTGCCTTACACCTTTTCTCCGACTTGTCAAATGGAAGTCGATGTGACTTTCCATATTGACAGCCCTCACATACATGACCATCGCCGCAAGAAGAGAGATTAAGCAGGCCGCTCACCAGACCCTTTGCAGCCATCATCTTCAACTTGTCCATCCCCACATGACCTAGCCTCTCATGCCAGATCACAGCGCTATCATTCGTCTTCAGCTTGTCCACATAGGCGTTTGCAGACAGGACATACAAATCCTTCACCCTTCTCCCGGTGAGTGTGATGTCAGCATCAACAGACGACAAATTCTTCAGAAACTTCACCTCCTTTGGTCCAAACAACACGTGGTATCCTGCATTCACTACATTTGCAACCGAGAAGAGATTCTTCTTTATGCCCGACACATGATACATGCTCTTCAGTGTCACAGGCTTCTCTTCACTTCCCAGGGATACCATCCCTTCTTGCTCCAAAGGATGCACCATATCATCCGCAGTGATGATAACATCCGATCCTCCGTATGCCTTCAAGGAGGCAAACTTAGACACATCTCCAGTGAGATGGTGCCCGCAACCAGAATCCACTATCCAGTCATTCTCAAAATTTACCGAGGCTAAGGCATCGACAGGCGTGGCCGTCATCTCAGCTAGGAAGCAGTTGTCTCCGCCTTCACCACCCTGGTGACCTCCACCTCTCGCTCCACCTCTCTAGTGGCCTCCTTCCTTCTCAGCAACATGACCGACCTTCGGATTAGACCGACAGTCCTTTGCCATGTGCCCGTACTTCTTACAAGAAAAAAAAAAGAGATCTCCCCCTCTCATCACGAGCAGGGAGGAACTTCCCCTTATCACCTTGAGAGGACGTTGAGGGTCCATCACCAGAATTCTTCTTCTTCTTGTCCCAGGTCTTCTTCTTTCCTGAGAACAACACCTCACTATCTCCCCCTGAGATAGACACTCCCGCCATCTGCTTCGCCATGCTCTCCTATGACGATAGCAGGTTCTCCAGCTCCAGTAAGGAGGGCTGAGTAGCCCATCCTTGCACAAACATGACAAACTAAACATACTCTTTCCGCAAGCTTCTGAGTATGTGCCTCTTCAACTTCGCCTCCGAGATCTGCTCGTTAGGATCCAAAGCCGAGATCTCCGCACACAGATTCTTCACATTCAGGAAGAAGGTGGATATCAACAACTCTCATTGAGTGGACTTCGCCAACTCATTCTCTAGGAACTGTAGTCGCGCTACATTCTTCTTATTGAACAGCCCATCGAGAGCTTTCCAGATCTCAGTCGCTGACTTACAATCCAAGATGTGGTCGAACAAGTCAGGAGCAATAGCTCTCTTCAAGGTGAACCCAGCTTTGGCGTTTGTCTTCCTCCAAGCTCTCACAGCTGGACCATTGTCTCCGACAGCTACAACTTCCTCTTGCGCATCTCCTCCAATGACCTCCCATAGGTCCTCTCCAAGCAGGTAACTCTCCATACAAGACTTCCACTTCTTGTAATTCGTCTGAGTGAGTAACTCAATGCCAAGACCTCTCGCATTGCCTCCTCCGCCGTCCATCTTGGTTGCTCAGTACTTGTAACTCAGTGCTTGTTCCAACCTAGCTCTGATACTATGTGAAATTTTCTAGATCGATGAAACACTGAGACAAGCACACCAAGAATGAACAAAAACACTTCTTTATTGCTTGACAAATTTGTTACAACAATTACAAGAGAAAGGGCTGAATACAAGTCGCATACAACTTGATTCACAACAGCCGAGAATAAGAAATATCAACTGGTCGCAAACAGAGTCTGCTTCTCCACAGCTCGCTAATGCCCCGCGTTGTCGCTAACGTCGGCGTTGACTCAAACCGCATGAGCTCGCTGCGAGCACACCCTCTTGATGAGACCGCAGATGCAGACTGCCACCTCACACAAGTAGCTAACGCTCCGCGTTGTCACTAACGCCGGCGTTGACTCGCGATCTTGCACAACTCGCAACTCTTGCTCCAGGTTGCCCAGAACTCACTCCGAATTCACTCCCACTTGAGACCGCCCGGCCAGACCACCCAAGCTTTTCTCCGAACTCACTCCAAGTTCGCTCTCACTTGAGACCGCCTATTAAGATCGCACAAATCGCCTCTTGTCTCTGATATATTCTGTGGGGGGGGGGGGGGGGGATTGCCCCCCTATTTATAGAATCCGGAGCCGCCACCAAAAGGCGGGGCTAACGCCGGCGTTAGCTCTAACGCCGGGCGTTAGCCCACTTCACAATTCTAACAGGAAGAACATCAGGAGCATCAGGCAATGAGGCTATCACAAAGGTTATTTGAACTGTTATTTGACAAACATGTTTTTATTATTTCTCTATGCTGATTGATTTATCATTTTATACAACTTGTTAGCGGAAGTGAAGCCTCAAGTGAAGGAAGTGATGCCAATTCCGAAAATGTAAGGAATTGAAGTGATGACAATTCTGAGGTGAAGACCAGTCCAATTTCAGGTTTAGTGGCACCTTGTTAGAGCTGTCACGGTTCCGGTTCGGTTCCGGTTCAACTAAAATCATGAACCGAACCACTAAGGTAACAGTTCTTCAAATTAGAACCAAAACCATATTTGGTTTGACCGGTTCCGGTTCTGGTTCCGGTTCCAGCATAATTTTTGGAACCGTCGTGTTAACGTTTCAGTTACGGTTCAACAAGAACCAAAACCAAACCGGCCACTAACGGTTCGGTCCGGTTTTATGCGGTTCGGTCCGGTTCCAATCAGTTCCAACTAGAATTAAAACCAAATTTAGAGAAATGAATGGGGGAGGTCAAAAATAAAAAACCGGAGGATTAAAGTATACCCGCGAGTTCGTTTTTTTTGCAAGTGGGACTTCAAAGTCTGAGGCCCAGGCGCAGGAATTTTGCGTTACACCAAGGGGGATACTGTTTGTATAATATATAGTAAGTCATACTGAAAGTTAAAAACTGAAACCGCAAAATCACAAAATTGCACCAGACCGCGCAGATTTTATAAATTCAAAGATCACGATCGTGTAATGCTGATGCAATAATGTTCATGTTGCTGAAGACCACGACTCAACATAGAGTAAAGAAATTTGAATTGTTGCTCTTTAAATCTTATTTTACAATTAAAGTTTTGTTTGAATAATATATTAGTTAATTCAGTTTGACTAATTTATCAGCTATAATTAGATTTGTATTTCATGATTACTATTAAATATTAGTTGTATATCCGCAATATTTTTAAAACAAAATAATTCAGAATAATATGTGAGTAAAATTGAAAATACATTATATGTCTGTATAAAAACCGAAAATATACCGCAAAAACCGAAAATATACCGCAAAAACCGACTCCAAATCGCACCAATGTCAAACCACACCGCACGATTTTGGTGCGATGCGATTTTGTTCAGTTCAAAACCAACCATCTTTGTTGCGATTGCGATTTGGATTCAAATCGCACCAGTTTCACTCATAATAGTAAGTATAGATATTATAGATATATTATAAAAAATAACAATATAATAATAATAATAATAAACGGGCTGCGGTTCGGTTCTGCTTCGGTCCGATTCGGATTGGTTCTAAAAATCTTGAAACCGTTTGAGACTTGTATATTGCGGTTCCGGTTTCGATTCCGGTCCGGATAATAAAAGGAAAGAATCACACCCAGACCAATGTTGTTCACGGTTCCAAAATTCAAACTGGAACCCAAATAATTCGTGAACGGTTCGGTCTGGTTCTTTGCGGTTCTGGTTTGGTTCCGGTTCGATTTACGGTTTTCGGTTTTAAGTGACAACTACACCTTGTATGGAAGGAGCAATGCACAAATAGATGACACGACACAATTCATTTAGATCGTATTATGACGCGGCTATCCCTGTTCACGCCCTATTATCATTGCATATGAAGTTATATTAATGGTTTCTTTGGTATATGTTTTCTCATGTATGAACGTTTTTCTTTACATGAATGGGTACATGAATTTTAGAAATTTAAGTGTATTTTTTTGGGCTACGAAAAGTAATACGGTGTACAAATAACACTTTAGGGTATGCGCATATCAAAGAGCTACGTATATCGAATTAAGGGGTGCGTATATCAATCGCCGTATTTTTTTCATGTACATTCAAATTTCCAAGCGGGTAAATATTTAGCGGCGCATTTCTTTTGGTGATTGTTATCCGCACTACAGTTTTGGATATCCGCACTTTTTTTGTATGAGTTATTACGCGCCTTTTGGAAATATGTCTTGTACATGCATTTTTAGGAAAAGTGATCAAGTTGTAGATCTCATCGAGATCTACAACTTTCGTGTTGAACACTTTTCCTAAAAATGCACGCACAAGACGTATTGCCGCCCTGATTGAAATATGTGCGTAACTATAACGAATTTTTGGAAATACGACTTGTGCATGCATTTTTAGGAAAAATGTTCAACACAAAAGTTGTAGATTTCGTCGAGATCTACAACTTTCGTGTTGAACATTTTTCCTAAAAATACTTGTACAAGGCGTATTTTCAAAAGGCGCGTAATAACTCAACAAAAAAAGTGCGGATATCCAAAACTGTAGTGCAGATAACAATCACCTTTATTTTTGTTACTATATTCTGAGCTTTTTATGAAGCATTAAATAGGGGAGAAAGAATCATCATTATCAAGAAAAGATTATGAGTTTCTGTGGAATGCGTATTATTTAATTATTGAATAAAATATACATATATTCATGATGCCCGGCCTGCCCTTTGCCATTTCTAATGATGAAAGAAATACGGGACTTATTATTAGGCTAGCTCTTATGGTATCGTTGGGTAAGGGGATAGTAAAGTGCTTTGAGATATGTTCGTTTTGAGATGTGTGCGGGCATTCATGCAGGCCGTTGAACGCCAGTATTTTACCTTAAAGTGGACCCTGCACTTTACTCCCCCCTTACCCGGTATCGTTGTGTTCGGTTACTCTGCCATGAAGAAGGCCATACTTAACCCACTTCAAACGGTTGAGATTAAGGTGACGTTTGGTTGGGCTGTTAGGTTGCGGTGCGGCTGGGACGCACCGTGATTTTGATAAGAAGAGGCGTTTGGTTCAACTGTTTACTTAAACTCCATTTTATTATTTCCGCTATTCGTCTCTCCCGACACCCTACCCATCACGAGCTGCGATATCCCGATCCCCCCTTTAGCTGTCGTCGACGGCGATAAACCACATCTCCATCGATTTGAAGTTCGTCGATCCCCCCTTCGCTGTCGTCGACGCCGATCTCGCTGCCCTACCGCGATCCCCTGTTTTTACTGTAGCTTCTGCAATTTCCCTTATTTTGGTGAAGGGCCATGTGAGGACTGCATCAATAGGTATCCTGTTGAGATTCTTGATGGGATTCCTTCTTTCCTCAGTCCCATTAATGGCAGCAGCACTCTATAACTTGTTGAGATAATTGATGTGAGATCTGAGTAGTTCTAAAGAATCACGTGTTTTTTCGGGAGTTATCACGTGTCATCATCGCAACGATTCCGTCCCCAAATCTAAAGACTGAACCGTATTTTTGCCACGGATAATGGATGTCATCACCCGGCAGCCATGCCCATGACAAGCACTCAAATATCCCCACCGAAATCATTTTTATTGATGATGTATTTGTAATTATGTTTCCTTCTTTACCAGCAGCACAAGGCAAGCCTCAAGACAAATTACTTTTTTACTTATTCTTTATTTTATTTACTCTATGTAATTATTCATGCTTTACAAAGGAAGGCCCATGCTTTACTATTTATAGCAGCCACTATACTAAGAAATAGAGGAAGCCCTTCAAAATTGCAAGTCCTATATTATAGCACAATGCAAGCCTGCAGAAAAGCCAATCGAACGACAATGCATCTCTCAAATCGTTTCAACACCAACATTTTGAAATCGTGATTTCGCTCCTTCGGCAACCGCACGTGAATGATTGTTCTTTCATTCAACGTCCAACTTCTCTGTCCCTGAAAAAAATGATGTAGAATAGAGACTTCTCAAATTTTTATTTTATTTACACTATGTAATTATTCATGCTTTACAAAGGAGGGCCCATGCTTTACTATTTATAGCCACTATACTAAGAAATAGAGGAAACCCTTCAAAATTGTAAGTCCTATATTATAGCACAATGCAAGCCTGCAGAAAAGCCAATTGAACGACATTGCTTCTCTCAAACTGTTTCAACACCAACATTTTGAAATCGTGATTTCGCTCCTTCGACGACCGCACGTGAATGATTGCTCTTTCATTCAGCGTCCAACATGTCTGTCCCCGAAAAAAATGATGTGGAATAGAGACTTCTCAAAATTTTATTTTATTTACTCTATGTAATTATTCATGCTTTACAAAGGAAGGCCCATGCTTTACTATTTATAGCAGCCACTATACTAAGAAATAGAGGAAACCCTTCAAAATTGCAAGTCCTATATTATAGCACAAAGCAAGCCTGCAGAAAAGCCAATCGAACGACAATGTTTCTCTCAAACTGTTTCAACACCAACATTTTGAAATCGTGATTTCGCTCCTTCGGCGACCACACGTGAATGATTGTTCTTTCATTCGGCGTCCAACATCTCTATCCCTGAAATAAACGATGTAGAATAGAGACTTTTCAAATTAAAAAAAAAGGTTTCACAAATCTTCGGAATGAGCTAGATAATTAGTTTCACAAATGAAGAACATGCAGCAAGATTTCAAACTTGCTTATGCTGCAATCTATCTCTTCTTTACTGCGAAGATGGGAAAGAAGAATCTTAGCAGAGCTCATGGTTAAAGCTAATTATGTCTTGGCTTTATGAAAAGCAGGTTTTATATTTCTATTTTTTGGCGGCTAAAGCAAGGAATCCAAATAGTGAATTGCAAGTTTTCCCTTTTCATGTGAATAAAGAACATCATCACACCCAAGGACACATTAATATATTAAAGAAGTACTGAAAACATATATACAAATTTGTTAAAAAAAAGTTTGCTTGTGCTCAGCACTCTGTGGTAGGACTTCAGATATACTCTATTCTTGTTTTGGAAGGATTGTTGATAGTTCACAACCAAGGTATTGTTTGACATCTATGAAAGGGGTAAGGGGGGAGTAAAGTGTGGGGTGCACTTTACGGTAAAGTACGGACATCGAACAGTCCGCGTGGATGCCCGCACACATCTCAAAATGGACAAATCTCAAAGCGCTTTGAGATGTGTGTGGGCATCCATGCCGACCGTTGGTGTACAACCCGTATTCGGCGAGTAGACCGACCTGTCTTAGGCGAGTAGACCAACAACATTCGGCGAGTAGACCCAATGACGGTCTTACTCGCCCAGGGTAGGGTGAAGCGAGTACGCCCCCTCCCCGACAGAGCTCTTTTCGACACCATAGCTCTTATTGATGCCAATAGCCCGTCACGACGACAAAGTTCCTCTCACTCGGGGCGAGGCGAGTTGATCTGTCCCCATGCGAGCTCGCTTCAAGAGAGCTCCCCCTTGTGAGTAGGACTCATAACTAGTCGCCCCAGCCGCACTTGCCCAAGGAGGGAGCGAGGCGAGTTTGGGTCAACCCGACTCCTCAGTCCTCCCTCACTATCCGCAGACCAGCAGTGACTGTGATTAGTATTTAGAAAAGGCGCGAGGAGCTGCTCGCAGACCATTTTGGTCTGCAAATAGTAATTTGGTTAAGGCGGATGAAGCTACCCGCAAGCCTTTTGGACTATTTTGCTCTCAGAGGAATTTGCCTATAAATAAGACTCATTATTTCTCAGATCAGCACGGATCCACCCCGCAAGAGAGCCTGAGCTTTCTTCCCTCCATCATTGTGCTACCTGAGACAAGCTCAGCCTTTTGTTTTTTGGAGGGGAAATCAAGTAGGATTTCCGGGTTTGTGGCGGGACCTCCTCGCTGCAGCCAGTGGGTCCATTCTTAAGCAACTACCTACCACTCGGTGAGGGCCAGTTCTCAGCTCGAAATACTTAGACCTAAGTTTCTGACGAAGAGAGAAATAACTCAAGCTACTCCCCAAGTCTCGAACATAGTTAGATCGGTATCCGGGTTCCAACAGTTGGATGCCAACGCTTTACGATAAAGTGCATCACCCGCACTTTACCGCCCCTTGCCCCTATGAAAGTGGTTTGGGTGTGGACACCCAGGAGAAGTGAAGTTGGACCAAATATATCACCGGTTAAAATTCATATGTTAGCTCCGCTCAAGATATTCTACTAAGCCTCATCAACATGTGGAATGAACTTATATAGTATCTCCAACGTAGAGCCCTTAACCCTAGTGATACGGAACCCGTCGGGTCGTTCCGAGTCGGTCCTGACACGCGCAGACATATTAATAAATTAAACCTAACATCATATTCAACTCAAAAAATTAAGTTTATTAGTAAGGGGCACTGCATTGTATTTCTACATCAACATATATATTTTGGCTATCTCATATGAAACTAAATCAAGATATCGTGTGTGTCAGCAAAAATCTTTTTAAGTAGGTCATTGCAACACAAATGTTAATTATGTACGAAAATTAGGAAGGCAATATAATTTGTTGCTAATTAGCAACAAATTTAGCTAGGTATATGACTTGTCTATTTGTTGCGAGTCGCTTAGCGATCTCCCAGTCCGGAGAATCGAACCGCCTAGGCTCGAGAGTGAGCCAAGCGCGCAAACAGTTAAAAGAGAACCAACATCGGAGACGACAAGACTTTTTATGTGGAAAAACCCAGAATGAGAAAAAAATCACGGGGCCAGTTCGGTGTCTTCAAATGAAGACCTATTTTCCTTTTATATTTTTTTTGAGGGGCGCGTTGGTAATTGCACCGTCTTGAGATTTGAACTGATGAATTAGGATGCACGATCCTGGTCACCTGGATCATCAATTTCCAGAAAATGGCAGCATTCCCCTGGGCGGCCCGAGAAGCTTCGCCGACGGCGATGGTGGCTGACGGTGGTGGCGGGCGGCGCCGACGAACAGTGGTGGCGGAAGGTACTCCATAATGTGATTCGTCCGTGCATGAAATCCATGGAGATATCATCAAACTTCCACTCTGGAATCGGTGCCGAAGTCAGAAAAGCCTTGATCTCATCAAATGACACATAACCCTCTAATGACCAAGAGAACGATGCATTCTTCTTCGTCAATGCTGTCAATGGCGAGGCAATGTGAGAGAAGCCCTCCACGAACATCCAGTAGTAGCCGACCAAGCCCAGAAAATTGCAAACATCGGCCGCGGATCTATGCTGCGGCCAATCCCTTACTGCGGCAACCTTTGTCGGGTGTATTGCAATCCCCTACCTGATCACATGCCTCAAAAATGTTATTTCTGACAAGAAGAACTTGCACTTGCTAAACTTTGCATACAACTGATGTTCTCTCAATGTCTGCAAAATAGCCTCCAAGAGGCCAAGATGCTCCTCCTTGGTCTTTGAGTAGACCAAACATATCATTGATGATGACTATCACGAACACTTGGTTCATGAGAGTCATGAACGTAGATGGTGTAAGATCCCAATGTTTGTTATGGAGCCTAGAAATCTTGGTGGTTTGGCATGAAGCACCCCAACTAGCTCCATAAGATAGGAAAGGTGTCCTTATACCCTTGAGCCCATATATGTGTATCAAGTGCCCTAGGCGAGTCATATGTCAACATGACTATTATTCCCTTACAATGCCCATAAATGTGTGTGTGGATTATATGGCTAACCCTAAAGAGATGAATGAATCCATATGAGCTCAAAGTTGAATCTTGGTCAAGAGAGCACACAAAGACCACCCAAGGCCAATCATGGTGTGACATCATCATAATGTTAAACTTAGGTCAACTTAGGATAAAATAAGAGAGACCTAGACTATTTGGCTTGTCACCCATGCATCACTTGTGTCCATTATGGGTCAATGAACCCTAAAGTGGTGCAATGTCATCAAAATGGTCAAGGGTTGACCATAAATGGTCAAACCCGACCATAGAAGGTTGACCAAGCTTGAACCTTTGGGTTTAGGCTCATGCAAGTCTATCCCGACCCTCTCATTGCCTCAGGAGATGTATCTCTCCACTTCTAGACAGAAAGATGCCTCCAAAATGTGTTGTGGGCCCAGGACGACCATAACCGTCAATGGGAGGGACGCCTTCAATGGAAATCGGCACTAGAGGCCTTTATTTGGAGCCATAAAGCCTATGGGTGAGGGTATTCTTCCTCCCGACCCCAAACAAAATGAGAGGCAGTGGTGGTGATTTCCGACCGTGACTGGAGAACGAGAAGAAGCTTTACGCTGCCGTGACATCAAAATGTCGATGCTCCTCCAATCGACGTCAACCTTCGCTCTCGAGGTAGCTATCCAAACTCTCTCGATGTGTAGATCATCTAGATGGAGAACGTGAGACATTCCAACCACCAAAATTGCATGTATCGACCACCCATGCTTCAGACCACCCGTGGTGGTGGTGGCGCTCTAGACCTCTTCAGGTTCACTGGAGAGCACCACAATGATCAGAGGAACTCTCTTGTTCCTTCTGTGGCCTTTGAGGTGACTTCCATCGCTGGAGAAGAGAAATTTGTGCGGCTGCGACTTAGGAATTTGATAACTAGAGTTTTCCATCGAGTGCCGGGGGCGGACAGACACTAGACTGCCACCCAATTGTTTTTTGTCCCCTCGATGATTTGATTTGTGGTGGAGCTCCGCCGCGGAGATCACCGAAAAGCGATGGCTGATGAGATTATCCTTTGGATCTTTCGGGACCATTGATTCTTTAAGGAAGCTGAAATCTGAGCCCTTGATTTACCTCGACAATGATTGACTATTAGCGCAACAGATCATAACGGTCTGATCCGCTGTGTTGGCTTGAAGATTTTAGTACAACTCGATCAATGTCGTTGGTTTGGGTTTAGATGTGCGCTGCGCACTATCTGCAGACCTTATTCATGATCTAAAGGAAATTAAATGTGACATTTTATAAACTACATGAGTCTGTTTATTTTGAATATATAAGGCCTTTTTGGTAATTTCTAGAGGAAGTGTCCAACAATAATTGTTAAGGATACTAAGACCTTTCCAAATTGGGTGAGATACTCATGATGACCTTTATAGCCCCTTGTGCACCTATTCTAAGGTGGTTATTATTAACTTTGCGAAAATTTAAAGAAAGTGTATTTTTCTCTGTTTTTTAATTCTCTTGGGCTGAAAATTAGTATAAGGGATACAATTGTGAATACCAAGCTCTAGTAAAAATTTGGAAATTTTTGGAACAACATTTCCAAACGTTTTTATCAAATATGTGACACTATGACAGTGATTAAATAAATGAAATATTTTAGTCTTCCATTAACTATCTTCACCCTAATTTTCGGTGAGCCCTATGGTATGACATGAGGCCCTTATGATCAAAATTTGGTGTCATTTGGAGCTTAAAATCTCTGTTAATTTCATATGCATGACTTTGATGATATTGCCACACTGAACTATAGGAAAATCATATTTACTGAATATTTTTCAAGGTGTAAAGCATTTAAATGTGGAAATTTTACATAACTTTTGTAGTCCCATCTACTTTATATGTTTAGAGTTTGAGGGAATTCGGGTGAAGTGTTTGCCATGTTCCCATGGTGTGCCAGTAACATAATAAGTGTCACACTCAACTTTGTATTATGTGTATGGGAGTAAAATCTATGTAATGATATAAGCCCGATGTACTTAGAGTGTGTGAGCACTGAAATTTCAAAGGTCTCATGCGCTTTTGGTGAAGTTGATTTGTCCATTACGAGCCTAGTGCCTTGCTTCTAAGTATTGGATACACTGTAGCATCTTATAATGCCATGTTGTTACTTGAACAAAGCTGTGTAGCTGTTGAATAATCATATATGTACTTGTCTATAAGTATTAACCATGATGTTACTAAGTATTGTTTATGTAATATGATACCATACAACATTGTTTATTATAGTGAGACATCAGTTCTTGTATTTGCTAGTTTTAAAATAGTTCTTGTATTTGCTAGTTTTAAGCAATTTAAATTCTTTCAAATAGATGTTAAGAGTGCATTTTTAAATGGGATAATCAAAGAAGAGGACTATGTAGAACAACCCCTTATATTTATAAATGAAAAATTTCCTAATCATGTTTACAAATTTGACAAAGTGCTTTATGAGTTAAAATAAGTGCCATGTGCTTGGTATGATAGATTAGCTTCATTTTTATTTAACATGATTATGTTATAGGTAGTGTGTAACACCCTGCCAGTACGAATAGTATAACAGTAGGTCCGGCCGGGAACCCACGCCATATAAACCACACTAGCTAGAAGTTAAAAGGTGATAAACAGAAAGAACTACAACAGAGTATACTAAACACTAGCAGAAGCATAATGATTTAACATTTCATTTAGAACTGTCCACTATCATAGGAATGAAATCATAAAATAGAGTTACGGCCTTAAGGCCTTACAATCACCAATGTACAAACTCAGAACATACTTCGGCACGCAGGCCGACAATACATGAGAAAGCAGAAAAGGGAGGCTGGCCTTCAAGGGCCAACACAGCAAAAGGGCCACCGCCCGCTATTTCCCACTAGGCTCACCTGCACCTGCATAAGAACATTCCACCAAGCGGTGGCAAACAAAGTAACGGTCAGCACAGCTGACCAAATTATAACGACCCCACCCCTTTCCCGGGTGGCGGAGCTTCTACCCTGCAAGCAAGCCATATTAGCACAAGTACTAATATAAAGAAAGTGCAACTACACGAGGTGAGGTTTCAAGCACAATCAATCTTCTAGGTTGAGCGTCAAAAAGGAGGGAACCTAGGTATGCACATGATGTTGGTTGGGTTCACCCGAAGGTTCCCCACAACCGCCTAAACAACCGCATGAGGCTAACAACATCAATTCCACAAAACACTCCACCGTAAGGGCCATCGCCTTAGGTGGGAAGAAGAGCTTTTGGTCGGTCTAGGTAAATCACCTTCCGCGACCTCTCCCATGATCACACGGCTACATGAGGTAGGGACCTCTTACCGATCTGCATGGAAACGGGTTCGGTTTGGCTTTGCCCATGCTCTAATCGTCGCGATCTATCGCACGACGCAGGTACGGCTTCACCTCGGCCCGTAAGGGTTTAGCACTTTCAAGTGCTACACAATTTATAAGCTACGCACCTAACCCCTTCGCAAGGATCTAGGCTTCACAAATACTCAACAAGGGAGGTACAAAGCGCTCCGCATCAATTTCGTGGTGAAGGTTTGCCTTCATCCAATCTCAAAGCATGGGGCTTTCGTTAGGATCTTCGCAAGACGCCTACACTTAAATCCCGCAATACTATAGATGATTTCACGGAGTCATTCTCCGGCACGCATTCTAGGCCTAACCTAAATGCAACGTCGCAAATCAAGCATCACCGATTCGGTCTCACGGCCACGAATAGGCTTCACACACAATGCCTAAATCCGCACGACTACCGGATTTTCTACATGCAATATGCCGGGGATGGACACAATCTACCCGGAGTTCCGAAGAACTTGAGGAAATCCTACACTTCACCCATTTGGTGAAAGGGATTCCTCATGCAAGCATAGAGAAATGAAGGAGAGGACAAAAGACAAATCCAAATATCGGGAGGAAGAATTGTTACCCTAGGAGCGTTCTTCTTCGCCAGGGATCCGAGATTCTAGACGGAGGGAAACGACCGCACCGGGCTGCACTCTCCAGATTTGGAAATGGCTCGCGAAACGGAGCTCCGGAGCTCCGTCAATGGCGGGATCTCTCCTTCTTCTTCCTTGCCTCCTTCTTCTTTCTCTAGGTTTAGAGAGAGAAAGGCTTAGAAATTATGAGGATTAACCTCCTCTCATCAGCCCTAAAGACCTCCAACATCTAATCCAAGCCATTGGATCGGATTCCAAAAGATTTGGACGGACCGATCTCCTTCTCCGCTCAAATTCGCGGAGCAGAATAAACAGGGCGCACGAGCATCGACGCACAGTCAGTGGTCGTGCACAAGCACTTCCCCTGATCGTGCGCACTTACCGCAACATAACTCTGAATCCTTGCGAATTAACGCACGATCGCTGGCGCACGATCACTGGTCGTGCGCGAAGAGGGACAGTGATCGTGCGCGAATAGCTGCTATGAGATTTCCAGCCTATTCCGAGCGCAGCACCACCTCTCCGCCTAATTCGCTGAACTATGAATTTTGGGGTGTTACAACTCCACCCCCCTTAAAAGAATTTCGTCCCGAAATTTCGAAAACAGTAATAGCAAGAATTACAGTTATAAATTACCTGAGAGAAATAGCTCGGGGTACTCCGCAAGCATCGTTTGCTCTCTCTCCCAAGAGAGCTCCTCTCGGCCGCAATTGTCCCACCGGACTTTCACCATCCGAATGGACTTGTTCCGCAACTGCTTTACTTCGGTATCTTCGATGCGTAAAGGATTGACTTTCGTCGACAACCCACTATCAACCGGCACTTTGCCGACCGCAACGATATGAGTAGGCTCTTGCACTGCCTTCCTCAATACTGAAATGTGAAACACGTCGTGCAGACCGCTCAGCTCTGCAGATAGTGCAAGCCGATAAGGCGCATCACCAACACGCTCCACGATCTCAAACGGTCCTAAGTACCTTAGACTGAGCTTTTTCAAGCGTCGGATCCTTGATACCCCTTTGAACGGTTTGATCTTCAAGTAAACCCGGTCGCCAACGGCGAACTCTAGGTTCCTATGCTTGGCGTTGTAATATTTGGCTTGCCTATCCTGGGCAATCAATAGCCTTTCACGTACAGATCGGATCGTCGAAGTTGCTTCCTCAACGTCCTTTCTCTTTAATAGCTTAGTATCGCCCGTTTCCGCCCAAGACAACGGCGTACGACACTTTTTACCATAGAGGGCCTCGAAGGGAGCCATCTGTATACTGGCTTGGTAGCTATTATTGTAGGCGAACTCGATCATATAGAGATGATCTTCCCACTTCTTTCCAAAATCTAGAGCGCATATTCAGAGCATATCCTCCATAGTCCTGTTGGTCCTCTCGGTCTGTCCATCCGTTTGCGGGTGGAAGGCCGTTCTGAACTTCAACTTAGTGCCCAACAGTTCATGGATAAGCCTCCAATCTTTCGATGTGAAACGCCCGTCACGATCGCTAATGATGCTACGAGGGACACCGTGCAGTCTCACAATACTATCAACATAGAGCTTCGCTAGAATTTCTACAGAATCATCCTTCCGGTTCGGAATAAAATGCGATACCTTCGTCAATCGGTCCACGATCACCCAAATGACGTCGTTTCCCTATTGTGATCTCGGCAATCCGTGCACGAAATCCATCGAGATATCATCAAACTTCCATTCCGGAATCGGCAAGGACTTCAAAAATCCACCGGGACGTTGACATTCCACCTTCACCAACGCACAAGTATTACACTTGGCCACGTAGAGGGCAATGTCCTTCTTCATACCCGGCCACCGGAAAAGTTTCTTCATGTCCATGTACATTTTCGTGCTCCCAGGGTGGATCGAGTACTTGGTATGATGAGCCTCGTACATCAACTCCGCCCGTAGAGTGCCAATGTTTGGGACGCATAACCTGCCCTCTTTCCACATAAGGCCATCTTCGAAGGAGAAATCAGCGTTTAACCCATCAACGGTTTCCGCTTTATAACGTTTCATGCTCTCATCGAGCTCCAATGCATGTCGAACTCGGTCGGCAAGGTTGTATTGAACCTCCGTCCAGTTCAAGCTTGCTGAAGTAGACGCTCTTCTATCAATGCAAATGATCTCCATTTCTTCCAGCTCGCAGATTAGACGCTCATCGTGCATCAAAATCCAATTTGCTTGAGCGGGAGCCCGACGACTCAACGCGTCCGCAACTACATTTCCCTTTCTAGGAGTATATTTGATGTCGAAGGTGTAGTCCCCCAGGAACTCCATCCACCTCCTCTGACGCATATTCAACTCCCTTTGATCCAACATGTACTTGAGGCTCTTGTGGTCGGTAAAGATGTCGATCTTCACGTCGTACAAATACTGCCTCCAAAGCTTAAGAGCAAATACCACGGCCGCTAGCTCCAAATCATGGACCGGGTAATTCCTCTCATGAACCTTCAGTTGCCGGGAGCCGTAGGCAATTACCTTTCCGAACTGCACTAGGACACAACCCAAACCACTCCCCGAGGCGTCGCTATAGATTTCGTAGCCTTCCGTACCACACGGCGAGCATAGAATGGGCGCCGTGGTCAGACGGCTCTTCAGCTCTTCAAAAGCTCGTGCGCACTCGGGCGACCAAACGAACTTATGATCTTTCCTAGTCAGTTTAGTGAGAGGGAGTGCAATCCTCGAGAAGTTTTCCACAAAGCGCCTATAATAGCCGGCAAGTCCTAAGAAACTTCGGACTTCCGCTACGTTTTTCAACAAAGGCCACGCTCGGATCGCTTCTATCTTCGACGGATCAACTGCAATTCCTTATCCACTAACAACATGACCAAGGAATGCTACAGACGGTAGCCAAAACTCGCACTTGGAGAACTTGGCATATAGCTGACTCCTCCTCAAGGTGCTCAGAACTGCGTGCAGATGCCCTACATGCTCCTCTTTCAACTGAGAGTATACCAGAATGTCGTCGATGAAGACGATCACAAATTGATCCAAATACTCTCGAAACGTCCTGTTCATTAAGTCCATGAATACTGACGGTGCATTAGACAGACCGAACGGCATCACCGTGAACTCATAGTGCCCAAAGCGGGTACTGAACGCTGTCTTTGGAATATCACATTCCCTTATCCGCAGTTGGTAATAGCCGAACCTTAGGTCCAGTTTGGAGTATACCGTCGACCCAACCAGTTGGTCGAATAAATCATCGATTCTTGGAATCGGATATCGGTTCTTCTCGGTCAACTTGTTTAGCTCTCGATAATCAATACATAGACGCAAGCTCCCGTCCTTCTTTTTCACAAAGAGGACCGGTGCACTCCAAGGTGATGAACTTGGACGTACGTAGCCTTGCTCTAGCAGCTCTTGCAATTGGACCTTCAGCTCTGCCAGTTCCTTTGGCGCTATCCGGTACGGTGAGCGGCCCACAGGTTTGGCACCTGCACCAACTCGATACAGAAATCAATCTCCCGATGAGGCGGAGCCCCAGGGAGTTCGTTAGGAAACACGTCGGCGTACTCCGCTACAACTGGGACATCACACAACCTGGGCTTTGGCTCCGAAGCCTCCAACAAAGTGAAGAACAACTCGACCCCTTTTCTCACCGCCTTAACCACTTGGAGAGCAGACATCAGCGTCTTGCTCGCTCCTCGCATACCGGCGAACGTGGTTTCGTCGGTGTTCTTTCCCAGGGTGATCTCCTTTGAATTGCAATCTATGCATGCTCGCTGCTCCGAGAGCCAGTCCATGCCGAAGATCACATCGAATTCAGCTAACGGTAATAACGACGCTTCCAAATCGAAGTCCTGATTTCCGATCCGCACCTTCACACGGCTCTTCCTATCCGCAGTCATGCGAGATCCATTGGGTAGCACTACTTCCAATCTATCCTCTACGAAGGTAGATGACACTTTGATTCGCACCACGAAGTCCTCAGACAGAAAAGAGTGCGATGCACTCGTATCAAATAGAGCTCTCGCCGGATAGTTGAAAATTAGGACAAAGCCTAATTGCACACGAATAAAACATACAGTTGCACAACAGTAACAATCACAAATAACTATGTAAAAGCTAACTTTTAATTCATACCTGTGACAACATCAGTTTGTCGTATAGCATCTTGCTGGCCAAGCGAATAGACTCTCGGCTGAGTCGGAATAATGTGCTGGGAAGCTGAAGATTCCGCATCTTTACCCTTTTCCGCAGCACGAGCATAGTCCAACACTCGGTTCTCTGCCTTAGGGGGACCACTTCGACACACCGCGGCCTTGTGTCCCACCTTCCTGCAGGTGAAACACGTGATAGGACCCCGCACAGTCGTTTCTCCCGAAACATTTGAGCGAGTTTGCTCCGCCGATTTAAACTTCCTTTTGTTCTTTCTGAACTCTGACTTGGACTGAGAGGCCGGCTCACGAAACTCAGGTTTCTTTGCCACGGTTTTTGCTTGTACCCTCTTCATGTCCAACTCTAGGGATCTAGCAGTTTGGACCATCACATGGAAACCTAACGTCATTGGGCCTGCAAGGAGCAGCCTCAACTCGTCCCGAAGACCTTCATAGAACTTGTTCGTCTTTGTCTCTTCATCTTCCATCATAGGCCCCGCATAACGACCCAGTTTAGTGAACTCGTGCAAGTACTCATCCACCGAGCTGTCGCCTTGAGTTAACTTCAGAAACTGGCTCTGCAACGCAATGCGTTGGGCATAAGGAATATACCTTTGAAGAAATGACTTTGAGAACTCCGCTATCGTGATCTCAGTAATCTCCTTGCCTCCAAACTTGTGCACTTCCTGTTCGGCCCACCAATGCTCTGCCTTTCCGTTAAGGAGGAAGGTGGCTAAAGTGACCATCATAGCTTCTTCTGTTGCTGTCGCCTTTAGAGTTTTTCTAACCGTTGACAGCCAGTCCTCCGCCTCCGTTGGGGATCCGGTCCCCGAGAAAGTTGGAGGGTGGAAGCTTAGAAAGTGTTGCAGTTGCTGATCACGTGCTCGCGCAATGGCTACACGCTCGACAGGACGCTCCACCCTTTGCACCACCGCAGGTTCCACTGCAGCCACTGGCACAGGGGTCTCAACCCTCGGTTCCACCGCAGGTTCCGCTGTAGGTTCGAGCACTGGGGCCGCATCTATAATAGGCGTAGCAGGTTGTGCAAGCCTTTGCGGTTGAGCATTGATCATCGCGAAGACAGCTTCTGCGATTAACCTGATCATCTCAGCAGGAGGAGTGGTCACTGACACTTCAGCCGACCCACTACTTTCAGCAGTGTTACGGGGTTGAGACGGCCCCGCACCACTCCTAGTCACCTATAATCGTGTAAGACACAATTTAGTGACTGAAAACATAGCAAACAATAATCATGGAACGCTCAGGTTCCGCAAACAAGTATGTTTTTCCATTCCTAAGTGGACATTCTTATTAGTTTTTTGTCGTTTTAGGTGAATGCACATCCTGCGCACACCACCCCTTAAAAGGAATTCGTCCCGAATTCGCTAAACTACGGATCAACGCCTTAAGTCCGATACCAAATTGTAACACCCTGCCAGTACGAATAGTATAACAGTAGGTCCGGACAGGACCCCACGCCATACAAACCACACTAGCTAGGAGTTAAAAGGTGATAACAGAAAGAACTACAACAGAGTATACTAAACACTAGCGGAAGCATAATGATTTAACATTTCATTTAGAACTGTCCACTATCATAGGAATGAAATCATAAAATAGAGTTACGGCCTTAAGGCCTTACAATCACCAATGTACAAACTCAGAACATACTTCGGCACGCAGGCCGACAATACATGAGAAAGCAGAAAAGGGAGGCTGGCCTTCAAGGGCCAACACAGCAAAAGGGCCACCGCCCGCTATTTCACACTAGGCTCACCTGCACCTGCATAAGAACATTCCACCAAGCGGTGGCAAACAAAGTAACGGTCAGCACAGCTGACCAAATTATAACGACCCCACCCCTTTCCCGGGGTGGCGGAGCTTCTACCCTGCAAGCAAGCCATACTAGCACAAGTACTAATATAAAGAAAGTGCAACTACACGAGGTGAGGTTTCAAGCACAATCAATCTTCTAGGTTGAGCGTCAAAAAGGAGGGAACCTAGGTATGCACATGACGTTGGTTGGGTTCACCCGAAGGTTCCCCACAACCGCCTAAACAACCGCATGAGGCTAACAACATCAATTCCACAAAACACTCCACCGTAAGGGCCATCGCCTTAGGTGGGAAGAAGAGCTTTTGGTCGGTCTAGGTAAATCACCTTCCGCGACCTCTCCCATGATCACACGGCTACATGAGGTAGGGACCTCTTACCGATCTGCATGGAAACGGGTTCGGTTTGGCTTTGCCCATGCTCTAATCGTCGCGATCTATCGCACGACGTGGGTATGACTTCACCTCGGCCCGTAAGGGTTTAGCACTTTCAAGTGCTACACAATTTATAAGCTACGCACCTAACCCCTTCGCAAGGATCTAGGCTTCATAAATACTCAACAAGGGAGGTACAAAGCGCTCCGCATCAATTTCGTGGTGAAGGTTTGCCTTCATCCAATCTCAAAGCATGGGGCTTTCGTTAGAATCTTCGCAAGACGCCTACACTTAAATCCCGCAATACTATAGATGATTTCACGGAGTCATTCTCCGGCACGCATTCTAGGCCTAACCTAAATGCAACGTCGCAAATTAAGCATCACCGATTCGGGCTCACGGCCACGAATAGGCTTCACACACAATGCCTAAATCCGCACGACTATCGGATTTTCTACATGCAATATGCCGGGGACGGACACAATCTACCCAAAGTTTCGAAGAACTTGAGGAACTCCTACACTTCACCCATTTGGTGAAAGGGATTCCTCATGCAAGCATAGAGAAATGAAGGAGAGGACAAAAGACAAGTCCAAATATCGGGAGGAAGAATCGTTACCCTAGGAGCATTCTTCTTCGCCATGGATCCGAGATTCTAGACGGAGGGAAACGACCGCACCGGGCTGCACTCTCCAGATCTGGAAACGGCTCGCGAAACGGAGCTCCGGAGCTCCGTCAATGGCGGGATCTCTCCTTCTTCTTCCTTGCCTCCTTCTTCTTTCTCTAGGTTTGGAGAGAGAAAGGCTTAGAAATTATGAGGATTAACCTCCTCCCATCAGCCCTAAAGACCTCCAGCATCTAATCCTAACCATTGGATCGGATTCCAAAAGATTTGGACGGACTGATCTCCTTCTCCGCTCAAATTTGCGGAGCAGAATAAACAGGGCGCACGAGCATCGGCGCACGGTTAGTGGTCATGCGCAAGCACTTCCCCTGATCGTGCGCACTTACCGCAACAGAACTCTGAATCCTTGCAAATTAATGCACGATCGCTGGCGCACGATCACTGGTCGTGCGCGAAGAGCGACAGTGGTCGTGCGCGAATACCTGCTATGAGATTTCCAGCCTATTCCGAGCGCAGCACCACCTCTCCGCCTAATTCGCTGAACTATGAATTTTGGGGTGTTACATAGTGTCGCACCACACTCTTCATTAAGCACATAAACGATGATTTGATAATCTTACAAATTTATGTAGATGATATTTTTGTTGGAGCCACTAATGAAGAGTTGTGTAGAGAAGTATTAAAAGTGATGCAAAATGAATTTGAAATGAGCTTGGTAGGAGAATTCACATATTTTCTTGGATTTCAAATCACTTAACATCGTGATGGAATTTTATATGTCAAAGTAAATATGTTCAAGACATTCTTAAACAAATTGGATTTAAAAAATTAAAACAAGCTAATACTCCAATGAGTGCATCACTTAAGTTAGGAAAAGATGAAGCCACAATTTCAATTGATCAAACTTTATATCAAGGTATGATTGGATCTTTATTATATTAGAGTGCGTCTAGACCCGATATTATGTTTGTCGTATGCTTATGTGCATGATTCTAAGCCGATCTTAAAGAATCTCATTTTAAATATATTAAACACATTTGAAGTATCTAGTTGGCATGTCTAAACTTGTTCTATGATATCCACATATCAAATCATGTATATTGCATGACTATTCTGATTCGAAATATGCGGGATGTTCATTAGATCAAAAGAGTACTAGTGGCACTTATCATTTCTTAGAACCTTCACTAGTTTCATGGTTGAGTAGGAAACAACATTATGTTTCCCTCTTCACCGCCGAAGTCAAATACATTGCACTAGGTAGTTGTTGTGCACAAGTACTATGAATGACTAAATGTCTAGAAGACTTTGGTGTTCACTTTAAAAATGTAAAATTAAGGTGTGATAACAAAAGTGTAATTGATCTAACTAACAATCTGGTTCATCACTCTAGATCCAAACACATAGATGTTAGACACTACTTTATTAGGGATAACATCAAGAAAGAGAATGTTAAGATTAACTTCATTAGAACTGAATCTAAGTTAGCGAATATATTCATTAAACTACTCCCTGATGTAAGATTCGATTTACTTAGGTTGGAGTTGGGTGTTCTATATGTCTTATGCTAAAAAGTTAAAATTCGCAACTTTTTCCATATTTTCATGCTTTCTTGCTTACATTAGCTGCCACATATAGTGTACACACTGTCCAAACTATCAAAAAACACTACATCTTTTACTTATCTTTAGTACACCGGACCACCAATCCTAAAAGTCAATATAATATTATGTGTCCACCAAGCAATACTTTGTTCCCTGACAAGTCTTATTAAGCATCGTGTGGATGGATGCCTTGGTAGTTGTATTATTTTGCGCTTCGAATTTGTGGAATTGATTTTACTTTGCATATTGACGATGTTGTGTACATTTTATTACATGTGTACGTGTCTTGATTATTTCTTCTGTATGCTTTATCAAATTACAATTTGTACACATTATTATCTTGCATAAATCTCGCACTTATGGGAATTGGACTTTAAGTACCAATACACAACTTTCTACAAAAATGATTAAATGTAGTAGATGACTAAGCATGATCGCTACAATTAATTTATAGCATGACTTGCAAATCATTTCACATTATATTGCTAAATCTATTTATATCTATACTCTACATGCTTGGTAAATTCAATAAGAACTATACCGATTGTCTTTTACACAAAAAAACAAATCTCTTAATTTATAATGCAAATCCTTATGGTATGATCTTTATCTAATAACGCTAATCTTTATATGATATACAGTCTTATCACGATTATTGTTTATATTGTGATATTATGTTTTACATGATTATCTACATATGTCTTTCCCCTGTTATGCATTGCTTCAAAGATTTCATTTATGCTACATACACTCTTTGCTCGATCATGATTATATCTATACCAAGTGGTTCGTTATTTTACGAAATATTTCACCTCCGCCCTCTTTTGATAATACCAAAAGGGGGAGAATAAATTGAGAAATCTAGAGAGAGAAACCACTAAGTGTAGGGGGAGCACATATTTAGGGGAAGCACACACTTAGGAGAAAAACCATGTTTTCATGATTATTATTTACCGCACACTCCTATAAACAAATCACGTATCTAAATGATTGATTTCTCATTAGGGGATTTATTATTATCAAAAGGGGGAGTTTGTTGAAACATGAGTTCCGCATCTCTTGGTTTGAAAATAACAAATCCTAATCTATATTTGATCTACTTTGCTTATGAATATAGTGTGCAAGTCCTACATATAAAATATAGAGAAGTACGTGTGAGACATGGACTGAATTGGCCACTACCGCGCAACGATAGGTGATATCATTGGCGGTAACTATTGTTCCAGAAGGATAGCTCACAAGGAGTATTTTAAAAGGGACTTGGTGGGAGCAAAGAGTTTAATATGTAAAGCATTACCACACTACGCTAACACTATCGCACGATGGTAACCTTTAGGCAACCCTGGGCAATCACAAAATGATTGAGGATCTAAATGATACAAGAAATCATATTTTGGTGTTTTGTAAATATTGCTCTACTGTGCAACATTAAGTCTTATCGCAGTGCGATATTCATTTCCTAAAATAGCAGGTTTGCTTCCAAATTAGGCTGGCTAGAGCGCAAAAAATCAACTACTGAACTACCGCAAGCGATAAATACTACCATAGGCGATAAGTACTACTACAGGCGATAGCACATTGTATTTTATTTAAAAGACATTTCACTCCTTCTCTCATGCACAAAACAAATTATTTTCAAGGGAGTCTTCATGCCTGACGCAGAGTAGAGTTCCAATAGTCCATTCCAGTGACCAGGGGAGATTTTGAAGGCGATCAAGATCAAAGAATATTCAACACGAAGAATAGATACATCCACGACGACAATCACGAATGTCTCTTCATCATCGCCTTCAGAAGATCTATAGGGAGGTTTTATTCCAGAATTATTTTATTTCTCCATCCTATATTTTCTATTTGATTTTTGTAACATTTTTATTGAGCATAGAGGAATTCACATGTGTATTGGCGACTAGGTCTTTGTACAGCTTAGGAGGAAATTCGCCTTGTGCGTTAGGCGACTAGACTGAGGTTTAGGTCTAGGTACGTCTTGAGTCCTATCTATGGAGAGATAGGCTAAGGCCAACCGGTTCGAGGTGCGAGTCGGTATAGAATAAAAAGAAGAAGTTATTTTATATTCGTTGCATTGATCTTTAGCATTATGAAGATCAAATTTGTAATCTTTTTTAAATGAAAAAAAAATCATGTCTCTCTTATTATTATTTTAATAATGTTTCAATGCTAAAATGTTATTCATAAGGAATGACAAGGATCACACCAAGAGGGGGGGGGGGGTGAATAGTGTGATAGGTGATTTATAGTGGTTCACTCTAGACAATGTGTCAAAAGGTAGTCCACTGTCCCAACACCTTTCAAGCAATATGCTTGATAAGGCCAAACTCCTCCAAAACTCAGAACTCACACAGAGTTCCTACCTCAGTCTTTTATAACACAAGATTTACTCTCAGATCTATAAGTAGATCCTACACTCAGATCAATTAGATCTTACACTCAGGTCACAAAGACCCTATACTCAGATCACCAAGATCCTACCTTAGATTCTCACAAGAATCCTACACCCTGATCGCAAAGATCTTACACACTGTTTATAGATTTATAGTGGTTTTTACAATGATAGACTCAGTAAAGGATAAGAATTAGATCTTGAGTATTCAATAGAAGTCTAGCAGTAGGCTTCTTCTCCCTTGACAGATGATAGAGTATAACTTGTCAGTTCAGATCTATATTAAGGAGACTGGCAGCAGTAGCAGAAATCCTTTTTCTTGTGTTCAGTAGTTTCATTCTTCTAAATCTGCATCTAGCAGAATTCTTGAAAACTTAGAAGGATTCTGCTCTTGATAACAGGATGACTTAATGAATGATTGATGTCAAAGTTTCTTATATGCTTCAAATCATTCAGATCATTAGTATCAACAGGTAAAGATGTTCTCCTTTTATAATGTTGCTTCTACTAAAGAGGAATTGAAGGAGTATATGGAAGACATAATTGTCTCTGACTTTGAATCTTCAAATTTGATCAAAAAATTAAAGGGAATATTTCAAATTTGACTCAATTAGGAATATTCCACATATGGTAATTAAGGATTAGAATGGAATGCATAAATCTGCCTGATATTCCAGTCATAATAATTGATAATATTATACCATAACCAATTCTTCAACGAATTAATTCTTTAGGGTCTTCCATAGATGCACCACTGTAATACGCCTTGATTAGTGGGAAAAGATTGGAGAATTAATGTTGTCACGCGCTATTCAAGTATTTAGAATAATTCCGAATGACTTGGAGTCTGTCCCATCGATGTTGAGATCATCCCGTCGATCGACATTGATCCAGTCGATCCTTTGTCCAGTAGACTTTTCAGAATTGTTAGTCTGTCCCGTCGATTGATTCTGTCGACTTATCTTCCCGTCGAAGTTTTGAGTTCAATCGACAGACCGTCGCGTCGATTTTTACTTGAACTAATTTTTGACTTTCACAGCCTTCTGAATTCAGTAGTTTTATTTGAACTTTTCAGGTAGATTCTTCAAGAAGGATGTGAATATGTCTTCAAATAAATACTTGAGGTCATATAATACAAAAAAATGCTTGGTCTTAGTGACCTTAAGCAATATTCAAATATTTACTAAGAGTACCTGTCTCAAGCATCAACAAGATTTCATCAAGCATAATATGTTTATTATTATGTAGATGTTCTTCTTCAAATCATGAATCTTGGGTATGAAATTCCCAACATAATGTTAAAAGAGAAAATATTCAAAGTCTAATTATTTTTAAATGATTTGTAAGTTTAGGGTACTCTAGTCACGTAGAGGAGGGGGGGGGGGGTGAATATGTGTTGTTGTCTTATTAAACTTAATGCGGAATAATGAAAGTCTATGCAACAACACGCAATCACAAAGAATCCACGGCACAAACAAAGTCAATTATACTGGTTCATTGCTAGTCTCGACAAACTTCAACCAAAACTCAGATTCTCAGATCCAACAACTCAGAGACCAAGTCTCCTACCTCAAATCCAAACACAAGATTTTACGGCTCAGGGTTTATCACTCCTACAACTCAGATTCAACTTGAATACTACCTCAAGAACTGCACTAAGTTCCCTACCTCATATCCAAACACAGGATCCTACACTCAGGTCTCAAAAGACCTTACAATCAGATTTCCTCAAAAATCCTACAAAAGAAGAGATAATTGATTACAAAGACTCTTTAGACTCAGAATGGTTTATCTTGAATAGCGTGAGTCTTCTTGAAGCCTGTTGTGGAAGTGGCTTCTTCTGGAATCTTCTTGCAAAGAGATGATTAAACTTTTGAATCATTAAGATGATTGGGCATTACTTCATAAGAATGTATTGATTGGCTTCAAAGTATTTTTCCTCTGTTCTTGAGCTCTTTGATAGAAAATGCACGATGATGGCGGAGAGCTCTTTCTTTTGAATGTAATGATTAGAAAATTAAGGTTAGCTGTTTCCCATCGCATCCCTTTTATAATGTCATTTAATAATGGTCGAATCCTTTATGTCAGAGATCTTTTGTCTTTAAAGGGCAAATCTGATTTGCCCAATCTATGGCGGCATTAAATGAGATAACGCCACAATTATGCTTTAATTTGAATTCAGGCCTTTTCCGCAATTCGACTAGAAGTTTGGTCAAATCTTCTTGATGACTAGTCGAATGTATACGTGTTTTCTTCATGACGATATTAGCATTGTCTCGACGATACTTGTAGTCTACAAGGTGATATTTGACAACCACTATTTTCCAGTCGAATGATCAAGCTTATCATGTCGAATTCTGTCACTGTCTTCTAGTCGAATAATTAAGCTTATCAACTCGAATTCTGTCACTATCTTCTAGCTGAATGTTAAGCTTATCAAGTCGAATTCTGAGTTTAATATGATCATTATCTTCTAGCTAAAAGTTAAGCTTATCAAGTTGAATTGTGTGTTCAATATGTTCACTATCTTTTATATTTTTGAAATGTCATGTAGGCTCCTCGACGATATTTCACTTGTCCTCGATGACAATTGATATAACATCGACGATAAAGGACTTAACCAAATTCTTCCTTCAATGAAGGGCTTCAAAACATCTTGTTGATTTTCTTCGAGACGATATAAGTATAGTTGATCCTTGTCAAGATGATATCGTCTTAGATAGTGTATTACCAAGATAATATTTGGAGCTTGAGCTGCTTCTTTTAATCAAGACGATATGAGTATAGCTTGTCCTTGCTAAGACTATATCGTCTTGGATATTGTATTACCAATACGATATTTGGACTCTCCAAGATGATATGACTTAGTCAATTTCCGATCATTCTTACTTCAGATTCTTTGCTCTAACCCACTTGCTAGACCTTTATTACTGATGTTAATAAGTGAGTGACAAGTCTAATATAGTCTAAATCATAGGTCGACATGGTATTTTGCACAATGAGGGATTACATTAGCAAAACTATGTTTGATGACACTATGTCTAGTCCTATGCTAGGCTTGCACTATCTAATACCTGAAAACAACATTCTAAACATATGCATCAAATACAAAGTGTATTTACCCTGGACTTGAGAACTTCTTCATACCAGGAACATTATAGGTAAGGTTTCCAACAATTTTCCTCTATTTGAAGACGTCAGAACCTCAATCAAAGATAAATTACACATAACATATATAATTATAATAGCACAGAGAATTGAGAAGACATTCAAAATATCATATATAGAAGTATGTCAAATGTTCTTAAACAGATTAATAAAAACTACATTTGTCTTCAGCCAATCTAAAACTTAAGAACACTTCTTCTTTCCTTCAGCTTTCTCCTTCTGCTTTTGTCTATCAAAGAAACTGAATGGCTTGGGAATGTATTTATTAGGGATATGGGAAGCATTCCTTGGCAATGTTCCCTCCCTCTGCTTGTTCATGTATATCCTCCTCTAGGCTTCAGTCTTCATATGTTTAGTCCATTCATCAGTGGAGTAGTATTTGATTTATCTTTTCCAATGCTTCCAATGGCATTCCATGTATGTATTATTATGTGACTTGACTTTGGACTCCACCTTTCAAAGCTAGGATCATTTGCTCTAGCTTCTTCTCTTCTTCTCTTGGCAGCCAATTCTTTCTCTCATAGCCTTTGCCTCTTTTGTTGTCTTGATCCAGCTTCCAACTGTGTGTTTCCAGAAGTATAATAAGGATTGTCGGTAGGGATTGAAGGCTCTAACACTATGGGATTGAGTCCCAGGGAGTGATGGAGTTCATTTATTATACAATGGGCTTGATCACTTCCAATCTTCTCCCCCTTTCTGATTTCTTCAATAATGCTTCTCTGAATGTCCACTGTGGATTTTCCAACTTCTTAGATAAAGTTTCATTTGTGAACTATTGAGTGATCACATATCTGTTCATGATGACTTTTTAACTGTCAGCAATTTTCTTTGTGATCCAGTCAATAACACTTTCCAAGTCTTCCACTGATTTTTGATTAAATTCTAGGGTGGAATCCATCCTGGTACCTAGAGATAGAAGGTCATTCATGTTACAGTCGAAAGTTGTTCCTACTTTGGTGAACTAGCTAGTGATCTGAGCAATGACATGGTCAATTTCGGCCTTCATCTCTTTCATTTGAACATATATGTCTTCCTTGATGTCCCTCACCACATTGTCATCATATGATTGATAATGTATTCTTTCTTCTATTAACAAAGCTTTTATTTGAGTAATCAAGGAACTTGAAGCTTTTGGAGGAGGCTGTGGAGCAAATGTACTTGGAACATCTTGCTCTTTCTCAACCACTTTTGTTTGCAGATCTTGATATATGTCAGCCATAACATCATCATAAAAAAGAATGTCAGGGGATTCCTGTCTTTGAACGACAACTTATGGTCCTTCTTTCTTAAGATTAGCATCATCCATGAATGTTTGAGAATTTTCTAGGTTCTCTTGGACAGCCAACCTAGTGAGGGTTGCTTCTTTAACCCCTAGATCAAAAAGCTCACCATTAATCTCCCCCTCAACTAGAGTACGTTCTTGAGAAGCATCTTCTCTAACATCTGATGAAGTAGAACCAGTAGGAACAACCTCATCAGTGGCCATGGGCGCACCCAATGGTTCTGGTGTGAAACTTTGAACAGAGGTCTGACCAGTCTCCCCTCAATGTGTGCAGGGGTAGGATTGTCAACATGTTCCAATTCTTCAGAAGAGCTTTCTTCAGCCACAACAACTTTCTTCCTTTTTTACTGAACTAATTTCCTTGGATTTATTTGAAGCCTTAGATAACACTTTCTCCCACCTTTCCAGAGTTCTTATGTCCATTTTCTTCATACAATGGATAGGAGTGCCTAACTTTTTGTTCAGTTTATCTGACAGACTAGTTAGCTGATATAAAGACAGAATCTTTCCAAAATTTGGGGCAATGAAACTTTCCCAAATTTTGTCAAATAGGATCTGAGCCCAGTTAGTTCTCTTGCTTTGGATCACTCTTGTCATAATCTCAAACATTTCTCTTGATATTCTATCATGAGACCCAGGCTTACAGATTATGACCTTCCCAATGATATCTGCAAGCAGTTTCCTTTAGAGTTGAAGTTGGCCCTTTTTAGCTATCCATATCATTCTGCATCATGTACACACCACTTTAGACCTTCCAAATAATCTTCATTAGAAATGTCATCTTCCTCATCATCCTCTTCAAATGTTGGTAGATGGAGTGCTCTCATCAGCCCTTGAACTGTCGCTCTCAACAAGGTATCACCAACCCTTATTTTGATGGCTTTTCTAGATGAGCTCATTTGGGTCTTGGAATAGAACTCCACTGATTTTCTATGCATAATAACAATGGGTTCAGATAATACGCACTCCAAGCCGGTGACAGTCAATAATCCAATAATTAATTTTATCTCATCACCGACTCTGTTGAATTCTCCTCAGACTAATTCACACCCAATGTTGCAAGAATATTCTCCTTTCTTTGTTATCATGGCAAGAAAAGCTAGAGATTTGAAGGTCAGTGACGTTGCAAGTTATCGAGTGGGACGAACTTTTTGTTTTGACAGCTTAGGGAAAATGAAGTTGTAATCTAGTTCGAAGCATTTGACCTATTTATATATTCTATTTTAGGAATGTCAAAAGGCACATACCTAGGTGTGTATATTAAGGAAATTGATCCACAATTCAACGGATGTGATGAAAGATCCAATATATGATATTATTTAAGTGTCGAAGGTTCACCACGACGATACAGCTATTATGTCAATTTGACAACCCTTCGACAAGACCCCATGTCATCTTGAATGCTTGACGATAAAGGTAATACTCAAGATTTTCCTGCATTTTCTCATTAACTTCTTTCAAGAACATTGTTAGCATCCACATCCACAATATTTGAAGATAAGCGAGCATTAATATACTTAATCTAGATTTAACATACAAAGCTCAAATTTAAAGAAATTGAATTTGGCTTCATCAAGGGGCTTTGTAAAGATATATGTTACTTGGCTGTCAGTGGGGATATACTCAAGACAGATACCTTCCTTTTCAACGCGCTCCTTAATGACATGGTACCTGATTTCAATATGCTTAGTCCTGGTGTGTGATATAGGATTCTTAGCAATTGAATTGCACTGGATGAGTCACAGTACATTGATGTTTTACTGGTCATGATGTTGTAGTCTTCCAGGCGATGTGGTATCCATAGCAGTTGTGGACAACAACTCTTAGCTAAGATGTACTTTGACTTAGTAGTTGAGTTTGCTACACTTGTTTACTTCTTGCTGCTCCATGTGATCAGCCTCTTCCCCAGGAATTGACAGGTGCCTGGTGTGCTTTTTTTGTCTTCTTTGTAACCTGCATAGTTTGCATCTGAATAGACTATTAGCTCAAAGTCATTACTTCTAGGGTATCATGGGCTAAGATGTTATGTTCCCTTGAGGTATCTCAAGATTCTTTTTGCAGAAGAGTAGTGAGATTCCTCAGGGTTTACTTGATATCTGGCACAGACACATGTAGAGAACATAATATCAGGCCTACTAGCAATTAGGTGGAGAAGGGAACCAATGATGCATCTATACATGGTTTCATCAAAAGGTTTTTCTTTCTCATCCTTGTCCAGCGATACATTAGATCATATGGGAGTTCTCATTGTGGAGGCACTTTCCATCCCAAATTCCTTGATCAACTCTTTAGTGAACTTGGCCTGAGAGATGAAGATTCCATCTTCAGACTATTTCACTTAGAGGTCTAAGAAATAATTTAACTCTCTCACGCTGCTCATTTCAAACTTCCCTTACATTAAGTTTGCAAACTTCTTGCAAAGGTTGTCATCAGTAGATCCAAATATTATGTCATCAATATATATTTGTACTAACAAGATTTTGCGTTTTACTTCCCTTAGAAATAATGTCTTATCTATCTTCCCCCTTGAAAATTTGTTTTCAATGAGTAAGCTAGACATGGTTTCATACCAAGTCCTAGGTGCTTGTTTCAACCCATGCAATGTTTTTCTCAAGAAATAAACATGATCAATTAGGTTAGGAACAACAACACATGACTGCTCTACATATACTTCCTCTTTAAGATCTCCATTTAGGAAGGCAAACTTCATATCCATTATATACTTTGAATCCTTTGTGAGCTGCATATGCTAGAAATAGCCTTATTTCCTTAAGTATGGCTACTGGTGCAAAGGTTTGATCAAAATCAATCCCTTCTTCCAGTATATATCCCATTGCAACCAGCCTTGCTTTATTCTTGACGCTGACACCATTCTCATCCAGCTTGTTCCTATAGACCCACTTTGTTCCAATAACATTCTGATGTTGGGGCCTAGGAACCAGCTTCCATACTTTGCACTTTTTGAACTGACTTAGATCTTCTTGCATAGCCATGATCAAAGAGGGATCTGAGTTGGCTTCTTCAAATTTCTTTGGTTTAATTTGTGATAGATATATGATATATAGAGCCTCATTCTAAGCACTTCTTCTTGTTCTCACTACTTGACTTATATCTCCAATGACTTAACTACTTGAGTGGTCTTTAAGGTGTCTCCAAGCTAAAGATAGTGCTCCTTGATTATCTGCACTCTCTGTTTAAGCTGGATGTTGTCCAAGCACTATTTTTTATGATTCTCCTTGAATTTGTTCTTCATCTTCAATGATCAAGTCTAGAGATGTAGACTCTTCTGGGCTTAGCACTTTTAGCTTCAAACCTATTCCTGCAATACTAGAAGAACTGGGCATGCCTTCATGAATCATGCTTGTCTCATCAAAGACATCATGCATTGATTCTTCCACCGCATGGGTCTTTTTGTTTAATATCTTATAAGCCTTGTTGTGGCTACTATATCCAACAAAGGTCCCCTCAAAACACTTTTCAGCAAATTTGGTTAGGTATGATTTTCCTTGGTTTAGTACAAAACACTTGCTTCCAAAGATCCTAAAGTAGACTAAATTTGGTTTTCTGCCCTTCATTAGTTCATAAGGAGTCTTCTAGTGATATTTGGTGATAGAAGCTCTATTATGCACATGGCAGACAATGTTGACAACTTCAACCCAGAAATATTTTGGTAGTGAAGTGTCACTTAGCATGGTTCTCCCAACTTCTATGAGAATCCTATTTTTCCTCCCAAGAACTCCATTTTGCTGTGGAGTTCTTGGAGAAGAAAATTCTTGAAAGATACCTTGTTCTTTGTAGAAATTTGTCACATGTTCAGACTGAAATTCGGTGCTATGGTCACTTCTGATTTTGACCATAGTACAGTTCTTCTCATTTTCAACTTACTTGACAAAGGATACAAAGTTGTCCAAGGTATTAGACTTTTTCTTGAGGAATAAAACCCATGCATATATAGAGAAATCATCAACTATCACAAGAGTGTATAACTTCCTTCCTAAACTATGAATTGACATAGGACCAAATAAATCCATATGCAATAGATATAGACATCTTTCAGAATCTTTGGAGCCTATGCTTTTAAAGGTGGTCTTAGTCTGCTTGACCATCTGGCAGGCATGACAAATACCCTCTTTAATGTATTTAAGGTTAGGTCCATCTCAAACTCTTTTTTTTAAATAGCTTGTTGATTGTCTTGTAGTTTATGTGAGCAAGTCTCTTATGACATTGCGCACACAGAGAGTCTCTTTCATTTGCTACAAGACATACATGTGAGGAAGAATCTAAAAATAAGAAATTCAAACAATAAATATTTCCACTCCTAGTGCCTCATAGGATTTTTTTCTAAGTCTACTGAATTTTTGATCAGTCACTAATCCTTATGAAATTCAATGATATTGCCTAAATCACATAATTAGCTTATGCTTATAAGGTTGTGTTGCAACCCTTCCACATAAGCCACTTTTGTAATTGAGACTAAAGAAGGGTTTTAGGTTGAGCAAGACAAAGGCAGAGTATATAGAGATTAAATTTAGTAGTGCAAGAAAGGCGGATGATTACGTCATTAAATTGGGTGACCAAGATATTTCCCACAGTGAGTGCTTTAAATATATGGGATCGATAATTCAAAAAGATGGAGATGTAGATAAAGATGTGATACATAGAATCCAAGCAGGTTGGTTGAAGTGTAGAGGCGCATTTGGAATCTTATGTGATCATAAAGTGCCATTAAAACTTAAAGGCAAGTTTTACCATACTGTAATTAGGCCAGCAATGCTCTAAGGTTCTGAGTTTTGGGTAGTGAATGGTGCACGCGAGCAAAAAATGGGAGTTGCAGAGATGAGAATACTAGTTGGATGTGTGGTCACACGAGACTGGATAAAATTAGGAATGATTGTATCAGGGATAAGACAGCAGTGGCCCCAATTGTAGAGAAGATGCGAGAATCTCATTTTAGATGGTTCAGACATGTACATAAGAGACCATTATAGGCACCTGTTAGGCGTTGTGAGAGTTTAGTTACTAGATATGTTAAACGGGGGAGGGATAGACCAAAAAAGACTTTGAAATAAACTATAAGGAAAGATATGATGTACTTAGGCATTAGTGAGGCTATGATTAAAGATAGGGCGCAATGGCGATAAAGGATCCATATGGCTGACCCACTATGGTGGGATAAAGGCTTGAGTGTTGTTGTGTTGTTGTACTATGTCATTGGTAATCATACCATATCCTTTGATGATGGCTCTATCAAATCCACCAAAGATGACTTTGGCTCCATCTTCCATAGGGGTGAAGTTCTTCAAAAGACTTCTTGTTCCAGTCATGTGCCTAGAGCATCCACTGTCTAAATACCAGATATTCCTTTTTTTGGTCTTTGTACATACCTACAAAAAATAAATTAGTTTACCTTAGGAACCCAAATAAATTTGGGTCCTTGGTTCCGGTTAGCCTTGATTACATGATGCTTTATAACTAAATTATTAGCAAGCTTCACATTATTTTCCCTAGGCACTGTTGGATTGTACTAACAGTATATGGCAAAGTGGCCAATCTTTCCACAACACCATCATTCAAATTTATTATACCTCCTCTTCTGAGTCACCTTCTGAGTGGGGTGATGATGCTGATGATCAAAAGAGCAGGCTGCTACATTTTTAGCATTTCTTAGTCTAATTATGTGGATGTGCATAGGATTGAAGGATGACTACACAGTCACATGTTTCACTTTAAAGATAGGTCTTTGAGGAAGAGCCTTTCCCTTTCCTTTGGTTGATGGTAATGTAAAGCCAAGTACAAATGGTCCATGATCTTTCATCTGGATCTCCTCATGGGGTGACTTGAGGGCACTTAGTCCATTGTTTTCTCTATTCTTTGAGTTCCGTGGCTTTGTTCCATTAGTTGAGCATGCATTGGAGAGATATCCATAGGTTGGATCATGGTCATATGTATTAGAGGGCAAGATAACTTTTTGGAAGATAATTTTATCTTTGGAGGTCTCTTCCTTTTTCCTTATTATAGCCAAGCCCTCCTCGATAGGGAGAAGAGAAGTTGTCTATAATTGGGAGTACAGTTTTTGGATTAGATAAGTTCACCACTAGTTTCCTTTCTAGAAGAAGGTTACCCTCCAAAGCCTTGATGGCTCTTTCATTTTGAACTAACACTTTTCTCTGAGCTTCACACTTCTTTTGAAGTACCATAAGCTCATAGGTCATACTTATTATTTCTTTGGTTTTCTCTTCCACTTGGGATTTGAATGGCTCAAAATTTTTTATTTCTTCTGCCTGAGCTTTGACCAAGGCTTTGCTCTTCATTAGTGCTTTTAATAGAGCGCCATTCTTATTTATTAGATCATTATATTGATCTTCTAGTTCAAAATAACTCTTAATATCAGCTGATGAGTTTGCTTCTGATCCAGCATCAGTCTCAAGGTCAGATCCAGAATTAGATAGTGAGGCTTTAATATATAACTTATCATGATATGAATTATCATGCATCTCATCATCAGTTAGGGCCATTAGTCCATAGAAGATCTC
Source organism: Dactylorhiza incarnata (assembly GCA_033032865.1). Lineage (NCBI taxonomy): Eukaryota > Viridiplantae > Streptophyta > Magnoliopsida > Asparagales > Orchidaceae > Dactylorhiza > Dactylorhiza incarnata. Next base: position 962,483 of record JAWHQI010000222.1, read on the forward strand.
TTCTTCTGATTCACCGTCTGACAGTGATAAGGGTGCCCTTATGCACACGATGGAAGTAGGATAGTCAGCCTCCCACTCATCTTCAAAAATTGCAGTGAGCCCAATGTAGGCTTCCTCCTCTGATTCAGATGAGCTTGAGTCACTCTCACTCAAGGTCTTGGGCTTCTTAGCAATAAAGCTCTTCTCAGGCTTCTTGTCTTTATGATACCTTTTCTCATCAGCTCTCCTTCATTCTTTTCTTTTATCAGGACAGTTAGCAATGACATGACCTAGTCTATTGCAATAATATAAATAATGTCAGATGTAAGCTATTTGTTCTTTTTAGGATCATACATGTCCCTTTTGGGACTGTGCATTAGCCTGTCATTGCTGTTGTAGTTCTTCTTTGAGCTGGAGGCGAAGGATGGTCTATTTTTCCACTGCCTCTTCTTGCGCAATAGCTTTTGAACTGCCTGGAGAACAATGACAGTTCTTCATCTGTAAGATTTGAGTCTAAGGAGCAGTCCTTAGATTCTTGTTCTTCAGCAGCTCTCTCCTTAAGGACTGAGGAGTCTTCTCTACTCCTCCTGGAGCTTTCAGCCTTAAAGGCAACATATTTTTTCCTGGAGTAGGATCGGGAAGATTCTTCTTTAGGCTTTCTTATATTTAGCTACAATTCATGGGATAGCAGTTTGCCATACAGATTTTGAGGTTGAATGTTAGCCAAGTTGCCCATCTCCCTTATTACACAAACCTTGATGTCTCATTCCTTATCAAGGGACCTAAAGAACTTGTCATTGAGATCATAATTGGAGAATTCTCTTCCATAGTTCTTTAGTCCATAAACTACCTTACAGAACTTCTCATAGTTGTCAGCAATTGAGTCCTCCTTCGCTTGCCTGAAGGCCTCATATTCTTTGTTGAGAAGAGATTTCCTATCATATCTTAATTCCTTAGTACCCTCCATGTAGATAATCAGTGAATCCCACATTTTTTTTTTGCAATTTTACGGTGAATCAGGTTTTGGAAAGTGGAGTTATCAATGACACTCACAATTATGTTCTTGGCCCTTTTGTCCATGGTGGCCAGAACTACTTCATCCTTGGTCATTTTAGTATATTTCTTTGGAACTTGCAGATTGGCATCAATGGTGGAAACTTTCATGGGAATGAAAGGTCCTTCTTCAACAGTAATGAATATCCTTGGGTCAGAGGCTTCCATGAACAGTCTGACACTTTCCTTCAAAATTCCAAAATTCTCTTTTCTACAGACAGGCAACTTCATGGAACTAAATTCCTTGTAGTTTTATTAAGAAGTCATTGTGAGTTTAAGGATGTCTAATCACCTAGAGAGGGGTGAATATGTGTTTAAGTCTTTTTCGACAGCTACAAATATTCAAGTAAATCACCACAAAAAAACATGCACATCACATAGTACACATATATTTATAGTGGTTCCCCGAGTTGGGTATGTCCACTTTCCCCCTCCACCTATCTAGCAGTGTGCTAGACTCTGACAACTCCTCCAAATACTCAGATGTAAAAGATCTTACACCTCAGAGTCAAAAAATCCTACAACTCAGGAATAACTGTTGATTCCTTACCTCAGATCCAGTCACAGGATCCTACAACTCAGAGTGTTCCGCTCATGCAACTCAGATTCAAACTTGAATCCTATCTCAGGAACTGTACAAAGCTCCCTACCTCAAATCCTCAACAAAGGATCCTACACTCAGGTCTCAAAGTCCCTACACTCAGATTTCTTCAGAAATCCCACAGAAGAATATATATAAATATTTCACAAAGATATTCTAGACTTAGAGAAATTAGCTTGTATTGTGTGAGCCTTCTTGAAGCATGTTGCGGAACTTGCTTATTCAATGATTAAGTCTGGGGATGTAGACTCTTGTAGTATTAGCTCTTTTAGCTTCAAATATGTTCCTACAACATTAGAAGAACTAGACAAGCCTGCATGAATCATTTGTATCTCATCAAATACAACATAAATTGATTCTTCTACAACATGAGTCTTTTTGTTGAATATTCTACAAGCCTTGTTGTTGCTACTATATCCAACAAAGATCCCCTCAAAACATTTTTCAGCAAATTTGGTAAGATAAGACTTTTCATTATTTAGAACAAAACACTTACATCCAAAGATCCTAAAGTAGGCTAGATTTGGTTTTCTACCTTTCATTAGTTCATAAGGAGTTTTCTTGTGACATTTGATGATCGAAGCTCTATTATGAACATGGCATGCAGTGTTGACAGCTTCAGTCTAGAAATATTCTAGTAGTGAAGAGTCACTTAGCATGGTTCTCCCAGCTTCTATGAGAGTTCTGCTTTTTCTCTCAGCAACTCCATTTTGTTGTAGTGTTCTTGGAGAAGAAAATATTTGAAGGATACCTTGTTCTTTGCAGAAATCTGTCATAAGTTCAGACTGCAATTCTGTGCCATGGTCACTTCTGATTTTAACCACAGTACAGTTCTTTTCATTCTGAACTTGCTTGACAAATGACACAAAGATGTACATGGTATCACATTTTTCCTTAAGAAAGAATACTCAAGCATACCTAGAGAAGTCATCAACTATCACAAAATTATATAACTTATTTCCTAAACTATGAATTGGCATAGGACCAAATAAGTCCATATGCAATAGATAAAGACATCTTTCAGAATCTTTGGAGCCTATGCTTTTAAAGGTGGTCTTAGTCTGCTTGCCCATCTAGCAAGCATGACAAATACTCTCTTTAATGCATTTGAGATTAGGTCCATTTCTAACTAAATCTTCTAAAAATAGCTTGTTGTTTGTCGATCTTGTAGTTCAAACAAGTCTCTTATTGTTGAAACCGATTTCTCGGCCTCTTGTGAACCTCGGGCACTCGACAAGTTGAGGGGCAGCTAGCCCTTAATAGTCCCTCCGAAGGAGCAGACCGGGGATTTGGAAACAGACTAAGACCTTACCCGCGGCAAGGAGGTCCCACCACAAACCCCGAAGATCGTTGAGCGCTTCCCCTCCCAAGCCAAAGCTGAGACTTGGGCACCTTGGAGAGCTAGAGAGCTAAACCAAAGTAACCAAAGGAGGAAGAAGCTCAGAGAACTGAGATTGGAATCTCCTCCCAAGGTGCCCTTTAAGGTCTATTTATAGTTTTTTGCTCGTGGTCTGTCAATAGCGGAATTCCAACTTTTGGTTTTTACTAAACGCACCCCAATTTGGCCTGCTAACAGCCAAACTCCACTGCTTGGAAAGGCTAATGGTAGACCACCAGGGGAGAGGGGTAATTTTGCCTCCTTAGCCTATGGGCAAATGACCTGCGAGAAGGATACTCGCGAGGGCTCCCGCGAGTAGCCTCGCGAGTATGGCTCGTGAAACCCCTCTCAGGCGAGCGCTCTATGAAGACTCCGCTCGTGCCTCTTCTGACGATGTCCACCGAAGCCAGGTCTCGCGTGCCTCCCTGCAAGATCCCCTCGGTCCTTTGTAAATATGCTGAACTTGCTAGACGATTGAGTTTGCCGAGCTGAGAGGCCCATTCGTCGAACTATGAGTGTGACGCGAGTTCGTCGAGCAGAGAAGCCAGTTCGTCGAACTGAGAATGTTAAGCAAGTTCGTCGAACGCAGAATGGATTTCGTCCAACACGGGTACTTGAAAGAAATCTAGCCCGTTTGCCTTCGCGCGAGCGGTCGGCGAGCACCCGGCTCGCCCGCCTTCCTGCGAGCGACCCTTGGAGCTCCGGCTCGCCTTCTTTGTTACTTCTTCCACCTGTTGGATCTGAAACACCTCATAAGCGAGCATTCGGTGAAGACCCTGTTCGCACCTCTTCCGGCGACATCCTCCGAGGTCAGGTCTCACATACTTTCCTGCGAGCTCCCCTCAGCCTTGTGAGAGTGTTGAACTGGAAGGAAGATTGAGCTTGTCGAGATGAGCTGCGGATGGAGGAAAACTACTGAGTCAACTTTGTCCCAGCGGATCCGCCGAGACGGGACGAAAATAGCCGCTGAGATGGCTGACCCTCCCAGCCCCACCGCTGAGGCAAATTCAGTTTCCATTCGTCGAACGAAGAAAGGATTTCGTCGAACGCTGAGCTGAGTTTGTCGATCTCAACCGAAGTCGGGCGTTCGTCAAACGCAGAACGGATTTCGGCGAACGCAGATTGGAGTTTGCCGAACACAAAAACTTGTTAAGAATCTGACTCGTCTAGAAGACCGCTGTGAGCGGACCGCGAAGATCTGGCTCGCCCGTCTTACTTCGAACGGTCGGCGAGTGCCCGGCTCGCCCGCCTGGCGAATATCGGGGCTGTACAGCGCCACTCGCGACTCTGACCCATTCGCGCTCGCGTAGCTTTCACCGCGAGTTGTCCTTGAAGCACTGCTTCTGAGTAGTCCTTGAAGCACTGCTGCTGAGTCGTCTTTGAAGCATTGCTGCCGAGTAGTCCTTGAAGCGCTGTGCGGAGGGCACCATACGCGAGTGGTCTATGAGCCCCCCGCCCACTGTTCGCTCTCGCCTTCTCGTTCGAGGAGAACCTGAGGTTGTACACTTATGTCATTGTACACAAAGAGAGTCTCTCTCTCATTTGCTACAAGACAAATTGGTGTAAAAGAATCTAAGTATAAGAAATTTAAACAATAAACATTTCCACTCCTAGTGCCTGATAGGACTGTCTCAAAGTATACATAATTATTAATCAGACACTTATCCTTGTGGAACTGAATGACATAGCCTAGATCATATAGTTAGCTTATATTTATAAGGTTATTGTACAACCAGTGTTTGCCAAGGGGGTAAAAAGGTAAATCGACTATAGGCGGGTCCAAGAGTACTCGCCGACTCGCGGCGAGCATCCGGCCAAGGCGAGGCGAGGCGGACCAGGGAGGCCCACTCGCGAGTAGCATGCGGCGATGCAAAGGCATGTTACAAGAACCGCTCTGGGGTGCATTTAGCCAGAGCGAGTCGAGTGAGGTCTCACAATACCAGCCTGGCGAGGCGAGTGGGGGCTCGCCCCCACTCGCAAGAGGAGCTCTTGCGATCCATGCTCGCAAGGAGACTGATGAGTGATGCCTTCACGGGTCACTGGCCCAACAGGGGTCTACCGGTGAATTTACCCTGATACCCTTGGTGGGATGCCAATAACCCTCAGGAATAGCAGAGTTTGGCTGTTAGCAGACTAGTTTGGGGTGCATATAGCAAAACCAAAAGGTGGAGTTGCGCTATTAGCAGACCAGTAAAGAAAAACTATATATAGAACATGAAGGGCACCTTTGGAGAGGACACTTCTTTGGCTTGCTTCTCCTCAAGTTATCTTTGGTTAGCTCCTCAGGTTCTCCAAGGTGCCTGGCTTTAGTTTTGGCTTAGGAGGGGAAGCACTCTAAAAGATCTTCCGGGTGTGTGATAGGACCTCCTCACTTTCGCCAAGGGTCGGTGTTAGTGCTAAGTATTCTGTCAGGATCCTCTGCGGGATCAGTAAGTACGAGTTGCACCCTTCTGGGGATCTGAACTCCTCGTTGGGTCGAATCTCGGTTCCAACATTTTTGGTGTGGTGAGCATGGACATCAGCTGGTATAAGAAATTCTCAAGGAGACGTCATGGCTAGAGAGGATGTGCGAGGAGATGGTTTTGGTGGTTCGCCACCATCTAGTTCGCTGGTGATGGTAGATATGCTGGCAGATCTCCGAAGGGAGGTCCTCAAGATGATCAACCTCGCCTTCTCCACGACGCGAAGAGAGTTCGCAACTCCAACACCTCAGGTCATCCCACCGCCGGGGATTGACGAGAATGTCCTGGGGCAGAGGGAAGGTAAGGAGGTGGCTGGCGAGGCGCTGGGGCGAGACCTCGTTGGGCGAGAGCTTTTCCTAAGCCTGGCGAGTGCCAGCCCGACAAGTGCTAGTCCGACAAGCGCTGTTCAGGCGAGCGCGGGCCCAGTCAGAGAGCTCGTAGGGCGAGTTGAGCAGGCGAGAGCCGCGAGCGGGGGAAGCCCATTCTGTGAGCTGGTGCTCTCGGCACCACTCCCAGAGGGGTTCAAGGAGCCGGATATGATATACTACACCGGCAAGGATGATCCCGTCCAACACCTGCAGTGGTTTGAGGATATGGTCTCTCTCAGGCCCATGTCAGACGCATTCAATTGCTGACTCTTCGCAACCACCTTGAAGGAGAAGGCAAGGGACTAGTTTCACCAGCTCCCGAGAGGGTCGATCAATGCATTTGAAGATCTGCGTCGTAGTTTTTTGCTTCGCTTATTGACCTCAAAGAAGAGGAAGATGGATTTTGAGGCGCTCTTCAAGATCAGGCAGGGGCCAGGGGAGTCGTTGGCCCACTATGTGGACCGATTCTAGGAGGAGGTCCTCCTTATCCAGGAGGTATCGAGATTCACCCTCCATATTGCGTTCATAATGGGGCTGCGGGAGGGGTTCTTCAAGATGAGTCTAAAGCAGAAGGCCCCCTTGTCCTTTGAGGAGTTGATGGAACAGGCGGTAGAGGAAGTTGAGAGCGAGGCAGCCAACCAGGAGTTCACAAAAAGGCTGGCGAAGCTAAGTGAGTCAGAGGCCAGGCAGCAAGAGGTTCAGAGAAGAGAAGAGCCAAGGGTCCTAAGTTGGGGTGGAGATAATAAGGAGGTGGCAACTTCCACGGGGGTCAAGGGAGACCTCATCAGTTAGGGTGGAGGCAAGCTCCGAGGTCATTGCCTCCCCCGCCTCAGCAAGCTATGAAGATTGGGCGAGGAAGAGGAGGAAGACGAAGAGGAGGAGCAGGAGCAGGAGTGAGGAGGAGGAACAAGGTCACGGAGGCCGAAAGAAGGGGGGTGGCCTTGCCCTATTGTGACTTCCACCAAGAGGAGGGTCACACGACGGCCACCTGCCCAGAGTTCTTGGAGATGAGGGGGGGGGGGCAAGAGTTCCGACGCAGCAACAACAATGGCCGCTGAGGACCGAGGAAGTTCGACCCAGAGAGGGGGAGGAGGAAAGGTGCGAGGATCATACCGACGTGGGGAGTCAAGGAGGGATCAGAGTGATCCACAGGAGAGTGGGGATCGAGGAGACCCGAAAGGAGAGCCTCCATACCATGTATCATCAGAGCGTGGCTTCGACTTCTCAAGCACCACCCCCAGTAGAATAGATTACCTTCTCTCAGAAGGATATGCAGAGTCATGATGACCCATTCTACGATGCGCTGGTTATCCAGATGGCCATCGAGAACTTCATCGTCGCCTGGATCCTCGTGGATAACGGGAGCTCAATTAATGTCATCTTTAAGAAGGCGTTCGACAAGATGAAGGTGGAGGCAAGAAGGGTGGTAGCCTCGGATGGACACTTGTTTGGGTTCTCAGGAGAAAGGAAGGAGGTGGATGGGGGAGTAGGACTCCACGTGACCTTGGGAGGACAGTCCCGTAACTGTCTGTTCATCATCGTGGATGCTCCGAGCAGCTACAATGCTATCTTCGGGCGGCCCCTCATCAGTACATTTAGGTGTGTCCCCTCCTCTTTATACCAGTGCCTCAAAATCAATGAAGGTGGAATCCAAGTCTGGGTGAGGGGAGACCCCAAGGTAGCGAGGCAATGCTAAATTACAGTGGTCAACTCTATCCCCTGGCAAGCTGGGGCGGAGGAGATGGATCGGGAGATGGAAGGGTAGGAGATGGAGGGCGGAGTCATCAATGGACTCATGGAGGAGGAGAAGAGGAGAGTGGATGAAGAGGGAGATGCCCAGGAGGAATGGGCAAGGGAGCTGCTGGAAGGCCGAGAGGAGAAGATGGAGGAAGGAGAGGTTGAGGTGTTTGGGGGAGGGGGAAAGAAAGAAGGTATCTGGGGGGGATAATCAAGGCTAGAGGACATAGAGGCTGCCCGTTTTCATCTCCCGCAGGGGGTGTGGGGGGGGGGGGATCAAGTAAGTGAAGGTCAGTGGGGAGCTCAGCCCCGAGGACCAGGGGAAGATCCTGGCGTGCGTCCAAGAGAACATGGATGTCTTCGCTTGGAGCGCTGCGGAAATGCCCACGATCGATGCCGACGTGGCTTGTCACCGTCTCAATCTCGACCCCGGCACTCGCCCCATCCAACAGAAGAAGAAGTCCATCGCGGACATGTTGGCGGAACCCATCAGGGAGGAAGTGAACAAGCTCCTACAAGCAGGGTTTGTATCTGAGATCCAGTATCCATGCTGGGTCTCCAATGTGGTAATGGTAAAATAGGGGGATGGGCAATGGAGGATGTGTGTAGACTTTTCCTTATTAAATAAATCATGTCCTAAGAATTGATACCCTTTGCCTCGAATCGACGCGCTGGTTGACTCAGCCGTCGGTTTTTCTCTAATGAGCTTTCTAGATGCCTTTTCAGGTTATCATCAGATTCATATGCATCCCCTGACATCAAGGATGTCTCGTTCATTACAGGGGATGGATGCTACTGCTACAGGATGATGCCCTTTGGGCTGAAGAATGCAGGAACAACATACCAACGAATAATGGACAGGGTCTTTCGTGAGCAAAAGGGGAGGAACCTTGAGGTATATGTGGATGACCTCATGATCAAGAGCCGAAATCTTGAGTCCCACCTCCGGGATCTTGAAGAAACCCTTAGTACCTTGAGGAAGTACAAGATGAGACTCAACCCCCAGAAGTGTGTCTTCAGGGCCAGCCGAGGAAAATTCTTAGGTCACTTACCCCAGTCGGGGTAGAGCCCAATCCAAATAAAGTGAAGGCAATCTTGGAGCTGGGATCGTCGAGGAACGCAAAGGAGGTCCAGCGCCTCACAAAGAAATTGGCTGGACTGAGCAGATTTCTCTCCAGGGCAGGGGAGAAGTGCTCACCTTTCTTCAAGGTGCTACGGGGGAATCAGAAGTTCGAATGGACTCCCGAGTGCGAAGGGGCGTTCCAGGCACTAAAGGAGCAGCTGACCCATGCCCCGCTACTCCAGGGACCGAGACAGGGGGAGGATCTATCCCTGTACCTCAGGGTTGGGGTTGAGGCGGTAAGCTCTGTGTTGGTCAGGGAGGAAGGTAAAAATCAATTCCCAATCTATTATGTCAGTAGGGTGTTGAGGAAGGCAGAGCTTAGTTTACCCCATCTTAGAGAAGCTAGCCTTCTCCTTGGTGGTGTCAGCCCGAAAGCTTCGACCCTACTTCCAGGCACACTCCATCAAGGTGGTAACCGACCACCCCCTTCGCAACATCATGGAAGGGGTAGAGCACTTAGGAAGGTTGGCCAAGTGGTCGGTGGAACTGAGCGAGTTCGATATTGCATTCGTTCCTAGACTCTCAATAAAGTCCCAAGCAATGGCACATTTCTTGGCCGATTATGTAACCGAGGTAGAAGAGCTTGAGCCACCCCACTCAGTGGCATGGAATATGTTGGTGGATGGGGCGTCGGGGAAGCATTCCTTCGGGGAGGGGTAATCTTAGTAATCCCCCATGGGATGAGGATCGAGCAAGCAATTAGCATCAACTTCAGACTCACTAACAACTAGGCTGAGTACGAGGCAGTAATAGCGGGGCTTCGTCTCGCTTAGGAGCTGGGCATGCAGGATATGGAGGTCTCGATAGACTCCATGGTGGTGGCATGTCAAATCAAGGGAGAGTTTGAGGCGAAGGAACCGAATCTCCTGCGGTACCTAGAAAAGGTCTAGGGGATCATCGGGCAATTCTACACTTTCTCGATTCAACATGCGCCGAGAGAGGAGAGCATCTCGGTGGATCTCCTGGCCAAGTTCGGTCCCAAGAAATAAGGGACGGTGTCAGAACTCTTTCGAATGTCCATCAAATAAGGCGAGTTAATGGAGGTAGACCGGCGAGCCTCGTGGATGGATCCCTTTATCGCCTTCCTGGCATCAGGACAGTTCCCAGAAGGAGATGTGGACAAGCGGCGGTTCAAGTACAAATCAGCATATTATTCTTTGAATGCAGGAGTTTTGTACCGGAAGACCCTCTCGTGCATCCTAGCCCACTGTGTGTCGGAAGAGGAGGCCCTAAGGGTCCTAGAGGAGATCCACTCTGGAGAGTGTGGCAGTCACTCTAAGAGCAGGACCCTAGAGGGAAGGGTATTGAGGCAGGGCTACTTCTGGCCCACCCTCAGCAAAGATCCGACGGAGTTCGCAAAGAAGTGCTCCAAGTGTCAGCTATATGCCCCCTCCAACTACTCCCAGCTCAGAGTCTTTGGACCATCACGACCCCGTGGCCGTTCACAATATGGGGATTGGACTTGGTGGGTCCATTTACTCAGGCCAGTGGTCAAAGGAAGTTCCTATTAGTGATGATAGATTACTTTTACAAGTGGTTGGAGGAGAAGGCGCTGGCCAAGGTAACCTCCCAGATAGTAAGGAATTTCATATGGGCGGAGATAATTTATCAACATGGGCCCCCACTAGCCATCGTTACGGACAATGGACCGTAGTTTGTCAGCGATGAATTTGTTAGCTTCTGCACCCAGCTGGGCATAGACCTTCGTTTCGCGTCGGTCCATCACCCGAGAAGCAATGGGCAGGTGGAGGCGGCGAATAAGATAATAGTGAGCTTGCTGAAGAAGAGGGTCGAGAACCTAAGGGGCAGCTGGGTAGAACAGCTACCCTCGGTTATGTGGGCCTTGGGAAATACACCAAACACGACCATAGGGGAAACCCCATTCAAGCTCTCCCATAGTTCCGAGGCCGTGCTTCCCATAGAATTCGAGATAAAGTCACCCAGGGTGGTGACTGCAGGTGAAAGAGACAAAGAATGGCGAGTGGAGAATAAGGAGGAACAGAGGTTATCTTTGGATTTGGTGGAAGAGCTCCGGGACTTGGCCACCATCCGATTGGAGGAGATCAAGCGACAGATGGCCTAGTACTTCGACAAGCATATCCGGGTCAAACAGTTCGAGAAAGGGGACTTGGTCCTGAAAAAGGTCGATGCGGCCGGGAGGGGAGACACTCTGGGAAAGCTTAATCCCAACTGGGAAGGTCCTTACATTGTAGAGGAGGCACTCAAGTCGGGAGGGTATCACCTCCAGGATGTGGATGGGATACCCCTCAACCAAATTTGGAGCGGTGATGATTTGAAACGTTTCTACCCTTGAATTTATTTGTTAACTTATTATGTGTTGAAAATTGTTCTTATATGATGTTTGGCCCGGGCAAAGTTTCTCATGGTGCTGGAGTGCCCCAGATAGATTCTGCTGCCGGGCTCTCACTAGTTGGTGGGTTCAAGTTGATCTCTAGGGAGGCTGGCAAAGTTTCTCATGGTGCTCGTGTGCCCCAGATCGATTCCGCTGTCGGGCTGCCACTAGCCAGTGGGTTCGGGTTGATCTCTGGAGAGGCTGGCAAGGTTTTTTGTGGTGCTGGAGTGCCACAGATCGATTCCGCTGTCGGGCTCTTACTAGCCGGTGGGTTCAGGTTGATCTCTGGAGAGGCTGACAAGATTTTTTGAGGTGCTGGAGTGCCCCAGATCGATTCCACTGTCAGGCTCTCACTAGCCGGTGGGTTCAGGTTGATGCCTAGGGAGGCTGGCAAAGTTTCTCATGGTGTTGGAGTACCCAGATCGACTCCGCTAACGGGCTCTCACTAGCTTGTGAGTTCAGGTTGATCTCTGGAGAGGCTGGCAAAGTTTCTCATGGTGCTGGAGTGCCTTAGATCGATTCCGTTGTCGGGCTCTCACTAGTCGGTGGGTTCAGGTTGATCTCTGGTGAGGTTGGCAAGGTGTTTTGAGGTGCTGGAGTGCCCCAGATCGATTCCGCTGTCGGGCTCTCACTAGCCGTTGGATTCAGGTTAATCTCCAGAGAGGCTGGCAAGATAACATGGTGCTGGAGTGCCACAGATCGATTCCACTGCCGGTCTCTCACTAGCCAGTGGGTTCAGGTTGATCTCTCGAAAAGCTGGCAAGGTTTTTTGAGGTGTTGGAGTGCCCCAGATCAATTTCGCTGTCGGGCTCTCACTAGTTGGTGGGTTCAGGTTGATCTCTGGAGAGGCTGGCAAGGTAAAATGGTGCTGGAATGCCCCAGATCGATTCCGCTGCCAGGCTCTCACTAGCCAGTGGGTTCAGGTTGATCTCTGGAGAGGATGGCAAGATAACATGGTGCTGAGTGCCCCAGATCGATTCTGCTGCAGGGCTATCACTAGTCGGTGGGTTCAGGTTGATCTCTGGAGAGGCTGGAAAGGTCACGCGGTGCGAGAACGTCCCCAAGATGAATCCGCTATCGGTCACTCACTAGATGGTGGGGCGGGTTGATTCCTAGAGGGGCAAACAAGGTAAAGTATATGAACGGGGCCGTCTCAAGCGGGTCCCTCGACTAGGCTCTCACCTAGCTGGCAGGGCCATAGGTTCTTGGTGGAAAGAAGGAAAGAAATTTTCAAGAAGAGGAAGCCCTAAAAACTAGGGTATGCGAGTGGGTCTACCTAAATGGGCACTCGCTTGGCGAGGGAACCCGGGAGAGAAACTGTCAGAAAGAATGTAAGAAAAATGTTGACAAGGCTCTCGGCCGGCGTATGCGAGTGGGATGAAGAGGCTTTGGCCATCACCCAGGTTAAAAGCCGAGGTTACGCGTCCGGAGAAGATGCGTGAGCGCGCGAGTGCACATGTGCGCAAGCGAGCGAGTGTATGAGAATGCGGTCGGCGTACAAGTATGGGGGCTGTTAGCGAGTGGCAACAGGAAAAACAAAAGTAAAATATGGAAACTTGACAAAATGATTTTCATTTCATTCTCAAAAAGGGTTTACACAAAAGGGCGATTCTCGCCTCCTAAGAAAAATCAAATTGAAAAAGTTACATATTTAAAAATCGCCAGCTGAGACTGCTCGCTCTCTCTATCTTCGCTTGGAAGAATCCGCTCGAACAACTCTGGGATGACCTCCTCGATGGTAAGTTGCGCCGCTTCGTCAGAAAGAAGCCCCATCCCATTTAAGGTATTAAAAATGTGCCTCACCGTCGTAATCGCATTGTCCTGCATCGCCTCCTCCTCCACACGCTTCTCGTTCCTCTGGGTCCTGGGGCTGCGAGGAGTCGGAGGGAGGGCGACCTGGGCCAGCTCTTGGTTTAGGACCTTCAACCCGGCGACCTCTTTCTCTAGCTCACACTTGTGGGCGAGAACCTGGTTGCCGGTATCGGCGTCCTGCGAGATGCGAGTGGGTTAAGAAAAATATTAGGGAAAGTAGTAAGCGAGTTCTCGATAAACTTACCATTCTGTCCTTGAGACTAGTGAGGAGGCCCTCGTAGACCTCTTGCTTTTCCTTCAGGCTGGAGATCTCCTCGGTCGCCTCCTTCAGCTCGCGCTTGAAGTCATCAGAGTTCCTCTCCGCCTGGAGGCAACAACGACCAGTCATGTGGGCGAGCTCCAGAGCGCAAAGCTGGGCTCGCGCACTCTTATGCGCGAGTGCCTGAGAGGTGAGGGCGTCAAAGTCATCGGCATCCTCCTGGCCTTAGAGCCCAAAGGACAGGGCGAAGGCTTAGCCCCCGATAATCTCCTGCTCCACCAAGGAGGGGAGATGGGTGGAGATCGAAGCCCTGTTGGACTTCGAGTCCCAATCCAATAGGGCCTCGCTGGCCTCGTCCCAATGCTTATTGCCGAGACAGAAATTTCGGTGGTCCGCCGGGCTGGGTGCGCCCGGCTCATCGGCGGCAAAATCCAAAATTGGAATTCTTCTCCTCTCCCTTATTTTCTCCTCCTTCCTCCTTTACTCTTCCCCCTCTTTTCCCTCCGAGGTTTCGGCCAACACTAAACCGCGTCCCCCTTGTTCTCCTCCCCATAGCCGCCAGCCTCCCTCTCTTCTCTTGGAGATTTCGGCTCCCCCTCTCCACACCTCTCTTTCCCTCTACCACCTTGCAAGACAAAGGCTATCATCTCTTTCTTCTCTAGAAGATTTCGGCCAACTTCAACCATTCCCTCTTGTGGATTTTGGTTAAGGGAAAAGGGCTTCGTGGTTTCGGCAAACATCTTCTTCGGCGTGAAGCGAAGAAGGCGGACGAGTTTTCTCTCCATACAACGCAACTCCAGCGGAACCATTGACGAGCGATCTCGCGATTGATTTCTTGAGAAAATTTAATCTCAAGCGGGGTAACCAAAATTTTTACTTTGTGTGATTCCCTCTTGATTATTTCTTGTGGTGGATTAATTTTGGCCTGATCTTCGACAACTTGAATTTTTGTGGATTTCTTCGATTGATTTTGAGTTTATCTTAATTGATTTAAATTCGCGAGGATTGGCGAACCTCATTTTATTTTTGTTGGGAGAGATCTACCTTTTCCGAAATCGTTATTTTGGTGGATATCTTTTGGTATAACACTCGCTCAATCGGATCAGGTGGATCCATTTGGCTAGGGAGAATATTGGCCTATAGCCATTATTTGATCTCTAAGGGTGTTGACGACCCGTATGTTAGCCTTTAATTGATAAATTGCAAAGTGTGTGTGCTGTGAATAATTATTTGTGCGAATGAAGGATTGGGAATGTAGAGAGAAATTCGTGTTTGCCCGTAATAACCGTGTCAGAGAGCGTAGCCTACATCAATTTGGTATCAGAGCTAGGTTCATGTCAATTTCTTAATTGACACCATCCTTTTATTTTCTTAGGACGCCGACACACACTTGTCTTGCACGATCCATTGTCAAAACAACAAAATTTTTAATTGCTGATCTGCGAATAGCGGCCTAAAATTATCATTTTCCAGTGAAAAAAAAATCTGGAAAATCTCCATACTTTTTTCAGCAAGAAAATAAAAAATTTATTTTATTTACCCTAGTTATTAAGCGGAAAAAAAATTATCTTTCCTAAAATTATTCAGGTTAGAATCAAATTTCTGTTAGTTTATGCCCACGAGACTAGACATCGAGTATACCACATCCACCTCACATATGGTGGCCGAGCGGAATGTGGGTCACGGTCCTACAACGATTGATGAACTCCGCCAGGAGTTCACAGATCAGTTAACCGACATTAGGGAGATGCTTCACGAACTAAGGTTAAATCAAGTGGCTCCCCGTAATCATGCCGCCAACCAACGTGATGAAGCGAACAATCATAATAATAACAATAATAATGAACTTGTCCCGCGTGCACCATACGAGTTTGATATCACTAGGGTCGTCCGGGTCAAACCCCCATCGTACGATGGGCTGGGTGAACCCCAGGTTTTCTTAAACTGGGTTATGGAAATAGAGTGCTACTTTGAGTGGAACAATCTGACCGACGTGGATAAGGTGCGAGTTGCGAGGATGAAGTTGTTAGGCAGGGCTAAGATATTCTGGTTGAATGAGGAACGACGTCTAGGTGAGGTGAACGGCCTACCACCAATTGGTTGGGCAGGCATGAAGGCAATGTTGACAGACCAGTACGTCCCTGCGTACCAACGGACGCAAATATTTGATGAATTAGCTACCCTTAAGCAAGAGAATAGGTCGGTCGCTAATTACATGATCCTTCTCAAGGACATGATGGTCAGGTATGATGTTAGAGAGATGCCAAAGATCACCCTCTCTAGGTTCCATAAGGGGCTTAACCCCGACATTCAGGGCAAACTCCTCCGCTATGGCCACACCGACTTAAATACCACTTTTAATGCCGCCTTAGATCTTGAAAAGCACAATGCTCACAAGTCCAGGTCTCGTTTGTTTTAGAAGGTAAAGTATATCTTAGGACCACCCCCCATCCACCCAAAAGGATAAGGGTAAGTTCCAGTCCACTGACTCGAACTCGGTTGTCATTAGGGCAAGAAATATAAGAAATCCAACTAGAGAGAGAGTGCCAGTGGGTAGGATTAGCAAAATGAATGCTACGTGTTATGCTTGTGGAATTCAAGGACATTGCACTAGTGAATGTCCTACTAAGCCCAAGCCCCTAACCCCGTTAGATACCTCGACTTAATCCGCCGAGCTCATGTATGAGGCCGGTGAAGAATTCGAATCGGAAGGAGTGCCTAGCGATATAGAGGATGATAACCATATGATGGTGATGAGGTGTATTTTATCCACTCCACGTGCGTCGGATGAATGGAATAGGACGAATATTTTCTCTTTAAATTTTAAAAGTTGAGAGAAGTGGTGTAAGCTGATAATCGATAGCGGTAGCTGTATGAACGTGGTTTCTGAAAATGCGGGTCACGGATGTTATTAACTACCGAGCCTCACCCTCACCCTTACAAGGTTGCATGAGTTAATAAGACATCCCTTCCGGCCGCGAAGCGTTGTTGGGTAACCCTTACCATCAAGGCTTTTTCTGAAAAGGTTTGGTGTGACGTCATCCCCATGGATACCTGTCAAGTGTTATTGGGACGCCCATGGCTTTATGACAATGATGTTACTCATTTAGGGCGAGCAAACACATATGAGTTTAAATTTAATGGCAAGGCCATTATCTTAAAACCCACTCCGCCTAAGGATCCATCAGTCGCCTCCAAAGACACGAGTGTGCCTGTTGAGAAGAAAGTGTTAAGCTTGATAGGTAAGAAGGAGTTTGAGCGCGATAGCTCTATGGACGGTGTCATATATGCGTTAGTTTGTTTACAAATCAAGGAATACACGTCCCCTTTTGAAAACTTACCACTAGCATTGAAGACACTTTTGGAAGAATTTAAGGACGTCTACCCAGATGATTTACCGTCTGAATTACCTCCCATGAGAGAAATTCAACACGAAATTTATTTCGTTCTGGGATCCTCCTTGCCCAACCTTCCCCATTATCGACTTAACCCCTCCTCACACCATGAATTACAAAAATTAATTTCGGATTTGCTAAGTAAGGGGTTCATCCGTCATAGTAAGAGTCCTTGTGCCGTACCCGCATTATTGGTACCTAAGAAAGACGGTTCCTGGAGGAAGTGTGTGGATTATAGAGCCATTAATAAAATAACTGACAAATATAAGGTTCCCATCCCTGATTTGGACTACTTATTGGATATGTTAGCCGGGGCCACTACCGTTTCTAAACTAGATCTTAAGAGTGGCTACCATCAAATTAGAATTAGGGAGGGAGACGAGTGGAAGACGACATTTAAATCAAAAGACAGACTTTATGAGTGGTTGGTACTCGGGGAAGGGCTCACTAATGGCCTGAGTACATTTTGGAGGTTAATGACGTTAGTGTTCAAGCCTTTCATTAGAAAATTCGTAGTTATATATTTTGATGATATCCTAGTTTTTAGCGCCTCTTCGAATGATCATGAGTCACACTTGAGGATAGTCCTTACGACGTTGCGAAAGGAACAATTATTTGTTAATATAAAAAAATGCTCGTTCAATGTTCCATCTGTGGAGTTCCTAGGATATATTGTGAGTTCGGAGGTCATTCATGTGGATACCAAGAAGGTCCAAGCCATTAGGGATTGGTCGGAACCGACCAATACACAGGATGCTCAGAGTTTTCACGGCTTAGCTACTTTTTACCGCCGATTTATCCGAGATTTTAGTAGTATCATGACACCGATCACGGAGTGCATGAAGAAGGGAGAATTCACATGGACCAAATCAGCCACTAAAGCGTTTGAAACAATTAAATCCCGAATATCGGAAGCTCCTCTTTTACGATTGCCCGATTTTAATAAGGTTTTTGAATTGTCATGTGATGCGTCTAGAGTTGGTATTGGTAGTGTATTGAGTCAAGAGGGTTATCCTATTGGGTATTTTAGTGAGAAGCTTGCGGGGCCAAAATTGAATTATTCTAATTTTGATAGGGAGTTTTGTTGGGTATTATGCCTTCAATATCTCTAGATTTGAAGAAGAAACACAAGTATAGATAAGTCAAGTTGTTTTTGATATTATGTTTAAGTTCACGATCTGACAGATACATCAAAGCTACATCACTAGTGTATATATGACAAAAGTAATGAAAAATTAACTAAGTAAAATATTGTCTCAAGACTCGGCAGAAGAATCATGAAGAAAAGTATCATATCGTCGAAACAGTTTCGACGATATCGTCTTGATAAAAGCACATCGTCTTGAAGGATGAAGAAATCATGTCCTAGATAAAGTTAAGTCCAGATGTCGAGGACCTCGTCGTGAAGAAAGCTTGTCGTAGATAAAGCTAAAGCTCAGATGTCGACGACACCATCCTGAAGAAAGCTTATCGCAGACACAGCTAAGATATCTCCACGATATCGTCAAGAAGACGTAATATCGTTGAGATATTACATAAAGACTTGAAGAAGGATGTATGTTGACTTAATGGAAGCATACTACTTTGAAGATCGAAGACATATTGCATATGAGGAAGTTTCTCGGCGATATCGTCTAGAAGAAGCAATCTCATTGAGATAACCAGCCAAGTACTGAAGTAGAAACTATATCGATGACATCGTTGTGAAGAATATCTGTTGATCAAGACGATATCGTCTTGAAGGAACAATATTGTCTTGACGGTTGTAGAGCTGCATTTAATGCGCAGACATTCTTGGAAATGAATAATCAGGGAATGCGTACGCCGCCAATCTTGCACACAAATCAAGGAGCCATAAATGAAATATTCTCTGCAGAATATGGCCGTTACACTGTAGTTAAGAAAGGGATTTATTATTTCTATTCTCTGCAAGTTCCAAGAAAGGCTAGTAATAATGACAAAGAATTTCCAATTCTACAAAACATTTTCAAACGAGAAATTGATTATGGACTAATCAATAAGGGGTTTTATGCAAGATTGTAGAGGATATAAAAAAGATAATTTTATTTACAGGATAATCTTCTTGACCAGAATTTACCAAAGTTTTCATTCTCTAACATATTCTCTGAAGAGAAGAAGTCTTCATTGCTGCTGGGCTGTGAAGTTCTACAGAATATTCTGAAGAAAGGTTCATTGATCCACAAAATCCTTGGACTTAGAAGAAGAAGAAGATCTGTTATTCACGTGTTTATTTTCTGAAGTCTTCTCTTCTACAACAACAATTTTGTACTACTTTGTAGGGCTCTTTGTGAGTCTGAGTTGGTAGGATCTAGTGATAGATCTGAGTTGGTAGGGTTCTTGGTGAACCTGAGTTTGGTAGGATCTTGCTGAAGATCTGAGTTTGTAGGACTTGTAAAGTCTGAGCCTTGTAGGGTTGTGTGTGAACCTGAGTTGTAAGATCTGAGTATTGTGAAAAGATCTGAGTTGGAGAAGTTGACTAGTCTAGCACATTGCTAAATAGGTGGGAGGGACATTGGAGTACCTCTAGACATATTGTCTAGTTGGGAACCACTATAAATCATTGTGTGTTTTCTGTGATGCTTGTGTACTGTGATAGATAAACTATTAAATAGCAAAGAAAATTGAAAACACCTAATCACCCCTATGTGTAGTTTACAGTCAACCCATATCTTTCAATTGGTATCAGATCTAGGTTAAGTTCAAAAGCTTAACAACTTAGAACAAGATCTACAAAACTAGTGGGTTGTAAGAAACAAATGGCTGGTGAGCATCATTAGGAGATGAGCTCAATGAAGCTGCCTATCTGCACCAAGGAAAACTTCCCCATCTGGAAGAATAGAATTAGGTTGTACATGGAAGCCTCAGATCCTAGAGTCTATCTGGCAGTAGAAGAAGGACTCTATGTTCCCATGAACATTCTTGTAGATCTAACAATTGTTCTCACACCTAAGAAATTATCTGATTTCACCAAAGATGAAGTTGCCCTGGTCACTATGGAGAGAAGGGCTAAGAACATCATTGTAAATGCAATTGATGATTCAACATTCCAGAACCTAATTCATTGCAAGACATCTAAGGAGATGTGGGATTCCCTGGTCATCTAAGGAGATGTGGGATTCCCTTGTTGTCTACATGGAAGGAACTGAAGAAGTCAGAGATGACAGGAAATCCCTCCTGAATCAGGAGTATGAATCCTTCAGGCAAGATAAGAAGGATGACATTGCTACTTGCTATGAGAAGTTCTTCAAGATTGTTAATTAGCTCAAAACTTATGGAAGAGAGTTCAACAACTATGTACTAAATGATAAATTCCTGAGATCCCTGAACAAAGAATGGGACATAAAGTTGTGTGCATAAGAGAAGTCAGCAATCTGGGAGCAATGGAGCCTAGATAGCTGTATGGCAAGCTCCTATCATATGAGCTGTAGCTGAATGCCAGAAAGGCTGAGGAAGTAAACTACAAGGCTTACTCCAGAGAAAAGGCAGTGGCTTTTAAAGATGAAGCTTCCAAAAAGAACAAGACAGTGGAGCATGTCTATGTGTCAGATGAAGAGATCTCAAGCAACTCTACCTCATAACTTTCTGATGAAGATCTATCACTGTTCACCAGGCAGTTTAAGAAACTACTAAGAAACATAAAAAGAGGGAACAGAAAATATGAAGCTTCACCCTCCATCTCTAGGAGAGAAGAAAACACAGATCAGACAGGTATGATTCCAAACCTACTAAACAAAATTCATCTAACAGTATTTGTTACAGCTGCAACAAGCCTGGACATGTCATTGCTAAATGTCCATACAAAAGACAAGAGAAGAGTGAGGAAAGGAAGCACTCAAGGAACATGAAGTCATATAAGAGCCTTGTGGCAAAGAAAGTGAAGACACTCAGTGATGGTGACACTGATTGTTCCTCATCAGAATCAGATAGCGACATAGTAGCCATGGCTCTCTCAGATGATGAATATTGTGATGAAACTCATCACAAACAGGTAATTCCTAAAGCAGCTCTCTGACACAGATTCAGTTGCCAGCTCCTCTTCAACAGAAGAAGAAATTGACACTGACAACATAGAGAAATTTGGTGCATTGCTTGATGCTCTTAAGAAAGCAAAAGCTCTCTATAAGGCACAAGCTGCAGAGATCATCTCCCTGAGTGGGAAGAGAGATGAACTGCATGAGAAAATAACTGAGCTAGCTCAAGAAAAGATCAAATTGTTAATCACTCCACCTGGTATCTCTCCACTGAGTATCAGCACCTTGACTGAAGTCATCCAGCACAAGAATACTAAAATCAAAGAACTGGAGGATAAGCTTCTTAAGGAAAAAAATAGTGGCTAGTTATTTCAAGCCACAAACAGTTCTTCCCTTTATTGATAGCTTTTCACAAACAAATAAGCAATGTTTGGGCTATACTCAAGGTGAAAACATTAGGAAATCTACCCAAGAAAAGACAATCCTTAGAAAAGTGATTATACCCACAAACTCATATGATCACAACATCATCTATGGATGCAAAAAAAGCTAGAAGATTGATAGTGGACTTAAGCTGCCTTCTACCTGGCTGAGCAAAAGACAAACTTTCCTTGGGAAAAGTGCTTTATCTGCACCCCAAAAGAATCCTCCAGTAAAGGCTTTCAAAAGTTGTCATGTTGGGGAAAACCTTTCAGCTTCCAAGAAGGGGAGGCCAGCTGTTAAGCAACAGCCTAACTCAGTCAATTATAACACTACAAAAAATTTAGATATAATAGAATTGAATGTTGGTGTTGTGGAAAGGTAGGGCACTTTGCCCTAGACTATTGGTTCAATCCAACTGTTCAAAATTATTCCCACATGACATCCAGAAAGCAAGCTACCAAATCATTCCCTAACAAGCACCTAGGACCCAAGAGAAACTAGGTTCCTAAGGAAGTGTAGTTGTCTTGCAGGTATGTCCAAAGACTACCAAGACTCCTGTGTGGTACTTGGACAGTGGATGTTCCAGGCATATGACTGGAACAAGAAGCAAATTGAAGGAGTTTGCACCTGTAGAAGATGGACCCAAAGTCAAATTTGGAGGATCTGATAGAGGTGTAGTCAAGGGCTATGGTAAGATCACAAATGGCAGTATCATTATCACAATAGTAGCTTATGTGGAAGGGTTACAACATAACCTTATAAGCATAAGTCAGCTATGTGACTTGGGATATGTTGTTTCCTTCCACTAGGATAAGTGTCTGATCAAGAACTGTGAGAATGAATCCATTCTAACAGGAATGGATGAAAGATTAGAGAACCTCAAAATCAGAGAAGAAGAACCAGTTGAGAAGAATAAGTACTCCACAATGGACTCTATTCCAGAATCAGTTGAAGAGTTTACTGAGGAGCCAAATCCCCTAAATGCGCACCTTGAAGCAGGAGCTAAAGAAGTTGCTGAAACCAGAGAACCAGCAAGAGTAATGCCTACTGCTATGAGACGTCATAGAAATCATCCAACAAATCAGATAATTGGTGAGCTCACCGATGGAGTGAGAACAAGGAGCAATGCACTAAATGAAAACTTGCATCTTAGTTTTCTATCCCAACTTGGGCCCAAGAAATTTGAGGAGGCTAACAGAGACCAATTCTGGGTTATGGCTATGCAAGAAGAGCTAAATCAGTTCAAAAAGTGCAAGGTATGGAAACTTGTCCCAAGGCCACAAGGGCACAATATCATTGGGACAAAGTGGGTTTACAGAATTAAGATGGATGAAGCTGGACTGATTATAAAGAACAAGGCAAGACTGGTAGCTCAAGGATACGGGAAGGAGGAAGGCATAGACTTTGATCAGACATTTGCACCTGTTGCTAGATTGGAAGTCATCAGACTCTTTCTAGCCTATGCTGCATACAAGGGGTTCAAAGTGTATCAAATGGATGTCAAATCAGCATTCCTAAATGGAAATATAAAGGAAGAAGTTTATGTAGCTCAACCACCAGGTTTTATCTCTCCAAACTTTCCTAATCATGTATATTTCCTCAAGAAAGACATATATGGGCTAAAGCAAGCCCCGGGGGCGTGGTATGAGAAACTGTCAGCCTTTCTCCTTGAAAACAAATTCTCAAGAGGAAAAATAGATAAGACTCTTTTCTTGAGAGAGTTGAAGGGCCAGATCCTTTTGGTCCAGATATATGTTGATGACATTATATTTGGATCAACAGATGGGAGTCTTTGCAAAACGTTTGCTAAACTTATGCAAAGTAAATTTGAAATGAGCAGTATGGGAGAGCTAAAGTATTTCTTAGGTCTCCAAGTAAAGCATTCTGAGGAAGGAATTTTTATTTCTCAGACCAAGTTTACCTTGGATATCATAAAGAAATTTGGTATGTGGAGCTCTACCCCTATGAGAACTCCTATGGGCTCTACTGTGTCTCTAAACAAGGATGAAAATGGGAAACTCTATAATGAGTCCATGTATAGAAGCATAATTGGCTCATTGCTCTATCTTACTGCAAGTAGGCCAGACATCATGTTTGCCACATGTGTCTGTGCAAGATATCAAGTGAACCCTAAAGAATCTCACTACTCAGCTGTAAAGAGAATTCTGAGATATCTAAAGGGTACTCCAAATCTAGGGCTCTGGTATCCTAAGTCAGATGATTTTGAGCTGTGTGGATATTTTGATGCAGACTTTGCTGGGTGCAAAGAAGACAGAAAAAGAACTTCAGGAACTTGTTAGTTCCTGGGGAGAAGGCTTGTGTCCTGGAGTAGCAAAAAGCAAAATAGCATTGTCATCTCCACAGCTGAATCAGAATACATTTTAGCTGGTAGTTGTTGTGTACAACTCCTGTGGATTCAACACCAATTAGAGGATTACAATCTGCACATCAAGAGAACACCTCTCTTTTGTGATTCCTCAAGTGCCATCTCAATTGCCAAAAATCCTGTGGCACACAGTAGAAAAAGCATATTGAAATTAGATATCATATCATTTGGGAGCATGTTGAAAAAGTGGACATCTGCCTTGAGTATGTTAATACTGAGAGGCAGATTGCTGACATTTTCACTAAACCCCTTGATGAGTCTAAATTCAATCAATTCAAAATTTAATTGGGCATGTTAAGTTCTTGAAATTGGGTATGTTAAATCCATTGTATTCCTCTTTAGTAAGTATGCCATATTTCGATAGGCTGGATCTCAAAAAGGTCCACCTTAAAATGATATGAAAATCTTAGATTTTGAAGACAGGAACACCAGAAGGCGCAACTTTAAGTCCCCTAGAGCAAAACAGCCTCTCAAAGAATATCGTCTTAATCAATAATGAAGACATTGATGAAGTCTCGACGACAACATCCAAATCTCGATGACACGAATACAGACATCTCGACGATACTCTCACCGATAAAGATACTCTCGACAGCACTCCAGACTGACAAAATGACATCATAAAACTCAACACTGTCTTGATTGTGACGCAATTACGAGATATTCAAAACAATATAGGAGGATTTGAATAGGTGCGCGCCTCTTTACCTTCCCAATGCATTACTTTATATATTAGGCATTGTGTAAGCATAGAGATCACATACACACAAAACCCTAGAATCCTTCTTTCTTCTTTATCCATACGACAACCCTCTGCAAATGAAATGGCGTCGAAGAAGAATGATGAGAAACTCCCTTCTGGAGGAGAGCTTCTGAAAGGAGGTTTTGAGCAGATATAGGAAGACCTGGATATGGTTATAACTCTTCTATATGCATCGGAACTAGAATAACTTCTCGTAGAGCCAACCCGTATATACTATTCAGCCGTCTCAGCGTTCTTTGAAAACGCCGCATTTCAATTCAGAAAAGGAAATCTGAACTGTTGTGTCAGGGCAGCACATTCAAATGACTGCTGAAAGTCTATCCACAGTGCCACAACTTACTACATTTGAAAAGGATGAGACAGAAGAAGATGCCACTGACTCCTATGTCTATGAAGGATTGACATGGTGTGGTTTCAAAACCAAACCCTACGATAGCCTGTAGAGAATGCAGATGAATAGGCAAGGCAAACTACTGACAAACATCACCGGAAAGGTACTGCTTTGTAAGACCGGCTCGCATGATCGAATCTCAAAAGGAATGTTTGAGATTATGGTCAGAGTAATCTTAAATAAAAGGACTGGTTGGGGAAAGTTATTGTTCGACATGATTGCAGACAATCTCAACTCTCCAAAATTTGGAAGAATTCTATCCTTATATCTCTCGAATACCATCCCACATCTCCTAAAAATTTCAGAATCATTCCCTCTCCATTATCTCAAGAAAATTGATGTCAAAACAGTGAGTAGGTGGGAGAAAAGGTTTACAAAGAAAGATGCAAGTGAGTCTCCTGATCAAGGCCCAAAGTCCCCTGTCACAGAATCTCAAGTTCCTCAAGAATCCCTGACTCTAGTTGAGGGGGAGCCTGCAAGAAAAGAAATCTCTAGAATGGATAGTCCTCCTAATCCTCAAGATGAAGTGGATCCAGCTCATCTGGAGCTTCCTGAAAGAGACCCAAGCAGTAATCCAGATGTTGAAGAACATGAGCACCCCTCAGAAACCCCTGCACCAATGGAGGGGGATCATACAGGTCTGAAAACAATGCTGCCTTCACCTCCAATAATAGAAGTTGACCCACATCATCTACCCAGCACCACTCCCACAGTTCCATTGCCTGATTTCATGTCTCACATGGAAGGCATGTTGAATAGGCAAAGAGAAAAATTTGAGACCTATGTACATCTGGTTGTCACAAGCTGCAGAAATGATCTTTCTGCCAGGATAGATGTCCTTCAAAAAGATATTCAGCACATAAATCATCAGAATGCAAATGTGTATCACACTGCTGCCAATGCTGTTGCTGACACTAGAAATGAAATAGTACATATCAATGAAGCAACCCGTCTGCTTGGACAGCAACTTGTTATCGTGCTGGATAGAATGCACA
This sequence comes from Dactylorhiza incarnata, assembly GCA_033032865.1. NCBI lineage: Eukaryota > Viridiplantae > Streptophyta > Magnoliopsida > Asparagales > Orchidaceae > Dactylorhiza > Dactylorhiza incarnata. Next base: position 987,953 of record JAWHQI010000222.1, read on the forward strand.
CTCCTAGAGATAATCAACAAGCAATTATTGAGAATCAGGGTGACTCTTTCAATGAATTTGAAGATGCAGTGAATACTCTACTTCAAAGAATTTCATCCTCTGCTCAAATTACTCAAGAATTAGTAAATAATGTTGGTGACACTCTACTGCACCAATTTCAAGTAACCCAAGATTATCTTTCCAATTCTTTGAATCAAGCCGTCAGGACACCTCAGGGAATTCTTATGGATGCCATTGGCAATCTGAACAATCTACTGACTAAACAAGTTAAGGCATCTCAGGCATCCCTCTCCAAAGAACTATTTTCAGAAGCCAGGAAGGGGGAGATACGTCAGTACCTGCACATGTACCTCTCAGATATCATCCCAAGCCCTTTAACTTATTTGAAAGGCAAAGGCAGAAATAGAAAGAAGCTGAGCAATCAAAGAAGGCAGGACCTTCTAAAAAAGTCAAAGATATTCAAAAGGATTGAAAAGAAGAAGGATTTTAGAATTCACTTGCACACCTCTATGCCTTACATTCATGTATCCAATATACATTGTTAATGTATTGGACTGTCATGAATTAGTACATGCAGTGATCATTTGCCAAATTTATTGTCAATTATTATACTTGCTAGTATGGCCTATATATACTTATAAGTTATGGCTTCATCAAATAGGGGGAGATTGTTGGGTATTATGCCTTCAATATCTCTAGATTTGAAGAAGAAACACAAGTATAAATAAGTCAAGTTGTTTTTGATAATATGTTTAAGTTCATGATATGACAGATACATCAAAGCTACATCACAAGTGTATAGACGACAAAAGTATGAAAAATTAACTAAGTAAAATATTGTCTCAAGACTCAGCAGAAGAATCATGAAGAAAAGTATCATATCGTAGAAACTGTTTCAACGATATCGTCTTGATAAAATCACATCGTCTTGAAGGATGAAGAAAGCTTGTCGTAGATAAAGTTAAGTCCAGATGTCGATGACATCGTCGTGAAGAAAGCTTGTCGTAGATAAAGCTAAAGCTCAGATGTCGAGGACACCGTCCTGAAGAAAGCTTATCGCAGACACAGCTAAGATATCTCCACGATATCATCAAGAAGAAGTAATATCGTTGAGATATTACATAAAGCCTTGAAGAAGGGTGTATGTCGACTTAATGGAAGCATACTACTTTGAAGATCGAAGACATATTGCATATGAGGAAGTATCTCGGTGATATCGTCTAGAATAAACAATCTCATTGAGATAACCAGCCAGGTACTGAAGTAGAAAGTATATCGACGACATCATCGTGAAGAATATCTGTTGATCAAGGCGATATCTTCTTGAAGGAACAATATCATCTTGACGGTTGTAGAGCTGTATTTAATGCACAGACATTCTTGGAAATGAATAATCAGGGAACGCGTACCCCGCCTATCTTGCACACAAATCAAGGAGCCAAAAATGAAATATTCTCTGCAGAATATGGTCGTTACACTGTAGTTAAGAAAGAGATTTTTTATTTCTATTATCTGCAAGTTCAAAGAAAGGTTAGTAATAATGACAAAGAATTTCCAATTCTGCAAAACATTTTCAAACGATAAATTGATTATGGACAATCAATAAGGGGTTTTATGCAAGATTGCAGAGGATATAAAAGAAGGTAATTTTATTTACAGGATACTCTTCTTGACCAGAATTTACCAAAGTTTCATTCTCGAACATATTCTCTGAAGAGAAAAAGTCTTCATTGCTGCTGGGCTGTGAAGTTCTATAGAAGATTCTTAAGAAAGGTTCATTGATCCACAAAATCCTTGGACTTAGAAGAAGAAGAAGAATTGTTATTCAAGTGTTCATTTTCTGAAGTCTTCTCTTCTACAACAACAATTGTACTACTTTGTAGTGCTCTTTGTGAGTCTGAGTTGGTAGGATCTAGTGATAGATCTGAGTTGGTAGGGTTCTTGGTGAACCTGAGTTTGGTAGGATCTTGCTGAAGATCTGAGTTTGTAGGACTTGTAAAGTTTGATCCTTGTAGGGTTGTATGTGAATCTGAGTTGTAAGATCTGAGTATAGTGAAAAGATCTGAGTTGGAGAAGTTGCCTAGTTTAGCACACTGCTAGATAGGTGGGAGGGACAGTGGAGTACCTCTAGACACACTGTCTAGTTGGGAACCACTATAAATCATTGCATGTTTTCTGTGATGCTTGTGTGATGTGATAGATAAACTATTAAATAGCAAAGAAAATTGAAAACACCTAATCACACCCCCCCCCCCCCTCTAGGTGTAGTTTACAGTCAACCCATATCTTTCAAGTTTTATGCGGTAATTCGGTGTCTCCAACATTGGCGACATTATTTACTCCCTAAGGAGTTTGTTATATTATCTGACCAGGAGGCTTTGAGATTTATTAATTCACAAAATAAGGTTAGCCCCAGGCATGCTAAATGGGTCTCCTATCTTCAAGATTACACCTTTATAATAAAACACCTTAAGGGAACGCTAAATCGTGCGGCAGACGCCATTACTCGAGTCTCTTTATTATTGTCTATGCTTGAGGTAAAAGTGATTGGATTCGATAGAATTATGGATGAGTACGTTAATTGTCTGGACTTCAAGAAAATATATTTATCCGCTCGAAATGACTCCCCCACGACCATTTCAGCCTATTATATTAGGGACGGTTATTTATTTAAGCATTCGAAGCTATATATCCCTAGTTCCTCTTTACGTCATTTCTTGTTTGGGAGTTGCAGAGTGGCGGATTAGGTGGTCATTTTGGTCGTGACAAGACAATTGCGTTAGTGGAGGATAAATTTTATTGGTCAGGCCTTAAGTCAATGGTAAATAAAATTGTGGGTAGTTGTCGTGCATGTAAATTAGCTATGGGCAATAAAACAAATGCGGGACTTTATACCCCTCTTCCAATTCCTTCCATACCTCGGGAAGATGTTAGTATGGATTTTATTCTAGGCCAACCCATCACGTTTAGACGTCATGATTCCATTATGGTGGTAGTAGATCGGTTTTCGAAAATGTCTTATTTTATTGCGTGTAATAAAACTAACAATGCGTCACACATTGCGATATTCTATTTTAAGGAGGTCGTTGGGCATCGGGGCGCCCCCAAGCAATAGTGACTGATAGGGACGTAAAATTTACTAGTTATTTTTGGAAGACCCTTTGAAAGCTTATGGGCACAAAACTCTTGTTTTCTTTGGCCTACCATCCGCAAATGGATAGGCAAACGGAGGTGGTAAATAGAATTTTAGGTAGTTTACTGTATTGTCTTGTGGGTGACCACATGGGTACTTGAGATTTACTCCTTCCTCATGCTCAGGTAGCGTATAATAATTCTAAAAATAGATCAACGTGTTTATCTCCGAATGAAATCGTGCACGTTTATAAGGCACCAGTGCCACTTGATTTGATTGCGTTACCTGCATCATATAAGTCAAGTCAATTTACACAGGAATTTGCCTCTCATGTTCACGATTTAAATAAGCACATTAATGAAGCGCTAACTACACAATATGCATCTTATCAATCTCATGCTAACTTACATAAGAGAGCGTCTCACTTGTAGGTTGGAAATTTAGTTTTGGTGTGTCTCATCCCTGAACGGATGCCTTTGGGCACCATAAAAAATTTGGTGAATCGGTGAGTTGGTTCGTTTCGAATTTTAAATAAATTAGGAGAAAACGCATATCTTTTGGAGTTACCCACTGATTGGGGAATTTCCCCTATTTCAATGTTTGAGATTTAACGCCTTATGTTTCTCCACCACTTGATTTATCTGTCTGTCCGTTTGGTTCCACTGAATTTTCTAATGGGTTGGGGGGGGGGGGGGGGGGGTAATTGTATTCCTGGATCGCTCTCTCCATTGGTCTCCACTGGAGGTACGTTGAATGTTGATGACAAAACTTTTCCTTCTTATTTGCCTAATGCTTTTCCAAGGTTCCCCAGGACCACCTATGTGCCAGACAGGATCCTCCGAGATGAAGTGCTCTCCTCTCAATGTGGTGATATTTGCCGCTACTTGATACGATGGTGTGATCGTCCGGCCTCCGATGACTCATGGCTTCCTGAATCGGAGGTGGCTCTTTTGGATGCTACTCTTCTACCCTAGTACATTCAAGCCAACTTATCAATGATGAGTACTTTTGAGCGGGGGAGGGTTGATGGAGACGACGGCCCTCAACATGAAGATGATGGTACCGACATGCTTACGGATGATGGAGTCTCTCCAACCAAAGACTTTAGACGCCATCGCCGCGATAGTAATTATGATGAATGCCATCGCCGCTACAACCTCCGCCCGAGGCGCAAGAATATTAATTAATAATTATAATTACTCTATTATAATTATTAATTAGTTGTTATCATGTTTTAATGCTTTGTTATCATGTTTTAATGTTTGACTGCACAGCCACGGGTTTCACTCTAGGGACAGGCTTTTGTAGAAAAGCCTTTCCTTTTCCTTTGGTTGATGGTGTTGTAGAGCCGAGTACAAATGGTCTATGATCCTTCATCCGAATCTCCTCACGGGGTGCCTTGATTGCACTTAGTCCAATTTTTGCTCTGTGAAAGTGAGGTATTAGATCTTAGATTTACTCTAGATGGGGGGGGGGATAGAGTATTAAAAGTTTTAACTTATTTTATAGCGGAATTAAAATAATGATATATATGTGTAGTTGAGTGAGTGTAAAAGCAAAACAATAAACACAGCACAGTACAGAAAGAAAAACACAATCACAGCAAAGACACAAGGATCTATAGTAGTTCCCCAATCAACCTGGGTACATCTACTCTTCTACTACCCTTGGAAGGAATCCACTAGGTTTTTGATCAGGTGCCCTATCACCACTGAGCTTTTGATCAGGTGCTCAAACCAAACCACAAGTTTTTGATCAGGTGCCCTGCCACCAAAGATTAACTTTTGAAGGGAGTTAGAACCATGTAAAAGATGGGGTAAAAAGATAAACAAAAAGGTTATGAAGTTCTTCTCTTTCATTAAGATCTGAGAGAAGGCTAGTGGATTGATGTTGTTGTAAAGCTCCCCCGTCTGATAGAATTGGTTGACAGTTAATGGAGCTTCCTCTTGGTTGTAACAGATCTTCCTTGAAAGCAGATGAATCTAAGAAAAAAATGTTTCTCAGATTATTGTTACTCTTGAAGATTAAGAGCTAGCAGATGAAACTGAGAGAAGTTTGTTGTTTTTCTCAGAGAATGAAGGTGTTGATGTTGATGAAGAACTTTGTATCTCTTTTTGTCTTTTTGGATATTTCTCTCTTGTCTATTCCTTAACTACTACTTCTCTTTTTTTCGCCTTCTACTACTTCAACCTTTTCCTTTGAGATATATCTGATTTGAAATTTCAAATCTTCTGATAAGGAATAGAATAACCTGAATTAAATCTTTCTTGGGACTGCAAAATGGCTACTATGCAGAAACTTTATTCCTTTTCTATGAAAGTTTCCTTTTCCAATATGTCAACGACTACATTCTCGAATGAAGAGAATAGAATGAATATATAAAAGGAAAGATCAAATCTTGACTTATCTGATAATGAATAAGTCCAAATATATGAATAGAGTAGTTGCTGAATAGTCGATCTGAGTTCAGAGAAAAGAGGTAACTGATTCTTCAGAAATTGTCAAGCTGAAGAGGAAATTTTGTTGAACAGAAAGCTGAGTTCGTCGAGCAGAAAGCTGAGTTCATCAAACTGAGCATTTAGTTACTCATTCGTCGAATAGAAAGCTGAGTTCGTCGAGCAGAAAGCTGAGTTCATCAAACTGAGCATTTAGTTACTCATTCGTCGAACAGAAAGCTGAGTTCATCGATCTCAATCAGGAGTTCATCGAACTGAAATATAGAATCTGTATAACTGCCTTGGAAGATTGATTTCGTCGAGCTGAGAATCAAGTTTGTCGAACTGATACACGACATTCGTCGAACAAAGGAAGGAGTTCGTCGAACGCAGAAAGATGTTCGTCGAACATAGAAACTTGGAATTTTCCTAAGTTCTAGCTGACTCAGACAAGCTTAGACATTGACCCTAAGACTATACAATGGGGTCAACTTAAGTCCTAACCACAGATAGTGATCCTAGCCCAAATCAGTAATAGGGTTATTCCAACACTCCGTTCTTTGGATTTTGTGGCTTAGTTCCACTAGTTGAGCAACCATTGGATAGATATCCATAGGTTAGATCATGGTCATAGGTATTGGAGGGCAGGATAAACTTTTGGAAGATAGTTGTATCTTGGGAGGTCTCTTCCTTTTCCTTATCATAGCCAAGCCCTCCTCTATAGGAAGAAGAGAATCTCTTTATAATAGGGAGAATAGTTTTAGGCTTTAAGAAGCTTGTCATAAGCTTCCTTTCTAAACAAAGCTTGTCCTCAAAGCTTTGATGGCTCTTTCCCTTTGAACTAACAATTTGATCTGAGCTTCATACTTCTTTTGAAGTATCGTAATCTTATAGGTCATCCATGTTATTTCTCTGGTTTTGTCACCCACTTGGGATTTAAATGGCTCAAAAATTCATATTTCTTCAGCCTGATCTTTGACCAAGGATTTACTTTTCTTTAGTTCTTTTAATAGAGTGCCATACTTATTAATTAGATCATTATATTGATCAGCTAGTTCAAAATCACTCTTATCATCAGCTGATGAGTTTGCTTCTATTTAAGCATCAGATTCAATATTAGATTCAGAAATAGAAAGAGTGGATTTGATATGTAACTTATCAGGATAAGAGTTATCCTGCTTCTCTTCATCAGTTAAATCCATCTGTCCATAACTAATCTCTTCTTCTTCTTCTTCTTCTTCTGATTCACTATCACTATTTGACAGTGATAAGGGTGCCCTTATGCATACCCAGGTTGCAGGATGGTCAGCCTCCCACTCATCTTCTGAGACTACAGTGAACCTAATGTTGGCTTCCTCCTGAGATATAGATGAGCTTGAGTCACTATCACTAAAGGTCTTGGGTTTCATTGTTGTGAAGCTCTTCTCAGACTTCTTGCTTTTGTGAGATCTTCTCTCATCAGTTCTTCTTCCTTCTTTCCTTTTATCAGGACAGTCAGTTATGACATGACCTGGCTTATTGCAGCAATAACAAATAATATTAAAGGAAATAGCTGTCCCTTTTTGTGATTGTGTTTTTGCTTGTCATGGTTGTTGTAGTTCTTCTTTAAGCTGGAGGAGGATGAGGATATGAATTTCCACTACCTCAACTTGCTCAGCAGCTTTTTAAATTGCCTGGAGAACTAGGATAGTTCCCCATCTGTAGGATCTGATCCTGAAGTGCTGGTCTCAGATTCTTCTTTTTCAGCATCTTTCTCCTTAAGGGATAGAGAGTCTTCTCTACTCCTCCTGGAGCTTTCATCCTTGAAGGCTACATAATTTCTCTAGATTTAGATCTAGAAGATTCTTCTTTTGCCTTCTTAGTGTTTAGTTGCAACTCATGGGATAGTAGTTTCCCATACAGATTTTGGGGTTGGATGTTAGTCAGATTCCCCATCTCCCTTATAGCACAAATTTTGATGTCCCACTCTTTGTTGAGGGACCTCAAGAACTTGTCATTGAGATCAAGTTGGAGAATTCTCTCTCATAGTTCTTTAGTCCATTGACTATCTTAAAAAACTTTTCATAACAATCTACTATAGAGACCTTCTTCTTCCTAAAGGCCTCATACTCTTGGCTAAGAAGAGATTTCCTATCATCTCTTACTTCCCCAGTACCTTCCATGTATACATTAAGTGAATCCCACATTTCCTTAGTAGTTCTGTAGTGAAATAGATTCTGGAAAGTGGAGTCATCTATGACAATCACTATTATGTTCTTGGCCCTTTTGTCCATGTTAACCGAAACTACTTCTTCTTTAGTTATTTCAAAAACTTCTTTGGTACTTACAGATTTGCATCTATAGTGGAGACTTTAATGGGAGTGAAATGTCCTTCTTCAGTAGTTATAAATATTCTAGGGTCAGATGCTTCCATGAATAATCGACTCATTCCTTCCTGATTCCAAAGTTTTCTTTTCTGCATATTGACAGCTTCATATAACTGAGTTCTTTGTAATTCTCTCCAGAAGTCATGGTGAGTAGACTGATTTTCCTTGATGAGGATATTGTTCAAGTTGCTAAGCCCTTTTTGAACAACCTACCTATAATACCACTTGTGAGTTTAGGTATCTCTAATCACCTACTGGGGGTGAATATGTGTTTAAGTCTTTTTTGGCAACTACAAATACTCAAGCAAATCACCACAGAAAAAGCAAGCACATCACAGAGTACATAGATATTTATAGTGGTTCCCTGATTTGGGTACGTCCACTTTCCCCCTCCATCTATCTAGGAGTGTGCTAGACTTGGACAACTCCTCCAATAATCAGATCTAAAAGATCTTACACCTCAGAGTCCAAAACTCCTACAACTCAGGAATAACTACTGATTCCCTACTCAGATTCAGTCACAGGATCCTACAACTCAAACTTTTCCACTCCTATAACTCAGATTCAAACTTGAATCCTACCTCAAAAACTATACAAAGCTCCCTACCTCAGATACTCAACAAAGGATCCTACACTCATGTCTCAAAGACCCTACACTCAGATTTCCTCAGAATTCCATCAGAAGAATGTATAAAACTGTTTCACAAAGATATTCTAGACTCAAAGAAATTAGCTTGTATTGTGTGAGTCTTCTTGAAGCCTAACGCGGAAATGGCTTCTATAGAAATCCTCTTGCAAAGAGATGTTGGATCTTTTAATTGGCAAGATAACTACAATTTTCTTCAGAAGAATATATTGATTTGCTTGAACGAATATCTTCTATATACTTGAGCTCTTGAATGAATAACACGTTGACGGCGGCGTGCTCTTTCTTCAGAATGATTAAGAAAATGATTGTGAATCTAAATATTAGGGTTTGCTAATTTCCGTCTCCTCCCTTTTATAAGGGCATTTAATAACGGTCGATTCCTTGGACGACCTTTATGTCATAAATCATCTTTCCATAAAGCACAACTCTGATTGGTCCAATCTGCAGCGACAATAAATGACGTAATGCCCAAATCATGCCTTAATTTGAATTCATGCCTTTTTGCAATTCGACTAGATGTCTGGTCGAATCTTCTCGATGTCTAGTCAAATGCAGATCTTCTGGTCGAATTTGAACTCTGTATAACTTTAGTTAAAACCTTCTACAAGAATCATCTTGATGACTCTTGTAGTTTACAAGATGATATTTGACTGCTTCTGTCTTCTAGTCGAATCTTCTTCACGAATTGTCCTGAAGACTCTTATACTACTTCTATCTTCTAGTCGAATCTTCTGCATGAATCAACATGATGAGACTTTCTAGTCTATAAGACGATATTTGATTACTCATGTCTTCTAGTCAAATCTTCTGCATGAATCATCTTGATGACTCTGGTAGTCTACAAGATAATATTTGACTACTTTTGTCTTCTAGCCAAATGATAAGCCAATCAGGTCGAATTATGTATTCAACATGATATCTGATAGTTTATGTAGGATGTAGTCTTAAACACCTAGAGGGGGTGGATAGGTTTCGTTTGTTTTAAGCTTTAGCCTAGCTGTTTTCTGAGTTAGTATTAGTAATAAATCAAGCACACAGAAAACACACAAGCATTTATAGAGGTTACTCAAGACAGGGTGTCTTGAGTAGTCCTCTTTCCCCCTTCACCTTTCTAACAATGAGTTAGACAAGGCCAACTTCTCCAAACTCAGCTTCAAGAGCCTACAACATAGATCCCACAGGATCTATCAGGTTTTCCCAAACCCTACCTCAAGCACAGCAGCCCTACCTCAGAGGAATCCACCTCCTACAACTCAGACCACCTCCTGGTCCTACCTCAAGCTGACCTCTCAGCTCTACAACTCAGGCCAATCAGCCTTACACACTCAGGAAATAAAGCCCTACAGTCTTAGAACACAAAGTCTCCTACAAATGATACAATAAGGTTTACAGATTGAAGGAAGAAGAGATCAAGCATGTTCTTCTTCTTCTTGACAACTGCTGTTGCAGACTTGAACCAGGGAGGAGAAATATAGCTCCAACTTGATTCTCCTTGATCAGCCCTTCAGAAGTTGGACTTGATCTACTAGCTCTATCTTGATATGAATCAAGATAAGCAATCTCTTTTCTCCTTGCAGCCTTGTGTGAACTCAGTTCTTGGCTGCCGACAATGGAACAATATGCTTCTGCTTCTTTGTGTGCTGGAGAGTAGGATCAATAACAAAAGTTCTTTTCTCAACCCTAACTTATTCCTTTATACACCACTGACCCTCAACGGCTCTTAGCTGTCCTCCTGACAGGTATGGGAGTGATTGGTGGACCCCAATATGCATTTCTGCAACTTGCGCCAAAAGCACAACCCGCCAGATCATATTTGAATTTGTCTCAGTGGTTGGGCTGAGATGGTCAGCCGTCTCAGCAGTTGCTTCTGTCCTGTCTCGGTGGATCCGGTGAGACAGACAGTTGTCTCAGCGGTTTCTTCTATCTGCAGCTCAGCTTGCCCAGACACCTTCTCAGTGGCTCCTGGTCTTGTCTCAACGGTTCAGCTGAGACAGAGAGCTTGTCTCAGCTGATCATACATTACACCATGGTGTGCCCTTGTCCTGTATACTTTTGAGATAGAAATATGGTTTATCAAATACAACTTGTACTTAGCATTGAGTGTGAGGTCTCTTCAAATCAACAGAACATTGCGGGTCATTTTCCCAACAATATCTATTTTTTATACTTCTGAAATGTCATGTTGGTTCCTCGACGTCATTTCATTTGACCTCGACGACAATTGAGATCATCTTGGTGATAAATAACTTAGCCAAATTCTTCTTTTAAATAAGTGCTCCCAAATATCTGTTGAACACCTCCAAGACGATATGAGCATAGTTGAACCTTGTCAAGTCAATATCATCTTGGATAGTATATTACCAAAATGATGTTTGGAGATTGGCCTTTTTATTCTAAACAAGACGATATGAGAATAGTTGAGAGTTTACAAGACGATATCGTCATGAAGCTTAAGGTCTTCAAGCCGATATCGAATCTTTTACTCAATGATATTTAGACTCTCCACGAACATATTTTACTTTTTGAATTTCTGATCATTCTCAACTTAGATCTTATGCTTTAACTCATTTGCTAGCCCGTTATTCTGGATGTTAATAAGTTAGTGACAAGTCTAATATAGTCTAGATCATAGGTTGTCATGGTGTTTTTCATAATGAGGGATTACATTGGCAAAACTATGTATGATGACACTAAGTCTAGCCCTATGTTATGCTTGCACTGTCTAGTACCTGAAAACAATATTTTAAAACTAATGTGTCAAATAGAATGTGTATTTATCTTTGACTTGAGGACTTCTTCAAATTAGGAACATTGTAGGTAAGGTTCCCAAAAGTCATGGTGTATTGAGTAGACAGTATTTCCCTGAAGAGGGTCTTGTTCAAGTTGTTAAGCCTTTTTGAACAACCTCCCCCAGATACCACTTGTAAGTTTAGGGTAATTTAGTCACCTAGAGGGGGGTGAATAGGTGTTGTTGCCTTTTCAAACTTAATGTGGAATAATGAAAGTCAATGCAACAAACACTCAATCACAAAAAATCCATAGCACAAACAAAGACAATTATAGTGGTTCCCCGAGTTGGGTACGTCCACTTTCCCCCTCTGCCTATCTAGCAATGAGCTAGTCTCGGCAAACTTCAACCAAAACTAAAATCCTCAGATCCAACAACTCAAAAACCAAGTCGCGTACCTCAAATCCAAACACATGATCCTACATCTCATAGTTTATCACTCTTACAACTCAGATTCAACTTGAATCCTACCTCAGGAACTGCACCAAGTTCTGTTGGATATTGTGCCCTTAATGTTCCTAGATTTAAAGAAGGAACACAAATATAGATAAGCAAAGTTGTCTTTGATATGCGTTTTAGTTTATGATGTGATAGGCATGTCAAGACTATATGTTTAGTATAAAGACTATATTTTCAGTATCAAAATTATACAAGAAGTGAAAAATTCACTAAGTCAAATATTGGCTTGAGCTTTAGCAAACATTTCGTTGAGACAGAAAATATATCGTGGTGATAGTCTCGATGATATCGACTTGAAGAAGCTTTATCACTGAGAAAGCTAAGTCAAGTTGTGTTGACAATAACTCGACGATATCGTCTTGAAGAAAGCTTATAGACTTGATGATTTAATATAAGTGGTGTAGATAGAAACATCTCGATGATATCGTCTAGAGGAAGTCATATCGTCTAGAAGATTATGTTCAATCTTGAAGAAAGGATCATGTAGACGACATCGGCTTGAAGATTCTATATCGTTTAGAAGATCAAGATGATATTAACTTGAAGAATATATATCATTTAGATTGATCAAAACGACATCGGCTTGAAGGAATTTTATCGTCTTGACAGTTGCAGAGTTGCATTTAATGCACAGATTTTCATGGAAATTGGTATTCAGGGAATGTACATGCCGCCTATCTTACCGACAATTCAAGGAATAATTAATGATATATACTCTACAGAATATAGCCATTTACACAGCATTTAAGAAGAATATTATATATTTCCAAATATTGCAAGTTCCAAAAAGGGAGAGCATTTATGGCAGTTTATTCTGCTGTTTCAGTCTATATTATTTAATGGCCTAATTACTTAAGGAATAATTTATTGAGTGCCTTTATGCATAAGTGCAGATGAATATAAATAGATTTTATTTTTTGAAATCTAAACAATACTGATCATTCTCACTCTCGCACTCAATCAGAAACGAGAAAAGTGCTGAACAAGAAATCTTTATTTTGCTATGATGTGAAGACTACCAGAAAGAATCTTCTTCTTCCTATACAAGAAGCTCAATCTGATATATTCAGAAGAAGATTCAAGAAAGCTTTGGTGATTCAAAAATCTCTGAGGCTACATCTGGAAGAAGAAGAAGGAGACCAATCAGTGAAAAGTTTCATCTTTGGCGCCTTCTCTTTTTCAACAGCAAAACCAACATCTCATTTTGTAGGGTTCTGTGTGAGCCTGAGTTTGGTAGGATCTTGGTATATATTTGAGTGCTAGGTAGGACTTGTAAAGTCTGAGTTATTTCAATAGGGTTTGTGTAACCTAAGTGTAAGCTCTGTGTGAGGGCTGAGGTAGGATTCTTTGTGATCTGAGTTGTAAGATATGCTATATAGTGGAAGAGATAGGAGTTTTGGAGAAGTAGCCTAGTCTAGCACATAGCTAGATAGGTGGGAGGGACGGTGGACTACCTCTTGACACATTGTCTTGAAGGGAATCACTATAAATCTCTGTGTATTTTCTGGTTTGCTTGCGTGCTGTGATTGAATATTTTTTAAAGGACTAAACAATTTTGAAAACACCTAATTACCCCCTCTAGTTGTAGTTTTAATCAAACACATATCTTTCAATTGGTATTAGATGGTTGTTAAGTTCAAAGGCCTAACAACTTAGAACAATATCCCTAAAATATTTTGGGTTATTAGCAAACTATGGCTAGTGAACTTCATAAGGAAATGAGTTCAATGAAGTTGCCAATCTGCATCAAAGAGAATTTTGCCATCTGAAAGCAAATGATCAAGTTATATATGGAAGATTCTGATCCTAGAATCTATATGACTGTAGAAGAAGGACCTTATGTTCCCATGGCAATTCCTGTGGACCCAATTGTTGTCCCTGTCCGTAAGACCTTGTCTCAGTTCACCAAGGATGAAGTAGCCTAGGTCACCATGGACAAAAGGGCTAAGAACATCATTGTCAATGCAATTGATGATAATACATTTCAGAACCTAATTCACTGCAAAACAGCAAAATAAATGTGAGATTTTTTAGTTGTCTTCATGGAAGGAACTGAAGAGGTTAGGGATGACAGAAAATCACTTCTGAATCAGTAGTATGAGTCCTTTAGCCAAGATAAGACGGACAACATAGATACCTGCTATGAAATATTCTTCAGGATTGTAAATGGGATCAGGACTTAAGAAAGGGCATTCACCAATTATGAACTCAATGATAAGCTCTTGAGATCCCTGAACAAAGAATGAGACATGAAGCTTTGTGCCATTAGAGAAGTTGGCAATCTGGGAAACATCGAGCCTCGACAACTGTTTGGCAAACTTCTATCTTATGAGCTATAGTTAAATACAAGAAGGTCTTAAGAGGAGACTTCCAAAGTCTCCAGCAGAGAAAGGGAAGTGGCCTTAAAGCTGATGCCTCACGAAAGCATAAGGTTGTGGAACCAATTTGTATATCAGAAGATGAGAACATCAACAATTCAGTTCTGATTTTTCTAATGGAGAACTCTCCATGTTTACAAAGCAGTTCAGAAAGCTGCTAAGAAATAGAAGAAGAGGAAATATAAGACATGAAGCTTCTCCCTCTAGCTCAAGGAGAGAAGATAAATCTAGGAGCAGACACAAATCAGAAAGGTATGACTCTAAACCTAACAAACATATTTCTTCTAATATTATTTGTTACAACTGCAAGAAGTCTGGACACATCATAACAGAGTGTCCATTCAAGAGAAAGGAAAAGAATGAAGAAAGGAAGCACTCAAAGAGTAGGAAGATGGTGAAGAGCTTTGTAGCTAAGAAAGTCAAAACCCTCAGTGACAGTGACACTGAGTCATCATCATTAGAATCTGATAGCACTTGGAAGCAATGGACTTTTCAGATGAAGGAAGTTGTGACGAATCCCATCACAACCAGGTAATTCCTAAATCCTCTCTTACCATATCAGACACAGATTTAGATGTCAGCTCCTCTTCAACAGTAAGAGAAGATGACACTGATTATATTGAGAAATTTGTTGTCCTACCTGAAGCTCTTAAGAAAGCAAAAGCTCTTTGTAAGGCACAAACAACAGAGATCATCTCCTTGAGTGACAAGAGAGATGAACTGCTTGAGAAAGTAACTGAGCTTGCTCAAGATAAGACCAAATTATCAATTTCTCCACTGAGTACTAGCACTTTAACTGAAATTATTAAGCATGAGAATATTAGAATCAAAGAACTAGATGATAAGCTCTTAGAGGAAAGGAAAATTATGGCAAGTTAATCCAAGTCACAAATTATTATTCCCTTAATTGATGGCTTTTAAAAAACAAATATTTAGAAAAGTGATCATACCCACTAATTATTATGATCATTGTAGCATCTATGGAAGCAAAGAGAGTAAGAAGACAGAGGGTGGTCTTAAGCTCCCTTCTACTTGGGTAAGTAAAAGACAGACTTTCCTTGGGAAGAGTGCTCTATCAGCACCCCAAAAGATTTTTCCTGTGAAAATCTTAAGAAATTCTCATGCTGGGGAAAGTTCTTCAGCTTCTAAGAAAGGAGAGTTAGTTGTCAAGAAACATCCTAACTCAGTTAGACAAAGCCAACAAGACCATCTAGATATAATAGATTTGAATGTTGGTGTTATGATAAAGTAGGGTATTTTGCCATAGATTGCTGGTTTAGTCTGACTGTGCAGAATGATCCCCACATGAGAATCAGAAGGTAGGCTGCTAGTTTTCAATTCAGATCTTTTCCTAACAAGCACATAGGACCCAAGAAAGTATGGGTTCCTAATGAGGTGTAACTGTCTTGCAGGTATGTCCAAAATCCACCAAGACTCCTGTGTGGTATTTGGACAGTGGGTGTTCCAGGCACGTGACTAGAACTACAAGCCTCTTTAAGGAGTTTACACCTATAGAAGATGGACCCAAAGTCAAATTTGGATGATCTGACATAGGTGTAGTCAAAGGCAATGGTAAGATTACTAACGGTAGTATCACTATCACAAGGGTAGCTTATGTTGAAGGATTACAACATAACCTCATTAGCATGAGTTAACTATGTGACTTGGGATATACTATTTTCTTCCACAAGGATGAGTGCCTGATCAAGGATTCTCAGCATTTTGAATCTATTCTAACAGCCACTGGGAGTGGCAATATTTATTGCCTAAATTTCATCTGCATTAGAAAGAATTAACATGTATGTCTTGTAGCAAATGATGGAGTGTCTGTATGTGTAAAGTGGCACAAGAGACTAGCCCACATTAATAACAAGTCTCTTAAGAAATTAATGACAGAAAATTTGGTAAGAAATGCTCCTAAGTTGGATTGTTTAGAGATGAGTCCTTGTCAAGCATGCCAAATAGGCATGCAAACAGGAACTTTATTCAAAAGCATATTGGACAAACAATTTACTAGGTGCTTATTCCTTCTGCACATGGATTTATTTGGTCCTATGACAGTGCACAACTTAGGAGGAATGGCTTATACACTAGTTATTGTTGATGATCACTCCAGATTTGCATGGGTGTTCTTTTTAAAACACAAGTCTGATACCCTAAGTACATTCATGAATTTTGTCAAACAAATTCAAAATGAAATAAATAGTTCTGTGGTCAAAATCAGAAGTGCTCATGGAACTGATTTTCAGTCTGGGTCAATGACCAAATTTTGTGAAGAAGAAGGTATCCTACAAGAGTTTTCTTCTCCCAGAACTCCCCAACAGAATAGGGTGGCTGAGAGGAAAAATAGAACACTTATTGAAGCTTGTAGGACCATGCTAAGTGACTCCTCTCTCCCAGAATATCTTTGGGCAGAGGAAGTCAATGCTGCATTTCATATGCAAAATAGAGCACTCATCAATAAGAACCATAATAAGACTATTTATGAGCTGATTAAGGGTAAAAAACCAACACTAGCTTACTTCAGAATCTTTGGAAGTAAATGCTATGTGCTGAAAAATAATAAGCATTACATTACCAAGTTCTCTACAAAGAGCTATGAAGGTGTATTTGTAGGATATAACAAGCATAACAAAGCCTATAGAGTCTTCAATAAGAATCTTATTACAATTGAAGAATCTATTCATATTGTTTTTTATGAGAGCAGCATGCTGCATAACTCTCTATCTAGTTTATGTAGTGCAGGAATTGAGGCTGGACTAGATAATCTAAAAATCAGAGAAGAAGAGACTGTTGAAAAAGAAGAACTCTGACAGAACTCTATTCCATAAAATGGAGAAGAAGCTATAGGAAATACAGATGTTCAGAATGATAATCCTGAAGCAGGAGCTGAGGAAATAATGGAAATAGAAGAACCTCAAAGGGTGCTGCCCATAACAGGAAGACACCTCAAAAATCACCCAGCTGACCAGATAATTGGTGAACTTAATCATGGAGTTAGAACCAGAAGAAATGCTCTGAATGAAAGCTTGCACCTCAG
Organism: Dactylorhiza incarnata; assembly: GCA_033032865.1. Taxonomy (NCBI): domain Eukaryota; kingdom Viridiplantae; phylum Streptophyta; class Magnoliopsida; order Asparagales; family Orchidaceae; genus Dactylorhiza; species Dactylorhiza incarnata. The sequence goes on from JAWHQI010000222.1 coordinate 1,005,201, forward strand.
CTTTCTAACACAACAAGAACCTAAGAAATTTGAGGAGGCCAACAAAGACCAATTCTGGGTTATGGCCATGCAAGAAGAGCTCAACCAATTCAAGAGATGTAAATGTTGGAACATGGTCTTCCGCATCAACTAGGTTTGAGAATAACAAATCCAATGTGTATTTGATCTTGTGTGTTTAAGTATATAGGAAAACAAGTCCACATGACTCAAGGATAACATAAGAAGGTTGCGCCCAAATTTCAAGCCAAAATTCCAACATGCCCACTAGAGCCGACGCTAGCTCTGATTAGAGAAAATTTTGGGAGCAGTTATAGAAGGTGCTAGTGCCAGGTGATAGCAGCTAATGCCGGCAATAGCATCTAGCGTGGGCAGTATCTACTAGCACATGCGATAGCGCAAAGCACAAGAGGAAGGCGTCCGACTTACTTAAACTGAAAGATTCTCATGCGGAGAATATTTCCTACACTTGGATAGCGTCGGCGGTAGCGTTAGCGCAGGCGCTAGATCCAAGGCTATAAAAAGGACCCCTTGGATCCGTCTTCTTCATCCTCTTATGATCCTAAATTCCAGAGCTTTGTGCCACAACATATAGTGGAAGATTCGGAGAGAGACTCCCACAAATCCATGAAGGCTTAAAGAGATCATTGGAGAAGATTTCAACATGCTTCATCACCGTGACGAAAGACCTCATCGACTACGATCATACTCTGTGGGTCTTCGCCTACTTCTCCAAGAGATCCATATAGGGAGTTTTAATATTATTGTTATTTATTTCATCTCTTTTAAATCGTGTAGTAAATTCGTCTCGTGTTGGCGACTAGGTCTGGGTAGGACTTAGGGCAAAAATTTGCCTCGTGTTGGCGACTAGGTCTAGGGTGTAGATCTAGGGAGTGCTCGAGGCCATATCCCGGGAAGGATTGGCTAGAGCAGCTTAAGGCCATATCTGGGGAAGGATAGGCTAAAGCCACCGGTTCGTGGGGATACGAGTCGAGATAGAAAACAAAAAGGATTTTATTATTCGCCTTCGATTTCCAACTTCTTTGAAATTTAGTTTTGTAATCAATTTTATTAATAGTAATCATGTCTCTCTTTGGGTAATAAAATTGATTTGTTTTTCATTTCTCTAAATTGATAACTATTTTCTCTTTTGTTATAAATCAATTTAGATCTTCATTCTAATTCTCTATTTTAATCTCTTAGTTTTTCAAGTATATCAAAATATAACAAAAGTTTTTAAAACCCTTATTCACCCCCCCCCCCCTCTAAGGGCACCTACCGATCCAATAAGTGGTATCAGAGTGAGGTTTTTCCAAATCGGCTTAACAACCGGGAATAATGACGTCTCATGATCTCGCTTCTATTAGTGGGGGGAATTCTTATGAAGAAGAAAAATCACTGGCACCACCTTTATTTGAAGGCAGAAATTATAAAGGGTGGAAAAATTTAATGGAAAAATTTCTTAAGTCATTAGACATGAAAATATGGATTATTACCATTAGGAAGCCTCCAAATGAGTTGAGTGGGGAAGAGCGTGTCTTAAATGCTAAATCAATGAATTGTTTATTTTGTGCACTTAATCAAAATATTTCCAAACGCATTTATAGTTTTCCTACTGCATATGAGATGTGGAATTTTCTTGAAATAACTTATGATTCTCCATCTACAGGTATGGAACCAATGCAAGAATTGGAGAACATACAAGCTTGCACAGATGTTCAAGAAAGCTCCTCTCATAATGGATCATTAGAGTACACATCAAGTGGAAGAGGAGAAGAAAACTTATCTTTAGAAGAGGAGTGCCAAAAAGATCTCAAAGGAACTATATGTTCAAATCTTGCCTCTTCCGATAGCAATGTAAGAAAATCAAATTCCATCTTTTGTACTTCTATTTCTACATTACAATTGCTACAAACTACTAAACGTAAGATTAAGAAATTAAAAAGGGCTAATGCAAAACTACGTTTAGAAAATACAACTTTGAAAGCAAATGTGAATGTAGAATCCAAAAATGATGTGTTTGAATCTCCATCATGCTCTTCATTTGAAAACACTATACCTTGTTTTGATTATAATGATATTAAAGAAAAATTCAAGGATTTTGAAAAAGAACTTTTAATTTCAAAAGAGCATAATGAAAAGTTGGTAAATGATAATAATATTTCATCTAATAAACTAGAATCTTTAAAACTATTTGTGCAAAAAATTACAAATAATAAAAAATCTTTTATTTCTAGTTTATCATCAAACATGTGTAAGACTTCTACTAGAATTTTAAAATCTATTAAACATGCTCTTAGTAGAATGTTTAATCATAAAAGCATAATGAATTCTAACCCTCACTATATATCTCCCAAATTAAATTCAAATGTGGACAAATTTCCTATGAAAAATAATTTCAAAAGTGATTATTATTTCAAGCCTAAGTTTAATGAATATGAAAATTTTATGCACAATTATAACGCTAAACCTAAGTTTGAATGGAGACCCAAAATTTAAAATTAAACATCAACTTCACATGAAAGGACCCATTCATCTCTATCTACCCACAAACAAACACATTATATTTGGGTACCCAAAGGAACCATCTCACATGGTCCACTTTGGATACCTAAATCTCTTATCTACTAGTATCATTCATTTGCATGAAGTAAAAATAAATCAAAATGAATTACAAAATACTCTACTTCATAATATGCCTAATGTTCCTTTTTATTTTTATTTTTTTTGTTTAAGCCATCATGCCATGGTCTTCTAATATAATAATTGAAATTTGACTTTGTCTCCCAAAGCCTAAATGATGTTTACAAATCAAAGTAAATCAAAAGTAAAAGTCAGGTTTTCATTTATGAATGACCAATCTATTACTATTAAAATCATTACCTATAAATATCATATAATATTCATATAAATTGAACTATAAATTTGTTATAAGATATTTTAATTAAATCAAATTATTAGGCTATTAAGCACTTTAACCATCATCAACAAAAATGGACAATTAACATGTGACATCATGTGGGCATTCTCTCAAGAACTCTTTTCAACACACAAATCATAATTTGGGTTTTGACCTCATGAGTTAAAATTTAACTTCCGCAACTTTTTCCATTTTCTTCAAAAAATTTCACTGCATTAGATAGGTCTTATATTGCTCAATCATAATTAAGTGAAATTAGAAATAAAATCGAAGGAAATTCGGGCCATATACTCACAATACGCACTCTCTGTGAGCTAACGCAGGCGCTAGGACCTAATGTCGATGCTAGCTCGAGTGTCCAATTTTTTGTAATTTTAAAATTCTAAAAAATCACTAAAAATATATTATTTTATATATACTACTCACTTTTGCATTTCTACCTATAATTGATTTTTGAAAAATTAAAATACAAAATTGCAAAAGCCAACTTACAAAAAATATTTTTCTTACTTCCTTTCTTTGGTTATTTGCTTGATTTCTATTTCTTTATGCAAAAATCAAATACAAAAATATAAAACATCAAAAATTATTTTTGTTCCTAACTTTTCTATTTACATGTATCTTGCGAAAGGGAGATTTGGGATATCACCCCATCACATTTCCTAGTACCGGTGCGAACCCCTCACAGGGTAGACCTCGGGAAGTCTAAGATCAATTTTAAGAGTTCAAACTTTAAATCAAAATTATTTTTCAAAATATCAAAAATACTATATGGACTTTATTGTGAAAATCAAGCATGATTTAATCCATCATTTAGACCTTCTACAATATTACAATTCATCTTTTCAAACTACTTTGAACATTATTTTTATCATGCTTTGATATATCTATTCATATGTGCAACAATTATAATGAAAAGGTTATGTAGAACCAAGCTTAGCATGCCTCTAAGTATGAGTAAATGTTTTATGATTGATAATGATATTTATTCACTCACTTATTTTGGCAAAGTCTACATGTGATTTTAATCTAAGAATGTTTGCTTGTGTATTGTAATTGTACAATGAATTAAATTTGCACAAGTATCTTACATACACTACTTTTATTTGCACTCTTAAAAAATAAGAAAAGTGGTTGTGCTTTCAAAATTAAATTGGTTTGTAAAACAAGTGTATTCGGAGATCTTTGTACAAAACAAAAAATCCTGAAATAAATTGGCAAAGATAACTCCACCAAGCACTACTTGAACCTCCTGATAAGCCTTAATAAGCATTGTGAGGTTGAGCACCTTGGAAAGAATAGTAAAGTGTCTTGTGCAAATCTTCATTTTTACACCACTTATTCTTAAGTACACTGGATCACAGAAAATTATATATATTGAAGTACACTGGATCACAAAAAATTATGTGTATCATCCCCCAAGCACTACTTTGCACCATGATAAGTCTTAATGAGCATTGTGTGTGCAAAGCACCTTGGTAGTTATACATTTTTGTATGTGCATTGAAGTGTGTGGAAGTAAAATTATTTGTGTTTTATTGTGCACTTTACTCTACATATGTCTTATATTTTCTGATTAAATCATTTGTTTACTCTATTCAAAATACACTTATGTGCACATCATTATCTTCGTAACACTTCTTCTCATGAGTATTGGATCCTAATGCTAAAATTCTATACTCTCTTTATATATAAAATACACTTGATAACCTAGCATGCTTTCTACAATGTTTGATATGTTTTGAATTTGTGAATTAAAATAACATTGTAGTAATATCTTTTTGATAACAATATTTCATGCTTGGTTACTTTATTGTCAAACTTAAAGATTTTAAATGAAAAATGATTTACAAAAACATCTTCCTTTTTGGAATTTAACTCATATCTCTTCTTATGAATCATCATGATAAAAAAAGATGTTTCTTGTATTTCTATAAGTCTTTCGCATCATCACCATATATTTTTTACCTTGCGCTTTCATGTTTATATCAAAGTCTTAAAACTCAAATTTCCTTTTTCAATAAGTGGTAGACTTGCTTGGTAGAATTTATATTTGTTCTTCTAACACGAATATCATTTTTATACTAAAAACTCTGATTCATTAATGGATTTCAAAATAGCTATGTGAGTTTTTCAAAAATTCAAATAAAAATATACTCATAGGCTATGAACTTATCATTAGATTTAAATGCTTAATGTTTCTAATGATTATTATCCCATGATTACATATCTCACCTTTGCGAGGGCGTAGGGTTATAGACATTAGATAACCTAACCTCTAAGTCTTGTCTTATCCTTAACCAGGGAGGGTTCCAGTGGGGCCTTGCGAGGCACTGAGGGAAAGAGTGCTAGGTTGAGTATTTTCTAGTGTTTTCATATGAGACTAACACCCCAACCTACGACATGTATGCAATACGGGGCTAAGGTGAAGACATATTATCTGGGTAGATTGGTTACTTGGAAATCATTATCTTATTATACTTAAAACTCCTTATTATTTCATTTCCTCTAAAAATCTCGATCATACCTTATCGTTTTTTATCAAAAATCCTCTCTTTATGTCTATTTCTTCCTTGCCCACTTTTGTTAATAACAAAAGGGGGAGAACTAACATGATAAATAATAATCGCTATCAAATGGGAAAACTAACATGACGAATGAGTAAGACTATAACTTACATATTATGGGAGCATTCACATAGGGGGAGCATGTATTTAGGGGGAGCAATTCTAAATACTAAAATCAACAATTATCCTAAGCCATCACTCTCACACACACACACAAGTAGGTTTCATCATGCTTATATATTAATGTTCTAATTTATCATTAATGGATTTGTTATTATCAAAAGGGGGAGTTTATTGGAAAATGGTCTTCCGCATCTCCTAGGTTTGAGAATAACAAATCTTATGTATATTTGATCTTGTGTGTTTAAGTGTCAGGAAAACAAGTCCACATGACCCAAGGATAACATAAGAAGGTTGCGCCCAAATTTGAAGCTAAAATTCCAACATGCCCACTAGAGCCGGCGCTAGCGCTAGCTCTGATTAGAGAAAATTTCGGGAGCAATAATAGAAGGTGCTAGTGTCAGGCGATAACAACTAGCGCGGGCAGTATCTACTAGCACAGGCGGTAGCGCAAAGCACAAGAGGAAGGCAGCCGACTTTCTTAGAATGAAAGATTCTCATGCGGAGAATATTTCCTAAACTGGGATAGCGCCGGCGGTAGCGATAGCGCGGGCGCTAGTTCCAAGGCTGTAAAAAGGACCCCTTAGATCCGTCTTCTTCATCCTCTTATGATCCTAAATTCTAAAGCTTCGTGCCACATCATATAAAGGAAGATTCAGAGAGAGACTCCCACAAATACATGAAGGCTTAAGGAGATCATTGGAGAAGATTTCAACATGCTTCATCACCGTGATGAAAGACCGCATCGACTACGATCATACTCTGTGGTTCTTCATCTACTTCTCCAAGAGATCCATATAGGGAGTTTTTATATTGTTGTTATTTGTTTCATCTCTTTTAAATCATGTAGTAAATTCGCCTCGTGTTGGCGACTAGGTCTGGGTAGGGCTTTGGGCAGAAATTTGCCTCGTGTTGGCGACTAGGTCTTGGGTGTAGATCTAGGGGGTGCTCGAGGTCATATCCGGGGAAGGATTGGCTAGAGTGTCTTGAGGACATATCCGGGGAAGGATAGGCTAAAGCCATCGGTTTATGGGGATACGAGTCGGTATAGAAAACAATATGTATTTTATTATTCGCCTTCGATTTCTAGCGTCATAGAAATCTAGTTTTGTAATCAATTTTACTAATAGTAATCATGTCTCTCTTTGGGTAATAAAATTGATTTGTTTTTCATTTCTCTAAATTGATAATTATTTTCTCTTTTATATAAATCAATTTAGATCTTCATTCTAATTCTCTAATTTAATCTCTTAGTTTTTCAAGTATATCAAAATATAACAAAAGTTTTTAAAACCCTTATTCAACCCCCCCCCCCCCCCCCCCCCCCCCTCTAAGGGCACCTACCGATCCAACAGTAATGTTTGGAAGCTTATCCCTAGGCCACAAGGGCATAATATTATTGGGACAAAGTGGGTTTACAGAAACAAGATGGATGAAGCTGGAGTGAGTATACAGAATAAGGCAAGGCTGGTAGCCCCAGGATATAGGTAGGAGGAAGGCATAGATTTTGATCAGACATTTGTCCCTATCGCTAGATTGGAAGCCAGTAGACTATTTCTAACTTATGTTGCATTAAAGGGCTTTAAATTCTACCAAATGGATGTTAAATCATCATTTCTAAATGGAGACATGAAGGAGGAGGTCTATGTAGCTCAACCACCAGGTTTTATTTCTCCTACACATCCTGTCTATGTCAATTTTCTAAAGAAAGCCTTGTATGGCTTGAAGCAAGCTCCAAGGGATTGGTATGAGACATTGTCTACCTTTCTCCTTGAAAACAATTTCTCAAGAGGGAAAATAGATAAGACTCTTTTCTTGAGAGAGTTGAAGGGTCGGATCCTTTTGGTCCAAATATATGTTGATGACATTATATTTGGATCAACTGATGGGATTCTTTGTGAAAAGATTGCTACACTTATGCATAGTAAATTTTAGATAAGCAGTATAGGAGAGCTTAAGTATCTCTTAGGTCTCCAAGTAAAGAAATCTGAGGAAGGAATTTTCATTTCTCAGACCAAGTTTACCTTGGATGTCAAAAAAAATTTGGTATGGAGAACTTTACCCCTATGAAAACTCATATGGGTTCAAATGTGTCTCTAGACAAGGATGAAAAGGGGAAACACTATAATGAGTCCATGTATAGAAGCATAATTGGCTCATTGCTCTATCTCACCGCTAGTAGGCCAAACAGCATGTTTGCTACATGTGTCTGTGCAAGGTATCAAGTTAACCCTAAAGAATCTCATTACTCAGCAGTGAAAAGAATTTTGAGATATCTGAAGGGTACTCCAAATCTAGGGCTCTGTTATCCTGAGTCAGATGACTTTGAGTTGTGTGACTATTCTGATGCAGACTTTGTTGGGTGCAAAGAGGACAAAAAGGCACTTCAGGAACTTGTCAGTTCTTGGGGAGAAGGCTTGTGTCCTGAAGTAAAAAAAAAGCAAAATAGCATTGCTATCACCACATCTGAGTCAGAATACATTTCTGCTGGTAGTTGTTGTGCACAACTTTTTTGGATTCAACACCAATTAGAGGATTACAATTTGCAAATAACGAGAACACCTCTCTATTGTGATTCCTCTAGTGTCATTTCTATTGCAAAGAATCCTGTGGCACATAGTAGAACAAAGCATATTGAAATTAGATATCATTTTATTATGGAGCATGTAGAGAAGGAGGACATCTTCCTTGAGTATGTCAATACAGGAAGGCAGATAGCTGACATTTTTAATAAGCATCTTGATGAGACAAAGTTTAATCAATTCAAAATTGAATTGGGAATGCTAAGTTCTTAAATTGGGCATGTTGAATTCCTTATGTATTTTATTAGAGGACTTGAAATATTTTGATAATGGGTTGGATCTCTCACGAGGTCCGCCCTAAAGTAGTCTAACAATCTTAGTTTTGAAGATAGGAAAAACAAAAAGCTTGGATAAGGCATAAGTGGAAAATCGTCTAGACAAAAATAGCTTAGACAACAAAATTGTCTTGATGATCAAGATGACATTGATGATGTCTCGACGACAAAATTAAGGTGATCTCGACGACAAAACTCAGACAGGCTGACAAAATGACATCACAGGACACATCAGCGTCATAATTACGATTCATATATGGCTCTATCCACACGATTCTGGAAGATTTGAACAGGTACGCGCCTATTACCCTTCCCAATGCATGCTAGTATATACTAGGCAATGTGAAAGCATAGAAATTTGCACTCACAAAAAATCCTAGAATACCTATTTCATCTTCTTCCTCCACTTGACGACTTCCTGTAACAAGCAATGGCTCCAAAAATCACAGATGAGAAAGTTCTTTCTGGAGGAGAGTTAGTTAAAGATGGTTTCAAAGGTGTTGCTGAAGAACTTTATATGGTGATCACCTTGCTATATGCTTCTGAACTAGAGTATGTTCTTACTGATCCTACTAGATTATACCACACAGCCTTGTCTGAAACGTATGAAAATGCTCAAATTAGCAAGGTAGGAAAAACAATTCTCACCACTGTGTCTGGTGAATATATAAGGATTGCTTCCTTGGGCCTAACCAATGCCCTTAAACTAACTATCTTGAATGAGGATGAAGAAGAAGAATCAGTCAATCCTGAGGATTTCACGGAATGATACAAATGGTGTGGCCTGGATGGCAAACCATATGGCAGCATCCAAGGAAATTAGATGAATATGCAAGGTAAACTGTTATCAGATATCATTGGAAAAGTACTGATATGCAAGGTCGGGTCACATGATAGAATCTCCAAAGAGATGTTTGAGCTGATGATCAGAGTGATCCTTGAGAAGAAGACTGACTGGGAAAAATCTTATTTGAAAAGATCAAAGAAAGCTTGAAGCCCCCAACTTTGGCAGAATACTATCTTTGTATTTAAAGCACTTCATTCCTCAACATTTAAATGAATCTGAATCAACTCCCCTCCATTACCTAAAGAGAATAGATATGAAGACCATAAGCAGATGGGAGAGGAAATTCACCAAAAAGGTAGTAGGTAAACCTTCCTCCCTAAGAAATGATGTTCCTCAAAGCCCAGCACACCTCCCACAAATTACTCTAAATTCCCCTGCTCCTATTGAGGGGGAGCCTCTGAGAGAAGATACTGTTGTGATGGATAGTGATCCAGTACCTCAAGATAAGGTGACTCAAGAAGATGTTCTAACAATTGCTCAAGAGGTTGTCTTGAATGTGGAAGTTGAGGAATCTGAGAAAAGTCCAAGTGGTGGACATGTAGTTGTTGAAGAGGTAGAAGAGTCTTGCAGATCACTGAATGAATTTCTAAATGATGACATGCATCAAAGTACAAATGGAGAAGAATATGAGCAGCCCTCTGACACCCCTGCAACAATAGAGGGGGAGTCTACTGTGTTAGAGCTTGCATTCTACATCTCTTAGTTTGAGAATAACAAATCACACTATGTATTTTGTCTTGCTTGTGTTTATAGTGTGCAGGTACTATAGTTAAATAACCTCATGAACAGGATGTTGATTGACGACGATTCTCTAAATTGAGAGCTAACGCCCTGTGTTAGAAGTTAATGCCCCGCGTTAACTTATCGTCGAGATGGGATGACGTCAAGAAGGGAATGACATAGAGAAGAAATAGCGTCGAGAAACCAGAGACAATGCTAGCTTCGAAGCTAACGCTCGCATTGAGTCCATGATATTCCACCATCTCGATGATTGCACGATCTTAGTCATGACCGTACACGATCAATAACACTGGAGTTAACTTCTTAACGCCCGGCGTTAGCTCCTGTGCCTATTTAAAGAGCTGATTTCATTGATCAAATGTGGAACTTTCAAGCCTTCATTCAAATCTTTTGAGAGAGCATTTCAACCTCGAATTCAGAGAGCACTCCCAACACCACCATTGAGGAACAAGAGTGAGAAGGAGATTTTCAGCTGTCAAATTTGAAGAAGGATGCTTGCTTAAACTCTGACGATGGTCATTGCGTGTCTTCAACATCTCCTTCAACACTTTTCAATATAGGGAGTCTTTTTTTCTGAATTTTTTTTTTATCTTTTCATTATTTTCTTGTAATGGTAGTGAATTCGTCGCCTTGCGTGTGGCGACTAGGCTGGGTTCAGTTTAGGGGGAAAATCGCCGCCTTGTGCGTGGTGACTAGGTCAAGGGTAGATCTACGTATATGAGTTTTGGCTGGTACAACCACTCTATTGTCTACTTCTAATAAACGCGATTGACCTAATTCTAGATCATCTTCTGGAATCGTATAACTGTCAAAAGTGAGTGACTGTTCATTGGAACTGTTATAGTCCAAATACTCATAAGGTTGGGTCGACGCCCGCCTCCCCCCAAACTTGACTTGCAAGTTTTCCCGCAAAAAGCTCTCCACGCCTACTCTGAGAATAGGAAAAGCACTCTTCTTCTTTAGTTAGGTAGTTCTAGAGGCCTTATCTGGGGAAAGATAGGCTATAGCCAACTAGTCCTTGGTAGAAGGACCGGTGAAGGAACAAAAAGTGATTTTTACATTGGCGCCTTTAATTTCAAGTGTTATTGAAATCTATCTTTGTAATTCTCTTTGATATATAATATTTATTTTCATTATCTCTGATTTTCTTTAATTATATTTCATTTGAGATTTCATAAGTAAAATCACTTTGACATAATTCTGTGAAGCCTAATTTTCTGGAGAGTTAACGCCCAGTGTTAACTCTTAATGCCAGCGTTAGAAACATAATCAAAAAGTTTCAATTTTCTATAAATCTCTTAGTTTTACTCAAAAAATTGTAAACCCCTTATTCACCCCCCCACCCCCACCCCCTCTAAGGGAGCCATATGATCCAACATGTGGTATCAAAGCAAGGTTATTCCAAAATGGTTTCATAACCGGGAATAATGGCGTATCATGATCATGCTTTCGTTAAGGGTCAAGGGATTAGTAGACCTCTACTATTTACCAATACAGATTATAATTATTGGAAAATAAGAATGAATTATTTTGTAATTGCTTTAGATAATGATGTGTGGGGTATGGTTGAACAATACTTCTCTCCACCAACATTTGTTGTTGGAGAAGTTACTATGGAAAAACTGAGAGACAAATGGGATGATAACGACATGGTAAGATGCAAGAATAATGTTAAAGTTATGAATGCTTTACTTTGTGCTTTGGATAGAATGGAATTTAATAGAACTTGTGATTGTGAAATTGCTTATGCTATATGAAATTTATTAAAAATCACTCATGAAGGTACTTAGCAAGTCAAGGATTCAAAACTTTTCCAACTTGAATCCGAATACGAGAAATTCTGGATGGAGGTAGAAGAAGACATAGATTCAATGTACACAAGGTTCACCAAGATCGTCAATGACTCAAAAGTACTTGGAAAGGTGTTCTCCAATGGCGACTTGGTGAGAAAATTCTAAGGTCTCTCCCTCCAAAGTTTAATCCAAATGTGACGGCTATATCAGAGTCGCATGATTTAAAGAATCTCCAAATTGAGATCCTCGTTTAGGGTTTAGGGTGCTATCGCCCAGCGTTAACTCTTAACGCTGGTGTTAGCAATAATTCTAGAAATTTTATTTCTGTTAATAAAAAATCATTTCAAAATTCAAATGTTATCTCATCTTCCTGCAAGAGTTTATCCAAAACTCTGAAAAGGGTTTCATCTCCTTTTATATCGTGTGTCAAATGTCATATATTTGGACACACCTCGGACTTATGTAGGAAGAAGGGTCGTAGTACTATAAAGCATATATGGGTGCCTAAGGTTTCCACCTATTCTATGGTAGGAACCTCTTGGGTATTCGGATCTTCACTCTCATCTCCTTTTTAGGTATGTTAGCAGGCTAAGGACAAAAAGGACATACAGTATTTGGACTCGGGATGCTCGAAACATATGACGGGCAACAAAGCAAAGTTTCTTAGCCTTGAGATAAAGAAAGGAGGGTTGGTAACATTTGAAGATAACGAAAAAGGAAGGATCATGGGCATCGGCACAGTGGGTAACGATTCTTTCTCAATCTCTAATGTTTTATTTGTAGATTGCTTAAAACATAATTTAATATCAATTTGTCAATTATGTGATAAGGGTTTAAATGTATTATTTAAATCATCTACAAATCTTTGCAAAATCATAAACTCTAAAACAAATGATGTCGTACTCACCGCACCTAGAATTCACAATGTTTATATGATTGCCTTTAATGATTTTTCATAATCGTCTTTAAAATGCTTTATTTCTAAAAACGATGAAATGGAACTTTGGCATATGCGTCTTGGTCACTCTAGCACTAAGCTTATTTTGAAATTATCAAAAAATAAATTAATTAAAGGTTTACCTATGCTTAATGGTAATTTATCTTCTCTTTGTACGCCTTGCCAAAAAGGAAAGTATTCAAAAAATTCTTTTAAAAGCAAAAATGTAATTTCAACTTCTAGACCACTTCAATTAATTCATATGGATTTATTTGGGCCGGTTAGCACTTCTAGTCTAGGAGGTAGAAAATATACTTTTGTAATAATTGATGATTATTCTAGATTTTGTTGGACTTTATTTCTATCTTCCAAATCTGATGCATTTATTGAATTTACTAAACTATGCATTCATGTTCAAAATGAACTTGATTTAAAAATTAAATGCATACGATCGGATCATGGAAGAGAATTTGAAAATGATAACTTTTCTTCTTTTTGTAATGATTTAGGAAGTAAACATGAATTTTCTGCTCCTCGCACCCCATGACAAAATGGTGTAGTGAAGAGGAAAAATAGAACCCTTCAAGAGCTAGCACGCACTATGCTTTGTGAATATGGGTTACCTAAAATATTTTTGGCCGAAACAGTTAATAATTCATATTATATTATTAATCGTGTCATGTTTCATCCTATTTTAAAATTAACACCTTATGAGCCTAATGTATCATATTTTCATGTCTTTGGTTGCAAATGTTTTATTTTAAATACTAGAAATGCATTAGGAAAATTTTGTGAAAAATGTGATAAGGGAATTTTCATTGGTTACTCTTCAACTAGTAAGGCTTATAGAATTTATAATAAAAGAACTAAAATAGTTGAAGAGTCTATTCATGTAAGATTTGATGAGAATGTTCCTTGTGTAGATACTAATCGTACAGGAATCGAATACGAACCACTTCCCCCTTTGGAACATGAGGATGATGAATTACTTGGAGAAAAAGAGGAGAGAGATGAAGAGATAGTAGAATATGTTTCTCCAAGTGTGCTACAGTTTTCAAAAGATCATCCAAGGGAGCTTGTTATTGGAGAGTCGTCAAAAGAGGTAAGTACTCGTTCTTCTTTACATGAGTCATCTTCAAACCTTTGTTTTGTATCCGAAATAGAACCAAAAAAATGTTTTAAACACTTTAAATGATGAATTTTGGTATTTAGCTATGAATGGTGAATTAAATCAATTTGAACATAATAAGGTTTGGAATTTAGTAGATAGGTCATCTAATCATCCGGTTATAGGTGTCAAATAGATATTTAAAAATAAACTAGATGGTGACTCTAGGATTACAAAGAATAAAGCTAGATTAGTTGCACAAGGTTATTCACAAATCGAAGGGGGTAGATTTTGATGAAATATTTGCACCCATTACTCCCCTAGAATCAATTAGAATATTTCTGGCATTTGCAAGTTTTAAAAGATTTAAATTATTTCAAAAGGATGCTAAAAGTGCATTTTTAAACGAGATTATAAAAGAAGAAGTTTATGTAGAACAACCCCCCCCCCCCCCCCCCGGTTTTGTGAGTGAAAAATTTCCAAATCATGTGTATAAGTTAGAGAAAGCGCTTTATGGATTGAAGCAAGCACCACGTGCTTGGTATGATAGATTGACATTATTTTTGATAAAGCACGATTATAAAATGGGAAGTGCGGATAATACACTCTTCATTAAGCAAGTAAATAATGATTTAATTATATTACAAATTTATGTTGATGATATTATATTTGGAGCCACTAATGAAGAGTTATGTAATGAAGTAGTTTTAGTGATGAAGAATGAATTTGAAATGATCTTGGTATGAGAACTCACTTATTTTCTAGGATTTCAAATCTCACAAAGACAAGATGGTATTTTTATTTGTCAAACAAAATATGTTCATGATATTCTTAAAAGATTTGGATTTGAAAATAAAAACAAGTTAATACACCAATGAGTGCATCACTAAAGTTAGGAAAAGATGAAGTCGGTATTACTATTGATCAAACATTATATAGAATAATGATAGGTGCATTACTATATTTAAGCGCATCTAGACCCGATATTATGTTTTCCATTTTTTATGTGCTTGATTTCAAGCTAACCCAAAAGAATCACATTTAAAAGTGGTTAAACGTATTTTTAGATATCTAATCAGAACATCTAGATTAGGCTTATGGTATCCTCATAATGATTATTTTACTTTACATGGTTTTTCTGATTTGGACTATGCGGGATTTTCATTAGATCGTAAGAGCACTAGTGCCACATGTCATTTTATAGGCCTTTCACTCATATCATGGTCGAGTAGGAAACAGAATTATGTTGCCCTCTCCACCACCGAGGTTGAATATATCGCACTAGGTAGTTGTTGTGTACAAGCCCTATGGATGACCCAAACTTTAGAAGACTTTGGTGTTTATCTAAATAATATAGAATTAAAATATGACAACAAGAGCGGTATCGATCTTACAAATAATCTCGTGCATCATTCTAGATCTAAACATATAGATGTCCGACATCATTTTATTAGGGATCATATCAAGAAGGAACATGTTAGAATTAGCTTTATAGGGACTGACTCACAACTTGTCGATATTTTCACCAAACCTCTACCCAATGCATGCTTAACAAGCTTAGGTTAGAATTGGGCATCTTAGAAATATCTCATTAATCCCTATAAAATGCTATCAATTTTTTTTGTCTCTATTTATGTTTGTTTGTTTTTTTTTAAACAAAATCCATTACAAATGTAAAAACAATTTTAAAAAAACACCAAAAACATGCTAAAAGTGCCTTCAAATCAACTCTAAAATCTCTAAAACTCCAACATTAAGAATGTCTCTTTATAATACAAAGGAATTATGAAAAACATTTTTCAAAAAATCAAGATTTGCAGTTCTGTTTTGGCGTTAAGAAGCTAACGCGTGACGTTAGCCACTTTGCTCTATAAATTTTTCTGTCTCTTAAAAAAAATTGGTATTATTTTAATGCAGTGTTTTATTTTTTTATTTCTCAGTTTTTAAAAGTTTCTATTCTTTATATTTTTTTAATGATAAAAAAAATATTTTATGCTTAAATGCTTAAATCAAGGGTGATTATATTTATTGCTTAAAGATTATTTACAGTGTTTGATTTTATCTTTCAAGTTTCTTAAAAAACATTGTTTTGTTTCTGTCATGCCTTGAATATTATCTTAAAATGTGCAATGAATTTGGTTATAGATTACATGTGTAGAAATGTTTTTACATGCCTCTAAGTATGAGTAAAGATTTATCTTTGATAATGATCTTCTCACTTACACTTTTTTGTTAATGTACATGTGTTTTAAATCTTATCTTCGCATGATTGTGTAGTATAAGAACTTATCATTTTTGAATTTCATAAATAGTTTACCTACACAACATTGAATTCATTCTTACAATTCTTTGTTTTTTATGTACTTATGATTAGAGAAATGTGGTATTTCAAATAAAAATTTCTATGTTTGCAAGAAGTGAATTTGGAGTCCTTTGTAAAAAAAACAAAAAAAGGATAAGGAAAGTTCCACCAAAAATTGTAAAGTGTCTTGTGCAAACAAATTTTTGGCCATTTCTCTTTAAAAATAAAAATCTTTATGTGCATTGAAATTTGTGGAAGTAAAGTTGTTTATGTTTATTTCAAGTTATATTCTTAAAATACAAACTTTCATGTGGTTTGATTTATACACTTGTATACTTTATCAAAACACCTTTATTGAACACATCATTATCATTTATAACACTTCCACTCATGAGAATTGGACCTAAAGCTTATCTATAATATTCTCTATAATCTTGAGTAAATGCACTTGATAACAATGCATGATCTTGACAATGTTTATGCATACTTGAAATGCAAATTTATTTACATTGTAAAGCATATCTTTTCTTAATATTTGTAATCTTGCTTGCTAATTTTCTATTACCAATATCAAATATACTTGCAACTTGTGTATCCAAATTAAAAACATCTACTTAATTGCTTTAAACGCTTATTATATTTTGTACTTACAAATTCTTACAGATGTTCAATATTGCTTTCACTGTGTTCACTATTTTTCAAAAAGTTGTTATTATATCTACATTGTGCATATCATTTCATATTGCGACTACTCTAACCCACCTCCTTTTGATTATAATAAAAGTGGGAGAAAAAATTGAAGAAATAAATTGAAGATATCTATTATTTATGGGGAGTAAATTAGAAAATGCATTCATGTGGGGGGAGTATCCATATAGGGGGAGTATGCATGTTTATCATGCTTATCATATACTATAAACACTACTCAAATTAAAGTTTATTTCTTATTTGTGGATTTGATATTATCAAAAGGGGCAGATTGTTGGAGCTTATGTTCCACGTCTCTTAGTTTGAGAATAACAAATCACATTATATATTTGATCTTGCTTATGTTTATAATGTGCAGGTACTATAGTTAAATAACCTCATGAACAGGATGCTGATTGAGGACGATTCTATGAATAGAGAGCTAATGCCCCACATTAGAAGTTAACGCCCCGCATTAACTTATCGTTGAGATGGGATGACATCGGGAAGGGAATGACATAGAGAATAAATAGCGTCTAGAATCCAGAGACAACGCTAGAGTTGGAGCTAACGCTCGCGTTGAGTCCATGATCTGCCACAATCTCGACGGTTGCACGATCTCAGTCATGACTGTACATGATCACTAATGCTGGTATTAACTTCTTAACGTCTGGCATTTAGCTCATGTGCCTATTTAAAGAGCTGGTTTCATTGCTCAAATGTGGAACTTTCAAGCCTTCATTCCAATCTTTTGAGAGAGCATTTCATCCCCGAATTCAGAGAGCACTCCCAACACCACCATTGAGGAACAAGAGTGAGAAGGAGATTTCTAATGGTCAAATTTGAAGAAGGACATTTGCTTCAACTCCGACGATGGTCATTGCGTGTCTTCAACATCTCCTTCAGCGCTTTTCAATATAGGGAGACTTTTATTCTGAATTTTCTATTATCTTTTCATTATTTTCTTATAACGGTAGTGAATTCATCGCCTTACGTGTGGCAACTAGGCTGGGTTCAGTTTAGAAGGAAAATCTCCGCCTTGTGCGTGGCGAATAGTTCAAGGGTAGATCTAGGGGTGGCTAGAGGCCTTATCTGAGAACAGATAGGCTATAGCAAAACGGTCCTTGGGAGAAGGACCGGTGAGGAACAAAAAGTGATTTTTACCTTGTCACCTTTAATTTCAAGCGTTATTTAAATTTTATCTTTGTAATTCTCTTTGATATATAATATTCATTTTCATTATCTCTGATTTTCTGTAATTGTATTTCATTTGAGATTTCATAGGTAAAATCACTTTGACATAATTCTGTGAAGCCTAATTTTCTGGAGAGCTAACGCTCAGCGTTAACTCTTAATGCCAGCGTTAGCAACAGAATCAAAATGTTTTGATTTTCTATAAATCTCTCAGTTTTACTCAAAAATTTGTAAACTCCTTATTCACACCCCCCCCCCCTTCTAAGGGCGCCATAAGATCCAACATACTGTTCAAATCACAGTGCAACCTTCACATCTAAGGATAGAAGATGAGCAATATCCTCCAATAATCACGACCCCCGCAGCCCAATCTACTGAATTTATGTCACAAATGGAAGCTCTACTTGATAGACAAAGAGTACATTTTGAAGCATATGTAAATAATGTTGTCACGAGTTGCAAGAATGAACTATCTGGCAGGATAGATTTCTTGCAAGAAGACATCCAGCATCTAAATCATCAAAATACAAATGTCTATCATACTGCTGCTAATGTTGTGGCTAATACAGGAACTGAAATAGCCCATATCAGTTAAGCTATTTATCTAATTTGACAGCAACTGAACATTGTGCTTGATAGAATGTCCACTCTAAGAGATAATCAGCATGCAATCGTACAAAACCAGGATGTGACCTTCACTGACTTTCAAGATGCCATCAATACCTTAATTCAAAGAATATCATCTACTGCTCAAGTCTCTCAAGAGTTAGTAGACAATTTTGGTGAAACTCTACTTCAACAGTTTCAAGTCACCCAAGATCATATTTCTTCTACACTCACTCAATCTCTCATAACTGCTCAAGGAATAATCATGGATGCAGTTGGAAATCACAATGCTCTACTGTCTAAGCAAATTCAGAACTCCCAGACCATTCTCTCCACAAAAATATTTTCAGAAGCCAGAAAGGGGCTGATAATGTCAAGCCATCATGCCATGTGGCTATCCAATGAAGTAAGATTCTCTATGGATCTTGAGCAAATAGACAATGGGATTGCTTATCAACATCCCAATCCAGAAGGCAGTCTCCCTGAAGGACCCTCAAATGAGACAATGACAGAAGTTTTCCAGAGCAATATCAACAGCCTGACAGCTATTAATGATACTTTGTTGGTGAGGCTGTCAGTGGGAGTGGGCCGGTCAGGAAAAGCAAAATACATCATGTTGATTCTGAAGAACAAGAAGCTAAAAGGAAGAAAATGGAAGAAGTAAAGAAGAATCCAAAATTTGAAGAATGGAGCCCTTGTTCAAGGAATATCATATTAGATACTTGGACTTTATATCAGTAAGGAAAGCATGATAGAGGCAAATTCTACAACTCTGAAGAATGGCACAAATATGAGTTGGGTGAAGCTGGAAAAGGAGATTATTAGAACAGAGTCAAGTTGGGAGATCTTTCAGTGCATGCTCATCCTCCTCTCAGATATCATCCTAAGCCTTATAACTATTTTTAAAGGCAAAAGTAGAAGTTGGCTGAAGCTGAGCAATCCAAAAAGGCTGGGTCATCTAGGAAAGGAAAAGATGTTCAGGAGGATTGAAGAGAAAGTATTCTAGAAAACACATGCATATTTCTATTTTTTTCATTTATGACTGATATATCTTTATGCTTGAGACAATGTTTAATCAATATATCAAATTCTCTGAATTTTGCTTGAGCTTTATTGAATATATTTGTTAGTCAAGCTTATCTATAATTGTAAGTTCTGGCTTCTTCAAATATGGGGAGATTATTGGGTATTCCCCCCCCCCCCCCCCCAATGTTCCTAAATTTGAAGAAGGAACACAAATATAGATAAGCACGTTGTCTTTGATATGTGTTTTAGTTCATGATGTGACAGTTATGTCAAGACTATATGTTTAGTATCAAAACTATATTTTCAGTATCAAAACTATACAAGAAGTGAAAAATTCACTAAGTCAAATATCAGCTTGAGCTTTAGCAGATATATCGTTGAGACAGGAAATTTATCATCGAGATAGTCTCAACAATATCATCTTGAAAAAGCTTTATCGCTGAGAAAGCTAAGTCAAGTTATGTAGACAATATCTCAACGATATCATCTTGAAGAAAGCTTATCGACTAGAAAATTTAATATAAGTAGTGTAGATAGAAACATCTCGACGATATCGTCTAGAGGAAGTCATATCATCTAGAATATTATGTTAAGTCTTGAAGAAAGGATCATGTAGATGACATCGGCTTGAAGATTTTATATTGTCTAGAACATCAAGACGATATCGACTTGAGGGATATATATCGTTTAGATTGATCAAGATGATATCGACTTGAAGGAATTTTATCATCTTGACAATTGCAGAGCTGCATTTAATGCACAGATTTTCTTGGAAATTGGTATTCAAGGAATGTGCATGACGCCTATCATACGCAACAATCAAGGAATAATTAATGATATATCCTTTGTAGAATTTAGTCGTTTACACAGCATTTAAGAATAATATTATATATTTCCAAATATTGCAAGTTCCAAAAAGGGGAGAGCATTTATGGCAGTTTATTCTGCCGTTTCAGTCTATATTCTTTAATGGCCTAATTAATTAATGAATAAATTATTGAGGTCCTTTATGCATAAGTGCAAATGAATAAATTATGAATAAATTATGATAATTAATGAATAAATTATTGAGGTACTAGAAGCTCAATCTGATATATTCGGAAGAAGATTCAAGAAAGCTTTGGTGATTCAAAAAACTCTGAGGCTACGTCTGCAAGAAGAAGAAGGAGACCAATCAGTGAAAAGCTTTATCTTTGAAGCCTTCTCTTCTTCAACAGCAAAACCAACTTCTCATTTTGTAGGGTTCTGTGTGAGCCTGAGTTTGGTAGGATCTTGGTATAGATCTGAGTGCTAGGTAGTACTTGTAAAGTCTAAGCTATTTCTGTATGGTTTCTATAACCTGAGTGTAAGCTTTTTTGTGTGAGGGCTGAGATAGGATCCTTTGTGATCTGAGTTGTAAGATCGGTTATATAGTGGAAGAGATCTGAGTTTTAGAGAAGTATCCTAGTCTAGCACATTGCTAGATAGGTGGGAGGAACAGTGGACTACCTCTTGACACATTGTCTTGAAGGGAACCACTATAAATCTCTGTGTGTTTTCTGGTTTGCTTGTGTGATGTGATTGAATATTTTTTAAAGTACTAAACAATTTTGAAAACACCTATTCACCCCCCTCTAGGTGTAGTTTTAATCAAACCCATATCTTTCAATTTGAGCTAAAACTCAAATACCAAGTTGTATACCTCAGATCCTCAGATCCAATACATGATCCTACATCTCAGAGTTCATCACTCTTACAACTCAGATTCAACTTGAATCTTACCTTAGGAACTGCACCATGTTCCCTACCTCAGATCCGAACACAGGATCCTGCACTTAGGTCTTAAAAGATCTTACACTCAGATTTCCTCAAAAATCCTACAAAAGAAGTGATAATTTATTGCAAGGATTCTTTAGACTCGGAATGATTTATCTTGAGTAACATGAGTCTTCTTGAAGCCTATCACGGAAGTGGCTTTTTCTAAAATCTTCTTCAAAGAGATGATTAACCTTTTGAATCAGCAAGATGATTGGGCTTTACTTTAGGAGAATTGATTGATTAGCTTCAAAGTATTTCTCCTCTGCTCTTGAGCTCTTTGGTAGAAAATGCACGATGACGTCAGAGAGCTCTTTCTTTTAAATGTAATGATTAGAAAATTAGGGTTAGTTATTTCTCATCGCATCCCTTTTACTGTGTCATTTAATAACAGTCGAATCCTCAGACAGTCATTATGTAAGAGATCTTTTGTATTTAAAGGACAAATCTGATTGGCCCAATCTGCGGTGGCATTAAATGAGATAATGCCACAATTGTGCTTTAATTTGAATTCAGGCCTTTCCCGCAATTTGACTAGAAGTCTGGTCGAATCTTCTTGAGTTCTAGTCGAATGTATACTTACTATACTTAAGACAATATTAGCATTGTCTCGACGATACTTGTATTCTACACGATGATATTTGACTACCACTGTCTTCTAGTCAAATGATCAAGCTTATCAAGTCGAATTCTGTCACTGTCTAGTTAAATGATTAATCTTAGCAAGTTGAATTCTTTAACTGTCTTCTAGCCAAATGTTAAGCTTATCAAGTCAAATTCTATGTTTAATATGATCATTATCTTCTAGCCAAATGTTATGCTTATCAAGTCATTTTCTTTGTTCAACATGTTCACTGTCTTCTGTATTTCTGAAATGTTGTGTAGGCTCCTCGATGACATTTCACTTATCCTCAATGACAATTGATGTAACCTCGACGATAAAGGACTTAGCCAAATTATTCCTTCAATGAAGAGCTCCAAACATCTTTTTGATTATCTTCAAAATGATATGAGTATAGTTGATCCTTGTCAAGACTATGTCGTCTTGGATAGTGTATTACCAAGACGATATTTGGAGATTGATCTGCTTCTTCTAATCAAAATGATATGATTATAGTTAGTCCTTGCTAAGAATATATTATCTTGGATAGTGTATTACCAAGACGATATTTGGAATCTCCAAGACGATATGACTTAGTCAATTTCTAATCATTCTTAATTCAGATCCTTTGCTCTAACCCACTTGCTAGAACTTTATTCCTGATGTTAATAAGTGAGTGACAAGTCTAATGTAGTCTAGATAATAGGTCAACACGGTGTTTTTCATAATGATGGATTACATTGGCAAAACTATGTCTGATGATACTAAGTCTGGTCATATGCTAAGCTTGCAATATCTAATACCTGAAAACAACATTCTAAACATATGCATCAAATACAAAGTGTATTTACCCTTGACATGAGGACTTCTTCAAATCAGGAACATTGTAGGTAAGGTTCCCAACATGATCATTAATTATTTCAAAGAATTATTTAAAAAATAATAAGCCCTTATTCACCCCCTCCTCTAAGATTGCTTCATGATCCAACATGATCATTTCATGTTGAATCATCCTATGAAAGTAGTTAGTGTTGGGAAAACCTAGATGATTTAGATCATGTTGATTTGATGCACTCACTTGTATAAATAACTCTTTTATGTATTGTTCCTAGAGGAAGTTGTCCAGAAGAAGCTAGACAAAAACTGTGAAGATTTGGTTAAGTTCATATATAAGTGTAGCAATAGTTGATCGGGCATTCACTGATCGAGAAATCATTCACTGACCAATTAACTGATCACTAACCAAATGTCTGACCACTGATCGGGGACCCAAACACAGACCGAGTTGAAGTTCATTGTGAAAACTTGTGTGTTGACTAACCAAAGCTCTTTTTTGAGTTGTTAGCCTACAAGACTACAAAAACGTTGACCACTAACTCATTCACTTCTAGCAGTCTAAGAACCCTTCTCTCAGCTTACAAAATGAAGATTTTTGATCGCTAACTGAATAAATAAAACCACTGACCGAGTCATCACTTTTCCAATAATCAAGAAGGAAAATCTTTTCTTCGAGGATAAAGATAAGTGATTGTTGTTCGTTAACCACGTTGTCCTCCAATAACAATTACCGAAGGAAGAATTCCCCTAATAGATAGGAGACATCTATTCATCATTTGCTGGTCATGTAACCTCCCCCCCCCCCCCTGCCTAACATGACCATATATATGGCTCTAACCAGACGCTACAACATAAAATCATCACGAGTATAGTATTATAAAGTGATATAAGAAACAAAACCACGACATCAAAGTACATAGCTCAGCGAAACTAAAAGTAAAAGTCAAAGACGGGCCATATTTCAAGAAACTTGTAAAGATCCTAAGCTACCTCGGCACGCAGTCTAATAAAATAAAGCAAAGGAAAGTCCAAGAACTAGAAAAGGGGTAAACACTTCATGAGGCAATTTCTTTTGCAAGCTATCTAGCAATCACCTTGGAACCAAAACTCATAAGCAAGAAAACATGAGTCAGCAATGAGCTGACCACTAACTATGTAACAACACCCCTCCTCCCGGCCATCCTAACAGATCTCAGGGAACTACATCACTCTGCAAGTTAGCACTTCGCTATATAATATAATAATAAAATAAAGAAGGTAATAAATGCAAGGAAGCTGTATAGTAGCACAAACATGCAAACTTGTAAACTGTTGTAACGCCCCTGGTTTTTTTCCATTAATTATTTGCATGCCCGCTGTGATGAAATTTTGGCATAAGGGCGTTACGTCAACTCGTCGGGATTAGTTTTGAGCCTTAGCTTAGTTAATGCATTTAAGGACATTCCTTAGAATAGATATCAGACTTGTCATTACCTAGAAGAGGCAGACAAGTTAGTCCGCGAATGCCTCTTAGTCTAGAGCACCAGCGCTTATGGAGACAAGGAATGGGAATGCCTCTTAGTCCGCGAATGCCTCTGACTATTTAGGTCGTGCGTGCGAGATTTCGCGACATTTCGAGTTAAGGGGAAAACTCGGCGATATTTTGAGTAATTATTGAGATTTCAGCTTCGGGAATTTTGATCTCGAGTTTCGCTCGTCGGAATTGAATTTTTACCTCGCCGTTAGATTTGTAGCGCCAATTTTCAGTTTGGGGGCAAATTTTGTGAAAATCCGAGATGATTTAGTCTCCCTCGTAGTTTAAATAGAATTGGAGAATTATTAATTTATTTAAACAAGGAATTATGGTTTTATATAAATACCAAAATTTCCAAAAAAACATATTCTTCTTCTTCTCCAAAGAGCCAAACCAGAATTCATGCGAGAGCGAGAGAGGCATGACGGGAACTTCTTCCAGCCGGCGATTCGAGAGCTGTAGTAGATGGAATCGTAAATGGAGAGTAGAATCGGAAAGCTCTCGGCGAGATCTTCGTTCTAGTGGTAAGAGTTTCCTATTTCTTGGGATTTTTAGAGTCGAGGTAGTGACCTAACTCCTTTTTGGCCCAGAAGGTTTTAGGTTTTTGTGCTCGGTTGAATTCTTGGCCGATCCATAGCTTTTGGAGCGGAGAAATTCGAGTTTGGAAGGTTAAAGGCAAGTGGCAGTTCCTCCTTCTATTTTGTTGTTGAAGTGTTGTTTTCTTGCTTTGAGTTCTTATCGCGCTGTTTAGCCCTTGTTTTATGAGTGTTTTTACCTTGCTAGTTAAACTCTTGAACTCACTTGATCTTCCCCTCAATGTCTAAAGTTTCCCTTGGAAGAATCTGACTGCTGCCTTAGAATTTCTGTCAGTACCCGAGAAATCCTTGTATTTCTCGAGAAATCCCTCTATTTCTTGAGAAATCTCCTTTACTACTTCTCGAGAAAACCCTTCTATTTCTCGATAAATCTCCTCTTTTTCTGGAGAAATCCCTGAAGACCTCTCTTTTATTTCTATTTCTCGAGAAACCTCTTCTATCTCTCAAGAAATCCCCAAAGAAATCCCTTCTATTTCTCGAGAAAAGCCAGTCCATTTCTCGAGAAAGACCAGTCTTCTCGAGAAATCCCTGATGTCTACCTTCTATTTCTCGAGAAAAGGCCAGACCAGTTCCAAATCCTTGACCTATGCCTTGGACTTCTACTTTCATTTTTAATCTGGTACCCTCTAATGTGTTCCAGGTTGTTGCAAATGCCTTTATGTTGTCCTGGATTTGAACCACTCATACTTATATCATTATGCCTTTGTGTTTGTGTGAAATCCCTGGGCTCTTATGTAATATGTTGGGCGGTGTTTTCTTTATTTGTGACCTCATCCTTAGAATTTCTCTAGCATTGTCCCTCGGGTTAAGTCTCGTATGGTAATTAAAATTAATTAATGAGGACTATTGCCTTTAGCCTTGCATGGTGGCCATTGCAAGGGACATGAATAGCTGGCTTGGCATGTGGTCCTCTGGGCCGTGTTTGGGGGGCAGTGGGGATTCTTTTATAGCCTTGCACGGTGGCCATTCTAAGGGGCATGAACAGCAGGCTTGGCCTGTGGCCCCGTGGGCCGTGTTTGGGTGGCAGTGGATAAAGGACCACCACCTGCTTTTGGGCTTTGGGTGGCAGAGGATAAAGGACTGTCCCCGTTTAATTTGAGCTGATCAGTCTCATAAATAGAATTAACAAGATAAATGAATTTTGGTTGTATTTTAAAAAGGTATTGGTGCACTCAGTGCGTTGTTTAGCTCTATGCTTTGGAGCTTCTTGTATGTAAGTTTTGCTTGGGTTGGTACCCCTTATGCCTCGTTATTACCTTGTTTTGCATGACTTATATGTTTTTATGTCGCTTATGCTTTCCTTGCTGAGGCGTTCTTTGTTTTATTTGAATGCCTCAGGTTCAGAGTTGTAGCGGTTATAGGTGTAGCTCGGAGACCTTGTGAGTTGTAGCTACTATCTTACCCCGTTGTTGCGAGGTAGTGGTAGTTAGTTTTCTTCTTATGTTTAGACATGCTAATTTGAAGCCAATGGGTTGTTGTCAGGTTGTTGACGCCCATTGTGCCTCTTTTTGTTACATTGTAGCTTACTTGCTAGTTATTGCCACTACTTTTCGATCTCGTGTGTCTTACTCTCTGGGAACGTTTTATGCCTAGGTGCATTATAGTTATAAAATGATTTTTTTTCTTTCATCATCATTGCATCTTTCATAGGTCAAACCCTTATATTTAAAGTCACATAAAGGTATCTTCATACCCAATCTAAATCTAGATATATGCATATCATTTTCTTCATGTACAGACATCACGTGCACATAGGACCTTAATTGAACTAAATCAAGTATTTTTACACTGCAAATACATATATATTTTCTTCTGTGGACTAGTTGATCCACGAACTGAGAGACACAGTTCTTACCCCAAACCTAATAAGTGATTTCAAGTATGAATCATCATGTAAACCTGTTTTGTAATAAATAAGAGATAGGTTCCCTCCTGAGCGTCTGCAGTTGTCTCATGTATTACGTGGCATCATGACGCATATTTTCTCTCACTCTAATATTCCTAATTGCTGAGAAAATGCGGGTTGTGACAATTGGTTTCAGAGGGAGGTTAGTTTGACAAGTTGGTCGAACGACTGTTTTTCTGATATGGTGTTAGTCGTCACGCCTCATTGCATACACACACTGAAGTGTCATATGTACGTCTTGGCTGAAGCATGAACACTACACTCATAAGCATGATAAGAAGTGTACAAGGTATATTATGTAGTATGGGATGCATAATATGTGTTTGTATATGGATCCTCTTAGGTGACAACATGTGACTGTTATGTAGTATGGGATGCATAACACCAGTCCCATGGATGTCCATTAGCTCGATTTTTATTTTTCGGTGCATGCAATATTATGTATTATGGGGTGCATAATATTTCATGCGTACACCGCTCATAACATGCATTAAGGCTTTTCTTAGAATGCATAGAATGAAATACAAATCATAACATCGCATAAAGCACCCGTGTCCAGCTAAAGATTTATATGATGACACACGTACACCCATGATTTCAAAACGGACACAAGAAAATTCATGCATTCATGACCTTTGCACTTGAGTCAAGAGGGATGATGTAGTATCATCCCAAGATTTAGCATGACATCATAAAATCCTAGAGCAAGGTAGTAGCAATAGCAAGTATATGTACATGTATGTTCTGAACCAAGCAGGGTAGTTCTAGTGTAAGGTTAAGTTTTGATTAGTGGTTTGTGCGTATTAGCAGAGATGGAAACTAAGCGAATCGCGACTAGACAGACTCCTCAGTCGGAGTGTGAGTCATCTGGAGCGCAGAGTGAAGCCTTGATCGAGAGTCTGCGCCAGAGCAATGAGGCTCTGATAAGGCAAATGGTTGCGATGTAGTCGCAAGTTGAGGCATTGTTGTCTGCCAGTGTAAGGCAGCAAACCGTGATGCAGGCCCCCATAGTAGGACAGACTTTACCTACCCCTCCTGCTCCCCTGGTGCCCCCAGTAGCGATACCACCAGAAATGATCTTCATTTCATTTTTTCAACAGTTTGGACCTCCATTGTATGACGGACGAGCTCACTTCGTGGCCTTGGATGATTGGCTTATAACCATTGAGGATATGTTCTCGTATTCATGGATCACCGTGGACCAGAAGGTGATGGTCGCCGCATACCAGCTAAAGGGTCTCGCAAAAAGCTGGTGGTTGAGGGAGAAGGAAGGCCTTACTGGAGGATGTACGTGGGAAACCTTCAAAGGCATGCTGATATGGAAGTTCCTGCCGTCGGTGGAACGGGACCGGTAAATGAATGACTTCCTGCTTTTGAAGCAGAGGAAGCTCTCGGTGAGTGAGTACAAAATTGAGTTTTGCAAGCTGAGCAGGTTTGCTCCGGCCCTGGTAGCCTCGGAAGAAGGAAGGGTGAAGAGGTTTCTGGGTGGTCTCCGTAGTGACATCCAGCAGCTGGCCAGCGCGTACAGGACGAAGAAGTATGTCGAGGTAGTAGAGGCAGCGCTGAAGGTTGAGGCAATTGATAATGCCAAAAACTAAGGATCGGTAATGAAGAAGGGAAAGAGGAAGGCTGGAGAAGAGGGGGTTCCGGTGCACCTGGCACAGCCCTGAAGAAAGGAAGCGGAGAGGCATGCAGTTTTTGTGGCCACCCTGGCCATCTATTAGAGGAATGTTTCAAGAGGAAGGGAGTTCAGAAGCATCAGTGAGTGCTGGCAATCCAGGGCGCTCCGAAAGAAGAGGTGCTTTGCCCTATATGCAAGCAGAAGGGGCATGATGCGGCTCAGTGTTGGACCAAGGAGAAAATCTACTTCCAGTGCGGATAGGAAGGGCACATGAAGTTTCAATGCCCGCGATTCCAACCCCCATTGCAGCCAGTTCCACTTCAAGCCTTGTCGTCTCCGCAGTATCAAGATAAAGGGAGAGGAAAGCTAAACATGCTAACCAAGGAGAAAGCACAGTCCTCGACCCAAGTGATCTCAGGTTAGACTTCGATCTAGCTATTAAGTCTCGGTTTAGTTTTGTTTGCGTTAGACTGGTTACCTTTCTCACTTATACGGAGATTTAAGGTAAAGAGTCATTGGGCGCGTGTTCTATTTGATTCTTGTACTACCCATTCGTTCATGGCTAGGACTTTCGTCGAGCGCCATCGTTTGACCCGCGAGTTGGGCGATGATTCATTTATCGTTAAGTTTCCTTCCGGTGATCTGGTGTCCTCGAACCAGTGCATCCGGAGATGCCCCGTCCTCTTAGGAGATTTCTTGGTGTTTGTTGATCTCAAGTTGTTGGACCTAGAATACTTTGATGTGATATTGTGTATGGACTAGTTATCCAGTTACGATGCTGTCATCCAATGCAAGGAAAAGCGTCTGGACTTTATGATGGACAACGGTCATACCATGAGCATTTTTGGATCTCCGTGCCAGAGTTCCTTGATAATTTTTGCGGTATGTGCTCGGAAACTGTTAAATTCAGGTTACTTGGCTTACCTTGTTTCTATGTTAGAAGTTGTTAGTGGTTTGTCGTGTATCGAGGGTGTTTCGGTGGTGCGAGAGTTTCCTGATGTCTTCCCTATTAGACTTCCTGGTCTTCCGCCTATTAGAGACGTGGAGTTTGTTATTGATCTTGAGCCTGGTACTCGTCATATCGCTAAGGCACCGTACCGTATGGCCCCTCGTGAGCTAGAAGAGTTGCGTATCTAGTTAGATGAATTACTGCAATGTGGATTTGTTAGGCCAAGTTCTTCGCCCTGGGGTACTCCAGTGTTGTTCGTGAAAAAGAAGGATGGTTCTATGAGGTTGTGCATAGTCTATAGGGAGTTGAACAAGGTAACCATTAAGAACAGATATCTGTTACCGCGAATCGATGATATGTTTGATCAGTTGCGTGGTAGTTTAGTGTTTTCAAAGATTGATATTTGATCAGGTTACCATCAGTTGAGGATCCGTGAGTCAGACGTCCCTCAGACTGCCTTTCGTTCCCGTTATGGTCATTTTGAATTTCTGGTAATGTCATTTGTGTTCAAAGATTTTCTGGATCATTTTGTAGTTGTTTTCATCGACAGTGTATTGGTGTATTCCAGAAGTGCTGAGGAGCATGCTACGCATTTGTGCTTAGTACTGTCTACTCTAAGAGAGCACAAGTTGTATGCG
Source organism: Dactylorhiza incarnata (assembly GCA_033032865.1). Lineage (NCBI taxonomy): Eukaryota > Viridiplantae > Streptophyta > Magnoliopsida > Asparagales > Orchidaceae > Dactylorhiza > Dactylorhiza incarnata. Next base: position 1,035,358 of record JAWHQI010000222.1, read on the forward strand.
AAGCTGAGTAAGTGTGAGTTCTTACTTCTTCAGGTGTCCTTTCTGGGTCATGTAGTGAACAAGGATGGAATTACTGTAGATCCCGCAAAGATTTCTGTCGTGTTGGATTGGAAGACACCTACAACGCCTAAGGAGATAAGGAGTTTCTAAGGGTTGGCAGGTTACTATAGGAGGTTTGTTCAAGGATTCTCGGTGTTATCAGCACCTCTGACTAAGCTTACCCAGAAGAATGCAGCTTTTGTATGGAGTGATTCCTGTGAAGAAGCCTTCCAAGAATTAAAGAGGCGTTTGTGCAATGCTCTTGTCTTGGCCTTACCGATCGAGGTAGTAGAGTATGCTGCTTATGTAGACGCATCTCACATTGGACTGGGGTGTGTTTTGATGCAAGAAGGAAAGGTGATCGCTTATGGGTCAAGAAAACTGAAAGTTCATGAAAGGAATTACCCTACGCATGACCTAGAATTTGCGGCAGTAATTTATGCCTTAAAGCTTTGGAGACATCTTCTTTATGGAGTGTCATGCAAGATATTTACGGATCGCAAGAGTCTGAAATATGTCTTCACCCAGAAAGAACTGAATTTGCGCCAGCGTAGATGGTTGGAGTATGTTGCGGATTATGAGGTTGACATCCTCAATCATCCGGTAAGGCTAATGTGGTGGCTGATGCCCTGAGTAGAAAGACCGCGCATGTCTTGAACCTTTCTGTGCAGTCCTTAGTGGAGGAGTTTATGTTGATGGATATCTCAGTCGATAATAGTACCGCACCTTCGAGCTTAGGAGTTGAAGAGCCTTCTTGGATTACGCTTACAAGACTGCATCAGAAGGAAGATCCTGACATGCAGCACCTCCGGAATAGGACTGAGAAAGGGGAATTACCAGACTTTTCAATTGATGGTAAATATACTTTGAAGTATCGAGGTAGGTATTGTATTCCCGCGTTTGAGGATATTTGGATAAAGATCTATAGTGAGGCGCATGATTCTTGTGGTTCCTATCATCCTGGTTCCACGAAAATATATAAGGACCTGAAGCAAATTGTTTGGTGGTCAGGTATGAAGAATGATATAGCCAAATATTTTCTGAATGTTTTACTTGTCAGCGCGTCAAGGCAAATCATAAGAGGCCTGGAGGTAAATTTAACCCTTTGGATATTTCAAGCTGGAATTGGGAGAGTATTTCAATGGACTTCATTACCAGTTTACCGAGATCCCCCGGAGGACATGATTCAGTATGGGTCATAGTTGACAGATTGACAAAGTGTGCTCACTTTTTTTCTTTTAAGACTAGCTATTCTATGGAGAAAATAGCATAACTTTATTTGGATAAAGTCATCAGAATGCATGGTGTGCCTGTGAGCATTGTGTCGGATCATGATTCCAGGTATATGTCTCATTTTTGGCGGAGTTTGCAGGGAGCTTTGGGCACTGACCTTAGATACTCTACCGCTTACCACCCTCAGACCAATGGTCAGATGGAGAGAGTGAATCAAATTTTGGAAGATATGATCAGGTGTTATATATTGGATCGGTCGGCGCCTTTAGAGGGAGGGTGAATAAGGGTTTTCAAAAACTGTAGATTTTATTTAGAAAAACTTTGGAATATTGCAATATTAAAACAAGAAGTCAAGTAAAACAAAAAGAGAGACAAGCTTTATTGATATTAAATAAGTTTTACAAAACTTGATCTCAATGGCGCTAGAGATCGGAGGCGAATAATCAAAGCTCTTTTCGTTTTCTATCCCGACTCGTTTCCCCACGAACCGGTGGCCCTAGCCTTCTCCTTCCCGGATTCGGCCTCAAGCCGCTCTAGCCAATCCTTCCCCGGGTGTGGCCTCGAGCACCCCCTAGACCTATCCTAGATTTAGTCGCCAACACGAAGCGAATTTCAGCCATAAGTCCTACCCCAGACCTAGTCGCCAACACGAGGCGAATTCACTACCGTTTACAAAGAAAAGATAAATAAAATAATAAAACTTTCCTTAAGATGAACTTCTGAAATGGAGGCGAAGATCCGCTGTAGAATCAGCGTTTCTCGAAGCGGACTTCGTCTGGATTCGGCGTAATGGAATTCTCTTTCAGAAATTGGCAGAGCTTCGCTGGGACCTCAAATTTTGGCCAAGGCAAGCCTCTGGAATTCTAGCACTCTCTCTCTAAGGTGTATGCAATAGGTGTGTCGAAAACAAGAGGAGAGGGGGTCCTTTTATAGCCAAAGCGCTACTGCCGGCGCTACCGCTACCGCCGGCGCTATCCCTGATTAAGTAACATTTTGCGCGGTAGGATCTTCAATCCGCGGCAACAATTTGCTCTATGCCTCTTGTGTGCCATGCTACCGCCAGCGCTAGTAGCTACCGTCGGGCGCTAGCTCCTTCTAAAAACACTGCCGGAATTGCGCTAATCATCGCTAGCGCCGGGCGCTATCGCTACCACCGGCGCTAGTGGCCATGTTGGAATTCTGGCCTCAATTTTGGGGACAACCATCCTTGAGTCATGTGGACTTTGATTTCCTGCACACTTAAACACACAAGATCAAATACACATAGGATTTTTTATTCTCAAACGTAGGAGATGTGGAAGACCATGTTCCAACACTATATTTCAGATCATGGTGGACCTTGTGATAAGTGTCTTGGGCTGATATAATAACAGTTATCAGGAGAGCTTGCAAATGGCCCCCTTTGAGGCTTTGTATGGGAGGCGTTGCCAAACTCCCATATTTTGGGCCGAGGTTGGTGAGAGTTCATTGTTAGGCCCAGAGGCTTTGGAAGAGATGAAAGTTGTCGTGACTCATATCCGTGAGAAGCTTCGCATTGCTCAGGAGTGGTATGAGAAGTATGCTAATCAGAGAAGGGTGGATATGGAGTTCGTTGTTGGGGACATGGTGTTCTTGAAAGTTTCTCCGATGCCGAGTGTTAAGAGATTTGGAATGAACCACAAGTTGGATCCCCGGTATGTGGGACCTTTCCCGGTTGTTGAGCGCATCGGAGTGTCTAGATTTGCCTGCTTCTTTTCCAGATATTCACGATGTGTTTCACATGAGCCAGTTGAGGAATTGTATGCGTAGTGGCCGTCTTGTTCTCAATTCGGTGCCCCAATTGCAGCCCAATCTTTCCTATGTTGAAGAGCCTGTCTGAATTTTGGAGACTCAGGAGCGGGTGTTGCGGAAGAAGACGATCCCGATGGTTAAAGTTCTTTGGAGAAATCAAGGCATCGAGAGCGCAACTTGGGAGCTGGAGTCTGCCATGAGAGAGACTCATCCTGGTCTCTTCTCCTAGATTTTGGATAAATCTTCCATCTGGTAATCTTTGGATTTTCTGTACCTTCCGTGATCATTGGATTTCAAGTTTCGGGACAAAACTTCCTTTTAGGGGAGTGACTGTAATGCCCCTGGTTTTTTTTTGTTAATTATTTGCGTGCCCGCTGTGACAAAATTTTGGCGTAAGGGCGTTACGTCAACTCGTAGGGATTAGTTTTGAGCCTTAGCTTAGTTAATGTATTTAATTTAGGTCGCACGTGCGAGATTTCGCGACATTTCGAGTTAAGGGGAAAACTCGGGGATATTTTGAGTAATTATTAAGATTTCAGCTTCGGGAATTTTGATCTCGAGTTTGGGTCGTCGGAATTTAATTCTGACTTCGCCGTTGGATTTGTAGCACTGATTTTCAGTTTAGGTGCGAATTTCGTGAAAATCTGAGGTGATTTTAGTCGCCCTCGTAGTTTAAATAGAATGAGAGAATTATTAATTTATTTAAACAAGGAATTGAGGTTTTATATAAATACCAAAATTTCAAAAAAAAACCTATTCTTCTTCTTCTCCAAAAAGCCGAACCAGAATTCATGCGAGAGCGAGAGAGGCGTGACGGGAACTTCTTCTGGCCGGCGATTCTAGAGTTTTAGTAGACGGAATCATAAACGGAGAGTAGAATCGGAAAGCTCTCGGTGAGATCTTCGTTCTAGTGTAAGAGTTTCCTGTTTCTTGGGATTTTTGGAGTCGAGGTAGTGACCTAACTCCTTTTTTTGGCCTGGAAGGTTTCAGGTTTTTGTGCTCGTTTGATTTCTTGGCCGATTCATAGCTTTTGGAGCGGAGAAATTTGAGTTTGGAAGGTATAAGGCAAGTGGCAGTTAATCCTTCTCTTTTGTTGTTGAAGTGTTGTTTTCTTGCTTTGAGTTCTTGGCGTGCTGTTTAGCCCTTGATTTATGAGTGTTTTTACCTTGCTAGTTAAACTCTTGAACTCACTTGATCTTCCCCTAAATGTCTAAAGTTTCCCTTAGAAGAATCTGACTACTGCCTTGGAATTTCTGACAGTACCCGAGAAATCCTTGTATTTCTCGAGAAATCTCTCTATTTCTCGTGAAATCTCCTTTACTTCTCGAGAAAACCCTTCTATTTCTCGAGAAATCTCCTTTTTTCTCAAGAAATCCATGAAGACCTCTCTTCTATTTCTATTTTTTGATAAACCTTTCTATCTCTCGAGAAATCCCCGAAGAAATCCCTTCTATTTCTCGAGAAAAGCTTGTCCATTTCTCGAGAAATACCAGCCTTCTCGAGAAATCCCTGATGTCTCCCTTCGGTTTCTCGAGAAAGGGCCAGACCAGTTCCAAATCCTTGACTTATAGCAATACAAAAACATCAAATTGTAATGATAATCCAAAAAAAATGTGAGTTAAAGTTCACAAAAGATGATGTTTTTGTAAATCATTTTGCAGTTAGATCTTTAAATTTGATAATAACCAAGCATGAAATAATGTTTATCAAAAAGAAATTACTACAATGTTACTTTAATTCATAATTCCAAAAACATACAAAATATTGTAGAACACATGCTAGGTTATCTAGTGCATTTCATAAAGAATGAGTAATATAGAATTAGCATTAGGATCCAATACTCATGAGAAGAAGTGTTATGGAAGATAATGATGTGCACAAAAGTGTATTTTTGAGTAATGTAAACAAATGTTTTAATCATAAAAATACAAGAAATATGTAGAGTACGAGCACAATAAAAAACAAATAAGATTACTTCCACACACTTTAATGCACAATAAAAAGTACAACTGCCAAGGTGCTCTGCACACACAATGCTCATCAAGACTTATCAGGGTGCAAAGTAGTGCTTGGGGATCACATATTTAAATTTAAGATTGAAACTAGTGATCCGGTGTACTTAAGAGTAAGTGGTTTTTCTTATTTTTGAAAGAAGGATTTAATTTGCACAAGACACTTTACTATTATTTCCAAGGTGCTCAACCTCACAATGCTTATTAAGACTTATCAGGAGGTCCAAGTAGTGATTGGTGGAGTTATCTTTGTCATTTATTTTATAATTTTGTTTTGTACAAAGTTCTCCGAATACACTTGTTTTGAAAATCAATAGATTTTATGAAAAACAGAACCACTTTTCTTAATTTTTAAGAGTGCAAAATAAGGAGTGTAGGTAAGATACTTGTGCAATTTTAATCCATTGTACTAATACAAAACATACACAAGCATTCCTTAGATTAAATACATATGTAGACAATGCCAAAAAAAGTGAGCGAATAAATATCATTATCAAACATAAAACATTTCTCATACTTAGAGGCATGCTAAGCTTGATCCTACACAACTTTTAAACTATAATTGATGCACATTTGAATAGATATATCAAAGCATGAAGAAAGACAATGTCCAAAGTAGTTTGAAAAGATAAATTGCAACATTGTAAAATTTCTAAATAATAGATTAAATCATGCTTGATTTTTCATAAAAAATCATACAGTTTTTTTGACAGTTTTAAAGTTTTATATTTTTGTATTTGATTTTAGCAAATAAAAGCATATTTTTGTAATTTTTGCTTTTGTAATTTTTATATTTGATTTTTGCATAAAGATGAACTTTAAACAAAGGAAACAACACAAGCGAAAAAGAAAAACATATTTTTTGTAATTTGGTTTTTGTAGTCTTGTATTTGATTTTTCAAAAAATAAAGAAACATAGAAGTGCAAAACTAAGTAGAAAATATAGATTAATATATTTTTAGAAATTTTTCTAAATTTAAAAAATACAGAAAATCGAACATGGTCGCTAGCGCCTACGGTAGCGCTAGCGCGGGAGATAGTGAACGATTTTCTAGGATTTTGGAAATTTTAATTTTGGATCTTGATTAAGTGTCCCAATAGTAGTTCCATGCTGAAGTTGCAGATTTTTAGGAGATGTTTTGGATGGTTAAAAATGAAGAAAAATGTATTTGTGAGCATGTTTTAACTTGAAAGATCTAGGACACCTAATTTAAGTCATAATAATCGAAATCTTGCATCGGGAAGGGGTTTAGTAAATATGTCAGCAAGTTGAGAGTCTGTCCCAATGAAGCTTACTTTTACATTTTCTTTCTTAATGTGATCCCTAATGAAATGATGATGAACGTCGATGTGTTTGGATCTAGAATGGTGTACGGGATTATATGTGAGGTCTATTGCACTTTTGTTGTCACATTTAAGATCTATGTTTTTGAGATGAAATCTAAAGTCCTATAGTGTTTGGCTCATCCATAACGCTAGTGCACAACAACTACCAAGTGCAATATATTCGGCCTCCGTGGTGGAGAGTGCAACCGAAGATTGTTTTCTACTAGACCAGGCAACTAAAGAGGGTCCTAAAAAGTGACATGTACCGCTAGTGCTTTTTCTATCTAGTGAGCACCCGGCGTAGTCCGAATCGGAATAGCCGTGGAGTGTGAAAGAGTCATTATGTGGGTACCATAATCCTAGTTTAGATGACCCTATTAGATAACAAAAAAATATGTTTTACCGCTTTTAAATGAGATTCTTTTGGATCGGCTTGAAAGCGAGCACATAAGCATACGGCAAACATTATTTCTGGTCTAGATGCACTTAAATAAAGAAGAGAACCTATCATTCCTCTATATAGCGTTTGATCAATAGAAATTCCAGATTCATCTTTTCCTAGTTTTAAAGAAGCACTCATAGGAGTAGAAGCTTGTTTAAGATTTTCAAATCCAAATCGTTTAAGCATATCATGAACATATTTTGATTGACAAATAAAAATACCATCAGTTCTTTGTGAAATTTGAAAACCAAGAAAATATGATATTTCTCCAACAAGACTCATTTCAAATTCATTTTTCATTATTAAGACAACTTCATTACACAACTCTTCATTAGTGGCTCCAAAAATGATGTCATCAACATATATTTGTAGAATAATTAATTCGTTATTTTTATGCTTAATGAAGAGTGTGTTGTCTGCACTTCCCATAACATAACTGTGCTCTAACAAAAATGATGTAAGACGATCATACCATGCACGGGGCGCTCATTTTAAACCATAAAGTGCTTTTTCTAATTTGTAAACATAATTTGGAAATTTTTCATTTATGAAACCGGGGGGTTGTTCTGCATAAACTTCTTCTTTAATAAACCCGTTTAAAAAGGCACTTTTAACATCCAGTTGAAATAATTTTATTCTTTTAAAACTCGCAAATGCCAAAAATATTCGTATAGATTCTAAGCGAGCTACGGGTGCAAAAGTTTCTTCAAAATCTACCCCCCTCGATTTGTGAATAGCCTTGAGCAATTAAGCGTGCATTATTTCTTACAATCCTAGATTCACCATCTAGCTTATTTTTAAAAATCCATTTTACGCCAATAATTGGATGATTAGATGGTCTTTCTACTAAATTCCAAACTTTATTTCTTTCAAATTGTCCTAACTCTTCATTCATTGTCAAAAACCAAAATTCGTCATTTAAAGCGGTGGAAACGTTTTTAGGTACAATTTCAGACACAAAGCAAATATTTGAAAATGTTTCATGAAGAGAGAACCGAGTTCTTACCCCAGTAGAAGGTTCCCCAATGACTAGCTCCTTTGGATGATTTTTGGAGAAGTTTAGAATGCTTGGAGGTACATATTCATCTTCTTTAGACTTCTCCTCCTCTTCTTCTTTGGACGGTTCTTCTTCGTCGTGCTCCAAGGATGGCAAAGGTTCATCATCGGTACCTGTAGGGAGCTTCTCTGCACATGGAACAAACTCATCAAATCTGACATTAATTGACCCTTCAACCTTACTTGATCTTTTATTAAATATTCTATATGCTTTACTAGTTGAAGAATAACCAAGAAATATTCCTTCATCGCATTTTTCGTCAAATTTTTCTAAAGAATCTTTTGTATTAAGAATGAGGCATTTACATCCAAATACTTTAAAATATGATACGTTAGGTTTCTTTTGATAGTAGAGTTCATATGGTGTGAGAGTTAATGATGGGCGAAGCATAACTCTATTCATTACATAGCATGCAGTGCTTACGACTTCTGCCCAAAAATACTTAGGTAATTTATATTCAGATAGCATGGTGCGTGCAAGTTCTTGTATTGTCCTATTTTTCTGTTCTACAACACCGTTTTGTTGAGGTGTGCGTGGAGCGGAGAACTCATGCTTAATACCTAACATGTCACAAAAAGATTTAAAATTTTCATTTTCAAATTCACCTCCATGATCTGAGCGAATGCATTTTATTTTTAAATCTAATTCATTTTGAATGCGAGTACATAATTTTGAAAATTCGCAAAACGCATCAGATTTGGAGGAGAGAAATAAAGTCCAACAATATCTAGAATAGTCATCTATGAGAACATAAGTGTATAATCTACCACCAAGACTCGCAGTGTTAACGGGACCAAAGAGATCCATATGAATTAATTGCATAGGTTTTGATGTAGAAATTTCGCTTTTGCTTTTAAAAGATGACTTAGTAAATTTGCCTTTTTGGCATGGAGAGCATAATGAAGAAAAATTTCCATTTAACTTATGCAATCCTCTAATCAATTCTCTTTTTGCTAGTTTTAAGATGAGCTTTGTACTAGCGTGGCCTAAGCGTCTATGCCATAATTCTAATTCATCATTTTTAGTTATAAAACATTTTATTGAAGATTTAGAAAGATCATGAAATGAAACTATGTAAACATTATGAATTCTAGGTGCAGTTAATAACACATCTTTTGTTTTAGGATTAACAATCTTGCAAAGGTTAGTGGAAGATTCAAAAAGTACGTCTAAACCTTTATCACACAGTTGACTTATAGATATTAGGTTATGTTTTAATCCTTTCACATAAAGTACATTTGATATAAGAAAAGATGCGTTACCCACTGTACCAACTCCCATGATCATTCCTTTACCGTTATCGCCAAACGTCACTATTCCTCCTTTCTTCTTTTCTAGGCTAAGGAATTTTGCTTTATTGCCCGTCATGTGTTTGGAGCAGCCTGAGTCCAAATACCACACGTCTTCTGTTTCCTTAGCCTTCCTGCAAATCTAGAAAGAAGATGAGAGTAAAGATCCGGATACCCAAGAGGTACCACCCATAGAGTAAGTGGTTTTCTTAGGTACCCAGATTTGTTTTAAAGATCGTTGTTTTATATTCCTGCAAGAGCCAGACGTGTGTCCAAATTTAAGACAATTAGCACACGAAATAAAGGGGGTTGAGACCCTTTTCTGAGTTTCTACGTTGCCCTTGCTGGATGATGTTTGTACATTAGAAAAACCAGAAGAATTTTTAACATTAGAGCTACTACCGGCGTTAGTAGCTAGCGCCGGGCAGTAGTGTTCTCTTTTATATCTGAGTCCGAATTTTCTAGACCCAAAGCATTGATTACCCAGAAGCATATCCAGGGATTTTTGACCAATCCCGAATTTGTTTATGGCTAAATTGAGATTTTGATTTTGTTTTTTAAGAGATGTATTTTCTTGAACAATCATAACACATTTATTTTCAAATCCTTTTTTGTTCTTTTCAATTTGTAATATAGCAGTTTTCAATTTTCTCTCTAAGTCCCCTTTTTTCTTTTGCAATGATTTTGTTTTGTGAAAGGGCATTAGAGAGAGAAACTTCAAGTTCTTTTATCTTAAATAAAGAGTGCTCACATTCTTGACATGAAACTTTTCTTTTTTCAAGAGAGACTATTTTTTTGTGAGCTTACGATTTTCTTTTATAATAGATTCATTTTCATGATTTAATAAAACAAATTTATCATAAAGTTCTTCAAAGGTAGGAGGAGATACCTCAGTGTCGCTAAGAACACTGGTGTCGTCATCGTCGCTTTTGGCCATTAAGCACAAGTTTGCTTCCTCCTCGCTACTTGACTCAGAACCGTTTGACTCTTCAGAGGAAGAGTCATCCCAAGTAGCGGCCTTCAGCACTTTCTTCCTCTCTTTTTCTTTCTTTTGTTCTTTCCGCTCCTTTTGGTATTTTGGGCACTGGCTCCGAATGTGCCCGGTTTTTCTGCAGTGATAGCATTCTGGAGGCGGCCTTTCTTCTTCGTCATCGCTTCCTTTTTCTTTCTTCGATGAAGAGGAGGATCTCTTTCGTCGAGTGTCTTCTTGGAAGAATTTTCGGAATGTGTTCCTTCTCTCTGGATTTCTGATAAACTTCTTGAAATTCTTCACCAGGAGTCCTTCTTCATCATCATCGTCCTCTTCGATGCACTCCTTCTTTGATGTCAGCGCCAACACCTCTTTCTTCGGCTCCTTGTTGTATTCATCATGTTGAATTTGTAGTTCTACCTCATGGGTTTTGAGATTCCCAATGAGATTCTCGATCTGGAGCGTTCTTAAGTTGTGCGACTCCGAGATGGCCATCACCTTCGGATTGAAACTTGGAGGTAAGGAACGAAGAATTTTCCTCACCAAGTCCCCGTCGGAGTAGGTCTTTCCAAGCGCCTTGGATGCGTTGACGATCTTTGTGAAGCGAGTGTACATTGAGTTGATGTCCTCTTCTGTGTCCATCCTGAATTTCTCGTATTCAAATTCTAGTTGAAACAGCTTGGCATCTTTCACCTGCGATGTACCTTCGTGAGTTACTTCTAATTGATTCCAAATATCATAAGCAGTAGTGCAAGCAGAAATTCTATTAAATTCAGTCCTATTTAGGGCACAATATAAGGCGTTCATTGCTTTTGCATTATTTTTACACCTTAGTTTGTCGCTATCGTCCCATTTATCTTTAGGTTTTAATAATGTTGCCTCTCCCACTACAGTTGAAGGAGGAGAGTATCTGACTTCTACCATATTCCAGACTTCTACATCCATCGTCATAAGAAAGCACATCATTCTATTTTTCCAATAGTTAAAATCTGACACAGTAAAGAGAGGTGGTCGACTAATCCCTTGACCCTCCGAGAAAGCGAGATCATAAGACGCCATTGTTCCCGGTTGTTAAGCCGATTGGAACAAAACCGCTCTGATACCACTTGTTGGATCGGTCGGCGCTCTTAGAGGGGGGGGTGAATAAGGGTTTTCAAAAACTTTAGATTTTATTTAGAAAAACTTTGGAATATTGCAATATTAAAACAAGAAGTCAAGTAAAACAAAAAGAGAGACAAGCTTTATTGATATTAAATAAGTTTTACAAAACTTGATCTCAATGGCGCTAGAGATCGGAGGAGAATAATCTACGCTCTTTTTGTTTTCTATCTCGACTCGCTTCCCCACAAATCGGTGGCCCTAGCCTTCTCCTTCCCGGATTCGGCCTCAAGCCGCTCTAGCCAATCCTTCCCCGGATGTGGCCTCGAGCACCCCCTAGACCTAGCCTAGATCTAGTCGCCAACACGAGGCGAATTTCAGCCCTAAGTCCTACACCAGACCTAGTCGCCAATACGAGGCGAATTCACTACCGTTTACAAAGAAAAGAGTAATAAAATAATAAAACTTCCCTTAAGATGAACTTCTGAAGATAGAGGCGAAGATCTGCTATAGAATCAGCGTTTGTCGAAGCGGACTTCGTCTGGATTCGGCGTGATGGAATTCTCCTTCAGAAATTGGCAGAGCTTCGCTGGGACCTCAAATTTCGGCCAAGACAAGCCTCTGGAATTCTAGCACTCTCTCTCTGAGGTGTATGCAATAGGTGTGTCGAAAACAAGAGGAGAGGGGGTCCTTTTATAGCCAAAGCGCTACCGCCGGCACTACCGCTACTGCCGGCGCTATCCCTGATTAAGTAACATTTTGCGCGGCAGGATCTTCAATCCGCGGTAACAATTTTCTCTACGCCTCTTGTGTGCCATGCTACCGCCAGCGCTAGTAGCTTCCGTCGGGCGCTAGATCCTTCTAAAAACACTGCCAAAATTGCGCTAATCATTGTTAGCGCCGGGCGCTATCGCTACCGCCGGCGCTAGTGGCCATGTTGGAATTCTGGCCTCAATTTTGGGGACAACCATCCTTGAGTCATGTTGACTTTGATTTCCTACACACTTAAACACACAAGATCAAATACACATAGGATTTGTTATTCTCAAACCTAGGAGATGCGGAAGACCATGTTCCAACACTATATTTTAGATCATGGTGGACCTTATGATAAGCGTCTTGGGCTGATAGAATTTGCTTATAATAATAGTTATCAGGAGTGCTTGCAAATGGCCCCCTTTGAGGCTTTGTATGGGAGGCGTTGCCAAACTCCCTTGTTTTGGGTCGAGGTTGGTGAGAGTCCATTGTTAGTCCCAAAGGCTTTGGAAGAGATGAAAGTTGTCGTGACTCATATCCGTGAGAAGCTTCGCATTGCTCAGGAGTGGTATGAGAAGTATGCTAATCGGAGAAGGGTGGATCTGGAGTTCGTTGTTGGGGACATGGTGTTCTTGAAAGTTTCTCCGATGCCGAGTGTTAAGAGATTTGGAAGGAACCACAAGTTGGATCCCCGGTATGTGGGACCTTTCCAAGTTGTTGAGCGCATCGAAGTGTCTAGATTTGCCTGCTTCTTTTCCAGATATTCACGATGTGTTTCACATGAGCCAGTTGAGGAATTGTATGCGTAGTGGCCGGCTTGTTCTCAATTTGGTGCCTTAAATGCAGCCCAATCTTTCCTATGTTGAAGAGCATGTTCGAATTTTGGAGACTCAGGAGCGGGTGTTGCGGAAGAAGACGATCCTGATGGTTAAAGTTCTTTGGAGAAATCAAGGCATCGAGAGCGCAACTTGGGAGCTGGATTCTGTCATGAGAGAGACTCGTCCTGGTCTCTTCTCCTAGATTTTGGGTAAATCTTCCATCTGGTAATCTTTGGATTTTTTGTACCTTCCATGATCATTGGATTTCAAGTTTCGAGATAAAACTTCCTTGTAGGGGAGTGACTGTAATGCCCCTGGTTTTTTCGTTAATTATTTGCGTGCCTGCTGTGACAAAATTTTGGCGTAAGGGCGTTACGTCAACTCGTAGGGATTAGTTTTGAGCCTTAGCTTAGTTAATGTATTTAATTTAGGTCGCACGTGCGATATTTCGCGACATTTCGAGTTAAGGGGAAAACTCGGGGATATTTTGAGTAATTATTAAGATTTCAGCTTCGGGAATTTTGATCTCGAGCTTGGGTCGTCGGAATTTAATTTTGACTTCGCCGTTGGATTTGTAGCACTGATTTTCAGTTTAGGTGCGAATTTCGTGAAAACCTGAGGTGATTTTAGTCGCCTTCGTAGTTTAAATAAAATGAGAGAATTATTAATTTATTTAAACAAGGAATTGAGGTTTTATATATATACCAAAATTTCCAAAAAAAACATATTCTTCTTCTTCTCCAAAGAGCCGAACCAGAATTCATGCGAGAGCGAGAGAGGCATGACGGGAACTTCTTCTGGCCGGCAATTCTAGAGTTGTAGTAGACAGAATTGTAAACGGATAGTAGAATCGGAAAGCTCTCGGTGAGATCTTTGCTCTAGTGTAAGAGTTTCCTGTTTCTTGGGATTTTTGGAGTCGAGGTAGTGACCTAACTCCTCTGTTTGGCCCGGAAGGTTTCAGGTTTTTGTGCTCGGTTGATTTCTTGGCCGATTCATAGCTTTTGGAGCGGAGAAATTCGAGTTTGGAAGGTTTAAGGCAAGTGGCAGTTAATCCTTCTCTTTTGTTGTTGAAGTGTTGTTTTCTTGCTTTGAATTCTTGGCGTGCTGTTTAGCCCTTGATTTATGAGTGTTTTTACCTAGCTAATTAAACTCTTGAACTCACTTGATCTTCCCCTCAATGTCTAAAGTTTCCCTTAGAAGAATATGACTACTGCCTTGGAATTTCTGACAGTACCCGAGAAATCCTTGTATTTCTCGAGAAATCTCTCTATTTCTCGTGAAATCTCCTTTACTTCTCGAGAAAACCCTTCTATTTCTAGAGAAATCTCCTTTTTTTCTCCAGAAATCCATGAAGACCTCTCTTCTATTTCTATTTTTTGAGAAACCTCTTCTATCTCTCGAGAAATCCCCGAAGAAATCCCTTCTATTTCTCGAGAAAAGCCAGTCCATTTCTCGAGAAAGACCAGCCTTCTCGAGAAATCCCTGATGTCTCCCTTCTATTTCTCGAGAAAGGGCCAGACCAGTTCCAAATCCTTGACCTATGCCTCGGACTTCTACTTTCATTTTAAATCTGGTACCCTCTAATGTGTTCCGGGTTGTTGCCAATGCCTTTATGGTGTCCTGGATTTGAACCACTCATACTTATATCATTATGCCTTTGTGTTTGTGTGAAATCCATGGGCTCTTATGTAATGTCTTGGGCGGTGTTTTCTTTATTTGTGACCTCATCCTTAGAATTTTTCGGCCATTATCCCTCGGGCTAAGTCTCGTGCGGTAATTAAAATGAATTAATGAGGACTATTGCCTTTAGCCTTACACGGTGGCCATTGCAAGGGACATGAACAGCAGGCTTTGCTTGTGGTCCTGTGGGACGTGTTTGGGGGGCAGTGGGGATTCTTTTATAGCCTTGCATAGTGGCCATTCTAAGGGGCATGAACAGCAGGCTTGGCTTGTGGCCCCGTGGGCCGTGTTTGGGTGGCAGTGGATAAAGGACCACCACCTGGTTTTGGGCTTTGGGCAGCAAAGGATAAAGGACCGCCCCCATTTAATTTGAGATGATCAGTCTCATAAATAGAATTAACAAGATAAATGAATTTTGCTTGTATTTCAAAAAAGTATTGGTGCACTCGGTGCGTTGTTTAGATCTATGCTTTGGAGCTTCTTGTCTGTAAGTTTGGCTTGAGTTAGTACCTCTTATGCCTCGTTATTACCTTATTTCGCAGGACTTATATGTTTTTCTGCCGCTTGTGCTTTCCTTGCTGAGGCATTCTTTATTTTATTTGAATGGCTCGGGTTCAGATCCTTAGCGGTTAGAGGTGTAGCTCGGAGACCTTGTGAGTTGTAGTTGCTGTCTTACCCCGCTGCTGCGAGGTAGTGGTAGCTAGTTTTCTTCTTGTGTTTGGACATGCTAATTTGAAGCCAATGGGTTGGTGCCAGGTTTTGACGCCCATTGTTCCTCTTTTTGTTACATTGTAGCTTACTTGCTAGCTATTGCCACTACTTTTCGATCTCGTGTATCTTGCTCTCTGGGAATGCTTTATGCCTAGGTGCATTATAGTTATAAAATGATTTTTTTTCTTTCATCCTCATTGCATCTTTCATAGGTCAAACCCTTATATTTAAAGTCACGTAAAGGTTTCTTCATACCCAATCTAAATATAGATATATGCATATCATTTCCTTCATGTCCATACATCACGTGCACATAGGACCTTAATTGAACTAAAGCAAGTATTTTTCTGCTGCAAATACATATATATTTTCTTCTGTGAACTAGTTGATCCACGAACTGAGAGACACAGTTCTTACTGATGGAGCCTATGTTCCGCATCTCTTGGTTTGAGAATAACAAATACCGTGATGTATTTAATCTTATATTTTGTGTGTTTATACTATGCAGGTTGTACAGGAACTATAGCTACACATCCCTATGAATAGTATACTGAATGGAGATGACTCTCTGGAAAGAGAGCTAACGTCCCGTGTTAGCTGTTAATGTCGTGCGTTAGCCGTTCGACGAAATTGCGCCTGCCAAAACTACGTTCGACGAACTCTGAAGGCGCTCGACGAAACCTGAAGGAAATTGCGTTCGACGAACTTGGACTTCCGTTCGATGAAATTGCGTCCTACAAACTACGTTCGACGAACTTGGAGTTCCGTTCGATGAAATGAGCCTACGCTCGACGACATTGCGCCTGACAAACTTCGTTCGATGAACTTGGAGTCCCGTTCGACAAAAATGTTGCACGGCGATATTGCGTTCGACGAAATTGGTTTTGCCATGATCCTGACGGTTGCATGGGATTTCGTTCGACGAAGGCGCGTTCGACGAAATTTGTTTCATTCGACGAAATTTGGTTCAGCCATGCTCCTGACGCTATACATGATCTCAACAACTGTCGTACACGATCACTAACGCCGGCGTTAACTCTTAACGCCACGCGTTAGCTCTTGTGGCTATTTAAAGTACAGCCCTCTCATTCTATGTAAGATTATTCCAGAATTCTGATACTTTGGAGAGAGGTTCGTGTACAGCAATTAAGAGATCTCCCTTGGGCTATCATGAAGATCTAAAGAGGATTTTGAAGGATAAGGTCTACAACGCATATCCCATACGGAGGACGGTCGTTTCAAGAACGCCAACATCTACATCGCCTTCGTCCTCACCTTCAGAATTTCTTGGGGAGTTTCTCTTCACTTATCTTGTAATCTTTTATTTTATTCTCTTTTAATTTGTGTGGAGAAATCATTCTGGGAGAACGTCGGATTCGGGGAAGGATTCAGTGGGTAAATTCGCCTTGTGTTGGCGACTAGGTCTGGTAGGACTTAGGGAGGAATTCTCCTTGTGTTGGCGACTAGGTCTAGGAGATTAGATCTAGGGGGTGCTTGAGGCCGTATCTGGGGAAGGATTGGCTAGAGCAGCTTGAGGCCTTATCTGAGGAAGGGTAGGCTAAATCCAACCGGTTTGTGGGGATACAAGTCGGTATAGAAAAGGAAAAATTGTTTTACTTTGTACGCCTCTGATTTCTAGCATTATAGAAATTAAACATTTGTGTATTCAATTTATTATGAAATAAAATCATGTCCTTTAATGTTATATTCAATTGATTTTATTTCCTCTTCAAGAATGTTTTAATTTCTATTCCATTAAAGTATCAAAATTAACATTTGTCTAATTATCTTTGAAATACAATAATCATTTTTAATTATCTCTGATTTTCTGGAATTGTATTTCATTAATATTTTTATTAGTAAAATCTCATTGACATAAATTCTGAGCAGATTAATTTTCTGAAGAGCTAACGCCCAGCGTTAACACCTAACGCCAGGCGTTAGCAACAGTAAGGAAAAATTTCTGTTTCCCTTATATGAGATATTAAAATATATTTTTCTATAAAATATTCTGAAACTTCAGTCACAATCTCTGATAAATTTAATTAAGGTCTAAATTCCATAAAACCCTTATTCACCCCTCCCCCCTCCTCTAAGGGCATCGTAAGATCCAACACGTGGTATCAGAGCCAGGTTATTCCAATAAGGCTTCACAACCGGAAATAATGGCGCTTCATGATCTCGCATCTTCTAGAGGAGATAATTTTTATGAAAATGAAAAATCATTATGTCCACCATTATTTATGGGCGAAATTATAATGGGTGGAAAACACTTATGGAAAAATTTCTTAAAACTTTGGATATTGAAGTTTAGAAT
Source organism: Dactylorhiza incarnata (assembly GCA_033032865.1). Taxonomy (NCBI): domain Eukaryota; kingdom Viridiplantae; phylum Streptophyta; class Magnoliopsida; order Asparagales; family Orchidaceae; genus Dactylorhiza; species Dactylorhiza incarnata. The sequence continues at coordinate 1,052,876 of JAWHQI010000222.1, forward strand.
ATTACAATTAAAATGCCCCCAAGTATTTTAAATAAAAATGAAATGTTTTTAAATGCCAAATCTATGAATAGTCTATATTGTGCTCTAGATCAAAATATTTTCAAACTTATTTATATGCTTCCTACTGCTTTTGAAGTTTGGAAATTTCTTGAGAATACTTGTAGTCTTCCTTCCACAGATGATGAACAAGAGGAATTCCTTATGGATCCAAGAGAAGAAATCGACGAGGACTCATTCTTGGAGGAAGATCAATCTAAGAGAGAAACAATATTGGACCCAATTGCTAGCAAAACATCAAGCAAAGGAGAAGACGGAAACTATAGCAAGGTAAGAAAATCTAAATCTTCTCTTCTAGTAACTAATTCTATTTCTACATTTCGTGTGCTTAAATTTGCTAAACGTAAAATTTCAAAGTTGAAACATGCTAATTCCAAATTACGTTTAGAAAATAAAACTTTAAAAGCAAACGCTAAAGTAGAATCTTATATTGATGTTTCAAATTCTCTTTCATGCTCTTTAAATAAAATTCCTACTCCTTGTTTAGAATGTAATCTATTAAAAGAAAAATTCAAGGATATTAAAAAAGGGCTCTTAGTTTCTAAAAGGCATAATGAAAAATTGATAATTGAAAATGATGCTTTAACTTGTAAGTTAAGACAATTAAAATCTTTTGTTGAAAAAGTTCTAATGTCTAATAATGACTTTCATCATAAGATTTTGAATAAAAATAAATTAACTTACAAAATCATTTCTAAAAAGGACCATTTTCATACATCAACTAAAAAGTAGTTTAGTTTCAAAAAGAATTATGACCCTCACAAAATTCTTAAGAGTCACTATTATAAGTCTCAATGTATTTTCAATCACGACTCAAATTTAAAAACTCCTTTTCATGAAAATAAAACTATAAAATATTATCCTTCATATTATAAGAGTATGTCTATAAGAAAGAGTGGAAATGAAAATCATCAAAATAAGAATCAATCATTTAAAATTTATTATAACTCACTCTTTCAACAATCACTTCTAAAGAAAGAGAATCACTCTTATAAACTTTCATCGAATCCATATAATAAAATTCATGATGATTATCAACATCAAACTATTTTGAAAAATAATTTGAATAAACATGAATCCCCAATGAATTATTTTTCAAACAACTATCATTCCAAAAAGATCTCAAATAATCATAATATGAATCTAAAAGATAAACAACCAAAGTATGAATGGAGGCCCAAAATTAAAAAAGAAACACTAACTCCACTTGTAAAGGCTCATTTATCACTATCTCTCCAAAAGCCAACATAATGTATTTGGGTACCCAAAGGAACCATCACACATGGTCCCCTTTGGATACCTAAATCTCTCATTCACTAGGAATCATTGTATTGCATGAAGTAGAAATAAATTAAAAATGAAATATCATTACTCTACTTCATGATATACTTAATTGCTTTTTCTATTGTTTATTTTTTTTATTTTTGAGCCAACTTGTTTATGATCACTTTATGTATCATGATATGACTTTCATTGTAAGCCTAATGTTTAACAAATCAAATTGAATTAAATTGAACATAAAGTCATATTTTTTTTAAGTGATCTATCTTTCCTTTTTTCTAGGTTTTATCCTTTTAAATCCATTGCTTATAAATGTCTTATATTATCATTATAAATTGAATGCTAAATTTGCAAAATGATATTATCAAGACTAATGAAATTACTTTCAAAATTGGATTTAAATGGACTTTTAGGGGGTCCTTGCTAAAATATCAAATGCACAACTTATTGCATATTTGTCTATTTTTCGTTGCTGCCTATAATAGCCCCTATATTGAAAATCATAATCAAGAAAAATCGGAATCAATTAATATAAAAAACAATGTGTTTTAAAATCAAATATTGTAACTCTGTTGCTAACGCCAGGCGTTATCACTAACGCTGGCGGTAGCATATTTTCTTAAAAATTCTGATTTCTCTGAAAAAAAATTTTTACTATCATTATTGTCAAATACCTTGTATTTGTTTTGTCTAATTTCTAAAAATTAAAATTAAAAGGAAAATTTACAAAAATGATGAATATGATTTCACAAACACCACCATGATCTATTAATATCATATGCTAAAATTCACTATAATCATATATCATAATTCATGATCTATCAAGAACTATCTTAAATCAATTGTTTCTATCAACCTTAAGAATTATGAAATATATGATTGTTATTGATATTATAGTTTCATATCTTGTTTTGTGTGTGTGAAATACATCTTTATTATTTGCCTGAATCTCATTATCTTTAGACCAAAGAATTAACTTGATATAAATAAGATGAAATCAAATAGAATTGTCACTTCATTCTAGGTCTATAAATTTTCAAAACTCTAAAATTGATTACTTGCAAACCAATTATATATATTTAGCATATTTTGCATAATCCAAATTCATTATCCTAGTCGCACCTCTTGGTATATGCTCAATTTAGTGTTTATGCTAGGATTATCAATATAGTGACATGCTAAATGTAGAGAAATTTGAACTTTAAAATTCATGAGTACATTGTGATTTCAAAATCTACTATATGTTCTAAAACTAAAACAAACTCATGTTGTATGAATCAATCCTTAGACTAAAATGCTTAGTATATCCATAATCATTAACCTATGACATGTGTCTCACAATAGCAAGGGCGTAGGATTGTGTGCATTAGAGACCTAACCTCTAAGTCATGTCTTGTCTTTAACCGGGGAGGGCTCTAGTAGGGCCTTGCGAGGCACTGGGGGAAAAGAGTGCTTGGTTGAGCATCGTCTTTTGTATGCATATGGGATTAACACCCCAACCTACGGCATGTGTGCAGCTCCTTATGCCCATCCGTCACTTAGTATGGGGCTAGAGTGTAGTCATGTTGTTAAGGTAACTTGATCTTAGATATACTTATATTATATTCATTGCATGAATATTATCTCACTCTTTATATTAAAATCATGCATATTTGTTTTTGTTCTAACATTGCATCTTGTGTTTGCATATTTTATTATTTTGAGCTTTAATGATTTTACAAAACATAATTATTTGAAAAATCACCAAAAACATGCTAAAAGAGCCTTCAAATCTAATAAATAAACTCTGAAATTTCAACTGAATGAAGGCCTCTTTATAATACAAGTAATTTTTGAAAAACATTTTTCAAAAAATCAAGAAATGCAGTTCTGTTTTGACGTTAAGAAGTTAACGCCTGGCGTTAGCTCCTTTGCTCCAATATATATTTTTTGTTTAGAATAATTTCTGGTATTATTTTAATGTTTTGTGTGTGTTTTATTTCTCTGTTTGTAAAAAGTCTTCTATCTTTTTATTTCCTTTAAAACAAAATTTTATTTCTTTTCAAAAAAAATGTATTTTCTCATGCATTATTTTGAGTGTATCTCTCTGGCGTAGAATATCATTTACTGAAAGGGCTATTAACGACTTCTATGTTTTCCAGAGAATATATATATAAAAAAAACAAATACAAAATTACAAAACAATTTCAAAGAACAAAAATATGTGTTTGCTCTTTATGTGTGTTTATTGTTTTGTGCATGTATAAAAAATTCAAAAATTTATAAAAAAACTGATTGTTATTCATTGCCATTGTCAAGGATGATTAATTATATCAATTAAAGATTAAATACAATGTTTATTTTAACTTTCAAGTTTCTTGAAAATATGTTTTGTATTTGTCATGCCTTGAAAATTATCTTGTTATATGAAATTAATTGTAGATAAACATGTGTAGAAATGCTTAGCATGACTCTAAGTATGAGCAATGTATTATGTTTGATAATGATTCAATCACTCACTTATTTTTGATAATCTACATATGTTTACAATCTGATACTTGCATGATTGTGTAGTGTAATAACATAAATAATTAAAATGCATAAATAGATTACCTACACAACATTGAATTGGTTATTACAATTCTTTGTCTTTCATGCACTTATTCTTTAGAGAAATATGGTTTAAAATGTTATATTTGCAAAACAAGTGAATTCGGAGTTCTTAGTCACTAAACTAAAAAGCAAATAATAAATGACAAGGAAAACTCCTCCAAGCACTACTCACCCTCCTGATATATCTTAATGAGCATTGTGAGGTTGAGCACCTTGGCTAAGAATTGTAAAGTGTCTTGTAGAAAACATTTATTCATCACTTCTCTTAGTACACCGGATCATAAAAAATTGAAAATAAAACTAAAAAGTATAAAAGTGATCCCCAAGCACTAATTTGCACCCTGATAAGTCTTAATAAGCATTGTGTGTGCTGAGCACCTTGGTAGTTGTACTATTTTTCATGTGCACTGAAATATTGTGGAAGTAATAGTATTTGTGTATTTTATGTTGTGTTATTTCATTATATATGTCATGTGTTTTTGATTGATTCACTTGTATACTTTATCAAAACACACTTATTGTACACATCATTATCTTTCATAAAACTTCTACTCATGAGAATTGAATCATAATGCTCATCTACTCAATTCTCTACAAACCTAAGTAAATGCACTAGATAACAAAGCATGACCGCTACAATGTTTATGTTTACTTGAAATGCAAATTTTATTACATTGTAGTTTGTGTATCTTTTCTTGATATTATGAAATCATGCTTGCAATATTATCTTAATGGAATAGCATCTCTTCAATCTTTAACTCAAACATCAACTTTTCAAATTTAAAACTCATTATCCTTTATATGATTTTATCTTCTAAAATGATGTTTATGTTTAAAAGTGCTATTATATTCTTCTGCTAAGTTTACCACTTATGCTCATTCATGTCTATTTTTTTAACACCGTATTTTTCTTTTCAACAAGTGGTATCTTAAAATAGGAATGCTTACTTTATCATTTCAGTTATATTGCTTATTACTTTATGTTACATCATGCTTATATTTTTCTCAACAAGTAGTATTTAACAAACTTTTGATTGCATCCTATTTTTCTTCTCGACATAGAACATATTACTCCTTATTGCATACTCTCACTCCTAAACCCTCTTTTGATACTACCAAAAGGGGAGTTTAAAATTGCATAATTCTAATTTTTAGGGGGAGTGCATTATAATAATATTAACCAAAAAGGGGTATATTTGTAGGGGGGTAATCATGTAGGAGGTGCATACACTATCATATGCTCGATCATGACAATCCTTCAATAAGTGGTTCCTTATCTATCTTAGAAGATATACACTCATCCCTACCCACTTTTTCTAATAACAAAAGGGGGAGAAGAAATTGAGAAATCTAGTCAAATAGATATTTTGGGGGAGTAAATTATAAGAGAACACTTACGTAGGGGGAGGACTTCATAAAGAAAGAGTATGCATTATCGCTATCAAATCTATCTTACTTTTAACCTGTTATTCATGCATATCTTATCACCGCACTTATCTATAAACGCAAATGGTCTTAATCTCACTAATTTCCCATACAGGTATTTGTTATTATCAAAAGGGGGAGATTGTTGGAGCCTATGTTCCGCATCTCTTGGTTTGAGAATAACAAATACCATGTTGTATTTGATCTTGTATTTTGTGTGTTTATAGTATGTAGATTGTACAGGAACTATAGCTACACATCCCTATGAATAGTATACTGAATGGAGATGACTCTATGGAAAGAGAGCTAACGCCCCACGTTAGCTATTAACGCCGTGCGTTAGCCGTTCGATGAAATTGCGCATGTCGAAACTACGTTCGACGAACTCTGAAGGACGTTCGACGAACTCTGAAGGCGCTCGACAAAACCTGAAGGAAACTGCGTTCGACGAAATTGGACTTCCGTTCAACGAAATTGCCTGCGCTCGACGAAATTGCGTCCGACAAACTACGTTCAATGAACTTAGAGTTCCGTTCAACGAAATGAGCCTGCGCTCAATGACATTGCGCCCGACAAATTGCGTTCGACAAAATTGGGGTTCCGTTCGACGAAAATGCTGCACGACGATATTGCGTTCGACAAAATTGGTTTTGCCACGATCCTGACGGTTGCATGGGATTCCGTTCGACGAAGGCGCGTTCGACGAAATTGGTTTTGTTCGACAAAATTTGGATCAGCCACGCTCCCGACGCTATACACGATCTCAGCAACTGTCGTACACGATCACTAACATTGGTGTTAACTCTTAACGCCACGTGTTAGCTCCCGTGTCTATTTAAAGTACAGCCTCTCATTCTATGTAAGATTATTCCAGAATTCTGATACTTTGGAGAGAGGTTCGTGTACATTAATTAAGAGATCTCCCTTGGGCTATCATGAAGATCTAAAGAGGATTTTGAAGGAGAAGGTCTACATCGCATATCCCATACGAAGGACGATCATTTCAAGAACGCCAACATCTACATCACCTTCGTCCTCACCTTCAGAATTTCTTAGGGAGTTTCTCTTTACTTATCTTGTAATCTTTTATTTTATTCTCTTTGTAATTTGTGTGGAGAAATCATTCGGGGAGGACATCGGATTCTGGAAAGGATTCCGTGGATAAATTCGCCTTGTGTTGGCGACTAGGTCTGGGTAGGACTTAGGGAGGAATTCGCCTTGTGTTGGCGGCTAGGTCTAGGAGATTAGATCTAGGGGGTGCTCGAGGCCATATCCGGGGAAGGATTAGCTAGAGCGGCTTGAGGCCTTATCCGGGGAAGGGTAGGCTAAAGCCAACCGGATTGTGGGGATACAAGTCGATATAGAAAAGGAAAGATTGTTTTACTTTGTACGCCTCCGATTTCTAGCGTTATAGAAATTAAACATTTATGTATTCAATTTATTATGAAATAAAATCATGTCCTTTAATGTTCTATTCAATTAATTTTATTTCCTTTTCAAGAATGTTTTAATTTCTATTCCATTAAAGTATCAAAATTAACATTTGTTTAATTATCTTTGAAAATAATCATTTTTAATTATCTCTGATTTTCTGAAATTGTATTTCATTAATGTTTTCATTAGTAAAATCTCATTGACATAAATTCTGAGCAGATTAATTTTCTGAAGAGCTAACGCCCAGCGTTAACACCTAACGCCAGGCGTTAGCAACAGTAAGGAAAAAGTTATGTTTCCCTTATATGAGATATTAAAATATATTTTTCTATAAAATATTCTGAAACTTCAGTCACAATCTCTGATAAATTTAATTAAGATCTAAATTCCATAAAACTCTTATTCACCCCCCACCCCTCTAAGGGCGCCGTAAGATCCAACACTTACCCCAAACCTAATAAGTGATTTCAAGTAATGAATCATCATGTAAACCTGTTTTGTAATAAATAAGAGATAGGTTCCCGCCTGAGCGTCTACCGTTGTCTCCTGCATGACTTGGTATCATGATGCATATTTTCTCTCACTCTGATATCCCTAATTGCTGAGAAAATGCGGGTTGTGACAACTGTTGCATGGGCTCTATCACCGTCGATAGAACTACCACCCGACGATACCTCTCAGTAGCTATGCACTTTCATATTCTGCAACCTATTAAATGATATGACATCTCGTGCATGCAATACAAGAGCCACCATGATTGACTACAACACCCAGCAATAAAAATAAGTTAAGAGTACATAGCCAATCATATTATTGCCTATTGTACATACATGTATACATACGGTGGGTCGTGGCGGTATACATACGGTGGGTAATGGCGGAAGACTCTTTTCCAAACCGAGCACATGAGGGCCATGCCTACATGCCCCTTTTCCAAACCAAGTTCTTACCCAAGGATCGTGCAAGTTCCCTCATGACCTGCTCGGACTCCAGTTTCCTTGTTTTCTCAAATGATATCATCACCCATCATTTGACACATCACTAGTATCAAAAAACATCTCCTCAAGTCATAAGACCATTATCCTATTTCATGGATTCTCCCATCAATACATCAATCCCATGTAATACTAAACTCATGATCATCATATATAACCATAAATTATATTTAATATTCCTCAATCGAGATACACACTCAATATCATAATCAGGCTCATCAATGCCACTATCAACACTCCATAAGTTAATTCTCAAACATGCCTTCATAATCCCATCCATAGAGTTAAGACAACTTCCTAATAGATCCACTCTAGGAAGTTATCGCCGACAGTAACAACAACTTTTTGACAGTACTTCTCATAGCCCAAGAGATCTAGTTCGACACTCCACCAATTATCTTAGCTTAACACACAAGCACTACAAGGTTACCCCAACCATCTATAGTGTCTGGAAGCACATACATAGGTCAACTGGGAGTTATCGCCGACTGTAACAGCTACCATTGGGCGGTATCTTCCAGAATCTGAGAACTCACCTGATTTCAGCCTTCTCACGGCTTCACATTCACACATCTTTGCAACCATGCAGCCTTAAAGCCTTTCTAACCTTCCCCTTGAACTTTCCCCAAAATAAAACACGTAAAATCACTAACTCAGTTCACATGCCATAATAATGGCTTCACATATTCACAATCAAGAGGAAAACATAGAAAGATACAAGGAATATTAATATGAATCCTAAAGACTGAAAGGAGAGGGTTTTTACCCTTGTATGGATCATATGATCCATGAAATCTTGAGAAGTTAGGGTGGAAGAGAACCGCAGTGATCAAACGACTCTTCTCTGGTGACGGCTCGACAATTCGAGCGACGGAGCTTTCGAAACACCTCTTCTTCCTCACACGAGCGATGACCCTCCCTCTCCCTTTCCCTCTCTTGACCTAATCTAAAGGAAAGGAATGGAAAATGATTTCACCTAGGGATTCATCTAATACCCTCTGGTGCACATATCGTGGTTGTCGGATGGGCTATCAATATGATCGAACGGAAGAAATCACGAGAATTAACAAACTAAATCTGCCTGAGAGCTACCGCGTCATGGTAACACTACTGTGTAGCGTTACCTCCTATGACATACTGATAGTTTATAGGTATGTAGTCAAATTCACCTAGAGGAGGGGGTGAATAGGTCTCTTTGAGTTTTACTTAATTATTGTTAGCTAGTAAGTAAAAGTTCAAGCACACACAGAAAACACACAAGTGTTTATAGTGGTTCCCCAAGACAGTGTGTCTATGGGTAGTCCACTTTCCCTCTATAGCTTTCTAACAGTGTGTTAGATAAGGCAAACTCCTCCAATCTCAGCTCCTACAGCTTACAGCACAGATCCCTCGGGATCTCTCGGGCTTTCTCCAAGCCCTACCTCAGGCTAACCATCCCTACCACTCAGAGTGCTCCCACTCCTACAGCTCAGAGATCACCTTGACCTCCTACCTCAGGCCTAGCAAGAAGCCCTACTTCTTAGGCAGAATGCCCTACAGCTCAGGCTCAACAACCTTACCAAACACAGGCTAAATAGCCCTACAGCTCAGGTTTACCAACCCTACAACTCAGGCAATATACCTTACAAACTCAGAACTTCACAGTTCCTACAGTGAGTAAATGTTAAGCTTACAACATTTGACAGCAGTAGTATGATGTCTTCTGTTGTTCCTGCACAGCTGGTGCTTCTTTGAAGTTTGGCTGAAAGTATACTTCAGTCCTTGCTTCTTTCTAATCCTTCTCTTCAGTATAGGAGTAAAGATCTTCTTGCTCTTCTAAAATAGAAGAGCTATCTTCTCTCCTTGTTTCTTCTAGCTGGTTCAGTTAGAAGCAGGAGAGAAAAACTTGAAAGTCATCAATGGAACAGTGATAATGGCTCTCTGCTTTCAGCACACCAACAGATCCTTCTGAAAGTGCCCTAAGATGGTCTTTTATACTTAATTTGTCTTCAACGGCTCTTAGGAAGGGGCCCTGGCACTTTGGAAGACGATGGAAAACTTTATCCTCCTTTTACATCTGTTTGCGCCAAAAGCAAGTGCTGTCAGTGTTGTTTTTCTGATTTGAGTCTGTCTCAGCGTTTGGGCTGAGACAGCCTTCCGTCTTAGCGATTTAGCTGATTTGGTCTCAGCGAATCCGCTGAGATAGGTCTTCTCAGTGAATTTTGTCTATCTGCAGCTCAGCTGAGGCAGACCTCTTCTTAGTGGCTCATGGCCTCGTCTCAGCGGTTCTGCTGAGACAGTGAGTTATTCTCATCAGTTTTGACAGTAAACCACTGACCTTATACCAATGCTTGGAATATCTTAACCCTGCATATTCCTGATGCAAAATAGGGTTTATCAAGTACAATATGTATTTAGCATTATGAGTGATGCCTCTTCAAATCAAGGGATCATTGAGGGCAATATTCTCAACAATCTCACCCTATTTGAAGAAGGCAGAACATTCCCAATGTTAAGATACACAACCAAAAAACTTATCATGCGAGTGAATTACATAGCAACATGATATCATAACATATAAATGTTGACATTCATTTGGCATCACAAAAAAAATATCATGATAGATTATTTTCATGGCAACATAGCAATGTTGTTTATCATCATAATAACATTGTTAACTATTTATGACAAGGCATCACAGAATATATAATGCAATAACATTGAACATTATTAAGCTTTGACTGAGATTAGCCTATAACATAAATCAACATATTCAACAGAAATTTCATCTTCATTGTTGCTAAAATGTTTATACATTGTTCAAATTACAATTTGGTTTCCTGAAAAACTAAATATATTAATTTAAGTCTTTCTTTTCTTGGAGCTTTCAGCTTTGTCTTCAGCAACCACCTTCCCCTTAGCAGCAGCAGCAATCTCAGCTAGCTTCTTCTTGTTCTCTTTTCTTTTGAAATATAGGTATGGCTTTGGAATGTACCTGGAGGGCATCCTTTTTGGATTATTTTTTCTCCCTAGATTTTCCTTGAATATTCTATCCATGTGAGTGTTTCTCTCCAGATGTTTAATCCACTCTTCAGCTGGATAGATCTTGTCAATGTCTTTGCGTACTTCACCATGGTTGAGCCAGGCATTCATATTTATACTCTTGGAGTCCTCACTCCAATACTCAAAATCAGGTTCTTTTCCTTGCTCTTTCCTTTGCTTAGCCATACATTCTTCAACTAGCATTACTTGTTCTCTTTTTCTTTTCTTTGTTAATTGAACATTTTGAGCAATTTTAGCTTGCCCCTCAAAGTCAAAATCTTCTTTCCTGTAATTATCCAGTAGGGGCAGGTTCAGTGCAATTCTGGTTCCTTGCAGCACTTGGAGAGCCAATTCAGAATTGGTCTTAGCATTGTCCACCCCCCCCCCCCCCCCCCCCCCCCTTCTGGCTTCTTTAATTATTTTAGCTTATGGGGACTAGGAGGCAGCTGCTGCAGAAACTGAGATGGTCTAGAAAGCATTTTCCACATCAGATTTCATCTCATCCTTCATTTTCTCTGCTTCTCCAATCATTGTAGTAATTGTATTCCAGACATACTCTTGAATGTGATTGGTGACTTTTTCTATAACTTCATCTGTCTTGCTTACATAGTTCTTTACATAGGACATGTCTTGCTCAGATAGTTGGAGGTGTTTGTCCATTGATCTCAGGATTGTATTCTGAGCAACCGCTGAGTGTTCTGCCAGATTAGACCATTTGGTCATTTGCTTATTAAAGAAAGCAGTTTCTTCCTTAATCTCTTTCACTTTAGCCATGGGTTTTTCCTTTAAGGACAGGATTGAACTGTCAATGTAATTCCTTATTGAAATCATCTGATTTTCAATTATTGTATTGATGGAGCTGAGCAGCTTTTCATGGGATATTGCTGATGTGGAGGGGACATCAATCACTATATTGAGCTCCCCCTCAACCTGAGTAGGGATTTGCTCCCCAACAGCTGGATCACTAGGCTGAGCAGCAACTTGAGAATCTGCAGCCTTTTTCTTTTCCTCTGCAGCAATTCTTTCTTGCTCCCCCTCACTTGGAGCATCATCATTGTCCTTAGCAGGATATTTATTCTGCTGCTCCCCCTCATATGAAGGATCACTATTGTCATGATCATCTCCCTAGTAGTCTACTGGATCATGAGGGATTAGTTTAGTTCTTTGCCCTAGATTGAAAATAAATAAGTCAATCTCACCTTGAAGATCAACAGGAGCATTGTCTTCATCATCCTCATTATCTTTTATGGAGGAGTGGATAATCTGTGCACTCTTATCAGCAGTGGCGGGATTGGAGGAAACTCTAGGAGAGTAATCTTCTTCATGTCCTTCTGACTTGACCTTATCATCAGCAGCATCAGCATCATCCTTCTGATGCTCTTTCTCAACAGCATCATCTTTTTCCCTTTCTACATGACCTTCAGTGTCATGTTCAGCTCCTTGATCCTTTGGAGGACTGCTAGCTGGTTCCTGATTTTCCATAGCTGGGACATTGCCTCCTACCTCTGACTCATATTCAGAGAAGACAATCCTTGTTTTCCTTGCCCCTTTAACTAAAGTCTTCTTCTTAGTTTTGAGTTCAATTGGTTGGCTCATAGGGAGGACCCTTGAGAATCTATCTAGGGTCTTTATGTCCATTCTTTTTAAGTAATGGAGGTTTGATCCTTTTGTCTTGTCAAAGTTGTCAGGATAGGTATTTAATAGGTAGAGGAGACAATTCTGCCTAGGTTGGGGGCCTGCAGACATTCCCTTATTCTTTGAAATAGCACCTCAGCCCAAGAAGTCTTCTTCTTCAGAATAACTCTTGACATCAAATCAAACATATGTTTTGAGATGGTGTCATGAGAACCTGGCTTGCACAAGATGGCCTTGCCAACAATATCAGAGAACAATTTGCCTCTCTGGTTAAAGAACTTCCTCTTTAGTGAACCATGTTTGGCATTACTATATTGACACAATTGTAAAGCTTGGTCTTTGTCTTTCTCAGAAATTTCTTCTACCTCTTCTTCACTGCAAGAGGGCAGTTGAAGGGCCTTCTCCATTTTTCGTAGGAGAGATTTTTATTTTGATACTTCCTATCATTCCCTTGATTGATGAATTTGATGAGGATAACTTTGTACCGGAGAATAATTCTAGAACCTCAGTTCTGAGAATCATGGAGGGCTCAGACAAGACATACCCCAGTCCTTGGTCTGAAAGAAGTCGAATCACTTCTTTTATCTCAGTAGGAGCATGTTGAAATCCATTTTTGACAATCTCATATCCTTCATGCAAATCTTTTGCCATTTTTGGCGCCATTTCTTCAGAAGGATAGGTCGCTGAGACAGGAGGTAGAAGGGTTCGTCTCATCGGCTAGGTTAATGGAAAGTGTAATAAATTAATCAACATTTTGATATTTATAGGGGCTTGATTTAGGTTTAGATTTGCCCTAACTATATGTGTTGATTTGACTAATCAATTTGATTGATTTTTCAGTGCCGATGTGTCAATTTGGGCATTATTTCATTTAGCCAACCTGTCACAGCGAAACCGCTGAGACGGATGGGTTATCCGCTGGGACAAAGTATTGCCGACCGCTGAGATAGTTCTAGTCATCTCAGCAGATTACCTGAGACCTTCTCAGCTATCTCAGCGGTTCAGCTGAAACCTTCTCAGCTGTTTCAGCTGATTCCACTGCCTATCAGTGAATTGTATTATTAGGCATTCTCGAAGACCTAAACATGCTACCACTCATTGAGATGGCAACTTTTCCTATCAAGGCTTATTAAACATGTTTACATGTTTCACTAAATAAAGCTAAGGAACACCACCAGAAGCAATAATATGATAGAACAAGCTCTATTCAATATTTAACATGCCAAGCTCAATTTTAAAAACATTAAACTTTGCCTCATCCAATGGCTTTGTGAAGATATCAGCAACTTGTTTATCAGTGGGGACAAATTCAAGGCATATATCTTCACTTTCAACATACTCTCTAATAAAATGATATCTTATCTCTATATGCTTAGTCCTGCTATGTGATATAGGATTCTTGGTCAAAAGAGATAGCACTGGATGAGTCACAATATAGGGGAGAATTACTTACCTTGAGGTAATAATCCTCTAACTGATGTTGCATCCACAGTAGTTGTGCACAACAGCTCCCTGCAGCTATGTATTCAGATTCAGCTGTGGATATTGCAACAATGGTATGCTTCTTGCTGCTCTATGATATCAGCCTTCTTCCTAGGAATTGACAAATCCCACTTGTACTTTTCCTATCTTCCTTGCAACCTACAAAGTCTGCATCTGAAAAGCCAATTAGTTCAAAATCATTGTTCTTAGGGTACCAAAGGCCAAGATGTTGGCTGCCCTTAAGATATCACAAAATCCTCTTTGCAGCTGAGTAATGGGATTCCTTAGGACATGCTTGGTACCTAGCACAAACATATGTAGCATACATAATGTCTGGTGTATTGGCAGTTAGATACAATAGGGACCCAATTATACACCTGTACATGGATTCATCAAAGGGATTACCCTTTTCATCCTTGTCCAGGGTGATGTTGGACCCCATGAGAGTTTTCATGGTGGAGGCTGACTCCATCCCAAATTTCTTAATAAGCTCCTTAGTGTACTTGGTCTGAGAGATGAAAATCCCCTCATCAGACTGTTTCACTTGGAGGCCTAAGAAGTACTTGAGCTCTCCCATACTGCTCATCTCAAACTCCCCCTGCATAAGATTGGCAAACCTTTTGCACAAGTTTTCATCTGTAGACCCAAAGATTATGTCATCAACATAAATTTGGACTAGAAGACACTTGCCCTTTATTTCCCTAAGAAATAATGTGCTATCCATCTTTCCCCTCAAGAACTTAATCTTGATTAGAAAGCTAGGCATGGTCTCATACCAAGCCCTATGGGCTTTCTTTAGACCATATAGAGCTTTCCTAAGCAAATAAACATGGGAGGAGAGGGTAGGATGAACAAAACTTGAGGGTTGCTCCACATATATCTCTTCCTTTAGATTACCATTCAGGAATGCTGATTTGACATCCATCTGGTACACTTTGAACCCCTTATGGGCAGCATAGGCAAGAAACAGTCTTATTGCTTTTAACCTTGCAACTGGGGCAAAGGTTTTATCAAAGTCAATACCTTCTTCTTACTTGTACCCCTTGGCCACTAGTCTGGCTTTGTTCTTGATGATGGCGTCATTCTCATCAAGCTTGTTCCTGTATATCCACTTGGTTTCAATGATGTTATGTCCTTGAGGCTTTGGCACCAATTTCTATACCTTGCACCACTTGAACTGAAGCAGCTCTTCTAGCATTGCTTGAATCCATAAGGTGTCTATATTTGCTTCTTCAAATTTCTTGGGCTCCATTTGTGATAGAAAGCTCAAGAATAGGGCTTCATTGTGAGCCCTGCTGCTGGTAACCAATCCATGGTTAACATCTCCAATTATTTGGTTTATTGGATGATCCCTTAGGTGCATGTTTGTTGTAGGCAACCTGTCAGCTATCTGCAGCTCTTCTTCTTGAGCAGCATCATCTTCAGCAGTTTGCTGATCTTCAACTTCAGGGATTGCTACCTCTGAATTAACTTTGCTTGAACTTGGTATGTCTTGGAGAGACATATCTTTCATTTTGTTTGCCCAGAAAGCCCGCGGCCTCCTCTCATGGCACTTTTTTCCCGATCTCAGCGGTCTCCGTTTGTGTGACCGCCCGGATCGCCAGCTGCCTTCTCAACCAAGAGTTTCTGAGTCAAGCGGTCAGAGCAGTGCGAGACCGCCAGATTGAGCGGTCTACTTGTTTTTCTTATTTTTGTTATCTGCACCCCTTCTCCCTGCCCTGGCTCTCCTGTATCTCGGGCAGCCCGTAGTTTTTAGTTCTGCCCGTTTGGGCAGCCCCCTCGTCTATAAATAGAGGGGTAGGGGTACTAGGAAAAGGACTTTTGGCTCCGGGGCTTCAGCTTACAACCTGTGTAAGCGGTCTCATTTTTTCGTGATCGCCTTTTTGTGATCGTTTTCCTTTTGTCTCAGCATCTTCTGTCTCAGTAACCTACACTTCGCAGTTTTCTCCCACCCCCATTAGTGTGAATTTTGGAGGTACCATTTTTGGCACCAACAGAACGAACACGCGACCTTCAGATTCGAAGTGTTAGGTGAACTTCAGACTTCCAAGATGGCTGATCGCCGTAGAGGTCGTCCCTTGCGGTCTCCCAGTGTTCCCCCTTCCGATCACAATCCGTTAGAGGCGATGGAGCGCCGCTTCGAGCTTCGCGTAGAGCAAGCTCTTCGCGAGGCCGCCCGAGCTAGGCAGGACGCTGCCGCTGTTCAGCAAGAGATCGCGCGGTCTCAGCAGGAGGCCGCTCGAGATTGACAAGAGGTTGTCCGGACTCAACAGGAGTCCGCGAAGCAGATCGAGGCCATGAACCAGGTTCTGGCCGCGATCTCCCAGAAAATCCTTCCTCAAGCCTCTCAGATCGCTACTCCTGACCGAGTAGCAAGCGGTCACCATAGCGATTATCCCGTTTTCCAGCCTGCAGCTCCTCAGCGATCTCAGCATGAGGAGTTCGCCGCCCGTCGTAATTCTTTCCGAGCCGCAGCCCAGGGGCCTCCGGCTCAGACCTTGAATTTTGAAGAAGGGTTTGCTTACCCTCAAGATCCTCCAGCTCCTTTTCTTCCTCCAGGACCTTCTGTTTTTGGGGAGCCTTCCCCCTTTACTGATGAGATTCGTCGGGATCCAATTCCTCATGGATTCAGAGAACCCCGTCTTCCTGTGTATACCGGAGAGACCGACCCGATGTGTCATCTCCAAGCTTTCGAATCTGCCGTTGCCCTCAGGACCATTTCAGATGGAGTGAGGTGCAAGCTGATGGTTACCTCCTTCGATGGGTCGGCCATGGAATGGTTCTACAAGCTGCCAAGTCAATCTATCCCAAGCTTTGCCGCCTTGAGGCAAGAGCTCCTCCTGAGGTTCGCCACCGCAAAGAAAAGGAAGAGTGGTCCTGCGACCCTCTTCAAAATTAAGCAAGGAGACAACGAGACTGCAGCGCATTTCGTTGATCGCTTTCAGAAGGAGATATTGGGAGTCAGAGACATGGACCCCGAACTCTATATGGTAGCTTTGATCAGCGGCCTGCAGGAGGGTCCTTTGAAGTTCAAAGTCACAACCAAGGAACCTAGCTCCTATCAGGAGCTGATCAGCATTGCCAATCGCTACATAGAAGGGGAGATCAACAACCCCACCTATGTTAGCAATCTGACCAACAGAGCCACTCAGAAAGGCTCTGCAGGATTCTATCCTGTGGCATCTTCCTCGAAACCTCGGCAAGAGCTTCCACCTCCGGCCCCGAGAGGTAAGAATTACCGAAACAACCGCTTCAATCGAGGTAATCAATCTTTCCCACCTCAAAATTCATTTCTTCAAACTCCCGCTACTCCTGCTCCGCAAGTCACCCCCATCCACCAGATCCAGTATGCTCAACCTCCTATTCTACCCGTTCCTTCATTTTACAATGAATCCCAAGAGTCCTTCACAGACTTTGGTGTTCCCATGAATGAAGTGCTTCAAATCCTTCAGAAGCAGCCCTTTTTTAAGAGGCCAGCTCCGCTGAATTCTGATCCGAAAACCAGAAACCCTACTCTCTACTGTGAGTATCATAGAGATAGGGGTCATTTGACAGAGGATTGCAGAGCTCTCCGCCTATTTTTAGAGAAACTATTAAAGGAGGGAAAGCTCCGCGATCTCATTCAAAAGAATGATTCTGCCAAAGCTTCAACCTCCAAGGCCAAGGAGGTAGCAGAAGTTCACTGGGAGTGCGAGGAAGTAGATGATGTTGGTCATCTGGGCAACATCGGTTTTCCCAACGAGTGCGTGGACGCTAATGATGAAGGTGCCTTGGGCAACTTATTCTGCATCCATGGGGGTGCAGGGCCGGAGTCCTCGAGAAAAGCAAGTCTGAAGAGGGTTTACCAGTCAGAGGTTGCTGCTACCTCTTCGGCTCCGGTTCGAGGGACGGTCACTTTTGGAGATGAAGATCTTCCTCAGACCGCGAATCCCTTTGATGATGCAGTCGTCATCAAAGCTGTAATCGAAAATTATACGGTGGAAAAAATTCTAATAGATACAGGAAGTTCAGTTAATGTGCTCTTCAAACCCGCCTTCGAGGCGTTGAAGACAGGTAAAACTCTCCTTTCAACTGAAGGCCCCCTCTATGGTTTTTCAGGAGAAAAGAAAGAAGTGGAAGGACTCGTCACCCTTTCTGTGGTTCTGGGAGGGATAGTGAAGTTGGTCAAATTCATAGTCGTTGACGCTCCCAGTAGCTACAACGCCATCTTTGGAAGACCCTTCCTAAATGCCTATCAAGCCATCGTCTCTACCTACCATCAAGCGGTGAAGTTCGCCTTGAATGGCAAACAACACCGAATCAGGAGCGACCCAAGGAAGGCCAGGGAATGCTATGTGAAAACGGTCAACATGATCGTATCCTCTCCTCAAGAAATCATGATGGCTGAATTAATCAAAACTCCTGAACAAGTTCCAGTTGCAGAAGAAATTGAGGAGGATGCAAGAGATGGAGTTCGTTTGGAACCCGCCCAAGCAACCCAGAAGGTCCAAATCAGCAAGGAAGATGAGGGCAAGGGTCTCTCCATTAACGCTGAATTACCTGAAGCTGACAAGGGTCAGCTCATTTCTTGTCTTCTGCAAAATTTAGATATCTTCGCTTGGTCGGCAGACGACATGCCTGGAGTGAGTCCAGATGTTGCTTGCCATCACCTCAACATCAGCCCAAATGTCATCCCAATCCAGCAGAGGAAGAGGACTGTTGCAACCACTCTGGCTCAACCTATCCGTGAGGAAGTGGAGAAGCTCCTGAAGGCGAAGTTCATTCAACCGATCCAATACCCTGAGTGGGTGTCAAACGTTGTAATGGTAACAAAGCCAGGTGGAAAGTGGAGGATGTGTGTCGACTTTACTAAACTCAATAAAGCTTGCCCCAAGGATTGCTATCCCTTGCCTCAGATAGATTCTTTAGTGGATTCTGCGGTAGGTTATTCTTTTATGAGTTTTTTAGATGCTTTTTCAGGTTATCACCAAATCAGGATGCATAAACCGGATATACCGCATACTTCGTTTATCACGAATGATGGTTGCTTCTGTTATCTCGTGATGCCTTTCGGGTTGAAAAATGCTGGAGCAACTTACCAAAAAATGATGGATACAGTTTTCAAAAGTCAGAAGGCAAGGAACCTTGAGGTGTATGTCGATGACCTCTTGGTGAAAAGCAAATCCTTCTCCTCTCATCTCGAAGATCTCTCGGAAACTTTTGCAACCTTACGAGCCTTCAATATGAGGTTGAATCCATTGAAGTGCGTTTTTGGAGCAAACAAAGGTAAATTTTTGGGTCATCTCCTCACTCCAGAAGGGTTAGAGCCCAATCCAGACAAGGTAAAAGCTATTTTGGAAATGCCGCCTCCCAAAACCCCAAAAGAAGTTCAACAGTTGGGAGGGAGAATGGCAGGCTTGAGTCGATTCATCTCCCGGTCAGGGGATAAAAGTGCATCTTTCTTTAAGACCCTCCGGGGAGGGGCCAAGTTTGAATGGACTCAAGAGTGTGATGATGCTTTTAGTCAGCTTAAGAAGCAGTTAACGTCAATTCCTCTACTCCAAAGCCCGCGAGAAGGGGAAGATCTTTTCCTGTATTTGGGAGTTGGCGCCGATGCTATAAGCTCTGTCTTGGTCCGAGAAGAGAAAAAGAAACAATTTCCAGTTTACTATGTAAGCCGAATTTTGAAGAATGCGGAGACTCGATATCCAATCCTAGAGAAGCTAGCCTTAATGCTCGTAATTTCAGCAAGAAGACTAAGGCCATATTTTCAAGCTCACTCAATTTTAGTCGTCACTGACCTTCCATTAAAGAGTGTCTTGGAGAAGCCGGAGCATTCAGGCAGATTGGCAAAGTGGGCAATAGAGCTCAGTGAGTTTGACATATCCTATGTTCCAAGAATAGCAATCAAAGCTCAAGTCTTAGCAGACTTCATGGTGGATGCTAAAAAAGTTGAGTCGCAGAAGGAGGTCAGAGTGCCCCTTGCCTGGAAAATCTTCGTGGATGGAGCCTCAGGGAAAAATTCTTCCGGAGCAGGAGTTATCTTAATCAACCCAAATGGAGTAAGGCTTGATCAAGCACTGAAGTTCTATTTTCAAATAACAAACAATCAAGCGGAGTATGAGGCTTTGCTAGCCGGTCTCAAGTTTGCCAGGGAGCTGGGGATTGACGATGTCGAAGTTTTCACAGATTCTTTGGTGATGGCTTCTCAAGTAAATGGGACTTTCGAGACTAAAGATAGTATTTTAAAGCAGTATTTAACTATGGTAAAAATTGAGGTTGGGAAATTCAAAAGCTTCACTATCAATCATATCCCAAGGGGTGAGAACGTGGAAGCGGATGAGTTGGCAAAATTTGGGCTTCTTTCAGGGGGAACAACTTCGGAGTTGTTTCGCCCGGCAATTGAGGAAGGAGAGGTCATGGAGATTGATCAGCATCAGTCTTGGATAGATCCGTTTGTTCTTTATCTTTCAACTGGAGAGCTCCATTCTTCAATAAAGGATAGGAAAAGGTTTAAACGGAAAGCGGCTAACTATTATCTTGTTGCAGGAGTGCTTTATAGGAGAACTTTCCTTTCACCACTAGCACGGTGTGTTTCGGAGGAGGAGATTCCAACGGTCCTTCAGGAGGTCCATTCTGGAGAATGTGGAAGTCACTCTGGAGCCAGGACATTGGAAAAAAGAATTCTGAGGCAAGGCTACTTTTGGCCCCAGATGAGGAAGGATGCGGAGAAATTTGCTAAGAAATGTGTAAAATGCCAGAAGTTTGCTCCTCTCCAAAATCAGCCGGCTCAACAGCTTAAGTCAATAGCAACTCCATGGCCATTTGCAGTTTGGGGAATGGATTTGATTGGGCCTTTTCCTATGGCAAGCGGACAACGTCGATATATAATAGTTATGATCGACTACTTCAGCAAGTGGACAGAAGCAAAGGCATTGGCCAAAATTACCACTCAAGCCGTGAAAAACTTTATTTGGGGAGAGATAGTATGTCGACATGGGATTCCAATGGCAATCATCACGGATAATGGTTCTCAATTCAACAATTCAACTCTTGTTGGTTTCTGCAAGCAAATTGGCATTGAGCTACGTTTCGCTTCCGTACATCATCCTAGAAGCAATGGGCAGGTAGAGGCCGCCAACAAACTCATCATAAATCTCTTGAAAAAGAAGGTAGAAAACGTTAGGGGCAACTGGGCAGAACAGCTACCTTCCGTCTTATGGGCCTTGAGAACAACTCCGAGTTCTGCTACTGGGGAAACTCCGTTCAAATTATCACACGGTTCCGAAGCCCTTATTCCGGTAGAATTTGAGGTTAAAAGCCCAAGAGTATTATTGGCACAACAAAATCAAATCGAGTGGATGGAAGGAAATGATGAAGAGTTAAAATGCAGCCTTGATTTAATTGAGGAATTAAGAGACACTGCAATCATCAGACAGGAAGAGGTGAAAAGAAGAATGGCAAGGTTGTTCAATAAAAATGTAAGAACCAAAGAATTCGCTGTTGGAGATCTAGTCTTGAAGAAAGTAGATACAGCGGCAAGAGCTGGTTCAGTTGGAAAGCTTAATCCAAATTGGGCAGGGCCGTTCGTGGTAAAGAATGTGCTTAAAAATGGTGCTTACCATCTCCAAACTTATGAAGGGGAAGAGTTGCCTCATTCCTGGAGCGGAGATGATCTTAAGCTTTTCTTCTCTTAAAATGTTCGTATCTAATTCACTCATTCTTTGTTCCTAACTCTTTTCTTTTCCTAAATATCACGCAGGTATCACCAAAGCATTCACAATATAAGTAATGGATGACAAGTCTTAAAAATAAGTTGATTTTTGAAGAGCCAAAAAACCTGTCAAATGAGATATCGACGGATCCTACTATCTTCCCCCTTGACTTGTTAGCTCGACGTGTAATTCTGCCAGGACCACAGATGTCGGGGAGATTTCGAATCTGTGTAGCAGTAGCTCGCCAAGCTCGAGCGGTGGAAGTT
Organism: Dactylorhiza incarnata; assembly: GCA_033032865.1. Taxonomy (NCBI): domain Eukaryota; kingdom Viridiplantae; phylum Streptophyta; class Magnoliopsida; order Asparagales; family Orchidaceae; genus Dactylorhiza; species Dactylorhiza incarnata. The sequence continues at coordinate 1,074,758 of JAWHQI010000222.1, forward strand.
TAGGGTATCGGGTCCTTGCTGACATCTGGCACACCTAAGCGTTTCAAGGAGATCTAGGTGGCTGGCTCAGCTCTGTCATGCATCGAAAAGGACATTGTTACAATCTTAATGATCTTTCAGGGAAAGCAATGTCGGTGTAGCCTCCGCGGCATGACCACACCTGCCCTACCGATCATTTCGATTTGTAACTCTCGAATACTCGTTGAAGCGTGGTTAGGTAAGGGGCGGCAAGAAACATCTATGACCGTCACCTGAACCTTGGATTGGCAAATTTGCAACAAACTCAGCAATCCTTTAAGAAAAGAAGTATCGGTATAGCCTCCGCGGCATGACCACACCATCCCTTTGGGTCATTTTCAAGATCCATTCCTCTATTTTTATCATAGAGGACTTATTCATTCCTGTATTGGGATCGGGCGGTCAGCAGTTTATGAGACCGCATGTTCTTCTATCTTCAAAGGGTGATGTCATTTATAAATCGCCGGGCATGACTTTTTCAGGGTAATTGAGGCCGCTATTCAGAAAGCTCTCGTGACAACTTGACGGAGCTCGACCCAGTCTCAATAAGATCAAGATTCTAGTATTCCCTGTTTCCCATCAAGTTGGGTTTCCTTCAAAAAAGGCCGGTCTGGATATAATGTGATCGGTGATCTGGAGATTTATGAAGCTCTTTTTATAATCTTGGTTATCAAGGGGCCATCAAATGGATTTCCTGTCGTTTGAGCGCCGATCACTCTGAGTCTAATATGTTCAAATCATCTTCTTGTAGTTTCCTCATATTGCGATCTATTGATCTGGTTATCTCGAGGTCGCAGAGTAGCTCCTGTTTATGCAGAATAGTTTCTCTTAGTCTTTGGTGTTTTTTTTTTCAAAGAGATCGCTACTTGGAGTTTTTTGATGATAAAAATAAAAAAAATTATGATAAACTCAAGGCATTGAGATCGAATGCCGATTTTAAATTCAGAAGAACAAATAAATATATGCATCAAGAACAAACTTATTCATCTAGGCAAAATCCAACAGATCAAATTTTTATATATATTCTGGAATGTCAATTACAACAAGACCGCTCGGTCTCCAAAAATGAAAAAGGGATTATAATTCACTCTCTCTTTGATCTTTTGGAAGACCGCTCGCTTGAAGAAGAAGAATCGGTTTCTGCAGAAGGTTCTTCTAGACTATTCCCAGGAATTCTAGATCCAGAGCTCGAACTCGAACTGGAATCTAGACCAAGGGTATAGCGGCTTCCGCTCTCTTCGTCTTCAATCACTACATTTTTCTCTTGACCTGCGGTCTCATCAGCAGCATCAGCAGATCCTTCAGCAGCATCTACGGTCTCTTCAGCGGTCACAGATTGTTCTTCAATTCTTTGCGCCGCGTCAGGGAAGAGATCGGCAAATGTGACGTCCTTGTACTCTTCAGTAAAACCACCGCGGTTACGAACCTCATCCAGCACCTGGTCGGCGGTCTCTTTTATATGGTGCATCAAAGCCCTCTGGAAAGCAGGATTCTCAGGGTCGTAAGCCGTTTTTTCAGATTGCTGCAAAAGAGATATATGTCAGACCGCGCGATCACAGGTAACACATTCGTGAAACATAAGAAAAATTCTTACTCTTCTTTCTTCTTGCAAGGCAGTTATTTCGTCCAGAGCGCTGCAAAGAGACCGCCCCATATGATGATTCAAGATTGTACTTCTAGCAGTCACTTGAGCGCAAAGGTCGGGAAGCGCATCGGTCTCAATATTTAATATCTCATTTGTGTTCTTTCTCCCGTACAAAGCTGAAGTGACCGCGTATGCGTGACGGGTCACCTTCCCGCTCCACGAGGGTAAATCAGTGGACACCTTCACAGAATTTCCTGAGGCCGCCCATCTGAGGAGAGGCTTTCCTTTGATATCCTTCATTTTTCTTTTAAAACCCATCAAGGGAAAAACTTGCTCGGCGGTCTCAGAAGTTACGCCGAACACGTCGGCCTCACGCTTCAGCCTCCTCTCCCTCTGAGTAAGAACTTCTGCCGCTGGGGAGATAGGGTCAAGCGCAGGGACCGCAAAGCTCGCTAAAAAGTAAAGAAAAGGTTTTAAAAAGCATTCAAAAGACATAAAAAGAAATTATTCGAGACCGCAAGAAAAAACTCACTTTCAGCAGGGGCGATCTCGGCGATCTCAGGCCAGATCGCTAGATAATAAACAAGATCGATCCTTTTACCCGCCAAAAAGGCCAGAATCTTCAGCTCTTCCTCTGAGACCGCCTTTATTTTCTTAAAAATGCTGTCAGGTCGCGGAGAGGGTGAGCTCCTGAGACCGCCAAGGTCACCTTCAAAAACAAGGAATCTTTCTGTCCAGAAAGAAATTTTATTAGGAAGGTTCAGAATCTTAATTCCATCTGCTGAAAAATACATCAATCCTTTAAATTCTTCTTTCTTTCTGCCTTCTTTCAAAATCTTTGCGGTGAAGGTTGCACGGAACAAATTCATTGTGAATCTCACTCTTTCCGATCTCAAATAATTGATGAAGACGTTAACCAGACCGATGGAGTTCGGAGCCAGCTGGGCGAGCACGAAGCCATAATATTCCAAAATCTCTAACCACTCCCAGGGGAGTGGAATCCTCAGCCCATTATCAAAATGATCGATGGGAATGATAAACTTTTTCTCCTCGACAAAGTTTAGCCTTTCTTGCTCAGTTGGCGGTCTCACAACCACCTGAGTTTGGATCATATATTTCTTTATAAATTCAATATACTCATCCTTTGATAAACGTCCTTGTTTATGATTGGCGTTCAGGAAGATAGTAGCAGAAGAAGCACGAGCGGACACCATATTTAGTAATCGCTGAGACCGGAGCTTGTAGCGCAATCAAGAAGGCATAAAATGAATGTTATGGAGGTAGCTATTTATAGAAGACGAAGGGTCATTTCGTAATCATTACCTCTTGCAGATCGCCCAGAAGAAAAAGGTTCAGACCGCTCGACCTGTGCAAAGTCACGCAAAAGCATGCTATGACTGGCGATCTCAATCAAATAAAGCGCAGCAGCAATACAGACAGTCCAAGCATAAAGACCAAGATTATATGAATCAAAGACCGCACAAAGCATAAAATAAAAAGGTCACAAAAACAGATGGAACATTAATAGTAAAAATATTACAAGGCAAAATGTTTAGAATTCAGAGACCGCCCGGTCTCAAAACAAATAATCATCTCCTAGAAGGCCTATTTCTTCCTACATGAGCAGCGACATCTTGCATATCATTCACTGCGGCCATAACTGACACCAAACTGTGATTGGCCAGCATCGCAGACCGGTGGATCTTCGACATCTCCTTGTCCACCTGCTCCATAGGAATCAGCACAATCTCAGGTTGCGGTCTCTCCGATGGATGATCGCCAGAGGTACCCGGTCGCATCATTATCTTTCCGTGGCCGCTCCTCAGCCTCTCATTTTCCGCGGACAGCGCCGCAGCTTTTCCCTTATAGTACTCAGTCTCTTTTTCGGCTTTCTTAAGAGCTCGAGCGATCTCTTCAACTCTCAGATCGCATTCTTCACGAATCCTCTTCTCATTAGTACGCAGTTTTTCTTCAAGACCGCGAATCTGATCGTTCTGAGTTCGCTCTCTCATCAGCATAGAGCGAACATCCTCAAACATCAGGTTAAGGATGTTGGTTAACTGAGGGGAGATCTCAATGTGCTGAGGAAGCTCTCCCTCCTCGATCTCAACATTTTCATTATCTGCGGTCATAAAAGATGGGTTATTTCAATCATGAGCATACAGTCAAATAAGCTTTTTTAAATAAACAGAAAAGTACTTGGAAAGAAGTTAAGACCGCAGTCACGTAAAGCTCTTCTGGTATCTTTAGTGACCGCGGGATCTGCGGTCAGAGAAAGACGATCTGATCCCCTTAAGCGCTCCAGATCCATTCTTTCCAAATCTCTTTTCTGCGATTTTTCCCCCTCTTTTCTTCTCCTTTTTAATTCTTCATTACTTAAGAGGATGTCATCGGTCTCAATAAAAACGATCCCATGTTTTCTTTCAGGAGAAGCAGAGCGAACTATAGGTAATGAAAGGAACTCGACCGGCTGAGGAATCATTTTATACTTACCAGATCGCAAAATCGAGACCGCCGCCGCACGATCCGCTGCAGCCTTGTTCAAACGATCTCCCTGAAGAGAATCAGTTGGGAGACCGCTAGAAAGTGCAGCCTTCTCCTTGGCGATCTGCAATCACTCCGCGATCTCCTCCTCAGTATTTTTATTCACTGCGGTCTGCAAGACCGCAGCCTTTTCCCTCTCTTCATCGACCAGGGCCGCTTTTTCCTCAGCAATCCTGACCGTTTCCTTCTTCCTCTCCTCAGCGATTAGAGCTGCCTTCTCCTCGGCAGCCCTGAACGCCTCTTTCTCCCGTTCCTCCTCGGCGGTCTTAGCCGCTTCCTTTTTCTTTTCTTCCTCTTCTTTCTCCTTTTTTCCTCTTTTCTCCCTTTCCTTATCCTTCCTTTTCTTCTCATCAGCCTTTTTCTTCTGCATCTCTTCTTTCTCCTTCTTCTTCTTGTTTTCCTCCCTCGCCTTGATCGCTCTATCAACGATCTCCTTCTCCCTATCAGCGATCTCCTTCTCAACAGCAGCATTTCTAAGAGCAGAAGCTTCAAGGGGATCCGACACCTGCAGCGATGAAAAAGACGAATTATTAGAAGAAGGTTCATCAAGATAGGCGATTAATTCGGAATCATCCTCTCTTGATAAAACTGAGATCGCAGGAAGGAAGGAGGGATCGCCCTTAACGTTTACCCTGGAAGTTTCCACAATGACCTCCGGATCGGTAGATTCAGACAGTGTGATCGCCCCCGGGGCGACCACGTCTTCTTTTTCTTCTTCATTTTTTCTGCTTCTTTTATAAGTTAAACTGGAAGGGCTTGAATCTTTTCTCTTCTTGTTCTCAGCAACTTCCACGCGGTCAGCAATCTTTTGCCTTAGAGATTCTGCTTCGGCATGTTTTTGACGCAGACCGGCCAGAATGGTTTCTGTAGACGCGGTCTCGGGTGGCTTGGAAGCTGTTTGATCAAGCATTTCCAGGGTTTTCTGACAATCAAAGGAAATGGAAAAGTCAGATAATTTCAACACAGGATCTGAAGAAGCTTTAGATAGCTCAGAGATAACAGAGACCGGCGCAACTGAACTCTCCGGAAGTTCAGATTTCTTCGGAGATCGGGCGGTCCCCTTTGAAGCGCTCGCTTTCGTCAAGATCTTTGGCGCTTTCTTCTCTTTCTTTGAGCTAACATTTTCTTTTTTCCCAAGAGAGTTTGCTTTCGATGGAAGAGTTTTTAAGAGGTCAAGCATGGTCATCTTAGCAGGAGATCGCGCCTGCCAACTTTTCAGTGACCGCTTGAGGTTTGGGTTTTCACAATATCTCGGAATATGAAGATATCGGCCGGTATTTATAGATCAAGATGCATTTATGACGGCCGCGGTCTCCACGGTCAGAGTTAACATTTTCGAAGTTCCAGGCGCAACTTAAAAATGTGCGGGGATTATGTTTGCCCAGAAAGCCCGCGACCTCCTCTCATGGCACTTTTTTCCCGATCTCAGCGGTCTCCGTTTGTGTGACCGCCCGGATCGCCAGCTGCCTTCTCAACCAAGAGTTTCTGAGTCAAGCGGTCAGAGCAGTGCGAGACCGCCAGATTGAGCGGTCTACTTGTTTTTCTTATTTTTGTTATCTGCACCCCTTCTCCCTGCCCTGGCTCTCCTGTATCCCGGGCAGCCCGTAGTTTTTAGTTCTGCCCGTTTGGGCAGCCCCCTCGTCTATAAATAGAGGGGTAGGGGTACTAGGAAAAGGACTTTTGGCTCCGGGGCTTCAGCTTACAACCTATGTAAGCGGTCTCATTTTTTCGTGATCGCCTTTTTGTGATCGTTTTCCTTTTGTCTCAGCATCTTCTGTCTCAGTAACCTACACTTCGCAGTTTTCTCCCACCCCCATTAGTGTGAATTTTGGAGGTACCATTTTTGGCACCAACACATTTGATGTTCATTACCTGTCAAAACGGGAGAGCTGGACCAACCCTTATAGAGCAGGTTGGTCTTATCAAAAACTACATGCATAGACTCTTCTACAATATTAGTTTTCTTGTTGAATACTCTATAGGCCTTACTATGTGAGCTATATCCAATAATAACACATACATTGTATTTTTCATCAAACTTAGTTAATTAAGATTTTCCATTATTTAAAATGTACCATTTGCAATCAAAGATTCTAAAGTATGAAATAGTTGGTTGTTTGCCTTTCAGAATCTCATAAGGGGTTATTCCTAGGGTCTTATTGATAGATGCTCTATTGAGAACATAACATGCAGTGTTGATTGCCTCAGCCCAGAGATATTCAGGGAGTGAGGAGTCACTAAGCAATGTTCTCCCAGCCTCTATCAAGGTCCTATTCCTCCTCTCAGCCACACCATTTTGCTGTCGAGTCCTTGGGGAGAAGAATTCTTGGGTGATACCAAATTCTTGACAAAACCTTGTCATTGCCCCAGATTGAAATTGTGTACCATGGTGAGTTCTAGTCTTGACCACAGTACATTGGAGTTCATTCTGGATTCCTTAACATGGTTTATAAAGGCATCTAAAGTATCAGATTTCTTCTTAAGGAAGAATACTCATGTATACTTTGAGTGATCATCAACAATCACCAAAGTATACAACTTCCAACCTATGCTCTGAATTGGCAAAGGACCAAATAAGTCCATGTGCAATAGATAAAGACATCTTTCAGTGTCTTTGGAGCTAATGCTTTTAAAGGTGGCCCTTGTTTGCTTGCCCATTTGGCATGCATGACATGGACCACTTTTAACACATTTCAAATTAGGACTATTTCTAACTAGGTTTTTATAAAATAGCCAATACATTGTCTTGTAGGTAATGTAAGCAAGTCTCTTGTGCCATTGAACACAAAGATACTCACTTTCATTAGCTACAAGACACACAGGAGATAAAGAAGAATTGCATATAAAATCTAATCAATACACATTCCCACTCCTAGTGCCTGAGAGAATGATCTCTATGTCATATGACTTAGAGATCAAGCACTTATCATTGTGGAATTCAACGACATAGCCTAAGTCACATAGTTGACTTATGCCTACTAGGTTATGTTGCAACCCTTCAACATAAGCCACCCTTGTGATGGAGACTATGCCATTTGAAATCATACCATATCCTATGGTGATGCCTTTTTCTGATCCACCAAAGATGACCTTAGGTCCATTCTTCACAGTTTTGTATTCCTGTAGAAGACTCTTGGTACCTATCATCTGCCTTGAGCACCCACTGCAAGAAGGAATTTAATTACCCTTAGGAGCCCAATTAATTTTGGGTCCTAGGCTTTTGTTATCATAAAAGGATGACTTCACACCTGCTGCAACCTTTGCAGGAAAGCTCTTCTTAGCACTTAGTATATTGGGATTGTGCCAGCAATCTATGGTAAAGTGTCCCACCTTACCACAGCACCAACACTCATGAATATTGTATCTTCTCTACTGAACATTCCTTGAGGTGGAAGGAGCAGTAATATGCTTGTGTTCAGGAGGGGAGACATCAACATTCTTCTTGTTCCTTTCAGTCATGATCAGGCTGAAGGTTAACCTGTGGTCAATCTTAGTAGCCTTTGTTTTAATGACATCAGCTTGCCTTGGCTTTGAAGCTAGGCAAGATTTGATGGCATCAGACACTGAACTGTTAGGCCTGTCTACAAGTTTGACAGCAGCCAAGTGCTTTGCTTGAATGTACTTGGAAGAGCTTGCTTCTTTATTCTTGACTGAAGGGGCTGAAGTACCAAAAACAAATAGTGCTAAATGGGCCATTTGAATTTCTTTATGGGGAGCCTTCATAGCACTCATCCCCATGCTCTTTCTTCTATTATGGGAAGGAGTGTTTTCCTTCCTATATGAACTCCCATTCTTCTAGTGATCATACATGATGTCATGGTCATACCTGTTAGAGGGAAGTAACACCTTTTGAAAGGTGGTATGAGGCTTGTCCTTAGCTTTGCTCTTTTCTCCACTCCCTTCACCCACTTCCATTTTATTGAACCCTAGTCCTCTCCTATTGGTTTGAGAAGAAAAGGTGTCAATAATTGGAAGCATTGATTTGGGCTTGGAGAATTGAGCCATTTGGCTCTTTTCTTTGAGAAGCTTCTCCTCAAGGTCCTTGATGACCTTGTTCTTTTGGGAAATGGTGATCAATTGGACAATTGTTATCCCCTTGAGTTGGTTTATCTCTTTACTCATCTAAGCCACCATGGTAGGTGGCTCAGTGCAATCTTGCTTAGCCAACTTAAGAGAAGCAATTTCTTGAGCTTGCCTCTTGGTCAGCTTCTTGCTCATTTTCAGAGCATCCAACAAAGCATCATACTTGTCAATCAATTGATTGACAGCCACTTCAGATTCTGAATCATTTTCATCAATTGATGAGCATGCTTCAGAGTCTGGCATTGACTCATACTCAGAAGAAGGGGGAAGAGTAGGTACCTTGTCTGGAATGTTCTGACTATCTTCATCATCATCTGTTGTGGCCATTAAGCCATGATGTTCTCTTGCATCATCCTCCTCCTCTATATTACCGTTTGAATGTGATAGAGGGGCTCTGATGCCCACCTTTGCAGCAGGAATGTCCTCATCTTCCTCAGCTGCAAACAGCCCAATATAAGCTTCTTCGTCTTCATCTGAATCTGAGGATGATGACTCGGATTCACTCCAGCTCTTGTCCTTCTTAGCTAGGAAGGACTTTTCTCCCTTCCTTCCCTTCTGGTGATAAGATTTATTATCACTTTCTCCTTTCTCTTGACTGGGCAGTCAGCAATGACATGTACAGGCTTACTGCAGCAATTACAAATCACATTAGTTGAAACATGTTTAACATGTTTAGAATCATACATGTCCCCTTTGGGGTGCTGCTTGTCTGATCTGTTGAGATCCTTCCTGGGATGTGAGGAGGAGGAAGGCTCGTTCTTCCACTGCTTCCTCCTCATCATCTTCTTGAACTGCCTTGAGAAGGCAGCAAACTCCTCATCAGAAGAGCTGCTATCAGATGAGTTGGGCTCAGAATTTTCTGAGCCAGCAACCTTCTTTGGAGGTGTAGGCATCCTTTCCTTGCTCTTCTTGGATCCCTCAGCCTTGAGGGCCACAGTCCTTTCCCTTGCATGAGGCCTGGATGAAGTGTCCTCCTCCTTCCTAGCAGATAGCTGCATCTCATAAGAGAGCAGCTTTCCAAACAAAGTATGGGGAGGAGTCTTACCCAGCTTTGCCACCTCCCTGATGGCACAGATCTTGGTATCCTAGTCCCTAGTTAGAGATCTTAGGAATTTGTCATTTAGCTCATAATGAGTGAAGGTCCTTTCATAGGTCCTCAACTCATTTACTATCCTGAAGAATCTTTCATAGCAATCAGCTATGCATTTTAGGCTTTGCTGCCTGAAAGCTTCATATTCCTGATTGAGGAGGGATTTTCTATCATCCCTCACCTCTTCAGTCCCTTCCATGTACACTATAAGTGTATCCCAGATGTCCTTGTGAGTCTCACAGTGTACCAAGTTTTGGAATGTAGAGTTATCAATTGCATTGACTATAATGTGTTGAGTTCTTTTGTCCATTATTGCCAATGCAATCTCATCCCTTATCATTTCAGTGTATGAATTACCTACCTGCCTAGTAGGATCAATGGTGGAGGGCTTTGTGATAAGAAAGGTACCCTCCTGGACAGTAATAAAAATCCTAGGGTCTGATGCTTCCATGAAAAGTCAAACCATTTGCTTCCAAATAGCAAATGTTTCCTTTTTGCATATTGGCAACTTCATTGACCCCATTTCCTTCTGAACTCCATTGGTAGCCATTGGATTTAGATTTGACTACACCTATGCAGGATCTAGTCAGACTGTTGAGTCCTTTTTGACCAACCTACCTCTGATACCACTTGATAGTTTATAGGTATGTAGTCTTATTCACCTAGAGGGGGTGAATAAGTCTCTTTGAGTTTTAATTAATTATTGCTAGCTAGTAAGTAAAAGTTCAAGCACACACAGAAAACACACAAGTGCTTATAGTGGTTCCCCAAGACAGTGTGTCTATGGGTAGTCCACTTTCCCTCTACACCTTTCTAACAGTATGTTAGATAAGGCAAACTCCTCCAATCTCAGCTCCTAAAGCTTACAACACAAATCCCTCGGGATCTCTCAAGCTTGCTCCAATCCCTACCTCAGGCTAACTAGCCCTACCACTCAGAGTGCTCCCACTCCTACAACTCAGAGATCACCTTGACCTCCTACCTCAGGCCTATCAAGAAGACCTACTTCTCAGGTAGAATGCCATATATCTCAGGCTCAACATCCTTACCAAACTAAGGCTAAACAGCCCTACAGCTTAGGATTACCAACCCTACAACTCAGGCAATATGCCTTACAAACTCAGAACTTCACAATTCCTACAGTGAGTAAATCTTAAGCTTACAACAGTTGATAGTAGTGGTATGATGTCTTCTGTTGTTCCTGCACAGCTGGTGCTTCTTTGAAGCTTGGCTGAAAGTATACTTCAGTCCTTGCTTCTTTCTGATCCTTCTCTTCAGTATAGGAGTAAAGATCTTCTTGCTCTTCTAAAATAGAAGAGCTATCTTCTCCTCTTATTTCTTCTAGCTGGTTCAGTTAGCAGCGGGAGAGAAAAACTTGAAAGCCGTCAATGGAACAGTGATAATGGCTCTCTACTTTTCAGCACACCAATAGATCCTTCTGAAAGTGCCCTAAGATGTTCTTGTATACTCTATTTGTCTTCAGTGGCTCTTAGGAAGGGGCCCTGACACTTTGGAAGAGGATGGGAAACTTTATCCTCCCTTTACAGCTATTTGCGCCAAAAGCAAGTCCCACCAGTGTCATATTTCTGATTTGAGTTGGTCTCAGTGGTTGGGCTGAGACAGTCTTCCATCTCAGCGGTTTAGCTGGTTTGGTCTCAGCGGATCCACTGAGACAGATAGTCTTCTCAGCAGATTTTGTCTATCTACAGCTCAGCTGAGGCAGACCTCTTCTCAGCGGCTCCTGGCCTCGTCTCAGCGGTTCCGCTGAGACAGTGAGTTATTCTCAGCGGTTTTGACAATAAACCACTGACCTTATTCCAATGCTTGGAATATCTTAACCATGCATATTTCTGATGCAAAATAGGGTTTATCAAATACAATATGTACTTAGCATTGTGAGTGATGACTCTTCAAATCAAGGAATCATTGAGGGCAATATTCCCAACACATACTATCTAAACATAATGAATGCTACCACCTGTAATAACACCTACCGACAGGCGGTATCCCTCATGCTACCCACGGTAAGAAATTGAGAACGATGTTAAAAGGAACTAGATTTTGAATTAATTCCTCAACGACAGTAACTACTACTACAACACTGTAGCTCCCATGTTACCACTTTTCACTTGTGAAAATCGGGGCATTACAGGTCAGGCGTTCATTGATTGTTGACCAAACCTGCAGATTTATCAAGATTCATATAGAGCCATTGCTGATCAGAAAAGGAAGGTACCATCTTTTTGTCGCCTGTCATTTTTGGTACTTGAGCAACATTCAATGAAGACTATATAAGCTTGATTTACGACAGAGAAGTGCTCTTCCAACTCTTCTCTCTATCATTTTTTTCCTTGACATTTGTAAACCTTAATCTGAAAATTGAGTCTCTCATTGCCCTTGAGACTCAGATAGAATCAACTATACTTCTAATGATACCTGCTTATTCTAAAGCATTCTCATTGTAAAGAGTTACTTGATCTATCTCTAAGTGATGGTTGGAGTCCCCTGTGGAAAAGACTCAATGGGTTTTGGGGCCTCTAATGGAAAAGTCTTGTTGGATTCAATTGTTTCCAGAGAAAAAGTCTTTATCGCCTTGGTGAAGGCAATGCCATCCTACACACTATTGAAGAGAAGAGTATCCATATTTCAAAGAACATCTATTAAAATTTCTATGTCATCTAAATTTCCTTTCTCTACAACTTACTTCTTTACTTTATGCACTCTTTCTTATTTTCTATATGTGATCTCTTACTATAGTACTTTTTGTATAATTATTCTATGATATATTGCAGAAATGATAGTCTGGTTTGTCAAAGGATTTGTAAAATAAATTTATTTATTTATTCACCCTCCTTAGAGAAATATCCAGATACTTTTTCGCACTTTCAATTGGTATCAGAGTGAGGTACACCTCTAAGGGCTAACACTTTGATGAATTAAGTTTTTGATATCTGAATATTTCTTGAGATCATTCTTAATCATAAGATATTAAAATGGTAAATAAGCATGAAGTATCGATCTCACAAGGAACACAAGTTAATGGATTAATCGTTTCAATTATTTAGCTCTTAAGGTGGGTGTGGATCGTTGATTTGGAGTTGTTTTCTACACTACGTGCATGCAAAGAAAAGCCAAAAGTAAGGTAACTTTCGGAACCTTGTAATGTTTGTGACATGCGGTATCTCCCAGGACATACGGGACAAACATAATGAATTCTACCACCCGTGGTAACACCTACCGAACAGTGGTATCCATCGGGCTACCCGCGGTAAGAAACAGAGAACGAGGTTAAAATGAACTAGATTTCAAATTAATTCCTCAACAATGGTAACTACTACCGTGACGCGGTATCTCCCAGGTTACCACCTTTCACATGTGAAAATTCGGGCGTTACAACTCTCTCCCCCTTAAAGAAATTTCATCTTGAAATCTACACAAACTTAATTAGAGAGTCACTCATACGCTAGTCCTTGATTTCACAACTCAATAGCCAAAACGTCAACAAGACTCCAACATCTAAACCACGCATCATGAATCACCTTGCTATTTATAAGATATTTACAATTAAATACCTATCCCATTGTCATGGTCCATAATTGAAACCACATGGATACATAGTTACGCCGTATTGAAAGTGCACATTGTAACCTCTGAGTATTCTCTAGAGGGGGTGAATAGAGATTTAAAAATTTTACCCTAAATATGCACACACAATATAACTTATAACAACTATGCAATCAGAAAAACCAGCACAGAATAAATTTAAACATAGAGTGCAGAAATAATGAAAGGAGACAACACAGAAAATCACAGCACAAGATAAAAACTATAGTGGTTCCCCAAACTATGGGTACATCCACTCTTCTACTACTTTGGTACGAATACACTAAATAGTGTCTGAGTCTTTTGATAAGGAGACTCTTAGAACCACTGAGTCTTTTGCTAAGGAGACTCTTAGAACTAACTACTTAGTCTTTTGATAAGGAGACTCTTAGAACCAATCTAGATCTTTTGATAAAGAGATCTTGAACCACCGAATCCTTTGGAGAGGGATTCTCAAAACTCTTTACACAAGTTGTAGAAAGTGACAGGAAGAAAAGAAGAAGAATAAGAAGTTGTAGATTCTTCTATTGATGTTCTTCAGGATCTGTTTTGAATTAACCCTTGCTTAAGATAGAGAAGAATGCAAGGGTTGTAAGATTGTGATCCTGATTATCTCTTTGTACTCTTGATGGCTTCCTGTTGTAGATGCAGAAGAAGAAGAAGAAGCAGAGCCTTTATATATTCATGTACATAGATGTTCTTCTTTGTTCTTTATTAGAGAGAGCTTCAGCAAGCAGAAGACTGAATGATTCAATTGTTATTGTTCACTTCCTTCATCTGTATCTTTATTTTTTGTCGAATAGTATTTGAATCTGTTTCCTCTTCTGTTCTGTCCTTAGAAGGAATATCCATAGGACAATAAGTATTACTTTCTATTTCTGTCTCCCGACCCGTCAATCTAATTTGAATAACTTCCAAGAATGTCTTTATTGTCTCTCTGGAGTATTTCATTCCATTCTTGGCCTATAGCCTTGGATACCTTCTGGAAAAGCATCAGAAAAGACAGCAGAAAACATTCTATTTCTATATGTATTCGACGTAACGTCGAATTCATCTTACTTCTAATCGACACACCTCTGAGTTCTTATAGAAGCAGCTTCAAAATCCTTCTTGTTTGATCGGTAGGCGCCCTTAGAGGGGGGTGAATAAGGGTTTAAAACTTTTACAATTTAATAGAGTTTGATCAGGTAAGTAGATAGTATTTCTAAAGAATTATCTCAGATTAAACATTGTAGTAGCTTCTCATGAGATTATATTGTATTTGGCACGACAGATGTTAACTTTGTTGCTACCTCTTGCAGTAGTATTACCGCTCGGCGTTAGTGATAGAGAATGTCTATGCGATTAGATTTCAAAAGACCAGAGACTTCATGACAATATTAGATAAAAAATAGTATTATTGCTTTTAGAAACTATTACAAAAACTTATCCCAATGACGCTTGAGATTGAGGCGACTGCATAAAAATCTTTTTGGTTTTCTATACCGACCCTTCTCCCAAGGACCGGTTGGCTTTAGCCAATCTATCCCCAGATATAGCCTCAAGCCGCTCTAGCCTCTCTATCCCCAAAAAGGCCTCGCGCTCCCCCTAGATCTAATCCCAAGACCTAGTCGTCGTGTGGTGAATTTCCCCTAGTCCTCGCAAGGCCCTAGTCATCAACCACGTGGCGAATTCTCTACTTATAATAAAAACTAAAAACATCAAAGACACTCACTCAAAGGTTGAACTTGAAGATGAAGTTGGCGTGATTGATCTTTCTTCAAGTCCTTCGCGTTCACGAATGTTGACTGAGTTCTCTTCACTGCAAAGAGGAGTCTCTCACGAATATAGAAGTTATGGCTTAGATGCGTCATCCAAATCGACAAATCAGCAAATCAAAATGGAGGCGGACCGCTCTTTAAATAGGCTCGGATCCTAGCGCCAGCGGTAGTGCTGCCGTCGAGCGGTAGCCTCTTTAGGCAACAAGCTGGCATGCGGATCATGGCATTTTTTATAAAATTCTGGCTCCAAAATTGGCAACCCATCCTATCATGCCGCGGTAAGGGTAGCGCTTCGCGTTAGCATTATCTTTTTCCTAGCCGTCAGATCTCCTTTGATTTCTACTCCTCAATCATCATCATGATCGCGGGGCTTCCATAAGTTAACGTCGGGAATTAGTCTTAACGTGTCGTGGTAGAACATACCATATTCAGTCCCGATGACATTCCTTTCTCGACGGATATTTCCTTCTCAACGATAATTCCTAATATGCAGAAGCTTCCACGAGCATTAGCGTTAGCGCGTCGCGCTAGCAACAGAGTATTGATCAGATAGGAAATCGTCGTCTTTCTTTTTCGTACTCTTAGAGGCTTGAAAGCAGAAGTTCCTGCACACTATAAACACATGGCAAGTATGATCAAATACAATGGGATTTGTTATTCTCAAATCAAGAGACGTGGAAAGCATGTTCCAACACTTCTTAGCTCTGACTGAACTCAGATGTCGACGTTGCGTAGAATACTTATCGACGTATCTGTTGAGTTGAAGACTTGGGCTTTGAACTCTATCTTCTGCGTCGAAATCAAATCGAAGTTGCGTCGACTTCTATTATTGCTTTGACAGACGATGTCTTCTGCATCGAGAACATTTCGACGTTGCGTCGACTTCATTTATACTTCGACTTCAGTCTGAGTTACTTCTACTTGTATTCGAAGTTGCTTCGACTTTCAGTCGAAGTTGCGTCGACTTATATTCGGCGCAAGTTTAACTCAACTGAATATTGTGCTTGTTTTGGACAGGTCTTGACATTCTAGTGTGAGTGTGATATCCTAGGACATCAAATTACTAAATTACCCTCAATATATAACATGGGTAATACATCATAGATTATGAAATCACTTTAAGATAAATTAAAGGGTATCTTTCCCAACACGTATTACATCCACTTCATTATGCTTCACTCTGAGATATTCCTCCAAAATTGGAAAATTTGGTTTCCTCTCACAACCAAGTGACTAAACAACCATCACTTTAAATATAGTTCTAACCCAAATGATCATCTCACCCGACAATCGATACGAAAGTCAAACTGTATCTGCTAGTGATTATAACATAATCCCATTTTCATTGAGTATCAAGGAAATCATAAAAACATCGTCCAATCGAAGGATTAGTACTACCTATAAATCTCAAGCGAATAGGACTATTAAAACTCTCATCATGCAAGGAAACACCTCTTTATCGAAGCAATATTCGCTTAGGTCTAAACGTTCCAAGTCTTATCAAAAATTTAAACAAGTAAAATAGAACGTCTAAGTCATTCATCCACCAATGATTTCTCGCTAGATTTGATTTTACTTCAAGTTCAACTATAAAAACATCCACTCTAACTTTGATACTACTAAAACTCAAACGAGTAATCCGTTCGTCAATGATACCCTTAATGGATTCATATAACTTAAAAGGTAAATTTACCCTATAATCAAATCGGACCCAAAACCTTATAATATGCATATGATTTCTTAGGGCAAATGATCAATTCACAACATCACAATATTAATGATTCTACCCACAAAATATCAATGCAATAATTATATGGTAGTCAAAAGAATTACAACCTTTACACGGGATTCAACAGTGAAGAATATTCTATATCTCTCGTAAGTTCATATCTCAAATGACTTCCTAAGGTTGTCGCATAACAAAATTGCATGATTACTAATCTCACAATCATTACAATACCAAACTGAAATGAGTCGCTATTTCCACCATATAATAGCTATGCAAAATATATGTCATACCAAAAATTTTGCAATCTTGAATTTTTCTAGTTTTTATCAAAATAGAGTTCGCAACACCAGAGACACAAAATTATGGCAAGGTCCGAAAACTACTCCACTTCCTGACTATTCATCTCTTTTGGGCACTCCTTCGCGACACTTGCGAGCAATGTGGTCTTTCTTGTCACAACCAAAGCACGTAGGTCCATGGTACCCGTAGGTCTCTACACTGCTTCTTGCACCCAAAACTTATGGGTATAATCTATTCCTCCCAATATTAGCGACAACATCTATGTCCCCTGACAGGGACAGAACACTCAGCCCCTTAGCTTCGACAACTTCAAATTGGTGTCTATGTGCCTTACGAAGATTTAACTCTAATGTTCGAGCCAAATCAACCAAAGCATAAAAGTCTACGGTCTCAGACTCACATAAAGATTGCTTCAGCTCATCACATAACCCCTGGTAGAAGTAGAAAGCTCTTTTTGCATCCATACACATAACATCTTCTGCATAATGGATCAATCCCGTAAACTCCTTGAGGTAAGACCCCACAAATAGATCCAATTGTCTCAGCATCAGAAATTCTTCTCGTAGCAAGAGACGAGCAAACATCAGAATGTAGTGTGCCCAAAATGCAGATGAAAATTTTTCTAAACTAATTTGTGCTAGGGAGCGTCTAGCGAAACATCCTTCGCACTCTCTGTTTCAACACTTCTTCGCATCTCCAAAAAAGGCTATGTGGATGATATTATTATAATCTATGGGTATAATCTATTCCTCTCAATATTAGCGACAACATCTATGTCCCCTTACAGGGACAGAACACTCAGCCCCTTAGCTTCGACAACTTCAAATTGACTGCTCTCATCGTCTATGTGGATGATATTATTATAACATGGGATGATGTGAACGAGATTCAAACTCTGAAGAAAAGGCTAGCAAGGTAATTTGAGGTGAAAGACTTAAGGAACCTCAAGTGCCTCTTGGAAATTGAAGTTGTCAAATCTAGCATGAGATTTCATCTCACAAAGGAAGTATATTCTTGATTTGTTTAAGATATCAGGGATGAGTGAGAGTTAGGGGTGTGCATAAAAAACTGCAAATTATAGCCTGGACCGAAAGGAAAGAAACTAAGTAATCTTAATAATATATATATATATATATATAATTGATGGGTCCTCATCCATTTTGTAGAGAAGTCTGGGTTGCATTTAGCCAAAAACCCAACTCCCCACTAAGATGGTGGAGGTATGGGCAAGAAAGAGGAGGAAACCGCCCACAACCGCAATTGCAACCGCCGCAACCACCGCACGAAGCCACGCGCAGCACCACGCGCGGCCACAAGGCCGCGCGGCATCGCGTGCGGCCGTGCGGCACCGCGCGCGGCCGCACGGCACCGCACGGCCGCACGACGCCGCGCGCGGACGCGCGGCACCGCACGGCCGCGCGACACCACCCGGCCGCGCGACATCCCGCGGCCCCGCACGGCCGCACGACCGCGGCACCGCGCAGCCACGCGGTGCCGCGCGCGGCCGCACGGCCCCGCGCGCGGCCACGCGGCACCACGCGGTGGCCCGGTACCGTGCGCGGCACCGCGGTGCCGCGCGCCTAACGCTACGCGGTACCGCGTGCCCGGCACCGCGCGCCTAACGTCGCGCGGTACCGCGCGCCCGGCACCGTGCGCCTAGCACCACGCGGTGCCGCGCGCCCGGCACCATGCGCCTAGCGCCGCAAGGTACCGCGCGCCCGGCACCGCGCGGTACCGCCCGGCACCACACGCGGTCGGGCGGTGGGCGCGGTGTCGGCCGGCCTCCCTCACCGCCGGGGGCATTCTCCGGCCCCTCTCGTCTCATCCCCGGTCGGCCTCCCTTGACCAACGGACGCGCTCGCCCGACCTCTCCCGCCTCATTCGGCGGAGAAAACGAGGACGATCAAGGCAAATCTCACTAAACCTGTAACCACTCATCATGGGGTGCAAATAGTGAAACTCCACAACATGGGGTGCAAATAGTGAAACTCCACATCATGGGGTGCAAATAGTGAAAATCCTCCAACATGGGGGGTATAAATAGTAAAAACCTTCAATACGGACAGCGTCTAGCAAATCGTGTGGCTATGGTGTGCGCGTAACCGTATCCGTCATATGAATACATATCATCACCAAACCATACAAATTGGTGTGCGCATAGTCGTATTCATAATAAATGGGCATACGGTCTGCGTCTAGCAAATAATATGGTTATGGTGTGCACGTAACCATATCCATCATGTCAATACATATCATCACCAAACTATACAAATTGGTGTGCGCATAGTCATATTCATGATGAGTGGGCATCCGGTCTGCGTCTAGCAAATATTATGGTTATGGTGTGCTCGTAACCATATCCGTCATATGAGTACATATCATCCTAAAAACTATACAAACTAGTGTGCGCATAGCCATATTCATGATAAATGTGCATATAGCACATAAATTGGTTATGGTGTGCGGGTAGCCGTCCTAACCACCATAACCACCCTAACCACCCTCAAAAGCTATAAAAGGAACCCCAGGGCTTCCTTTCAAAGGACTTGAAATTTTCTACACGGGAGAGAGCTCTCTGGAATTCCCTTGAAGATCTTCATCAGCATTCGAAGATCTCCTTCGGAACTCGAAGATCTTCTTCAGGGCTCGAAGATCTCCTTCGGAACCCGAAGATCTCCTTCAACGTTCGAAGACCTTCATGAACACTCGAAGACCTCTTTCAACCTTTGAAGAACTCCTTCGTCGCTTGAAGACCACCATCGTCGCTTGAAGATCTTCTGCGGGCTTTGAAGACTTCCCGGCCAAGAAAAGTACTTAGTTTTCTGAGAGGTGGCCTGTCACCCTCAGAGACATTCATTCAACTACAATTGTAACGGGAGCGGCCTGTCGCTCCCGATTCTCGCACCATTACTTGTAACGCTCCGCCACATAGTGAAATTTGGTCGGCGCTGATCCGACCACGTGGTTTTTCACCCTTTCCGGGTTTTCCACGGAAAAAAACCTCTTCTTGCCACCTGTTCGTTCTCTCTGTGACTGCTTGCGCGCTCGGTTCACTCTCGGGCTAAGACGGTTCGATTCGCCCGGTCTGAAAGAACCTTGAGCGACTCGCAACAGTTTGGCGCCGTCTGTGGGAAAGGTGTTCCCCAAAATCTGCAAAAGCTTTTCGAAGACAGTATTCGCCTCGTGGCAATACTCGTGACTGACAGCAATGGCAAGAAGAAGTGCTCGCACCACTGACGGTTCCATCCCTGAAGGACGCGTCGATCCCGCTCCATCCCATTCACTCATCAACGCACCTCCCGCCGAAGAAGTCCCTTTAGCGCTCGTGGCCGTGCTAGAAGGGAGCATGCGCCAGATGGAAGAGCAACAAACTGAAATGCTGGCTCTTCTCAGAAACCTCGGAGCCCCGCAAGTTCCTGTTCCGCCTGCCGCTCCAATCGTCCCGCCTCCCTTGGTCCCTGATCACGCTCCATTGGGAGAAGCTGCTCAAGGAAGAGGAGCATTCGAAGAAGAATACTCGGATGCTGCCAGCTCCGCGCATCCAGCCCGCCCTGGTAGGGCCGCCAGGGAAGAGCCCCCTCGCCATCAGCAAGGAGGAGAAGGAGCCAATCAAGCCATGAGAAGACCCACTCGCGATGAAATCCGCGATGTGATTGCTGAAGAGTACGGACAAGTCGGACGTCGGGGCATCTTCGCCCGCCGACCTGTACATCACGGCTCACCCCTGGCGAGCCAAATCCTAGTCCATCCAGTTCCGAACAGTTTCAAGCTTCCTAGCATCGAAACGTTTGATGGGACGGAGGATCCACTAGAGTACATCAACCATTTCGCCACCATCATGAGAATCTACAATGTTGCCGATCAGCTCCTTTGCCAAGTGTTCCCGGCAACGCTTAAGGGACAGGCACGCACCTGGTTTCACTCTCTGCGGGAAGGGTCCATCAACAACTTCACCGAGTTAGCCCGACTGTTTGCAGATCAGTTCGTTGCTAACCGAAGAATCGTTCGGGACCCCTCTCATCTTTCGGGGATCCGCCAGAACGAAGGAGAAACCCTGAAGGATTTTTTCCGCCGCTTCACCGCTGAGGCGCGACAAATCCCAGGGGTTGATCCCGAACTTCTGCGCGGCGTCCTCCTGGGAGGGCTCCGCCCAAGCGGCTTCTACTCCGCTCTAATGAGGGAAACAGTTCCAAATTATCCAGACCTCGTGCACCGAGTGGAAGCGCAGATAGCGGCGGATGAGGCTATCGAGGCGCATCGCCAACAGTTTGAAGGAATTCAGAAGAGAAGGAAAGGGTCAGAACAAGCTCCCAGAAGGCAAGAAGAGCGGCGAATGGAAGAACGCCGGAATCATGATCATGGTCGGGATCTCCGAAGAGATCAAGGACCTCGACCACCGCGGAATTACACTCCCCTCAACACGTCACGAACCAACGTGCTTTATGACATCCAGGAAAACTCGGCGTTCCGTAGGCCGAGGCAACCAATCCCAAATGAAAGAACCGACCAATCAAAGTACTGTGAATTCCATAGAGGGGTTGCGCACACGACCGAAGAATGCACCAGGTGGAAAGAAGAAATCGAGCACCTTGTCAGGCAAGGGCTCCTCGGAAGGTTCCTGCAAGGTCAGCAACCGAACCAGCCACAGCAACCTAGGCCGCCCAGAGATCAGCCCCCTGCGCCTCACGGCGCAGCCGCAGGAAGGCTGATGGTAGGAGAAGTCGAGACCATAGCCGGGTCTCCTAACCTCGCCATGCAAATCCTCTCCATTGCTAGGCCGGAGAGAGGGCACGAAGACAAGAAGCTGAAGCAAGACACCATCATCGCCTTCGGAGATGAAGATCTAGAGGGGTTGCGGCTGCCACACCAAGACCCGCTCGTGATCAATGCTGGGATCGGGGATCCCTGTTTCAACGTCAAGAGAATACTAGTCGACAACGGGAGCTCAGTCGACGTCATGTTCCTCTCCACTCTGCAGAGCATGAATCTCACCAAGGAGCACCTTAGCCCGGCAGCAGGGCCCGTCTACGGTTTTGATAATCGCCCCATCCCGATCCAGGGCATGATCACCCTTCCGGTAACACTCGGCGAGTTTCCAAGACAGACAAGCCACAACATTCAGTTCGTAGTCGTGGAATCAAACTCCGCCTACAACGCAATCTTCGGGAGACCACTCCAGTTTGTCTTCAAAGCCATCCAATCAATCCCACACTTAGCCATGGAGTTTCCGACGGCCGTTGGAGTAGGAGTCATTCGCGGGAATCAAGAGGCAGCCAGGACCTGCTATCTGAAGCAAGCTCAACCCACAAAGGCGACGGCCCTCAACATCGACAACTTCGACCTGCGAGATGAAGCTACTCTGCAGCGGGGGGCACCCGTTGAAGGATTGGTGGAAGCGTCGCTCTCCCAGCGGGATTCGACCCGGACTGTCCAGGTCGGGTCCTCTTGTCGCCAGGAGAACGAGAAGAATTCGCAACCTTCTTGCAAGAGAACGATGACATTTTCGCTTGGAGCCCGGAGGACATGCCTGGGGTAGATCCTGAAGTCATTTTTCACTCATTAAATGTTAACCCTGCCTGCAGGCCCGTGATTCAAAAGAAGAGGAACTTCGCCCCCGAGCGAGTAAAGGCAATCGAAGAAGAAGTGGCCAAGCTTCTGGAGGCGCGGTTCATCCGCGAAGTAGATTATCCCACGTGGCTCGCTAACGTGGTGATGGTAAAGAAGGCCTCCGGGAAGTGGAGGATGTGCGTCGACTACAGCAACCTGAACCAGGCCTGCCCAAAAGACAGTTTCCCTCTTCCAAGGATCGACCAGCTCGTCGATGCAACGGCCGGCCACGAGCTGCTCAGCTTCATGGACGCATACTCAGGCTACAACCAGATAAGAATGAATCCCGCGGACGAGGACCACACCGCCTTCCGCACCTATAAAGGAGTCTACTGCTACAAGGTAATGTCGTTCGGCCTTAAAAACGCCGGAGCGACATACCAAAGATTGATGAACAAAGTCTTCAAGGACCTCATCGGGGAGACGATGGAGGTATACGTGGACGACATGCTAGTGAAGAGCGTCCACCGTCGCGACCATTTGATAGACTTGGGAAAGTGCTTTCAGCTTCTTCGTCGCTTCCAGATGCGGCTCAACCCCAGCAAATGCGCGTTTAGCGTGACGGCGGGGAAGTTCCTGGGTTTCATTGTAACCCATCGGGGAATCGAGGCCAACCCCGAGAAGATCAAGGCGTTGGAGGACATGTCGTCACCTCGTTCAATCAAAGAAGTACAACGCCTGAATGGGAGGATCGCCCCGTTGTCCCGCTTCCTGTCAAGGACAGGGGACAAGTACCTCCCTTTCTTCAAGATTCTCCGGGGAGCGCGCCACATTGGGTTCTAATGGACGGACGAGTGCCAGACGGATTTCGAGCTTCTCAAACGGTACCTGGCCTCGCCGCCGCTTCTATCAAAGCCAATCCCCGGGGAAACTCTGTTCTTGTACCTTGCAGTTTCGCCTACGGCCTTCAGTTCGGTGCTTATGAAGGATGAAGGAGGGGTGCAACGGCCGATCTACTACCTCAGCAAGGTCCTCACCGATACTGAAACCAGGTATCCGGCAGCGGAAAAAACGGCCTTAGCACTCGTCTTCTCGGCGCGAAAGCTTCGGCCCTACTTCCATGCGCACATAGTAAAAGTATTAACTCAGCTCCCGCTACGAACAATCCTCCAGAAACCAGAAGTCTCGGGAAGACTAGTGAAGTGGGCGGTGGAGCTCGGCGAATTCGACATTCAATTCTTGCCTCGGCCGGACATCAAGTCGCAAGTGCTCGCTGACTTTGTTGTAGAATACACCATCCCACCAGAGACAACTCCTGTCAAAGATATCACCACACCCCGTTGGACTCTCTACATCGACGGTGCTTCAGGAGCTGAAGGAGCCGGAGCAGGATTGCTTCTCATAAGCCCCGACGAGATCACTTTGGAGTATGGCCTCAGATTGAAGTTCCCAGCAACTAATAACGTCGCAGAGTACGAGGCTTTGATCGCCGGCCTCCGGCTCACCATCGATTGTAGAGTTGAGAGCCTGACGATTCACGCCGACTCCCAACTTGTAGTCTCGCAAGTCGAGGGAGATTACGAGGCCAAGAGTGATCAAATGGCGCATTACCTCACATGCGTAAAGTCGCTCCTTCAGAAGATTCCGTCATACCAAATCCTGCACGTACCCCGAGAGCAGAATTCTGGAGCAGACGCGCTCTCTAAGTTGGCAACTTCATCCACCCGCTATCAATCGCGAAGACGCCGAGTCGAAGAAATCATGGTCCCAAGTATCCCAGGGCCATGGGAGATTGCAGCAATCAATGAAGAGGGGCCATCTTGGATGACCCCCCTGCGGGCCTACCTTGAGCAGGGGCGTCTCCCCGAGGACCGTCTGGAGGCGCGCAGATTGCGAATGCGAGCGGCGTCGTTCACCATCATAGACGGGGAGATCTATAAGCGGGCGTTCTCGGGGCCCTACCTAAAATGTCTACCAGTCGGCGAAGCAGACTATGCCCTAAGAGAGGTGCACGGAGGGGTCTGCGGAGAACATCTAGGAGGAAAAGCGCTGGCCCAGAAGATCTTGCGCCAAGGTTTCTATTGGCCAACGATGAAGAAAGACGCGGCCGAACTCGTCCAAAAATGCAGGAGCTGTCAGCTTCACGCGAACGTACCTCACCAGCCCCCAGTCGCGCTCGCCGCGCTCCAGAGTGCGTGGCCCTTCGTACAGTGGGGGATTGATCTCCTCGGCCCCCTGCCCCTGGCATCCGGGCAGAGAAAATTCATCATCCTAGCCATCGATTACTTCACCAAGTGGGTGGAAGCTAAGCCCCTGGCGAAAATCACGGAGGAGAATGCTAAGTAGTTCGTCTGGAAGAACATAGTCTGCCGCTTCGGAATCCCAGCGACGATCATCGCCGACAACGGCACCCAGTTTACTGGGAAGTCATTCACCAAGATATGCGAAGACCTGAAGATCAATCTCCGTCACACCGCCGTAGCACATCCACAGACAAATGGGCAGGCGGAGGTCACCAACCGCACCATCCTCAAAGGGCTGAAGACGCGTCTCGAAGAAGCTGGGGGGCAGTGGGTGGATGCGCTCCCAAATGTGTTGTGGGCATACCGTACAACAGAGAGGACTCCAACAGGAGAGACGCCGTATAACCTATGCTACGGGACTGAAGCTGTCATCCCCGTCGACATCGGAGTGCCAAGCATCCGGGTGCTGACTTTCGATCCCAGTAAGAACGACGGACTACTCCGCGAAAACCTCGATTTAATCTCTGAAATTCGAGACAACGCCGCTCAGCGCATCGCTATCTACCAAAGGCGAGTGGCCCGGCTCTACGACAGGAGGGTTAAGCCCAGGCCGATCAACGTCGGAGATCTCGTCCTGCGCAATGTTGAAGCAGACGGGAAGGGCCCGCAGAAAGACAAACTCTCTCCAGCATGGGAAGGACCCTATGTGGTCACCGCGGTGGTGAAGCCTGGAACATTCAAACTCAAAACGGCGGAAGGAAAGACCCTCCCGCGCACTTGGAACGCACAGAATCTGCGCCGCTTTTATCAGTGATTTTTCTTACTCTATTATGTATAAGTCGCGAGCTTCGACTCGCGCAAACTATCTTACTATGATTTTGTATGCAAGCCGTGAGCTTCGACTCGCGCAAATTATCTTATTATGATTTTGTGTACAAGCCGCGAGCCTCGACTCACGCAAACTTATCTTACTATGATTTTCTGTACAAGCCGCGAGCCTCGACCTGCGCAAACTACTTTACTAAAACTTTATGTACAAGCCGCAAGCCTCGACCCGCGCAAACTACTTTACTAAAACTTTATGTACAAGCCGTGAACCTCGATTCGCGCAAATTATTTCTCTACAATTATTACGGAAGTCGCGAGCCCCGATTCGCGCAAGCTATCTCCCAACGATGGCTCAATATTGCTCGGGGCCAGTTCCCCAGTGATCTCGCGCTACCCGGTCCGAAGCGTCCGCCCTTCCCCGGTAGTAAGATCACGACACCGCCAGGGCCTGCCCCCTCACGGTCGCCCACGGTTCGAAGCGTCCGCCCTTCACCGCCACTCGGGGCCAGTTCCCCAGTGATCTCGCGTTACCCTGTCCGAAGCGTCCGCCCTTCCCTGGTAGTAAGATCACGGCACCACCAGGGCCTGCCCCCCTCACGGTCGCCCACGGTTTGAAGCGTCTGCCCTTCACGACTACTCAGGACCAGATCCCCACTAACCTCACGCAGAAATGAGAAAAATAGAAGTAAGCGGTGGACAAACAAGTAGCCATCAATCAGTATAACAAAGCAAAGAGTTGTACAACTCCACTACAAGAGACGCAAATACAGGAACAAGGAAGTACACAACAATAACGAAAGAAAGCAAAGCATACAGACAAATAAAGACAAAGACAATCAGCCCTCAACATCTACATCAGTGCAGTCGTCTTCAGAAAGGTCGTCTGCGCCAAGCCCGGACGTACTGCACCCAAGCTTCATCTCCACCATACGAAGGGTCTTCCCGATCCCCCTCTTGAAAGAAATCTCGCACTCATCTTCCAATAGGGGGTCCACCTCCTTGGTCATGATCTCGGCTCGAAGCTCCTCAGAGATCCTAGAGCGCTCCTCTACGAATTCCAGGGAGTCCTTGTACTCGGCAACTCCCTCGGCCTTAATGGCCTTGATATCTGGCTCAAGGGAAGAAAGTCTCTCCACCTCGCTTCTCAAAAACCCCAGCTCGCCATCTTGACGGAACATATCACCCTGCAAATCTTGGACCAACTGGGAGGCACTCTCGGCGGCGGCTTTCTCTGCCCTAAGCCCCCTCTGAAGACGCTCTACCTCGGAGCGAGCGTGGGCAAGATCAGACTCCAGTTTGAGCCCACGTGATATCTCGTGCTCCCTCTTCTTCTGGGAATCCTCCAGCGAACTCTTCGCAACACGAAGTTCCTCTTGAAGAGCAAAAAACCCGTCCTTCAGCCCAACATAGCAATCGTTCCAAGTACGAGCGACGCTAGTCATGACATCAGCCTGTGAAAAAAAAACGGGATAAAATCTTAGGAAAAGAGAACACATAAAAGATAAACAACAAAAAGACATGACTAACCGCCGAAGTCATCGCCCGTAATGAAGAGGATACCCTCTTCACCGTCACCAATGGAGGAGGAGGAGGATCGCTCCGAGGAAGCGCTTCCGCCACGGTAGAAGCCACGATCTCAGCATCAACGTCAATAGGAATCGCCTCGGGCACGACTCCGCTGGGACCCGCACCATCAGAACGGCTCTTCGGTGGAGGTGTAGGTGGCACCATCTCTGAACCTCCGCATCTGATAACAAACTTCCTCTTCCTATCACGCGGCAAAGCAACAACGGCATCACGCTCGGCATCCGACGAAAGGCCGACCAGCAACAGTTTCTTCTCCTCCGCATAATGAACCACGCCATAAAGAGCCTTCGACAAATCATCACGACCAGGAAAACCAGGAAGGGGCTGGAATTCATTCTCTCGCCCCACTTGACGGCGGCAACGTCCCGGGAGGTTCCTCCAAAGCTCTGGCAAATCCCGTCGGTTGCGGACGTACCCATACAAAGTGTTCTCATGGCGATAGTCGTTCCTTTCCTCAAAACGGAACCACCTCTTGTTGTTGCAAACATCAATCCGACCTCCCGGATCCGTGAAGACTTCACACCAATCTTTGAAGATCTCCAAAGAGAATTGTGAGCCATGCTCCCGAAAAAACGCAATCAACCCCATGATTCTCGCCATCCCGGCTGGGGTAAATTGCGAGATAGGAACGCCGCAAAATCTGAAAATCTCAATCGCCTCCTCCGATGGGGGGAAGCGGAACCCCGACTTCAAACAACTCTCAGAAATGGTAATAAAGCCGGTCGGGGGGTTCTGAGCACGTGCCTCCGGATATGGAATCTTCACTTCAACAGATGACGGGAGTCTAAACCGCTTGCGCCAATCTTCGACACGCTCAATGGTTAGCGAGGAACGCAGCCGCATGGATTTTGATCGTGCACCGTTCCTTGACGTCTGAAAAGAGAAAAAAGAAATAAACAAAAATAATCGACAAAAATTGTGCGGATTATCACCGCATAATGCGGATATTATTACAAAAGGCGAAACGACAAGCGACAAAATAAGAGGGAAGAATATCGCAAAATACCTCCACCATAACGCCACCACAACGACTGGACCGCGCCAAAGGATGATAAAATCATCGTACTTCTCTAAGCAAGATGAGCGAACTCCGAGGATTTGGGAGGCAATTGATGGGTCCTCATCCATTTTATAGAGAAGTCCGGGTTGCATTTAGCCAAAAACCCAACTCCTCACTAAGATGGTGGAGGTATGGGCAAGAAAGAGGAGGAAACCGCCCACAACCGCAACCGCAACCGCCGCAACCACCGCACGAAGCCACGCGCAACACCACGCGCGGCCACAAGGCCGCGCGGCATCGCGTGCGGCCGCGCGGCACCGCGCGCGGCCGCACGGCACCGCACGGCCGCACGACGCCGCGCGCGGCCGCGCGGCACCGCACGGCCGCGCGACACCACCCGGTCGCGCGACATCACGCGGCCCCGCGGCACCGCACGGCCGCGCGACACCACGCAGTGGCGCGGTACCGTGCGCGGCACCGCGGTGCCGCGCGCCTAACGCCACGCGGTACCGCGTGCCCGGTACCGCGCGCCCGGCACCGTGCGCCTAGCGCCGCGCGGTACCGCGCGCCCGGCACCGCGCGGTACCACTTGGCACCACACGCGGCCGGGCGGTGGGCGCGGTGCCGGCCGGCCTCCCTCGCCGCCGGGGGCATTCTCCGGCCCCTCTCGTCTCATCCCCGGTCGGCCTCCCTTGACCAACGGACGCGCTCGCCCGACCTCTCCCGCCTCATTCGGCGGAGAAAACGAGGACGATCAAGGCAAATCTCACTAAACCTGTAACCACCCATCATGGGGTGCAAATAGTGAAACTCCACAACATGAGGTGCAAATAGTGAAACTCCACATCATGGGGTGCAAATAGTGAAAATCCTCCAACATGGGGGTATAAATAGTAAAAACCTTCAATACGGTCTGCGTCTAGCAAATCGTGTGGCTATGGTGTGCGCGTAACCGTATTCGTCATATGAATACATATCATCACCAAACCATACAAATTGGTGTGCGCATAGTCGTATTCATAATAAATGGGCATACGGTCTGCGTCTAGCAAATAACATTGGATCAATAGGTTTTTAGATTATGGTGAATATCGTCGACTTTCCATCAGAAAGCCAATTCCACTCTACAATTGTTGGTACGAACAACAGAAATGACTTTCATATTCTCAAAGTCAATACTTCAATATCAATGTTTGTGAAACGAACGGCCTCTTGAAGATCTTCATCAGCATTCGAAGATCTCCTTCAGCGCTCGAAGATCTCCTTCGGAACCCGAAGATCTCCTTCAACGTTCGAAGACCTTCATGAACACTCGAAGACCTCCTTCAACCTTCGAAGAACTCCTTCGTCGCTTGAAGACCACCATCGTCGCTTGAAGATCTTCTGCGGGCTTTGAAGACTTCCCGGCCAAGTAAAGTACTTAGTTTTTCTGAGAGGTGGTCTGTCACCCTCAGAGACATTCATTCAACTACAATTGTAACGGGAGCGGCCGGTCGCTCCCGATTCTCGCACCATTACTTGTAACGCTCCGCCACATAGTGAAATTTGGTCGGCGCTGATCCGACCACGTGGTTTTTCACCCTTTCCGGGTTTTCCACGGAAAAAACCTCTTCTTGCCACCTGTTCGTTCTCTCTGTGACTGCTTGCGCGCTCGGTTCACTCTCGGGCTAAGACGGTTCGATTCGCCCGGTCTGAAAGAACCTTGAACGACCCGCAACAATAATTAAAAGTGATCTTAAAAACATATGGTTAATTTAAATAACTCATTTAACACCTAAATTTCACAATTACTTTTTCTCTAAAAACTATCTCAAAGTACACATTCAAAGAAACATTCTGATTTCAGTAAAAGAACCAGAGCTAGGAAACAAATTGCTAATATCATGAGGCAAGCCATTGTATTGATTTCTAGTGCAAAACATTGCCCAGCACCTCCCATCTAATAAAGCAAAAAAAAAACTCCATCCTCTTTAATCATTCCTCAGATATCTCTTACCAGGTCTGAAAGAACAAGGGAAAAAAAACTTAACAAACCCAAGGAATCAAATAAAGACATTCAAGCTAACACAAATCATCTACTCCTCCATCCTGAGGGCATCTGATCAGCTCCAGTATCTTCACCACCTCGCTCATCTCAGGCCGATTCGATGGCACCTGAGAAGTGCAGATCAAACCTAGCCTCACAACCGGCAAAGCCTCCTCCACCGGAAACTTGCCTGCGAGTCTTCCATCCAAGCACTCCGCTACCCTCCCTTCGTCGAGCGCCCCTCGAACCACATCGCAGAGGACCACCACATCATCTTCCATGTACTCAACTGGCTTCCTTCCGGTTATGACCTCCAGCGCAAGCACGCCGAACCCGTAAACGTCGCACTTCTCCGTGATCTTCACCTCCTGGCAAGCAAACTCGGGAGCCATGTACCCCAGCGCGCTTTGAATTTTGCTGCTCAAAACGTATCGGTCCAACATTGGAAGTAACTTCGCAAGGCCATAATCTGCAACTTTGGGCTCGCCGGAGCCGGCGTCGATGAGCACATTACACGACTTCAGATTGTAATGGATGATGTCGTGCCTGTGAAGGTAAGCCAAGCTCCTCGCCACACCAAGAATTATATCGAACCTTTCTCGCCAGGAGAAGCAGTTAACTTCCGAGCTATCGTGGAGATGTCTGGATAAGCTCTCACCAGAAACAAATTCATAGATGAGGAGCTGGAGTGATTGAGTCCAATAATACCCTTCCAAACCGACAAGATTCTGGTGCTTTGTTTTACCAATCTTCTTGATCTCCCTTTCAAAATCCTTTCGAGACTTCACTAGGCTCGAAACGGCGAGCTTCTTAATGGCCACAGGCCTTCCGTCTCGGAGGATGGTTTTGTAAACCGTTCCGAAACCCCCACGGCCTACTTCGCAGTCCTTGTTGAGAACGGCGTGCGCCCCGGTGCTGAATTCGGGATCGTCGCCGGTAAACATTACAAGGCTTCCCGAATTGGGGTCGGTTGCCGGCGACCCGCTGAAGTATCCTCCTTCGGAGATGTTGAGAGCGGCAGCGGAGCTGGAAGCAACAGCTCGAATACGGAGGTTCAGGAGAGTGATCGTTATAACACCGATCGTGATAAAAACCGCCGCTCCAATTGCGATGAGAGCGGAAATGCTGAGAATGATCTTCTTATGACGAAGGTTCGCCTGAGAGAACGCGGAGTTTGGAGAGGAATTGGACGAGGACGAATTGGGGTTAAGAACAATGGGCTTAGGAAGCACGATGCTGCACGATTGATTGACTGCGGAGCCGCATAGGTCCGGGTTGTCGGAGAGGGAGGAAGAGGGAATGCGGTTGAAGAAACCGCCCGATGGAATTTCTCCAGAAAGGAGATTGTGTGATATGTTCAATGAGAGCAGATGGGGAAGTTCTGAAAGTAGTTTTGGAAGTTTTCCAGTGAGGCCATTGTGGGACAAATCTAGTATCTGAAGGCTTGTGAGTTTGGCTAGGGTTGGGGGAATTGGGCCTGAGAGATTGTTCTGTGAGAGTATCCTGCAGAAATAGAACATTGTTAGAAATCAGAAACATTGATTTCAAAAACATAAAAAAAGGGATGTTTTAGGAGATTAATGTCATATAAATGGCATTCCATTACAAGTGCGCCAAGCTCCTGAAAGTTTCATAAACCAGTGGCTGGCATGGCCGGGTCTTTCAAACACTCCATTTTACTCCGGTGGTATTTGTGATTTATCTCGCCCGAGAAATAAGAGTGTTTTGATAACCTCCTCACTGAAGGTGAAGTTTATTCCGTCCGGGTACCGGGCGACAGAAAACTGCCCGCCTGCGACTATGGAACGGGTTCCCCACGCCCTTTACCTTTTTAGTTTTTTCTCACTCTAAATCGTGCCCCTTCATAGCTCCACGCTGCAAACCCTCCTTCCACCCGGTTATAGATCTCGGAAAGGAGCCAGTCGTAATTATCGCTCCCACAAAAGGAGCTTGAGCCACAAATTGGCAGTTCAAGGGTCTATTTGTTTCGGAGGTGACAATTGAAGCGGTGTGAATGGGTGCGTCGGCAATGGAGTGGTCGGAAATGAGACCAAAAATAACGTTTTGAGGCAGTTGCGGTGGGAATTGGAGGGTTACTAAACGGTTCTTTTTAGCATTGAAGTTTTCCCACCAATGGAGATGGCGCAAAAACGCCGAAATAAACAGAGCCTAATTAGAACTTCACAGTAGAAGGTGTGTAGTAGTGAGAACTTACAAAGATGTCAGACCAAAACAGTTACCAATCTGGATTGGAATTTCTCCGGTGAGGGAATTTCTCTCAAGATTCAAAATCTGTAAACTTAGCAGGCCCCCAATTTCCACCGGAATCACTCCAGAAAACATGTTTGCGGATAAATCCAAAACCTCAAGTGTCTGTTCTGAGGCGGTGGAAACTCTGATAGGACCGTTAAGGTTGTTCCCTGAGAGCAGAATCTTCTGCATGCCCGTTTCAAATAACCAGGGAGGAAGACTTCCCGCCAAAGAGTTCCTGCTGAAATCAACTTCAGCGAGGCCTCTGCAGTTAGCCATGGATTCAGGCAAACCACCAGTCAGGCTATTTGATGATAGGTTTAGCCTTTTCAAGAACTGTAAGCTGCCGATTGAATCTGGAACCTGGCCGGTGAATCGATTGTTTGATAAATCCACAGTCTGCAAATTCTTCATATCTCCAATCCACGCAGGCACTTGTCCAGAGAAGTTATTTGATTCCAGGCTGAGATAATTACACATGGTAAACCTCTGCATTGTCTCCGGTAGAAATCCGGAAAGATAGTTTCCCCCCAAATCGAGGGAGCGCAGCAGCGAGCAGCCCCCAATATCATCAGGCAGCCGCCCGGAGAGCAGGTTGTTTTTGAGGCTCATCGTCCTAAGATTAAACAGTCTATTCATCCCACTAGGTATTTCGCCAAACAGAAAATTTCGAGAGAGATCAAGCACCCTGAGTCCATACAAAGACCAAAGCTCCGCCGGCAAGTTTCCCGAAATCCAGTTAGAAGAGACGTTCAGCGATGCAAGAGTCAAGCAATTGCCCACGGTAGCCGGAATCCCGCCGGAGAAATGGTTTCTGGCCAGAGAAACCGACCGGAGTGACCGGCATTGCCAAAAGAAATTGCTAGGGATTGGCCCGGAGAGAACATTGTCACTGAGATCGATGGTGTGAAGGTCTTCGAGTCGGGCGAGATCAGGGTTTAGAGCGCCAGAGAAATTGTTGAGCGAGAGGGAAAGCTTCCGAAGCGATCTGAGCTGGAGGAGGCCACGATCAATCTTTCCAGATAGTCCGAACCCGTCCAGTGAGAGCTCGGTGACCCGGCGAGTTTGCGGGTTGCAGTTGACGCCGGCCCAACTGCAGGGGTCCTCATCGTCTTCGTTCCAAGAAGAGAGCTTCGATTGAGGGTCGAGGAGATCGGCTTTGAATACGATGAGTCCGAGGAGATCTTCGTTAAGGCTCTGGTCCGTGGCTTTGCAGGTGTAGGGGAGGAGGAAGGAAAGGAACAGCAGGAATCGCGCCTCCATTGCCTTCTTTCTTTTGATAATGAATGTTAGAGAGAGAACTGATGGTCATTCGTTTGCCATATGTGGAAAGGGTTGGAGGTCACGGCAACGGCGATTTCGCCGGAGTGCGGCGGCGCTGTGTTCAGGGAAAACGGAGCGGAAGTGAATGAGTGGGAATGAGCTACCAATTATTCGGGAGGGAGAGTGGAGGGGCGGGGGTTGGGTCTATTAATGGGATGGCGCAGAGCTTTTAATCGCGGGTTATGAGGATCGCATGTTCTATTTCGAACAGCATTTGGAAGAACTGACCAATAGAAGGTTGAGCTTTGTGCCGTTCAACCTTGTTCATGCAGGCTGCAGCAGTAAGTATAACCAAATCGCACTTTAATGTTTGGCTGGGCGGATCTGAAACTTTTGGAGAAGCGCGTCCACTCTAGTAAAAAAATCAAAACGTAACAAGCTTTTAGCTTGTGTTTTCTAATTCATTGAGTAATGTTTATAAACATTTTGCTCAGATCAATTTTTTGTAGGCTCTGTTTGGGGAAAACAATTTTGGTGGTCTCAGGTCACGATGTTCTACGTGCTCCAATAAATAGGAAGCGATTTCTACCCGGGCCCACCGTCATTTTTCCGAAAACCAATAATTTCTCCCGTCCCGCCAAAGCTTCGTCTTTCTCTTTCCCCGCCTAAACCTTCTATTAGGGTTTCGAAATTATACGGGCGTAGAGGAAGTGGAGGTGCCCGAAGATTTGATCCGTCGGCTGAATCCAGGTTTTTGAATACCTGCTTTCTTCCATTTACGCCACTTTTCAAGCGCGACCTGCAACTACTATGGCAGATGATGAAATATCTCTCAGGGTCCGTTCGTTTCACAGACATTGATATTGAAGTATTGACTTTCAATCCAATATCAATACACACGGGAAATGACATTGAGTTTAAATCCAATTCTTTTGTTCGTCTGTATAATGATTTTCTGTCGTAGGAATTGATATTCATTACTTTTTACTGTTCGTTTGCACAAAAACTCTTTCATAGGAATTGACATTATAAATGTTGAGCTTCTAAGTTTCTTCCTGCAAATTATCATAAGCAATAGCGCATTTTTAGCCCGGCACGCGTTTTTTAGCCCGGGCGCGATTTTTTCGCCCGGGCGTGGTTTTTACGCCCGGGCGCGATTTTTTTGCCCGGGCGCGATTTTTTCGCCCGGGCGCGATTTTTTCGCCCGGGCGCGTTTTTTTCGGTCGGGCGCGAATTTTTCGGCAGGGCGCGATTTTTTCGCCCGGGCGCGATTTTTTTCGCCCAGGCGCGATTTTTTCGCCCGGGCGCGACTTTTTTGCCCGGGCGGGTTTTTTTTCGCCCGGGCGCGTCTTTTTTGCCCTGGCGCGATTTTTTCGCCCGGGTGCGATTTTTTTCGCCCGGGCGCGATTTTTTTTGCCGGGCGCGATTTTTTTCGCCGGACGCGATTTTTTCGCCCGGGCGCGACTTTTTAGCTAACGCGCCCGGGGGAAAAATCGCGCCTGATCGAAAAAATCGCGCCCGGGCGAAAAAATCGCGCCCGGGTGAAAAAATGCGCCCGGGCGAAAAAATCGCGCTCGGGTGAAAAAATCGCGCCCGGGCGAAAAAAAAGCGCCAGGGCGAAAAAATCGCGGCCGAGCGAAAAAAATGCGCCCGGGCGAAAAAATCGCGCTCGGGCGAAAAAATCGCGCCCGGGCGAAAAAATCGCGCTCGGGCGAAAAAATAGCGCTCGGCGAAAAAAATCGCTCCCGGCGAAAAAAATCGCTCCCGGCAAAAAATATCGCGCCCGGGCGAAAAAAATCGCACCCGGGCGAAAAAATCGCGCCAGGGCAAAAAAGACGCGCCCGGGCGAAAAAATCGCGCCCGGGCGATAAAAAACATGTCTGGGTGAAAAAAACACGCGTGGGCGAAAAAACCGCGTCCGGGCGAAAAAAACGCGCCCGGGCGAGAAAAAAAACGCGCTCGGGCGAAAAAATCGCGTCTAGTCGATATAAACGCGCCCGGGTAAAAAAACGCGCCTGTGCGAAAATATCGCCCCCGGGCGAAAATATCGCGCACGGGCGAAAATATCGCCCCTTGGCGAAAATATCGCGCCCGGGCGAAAATAACGCGCCCGGGCAAAAAAATCACGAAAGGCGTGAAAAATCGTGTTCGGCCGGAAAAATAACATCCGGACGGAAAAATTGTGTCCGGGCGAAAAAATTGCGTTCGGGCGAAATTTCCGCTTCCTCTCAAAAAATCACGTATGGAGCCAAAAAATAGAGTACGGGCGAAAAAATCACGTACGGGCGAAAAATGCGCATTGGGGCAAAAAAAGAAGACGACTGCACTGATGTAGATGTTGAGGGCTGATTGTCTTTGTCTTTATTTGTCTGTATGCTTTGCTTTCTTTCGTTATTGTTGCGTACTTCCTTGTTCCTGTATTTGCGTCTCTTGTAGTGGAGTTGTACAACTCTTTGCTTTGTTATACTGATTGATGGCTACTTATTTGTCTACCGCTTACTTCTATTTTTCTCATTTCTGCGTGAGGTTAGTGGGGATCTGGTCCCGAGTAGTGGTGAAGGGCAGATGCTTCAATCCGTGGGCGACCGTGAGGGGGGCAGGCCCTGGTGGTGCCATGATCTTACTACCGGGGAAGGGCGGACGCTTCGGACCGGGTAGCGCGAGATCACTGGGGAACTGGCCCCGAGTGGCGGTGAAGGGCGGACGCTTCGAACCGTGGGCGACCGTGAGGGGGGCAGGCCCTGGCGGTGTCGTGATCTTACTACCGGGGAAGTGCGGACGCTTCGGACCGGGTAGCGCGAGATCACTGGGGAACTGGCCCCGAGTGGCGGCGAAGGGCGGACGCTTCGAACCGTGGGCGACCGTGAGGGGGGCAGGCCCTGGCGGTGCCGTGATCTTACTACCGGGGAAGGGCGGACGCTTTGGACCGGGTATCGTGAGATCACTGGGGAACTGGCCCCGAGTGGCGGTGAAGGGCGGACGCTTCGAACCGTGGGCGACCGTGAGGGGGGCAGGCCCTAGCGGTGCCGTGATCTTACTACCGGGGAAGGGCGGACGCTTCGGACCGGGTAGCGTGAGATCATTGGGGGACTGGCCCCGAGTAGCGGTGAAGGGCGGACGCTTCGAACCGTGGGCGACCGTGAGGGGGGCAGGCCCTGGCGGTGCCGTGATCTTACTACCGGGGAAGGGCGGACGCTTCGGACCGGGTAGCGCGAGATCACTGGGGAACTGGCCCCGAGCAATATTGAGCCATCGTTGGGAGATAGCTTGCGCGAATCGGGGCTCGCGACTTCCGTAATAATTGCAGAGAAATAATTTGCGCGAATCGAGGTTCACGGCTTGTACATAAAGTTTTAGTAAAGTAGTTTGCGTGGGTCGAGGCTTGCGGCTTGTACAAAAAGTTTTAGTAAAGTAGTTTGCGCGGGTCGAGGCTCGCGGCTTGTACAGAAAATCATAGTAAGATAAGTTTGCGCGAGTCGAGGCTCGCGGCTTGTACACAAAATCATAATAAGAGAATTTGCGCGAGTCGAAGCTCGCGGCTTGCATACAAAATCATAGTAAGATAGTTTGCGCGAGTCGAAGCTCGCGGCTTGTACATAATAGAGTAAGAAAAATCACTGATAAAAGCGGCGCAGATTCTGTGCGTTCCAAGTGCGCGGGAGGGTCTTTCCTTCCGCCGTTTTGAGTTTGAATGTTCCAGGCTTCACCACCGCGGTGACCACATAGGGTCCTTCCCATGCTGGAGAGAGTTTGTCTTTCTGCGGGCCCTTCCCGTCTGCTTCAACATTGCGCAGGACGAGATCTCCGACGTTGATCGGCCTGGGCTTAACCCTCCTGTCGTAGAGCCGGGCCACTCGCCTTTGGTAGATAGCGATGCGCTGAGCGGCGTTGTCTCGAATTTCAGAGATTAAATCGAGGTTTTCGCGGAGTAGTCCGTCGTTCTTACTGGGATCGAAAGTCAGCACCCGGATGCTTGGCACTCCGATGTCGACGGGGATGACAGCTTCAGTCCTGTAGCAGAGGTTATACGACGTCTCTCCTGTTGGAGTCCTCTCTGTTGTACGGTATGCCCACAACACATTTGGGAGCGCATCCACCCACTGCCCCCCAGCTTCTTCGAGATGCGTCTTCAGCCCTTTGAGGATGGTGCGGTTGGTGACCTCCGCCTGCCCATTTGTCTGTGGATGTGCTACAGCGGTGTGGCGGAGATTGATCTTCAGGTCTTCGCACATCTTGGTGAATGACTTCCCAGTAAACTGGGTGCCGTTGTCGGCGATGATCGTCGCTGGGATTCCGAAGCGGCAGACTATGTTCTTCCAGACGAACTGCTTAGCATTCTCCTCCGTGATTTTCGCCAGGGGCTCAGCTTCCACCCACTTGGTGAAGTAATCGATGGCTAGGATGATGAATTTTCTCTGCCCGGATGCCAGGGGCAGGGGGCCGAGGAGATCAATCCCCCACTATGCGAAGCGCCACGCACTCTGGAGCGCGGTGAGCGCGACTGGGGGCTGGTGAGGTACGTTCGCGTGAAGCTGACAGCTCCTGCATTTCTGGACGAGTTCGGCCGCGTCTTTCTTCATCGTTGGCCAATAGAAACCTTGGCGCAAGATCTTCTGGGCCAGCGCTTTTCCTCCTAGATGTTCTCCGCAGACCCCTCCGTGCACCTCTCTTAGGGCATAGTCTGCTTCGCCGGCTGGTAGACATTTTAGGTAGGGCCCCGAGAACGCCCGCTTATAGATCTCCCCGTCTATGATGGTGAACGACGCCGCTCGCATTCGCAATCTGCGCGCCTCCAGACGGTCCTCGGGGAGACGCCCCTGCTCAAGGTAGGCCCGCAGGGGGGTCATCCAAGATGGCCCCTCTTCATTGATTGCTGCAATCTCCCATGGCACTGGGATACTTGGGACCATGATTTCTTCGACTCGGCGTCTTCGCGATTGATAACGGGTGGATGAAGTTGCCAACTTAGAGAGCACGCCTGCTCTAGAATTCTGCTCTCGGGGTACGTGCAGGATTTGGTATGACAGAATCTTCTGAAGGAGCGACTTTACGCATGTGAGGTAATGCGCCATTTGATCACTCTTGGCCTTGTAATCTCCCTCGACTTGCAAGACTATAAGTTGGGAGTCGGCGTGAATCGTCAGGCTCTCAACTCTACAATCGATGGTGAGCCGGAGGCCGGCGATCAAAGCCTCGTACTCTGCGACGTTATTAGTTGCTGGGAACTTCAATCTGAGGCCATACTCCAAAGTGATCTCGTCGGGGCTTATGAGAAACAATCCTGCTCCGGCTCCTTCAGCTCCTGAAGCACCGTCGATGTAGAGAGTCCAACGGGGTGTGGTGATATCTTTGACAGGAGTTGTCTCTGGTGGGATGGTGTATTCTACAACAAAGTCAGCGAACACTTGCGACTTGATGTCCGGCCGAGGCAAGAATTGAATGTCGAATTCGCCGAGCTCCACCGCCCACTTCACTAGTCTTCCCGGGACTTCTGGTTTCTGGAGGATTGTTCGTAGCGGGAGCTGAGTTAATACTTTTACTGTGTGCGCCTAGAAGTAGGGCCGAAGCTTTCGCGCCGAGAAGACGAGTGCTAAGGCCGTTTTTTCTGCTGCCGGATACCTGGTTTCGGTATCGGTGAGGACCTTGCTGAGGTAGTAGATCGGTCGTTGCACCCCTCCTTCATCCTTCACAAGCACCGAACTGAGGGCCGTAGGCGAAACTGCAAGGTACAAGAACAGGGTTTCCCCGGGGATTGGATTTGATAGAAGCGGCGGCGAGGCTAGGTACCGTTTGAGAAGCTCGAAAGCCGTCTGGCACTCGTCCGTCCATTGGAACCCAATGTGGCGCGCTCCCCGGAGAATCTTGAAGAAAGGGAGGTACTTGTCCCCTGTCCTTGACAGGAAGCGGGACAACGGGGCGATCCTCCCATTCAGGCGTTGTACTTCTTTGATTGAACGAGGCGACGACATGTCCTCCAACGCCTTGATCTTCTCGGGGTTGGCCTCGATTCCCCGATGGGTTACAATGAAACCCAGGAACTTCCCCGCCGTCACGCCAAACGCGCATTTGCTGGGGTTGAGCCGCATCTGGAAGCGACGAAGAAGCTGAAAGCACTTTCCCAAGTCTTTCAAATGGTCGCGACGGTGGACGCTCTTCACTAGCATGTCGTCCACGTATACCTCCATCGTCTCCCCGATGAGGTCCTTGAAGACTTTGTTCATCAATCTTTGGTATGTCGCTCTGGCGTTTTTAAGGCCGAACGACATTACCTTGTAGCAGTAGACTCCTTTATCGGTGCGGAAGGCGGTGTGGTCCTCGTCCGCGGGATTCATTCTTATTTGGTTGTAGCCTGAGTATGCATCCATGAAGCTGAGCAGCTCGTGGCCGACCGTTGCATCGACGAGCTGGTCGATCCTTGGAAGAGGGAAACTGTCTTTTGGGCAGGCTTGGTTCAGGTTGCTGTAGTCGACGCACATCTGCCACTTCCCGGAGGCCTTCTTTACCATCACCACGTTAGCGAGCCATGTGGGATAATCTACTTCGCGGATGAACCGCGCCTCCAGAAGCTTGGCCACTTCTTCTTCGATTGCCTTTACTCGCTCGGGGGCGAAGTTCCTCTTCTTTTGAATCACGGGCCTGCAGGCAGGGTTAACATTTAATGAGTGAAAAATGACTTCAGGATCTACCCCAGGCATGTCCTCCGGGCTCTAAGCGAAAATGTCCTCGTTCTCTTGCAAGAAGGTTGCGAATTCTTCTCGTTCTCCTGGCGACAAGAGGGACCCGACCTGGACAGTCCGGGTCGAATCCCGCTGGGAGAGCGGCACTTCCACCAATCCTTCAACGGGTGCCCCCCGCTGCAGAGTAGCTTCATCTCGCAGGTCGAAGTTGTCGATGTTGAGGGCCGTCGCCTTTGTGGGTTGAGCTTGCTTCAGATAGCAGGTCCTGGCTGCCTCTTGATTCCCGTGAATGACTCCTACTCCAGCGGCCGTCGGAAACTCCATGGCTCAGTGTGGGATTGATTGGATGGCTTTGAAGACAGACTGGAGTGGTCTCCCAAAGATTGTGTTGTAGGCGGAGTTTGATTCCACGACTACGAACTGAATGTTGTGGCTTGTCTGTCTTGGAAACTCGCCGAGTGTTACCGGAAGGGTGATCATGCCCTGGACCGGGACGGGGCGATTATCAAAACCGTAGACGGGCCCTGCTGCCGGGCTAAGGTGCTCCTTGGTGAGATTCATGCTCTGCAGAGTGGAGAGGAACAGGACGTCGACTGAGCTCCCGTTGTCGACTAGTATTCTCTTGACGTTGAAACAGGGATCCCCGATCCCATCATTGATCACGAGCGGGTCTTGGTGTGGCAGTCGCAACCCCTCTAGATCTTCATCTCCGAAGGCGATGATGGTGTCTTGCTTCAGCTTCTTGTCTTCACGCCCTCTCTCCGGCCTAGCAATGGAGAGGATTTGCGCGGCGAGGTTAGGAGACCCGGCTATGGTCTCGACTTCTCCTACCATCGTCCTTCCTGCCACTGCGCCGTGAGGCGCAGGGGGCTGATCTCTGGGCGGCCTGGGTTGCTGTGGCTGGTTCGGTTGCTGACCTTGCAGGAACCTTCCGAGGAGCCCTTGCCTGACAAGGCGCTCGATTTCTTCTTTCAACGTGGTGCATTCTTCGGTCGTGTGCGCAACCCCTCTATGGAATTCACAGTACTTTGATTGGTCGGTTCTTTCATTTGGGATTGGTTGCCTCGGCCTACGGAACGCCGAGTTTTCCTGGATGTCATAAAGCACGTTGGTTCGGGCGAAAAAATCCACCCCTGGGGATAAACATTGGATCAATAGGTTTTTATGTTAGGGTGAATATCGTCGACTTTCCACCAGAAAGCCAATTCCAATCTACAATTGTTGGTACGAACAACAGAAATGACTTTCATATTCTCAAAGCCAATACTTCAATATCAATGTCTGTGAAACGAACGGACCCTCATTGATCCCAAAGTTGTAAGAGACACATCGTTATTGCCTATTTCCAGTTTAATTTGATGTAGGTAATCATTTCTCAAAAAATACCGTCGTATTTTTCCTTCAATCTACAAACTGAAATGGAGAAATCTACAAATAATGTTGCCCCTACCGAAAATTCCAGAGAACATCACAATGTAAGAGAAACGTTTCTCCTCCGGCATAATAGAAGCAAACCTTTTTCGCAATTGCGTAAGTAGAAGTTTTTCATGAACATTAAATGAAATGTTCGAACAATTTTATAAAAAATTTAAGTACAAAAAGGGTAGTAAAGCTTACTGTATCATTTGAGCCCAAGAGATACGATAAATCCAAGCAGGCTTTTCCACTAAAGCTATTCTTGGTAGACCACTGAAGCAAACGGGGTCTAGCAACATCCTCATAGGGAACTTGTAAGGTTGTGTGCTCGAAGAATCAAATCTGTGACAAATGTTGATAGATTACAAATTAATTGAAATTGAAATATGAATTTAGTTCCATAGTTTCTTACAGCTAGTAAGACGGGGCATCCTTCAATGTAGCCAAGGTGGGAGTCATCTTTCACAGCAACCTTACTAAATTTATCTAATTGGGAATGCAAAAAAGAGTGGATTGTCTTCGCCCAGTTATACTTTTTAAAATTCTCCAGGCCTTGAAATCTCTTAACACATTCAGATATTTTCAAACCTTTTAAAGGGAAAAAGAAATCAGCAAGAACATATTTAACCAATGTATCCATTCTTCTGCTCTCCAGGGTTGGTGATCATTCTTCAATTGCAAGATCTTCCATTTCCTTGACCAAGTCTTTGATCAAAACATTGGCAAGTGATAGTCTCTTGAATGGAAATTCTAGACCTTGATTTGGTAACCCCAAAATCAATGCTACTTGGTTAACAATAAACTGAACATAGTATTTTCCAAGTAAAAATGCTTTCTTTGGCATAGAGTATGCCATCAATAAGAAATGCAACAATGGAATGTTTTGTGGAATAATGTGAATCTGGAACAATGGTAACAACCCCGCTTCTTTAAGTTCGATTTTCGATTCACTTGAAAGAACATTCACCAAACATTGTGCATTCTTTGTAAATGTTGTGACAGCACAACGACTATAAAGATTAGTTATTGATTGCATCTGCATAATTTAGATGAGACCAAAACTTGAATGAAAAAATCCTTACAATATAATTTACATGCAGGTCTACAATCGCAGTTACAGTTGTAACGTAGTATACAACTACCAAACAATGCAGCTTATTACAGTTGTAAAATGCCGGAACTTACAGTTACGGTTGTAATTTATAGTAACATACAATAAATTACTGCATTTAATACAGTAATTACAGTCGTAAATTCAATATTTACGGTCATTTTACGACCGTAACTTGAGTCGAAATGCACAAAAAATAAGAAACTTAGAATACGGTTATAACAGAGTATAAAAATCAATACTTTACAGTCGTAATGTACTCATTGCTGAAATTTTACAACTGTAACCTAACATATGGTTTCAAAACGAATGAATTAGAAAAATATGGATACCATCTCTTCCATCCGCTGTCGTGAAACTGTTCCGGATCGTACTTGGAGTCCTTCCTTCTTCCACCACAGACGAATCCCCCTGCAATGTCAAGAGTGGCCGCCGGAAGTTCAGTGTCGGCGTATTTGAAAACCTAAAAAATCGGCCTGAAGAAACTTCATGAGGAAGGGGAAGGGGAAAAGACGGGGGCGCGAGCGTTTTTGGGTTTTCAGAAAAATGAGGGGTGGGCCCGGGATTTGAAATCGCCTTTTAATGGGGCACGTAGAGCATCGTGTCCTCAGGCCACCAAATTTTTTTTCCTTTTTGGGATAGTGTATGCCGAAGAGAAAGCTCCTTTCGAATCTAAAATGAAGATTTAGGGCGGTCTGTATATATAGATTTTTATAAAAAAAACTCATTTTTAGTTCTTTTGGAAAAGTCTTGAGGTACCTGCGTCTTAGACTTGCATCCTACAGTTCCGTGCATCCCTCGTTCGAATCGCGATTAAGAAGAATGGGGACATCCTTAGAGGGAGATCGGTTATGGCAATGTGTGTATCAGAGTAATGGAAGATTTGATGATATTTAATTCTCAGACACACGTGAATGAGTTTGTGCGCATCGGAGAAGCGCGAGATCGGCAAACACGGCCGGCAACAACTCCATCAAAGGCGGCAAGAAAAATAAGGTACTGTGCCGATATTTTTCACAGAAAGAAATTTGAATCGCTAGCATTTGAAATGGCATTTGTTGGCACGACGAATGGAAGCTCGAATCCTCGAAATGAAATCGATCTAATTCATTTCAACTTCACATTTTCAGTCTCTGCTTCCAAGCATATTCAGCAGAAGGGAAGAACTGGAGGGGGATCGGATGAAGATGTACTACGTGGTATGAATCTCCTTCAATGTTGTTCGATTGCATTTTCCCACATTTGAAATCGTAGACCTACTGTGTCGATTTCTTTGACAGATTTGGATAGTCGAAACGGTGTAAGATATTATTCCATAGATTCATCTTCTACGGTCAACGTAATTTGCAAATGCTGCTTTACATCAGGTCGTATTAGAATTTGAATATGAAAAATTGGGGCAACTCTTTCTATTCAAAAAGTTTTATTCGAACAACAAATGCCTTTTTTAGGTTGTTTGAATGATAAGTTTTTCAAACCTTCAAGAAAGGTGTTTTGGAGGCTTTTTGAGCAGTATTTTCAGCATAGCTTTCTAAAACCCACTTTCTCTGGTTTTAGCATTTTCACTTTTATTAACTCCACTTCGCTACATTCCAATTCACAATGTTGGATTAATACTTTCACCATTTTTTTTAATTTTTGTACAACTTATTTTTCAATCAAGCATTTTCGCTCTAGCGCGGATTTTTGAGCGGGCGCGCATTTTCACCCAGGAATGTGTTTTCGCCATGGAATGCATTTTCGTCCGGGCGAGCGTTTTCCCCAGGCGCGCGTTTTCGGTTGGAC
Source organism: Dactylorhiza incarnata (assembly GCA_033032865.1). Classification (NCBI taxonomy): domain Eukaryota; kingdom Viridiplantae; phylum Streptophyta; class Magnoliopsida; order Asparagales; family Orchidaceae; genus Dactylorhiza; species Dactylorhiza incarnata. The sequence goes on from JAWHQI010000222.1 coordinate 1,119,203, forward strand.
ACACGAGTTCAGCCAAGCGCAAGATTTCGAACGGGCGCACGATTTCGGTCGGGCGCACAATTTCGGTTGGGCGTGCAATTTCGCCCAGGAGCGCTTTTTTTTCTCGAGCGCGCATTTTTGATTGCGCTCGCATTTTTTAGCTGCGGGCGTGATTTTCTCCTTGCACACATTTTCACTGGGAACACGTTTTTTACTAAACACATTTCTCATGAGGACATAAAGGACAAGGCTAAGAAGGATCTTAAGAAGAACTTTGATCCAAAGAAGAAAACATTAAAGAAGATGGGCAAATGATTTCATTGCTAAAACCTGAAGTCAAAGTGAAGAAAGCTCCTCCAACACAAATGATGACGAAGAGGCTGAGGAAATTGAAGTCAACAATATAGCTCTCAATAACTCAGACCTCAAATAAATTAATGAGGAAGATCAGGTAAAAGAGGGAGAATATTTTAACACTAATGATTACACTTCACCTGGATTCAGAAGAGACTTTGAAGTCCTTTGCCATGATCATTTCAAGGCAATGAAGGAAATCAAAGATTTCAAGGAAGAGATGACATCCCCTAATCAAACTATGATGGATGATACCACTAGAATTGAAAACTGGGATCTTCGAGTACAAAACATTAAACTTGAAAGGGAAATATATTCTCTAAAAACTGAAGTTACTTAGTTTGAATAATCAAATTGCCAAAGCAAAGGAATTTAAAAATTCCTCAAATGATAGAAGCAACAAACTAAAAGACATTTCTAAAAACCTCACAATAAGGTTTAAGAAACTAGGTGTTGGAACCCGGATACCGGTCCAACCTGTTCGAGACTTGGGGAGTAGCTTGAGTTACTTCTCTCTTCGTCGGATCCCTAGATCTAAGTATTCCGAGCTAAGAACTGACCCTCACCGGTTGGTAGGTAGCTTCCTAAGAATGACCCACTGGCTGCAGCGAGGAGGTCCCGCCAATAACCCAGAAATCTCACTCGATTTCCCCTCCGAAAAACCAGAAGCTGAGCCTGTCTCAGACAGCACAAGGAAGAAAGCACATGCTCTCAAAGGGGGGTGGATTTGTGCTGATCTGAGACATAATGAGTCCTATTTATAGGAAAAAACTTCCCAGGGGTAAAATGATCCTAAAGGCCTGCGGATAACTTCCTCCGCCTTAACCAAATTACTATATGCAGACCAAAGTGGTCTGCGAACAACCCCCTCGCGCCTTTTCACATACACTAACCGCACCCCCTGCTGCTCTGCGGATAGTGAGGGAGGGCTGATGAGCCGGAGTGCCCCGTGCTTGCCCCTCCCTCCCGGAGATTGCAGCCGAGACGACTAGGTCCAGACCTATTCGCCAAGGGCGGGCTCTCCTGAGGCGGTCTCGTCTTAGAGGAGACCAACTCGCCTCGCCCCAGATAAAGGGGAGCCTGACATGCTGGACGCGGCAGGGAAGGGCGTATTCGCTTCCTTACCCCGGGCGAGTAAGACCGTCTCAGGTCTACTCGCTGAAGGGTGCCGATCTACTCGCTGAGACCTATGGGCCTATTCGCTAATGTTTCCTTACCCTAGCCGCTCGAGTCTTGCTTCTCTCGCGAATCCCTCCCGCAGCGCTCTCCTCTTCCGGCGTTTCATTTCATTAATTGAGGTGTCATTAAATTATTGGACTACAAATAAAATTTCATTGGACTACAAATAAAATTGAACTATAAATAGTAATAGTTTTAAAGAAAGTAATTGCTGTAAAATTAATATGTGAAAATGACGTCATTAAAATTAGTGGGGGGGTGGGAACTCTGAAAATAATGTAAGTCCTGCTGTGTGAAAAAGCAAACCTAGAAAAGGCAGGCCTATATCATTAATTGCAGCCCAACGACTTCGTGGCAGCTTTAATGCCCGAAGAATCTCGGAATTAAATTTCTCTGTTCAATCTATTTATTTATTTTATTATTTATTTTTTAAAATTAGTTTCTCGAAATAAGAGCTTGAGTAAAGCTCTCATTAACTCCCCCTTCCCTTCCCAGAGTTGTGCAGATTGAAACTTACGGTAGCATTTAATGCTGTATATAAAGAGTAAATGCATGCTGCCACCTCTCCATTATTTGAATATTTGTCTTATTTCGGGTTAAATTTCTCTGTGTCACGTGATGTCTGTCACGTGCTATTAAGGGCTTCCCGTGCAATTATATTTATCTATTTTAATTAATTTAATTTAATTTAATTATGTAGAGGACCGTGTGCAAATAAGTAGAAATTTTCGATCAAAATTTTCCCTCCTAGATTTCAGAATTTTTGCAGAAACCCTCCCGTCCCCTCGCCGACGCCCTAGTTGTTCGGATTTTTGGAGAAATTAGGTTATTTTTTGGAAGCATTATAATGTGTGTCTGTTTTCGGTACGTATACGTACCTATTCCTAGGTACGTATATATAAGCTTTATTTTGCAGTCGGCGCTTCATTTCGCAGTGGGCCCTTCATTAACGTTGCCGTTTTGAAATTAATAGAGGAAATGCCCGGCGAAAAGCTAGGTCATTCGCTCCCCCTGTAAAAGTCCGGCGGAAGTCATTCGCTCCTCCCATAAACGGCCGGCGGGAAGCTAAGCTATCGAAGACATTTGTGCGCATACATTGGACAAAGAATCGACGAACCCTCCCTCCCTTGACGAAGGTAATGTTTGAGAAAAAGCGGGGAAAACCTTTTTTTTACCTCTTCATGGCGTTCGGATGCGTTTATCACATGTTCATATGATATAGCTTCGTTTTTATCGAAATACAGGGCAAATACGGCAGTATTAGTATTGGTTGTGAAATATTAATGTCTTAATATTGTCGTATCTAAGCGTTCTGTAATGTTTAGGAAAAATTCTTTTGTAGTGTTCTCATAAAACAACGATATATTCCACTTGATGAAGGTAATGTAGTGTTCTCATAAAACAACGATATATTCCACTTGGTTTGCTCTACATACTACAGTAATACTGACGTAATACCGCAGTATGACATTTATATTCACATTGTCATACCGTCTTATGTATATTAACACCGTTCGAAACCTTTTAGCTTCTATTCACATTTTTATAGTTGAGTGTACAACGGTATTATACCTAAAATGCAGTCTTATTGTTAGAGTAACCCCGTATCCATAAGTTGGTTCGAATGTAGCTCCAATTAAAAAGTCCTTGAATTTTTAGTAGATACGGCCAGAATACAGTTATATTCTCATCGTGATACATTCTTTGAACCTGTTTAGCGTGTAGGTTGTTTGTTTTGAAATATTAGCTCCGGTTAAAATGCCCCCGTATTTTTACTATTACAGGCGTATTACAGTTATATTGTAATTGTGATACAGTCTTTGAACCTGTTTAGCATGTACATTGTGTTTTTGCAGATGACTCCGTCTACAACTTTATATTGTCGATGTGATGTGTCTTCGTTCAAGGAAAAAGCAATACCACTTCTAAGGTCATTGAATGAAAAGACAAGAAATGATTTACAAGAAGCTGGAATTATGCAACTCTTCTCTATTCCAAATTTAAACCAGAATATTCCTCTAGTGCTAACTTTGATTCGAGCATACTCCAAGAAGAATAAGGCATTCCTTCTAGGAAAAACTTATAAAAAGTTGACAGTAAATGAGTTTGCATTAATGATCGACCTACCAAACAAAGGTTTGAAATTCATATTTAACAGAACTCCTCTAGCTACGTACGAGCAAAAGGATTTGGTAGCTGAAATGTTGCGGCTTTCAGAGGGAGAGTATACTGAAGAGTTAGAGGGCCAAAGAGTTGCAGTCCTAGTAAAGTATGTGTTGTGTAAATTATTTTTTCCACTAAATATTATGAAAATTCCTAAGTGTTTACATAAGTTTGGCGGATTGGAAGAGTTCAAAAAGTACAATTGGCCCGACGCAATACACTCATTTTTACAATCGCAAATCCCGGTATTAAGTATACTCGAATCCAAGAGAAAGTCAACAGAGAATTTGGGCTACATAGAAGGATGCTCAATTATATTAGTGGTGAGAACTAGATTTGGTAAGACTAATTTTATCTTGTAATTTGTCATTGTTTTATGTGGAGACTCGTACTTGCATGTGTGGTTTTATGAGTTAACGACCTTTCTAACGGTTGATGACGACCTGGCGAGGCCACGCCTATGTCGATGGTCTTCTAAGTTCAGCTTCTCTAATAAATTCTGTTCATGGATAAATTCAAAGTTAAGAGATCGCGAGCAGGTATGATTTTCTTTCATGCACCGTGTGCGTACATTGTTTAATATTCAACTGGTGAATAAATGTTTTAGAAAGCTATTCCAAATTGGTGGCGCCGACCCGGTACCATTTGGCGGCGCGACGCACCGTTACGACCTGCGCCCCAACACGCGGAAATCTTATCGCAACATGCTCCGCAAATTTTAAATTTGTCTATCTTTCATGCTACTTAAATATTGCTTTTCCATTCCGTCCGGCTCAACCAAAGTGTTAGGCGGTCATGAGCCGACTCGTATTTTCTATTCTGTTTTGTTTATTGTGGCCAAGAACTTTTAACGGCCAGGATTTTATCTCCTTGATGAGGGGTTTAGATTGCTCCAAATGGGAGTATATATATCCCTCCTCATTGAGATTAGGGCAATGAAAAAGAAATTTTAAAAAAAAAAGAGCAAAGAGGAAATCCTCCGCAGCAGAGCTAGGGCGCGATACCCCGGCATCTCCGCGCTCGGTGCGACGCCGGCGTTCCCTCCTCCGTTCGGTGCGACGCCGACGACCTTCCTCCACCCGGTGCGACGCCGGCAGCCCCTCCCCCACTCGGTACGACGCTGATCCCCCCTACCTCCCCTCTCCTCCTTCCTCCACTCGACGCCGCCCAGCAGAATCTCTCGCCGACGGGAGACCGACGAAACTGTGCACGCTCCCAGTCCGGCGAAGTCCTCCTTTCCAGTGACGGATCTCCCTCCCCGGCGTGCTCAGGGCGGCGGATCAGATCCGGTGGTGCTTCCCCGCTGTCGCCGGCGCGCCTCCTAGCTCCGGCGCGAGTTGTGAGCAGTTTTATTAACCGGACCTCACCCGGTTGGGTAACGCCTTTCTTACTTCCCCCACTTGTGTGATTCATCTCTTTACTTTTGTTATCTTGTGCCTGTGATTGATTCGGTGTGTGATTGGACAACAACGAAGAATCGGAAATGCTAAGCTTGTGCGTCGCTCGTCTCCAACCAATTGGTCGGAAGGGGCGGTTGTCCGGCGGCAATTTCTTGTAGGAATTAACCCCCACTCCGACTAAATATCCTTGTCGAAATAACGCCTCCGTTAGCCACCGCCGTAGGAAAAGGATTGCAAGGTAGTAAAATTGTGGAAGAATCACGTTAAGTACACACCAAGTGTTTGTTGAAATATCTCACTATCTCGTGAATTTAGTAAATATGCGCAAGCAATAGCTTGTGCTACATCACAAATATTGTTAAAACTATTGTACAAGTGAAAGCTAGTTTTGAGAATATATTATCTTCCGAGGAATTTCTATTAGGAGATGTACCAAAAGAGGATAGTGATTTTGAAGAGTCCGATGACAATAGGAATGAATCAGAGGCGGAGGAGGAGTACGGTCTAGAAGAAACTAGGAGCTTCATGAAGAGAAAAATAGGGGAGTGCTTGTCAAAAGTAGAGCAAACTCAAAAAAAGAGAAGACAGAGTAGAGAGAGGTTGAAAAACGAGGTGGTGGGAGAAATAAAAAAATACAAAAAATTGTGCTCAAAATGACCGGCGAAATCGAGATTAAGTCGAAAATGCGACATGATATTGTGATGCAAGAACTTCATGAATTACGCGTTGCTTTGAACGCTAGGAATCATGATATGTGCACCAACATTCCAAAAGGTAACAAGTCTCCCCCTTCACATGCATTCGAAGATCGTGAAGACGCCCCAAATTTTAGCGAATTAGCCTCCCATCAATCATCAGATCAATCACCAGTAGATATTAAAGAAGATAACAAGGTGAATGATGAGATTGCTGATGCATTGGTTGTTTGTGCGCTTCCATCACTTAACCAAAAGGGCGATAAGAGTAGGAGCTTGATAAAAACTATTAAAGGGCGTCAAGATAGAAAGAAAAAGGGTAATATTTCATCATCCACCTTTGAGGTTAGTTATCCTGGATTGAAAAGAATTAGTAAATCAAAGCGGCTAATAATAGAGCATATTATGGAAGGGTTCCCCAACAGGTGATATTCTTTGATTTTTTACCTTCAAAATAACATCTTACAATGTTTTTATTGCTAATTAAAAAACATTTTTCGTGCAGAAATAGTATAGTGGTCGAAGCGGGAAATATTACTTTATATCGATCACAAATTGATGATCTATTAGGGAATGGTTGACTTAATGACAGCCACCTAGGCGCATACATCGTAGCTCTCACCCAACAAAAATCGGTTCATCCATGCAAATTTAAACATTTCTTATACGTCTCACAGAATCATGTTGTTAGTATATATTTTTTATATTGAAAATTTGTGATGCCAAAGTGAATGTCAAATGAATTGTTATATATCACATGTTTCTTTTATGCAGAATCTGAAAAGTAACAGAAGGAGTGCCCATGCACTTGTTAGCCACATTACAAGTAAATCTGTGGAATACGCAGATTTATTCCTAATTCTAGTCCACCTGACTAATCACTGGGGTTTGCTGGTCGGAAACATTCACGAAGGTTGCTGGGAATTCTATGATTCATTGTACAAGGAAGCAAATTACAACAAAATTCTTGTAGTGGTATGTTATTTTTTTTTGAAAGTAGAATATTTTGTTTGTATCTTCATTTATTTTTGGGCATGCAGAAAAACTATTTTGAAGAAGATCTATGTGACGTCCTTCCAAAGAACATCCATGAATGGCCATTATTTTATGTTAATGACATTCCCACACAGGACAATGCAGACGATTGCGGTGTATTTGTCCTACTATATATGAAGACATTGGTTGGAAAAAAACAAATTGATTGGGCAAAATATAAATGTTGGGCTAAAGAAATGCCAAAATTAAGGGCAGAAATTGCTATTGAACTCATAAGCGCTTTTCCGGAGAAAGTTATGAGTAAGTGTTTTTTATTAAACCTTTGTCGAAGATATGCAGTTATTAATGTTTACATTCCAATCAATATTTTGCAGTTTCGTAGAAGAAGTGGACGGTTCTTCAAGGGCATAGCAGAAGTGATGAGGATAGGTTGTTTGCAACAGTTTTTGAAGTAAACAGGATAGATATGGACAGATAATTTTAAAGTTAATATGACTTTATATCGTCTGTAATGTTAAAATAGCGTGTATGCCTGTTTATTTTGTGGTTTCTTGGATTTATATTATTTTACAAGTAGTAATTGTGGAAGGTTACACAGTTTGCAATAAAGTATATTTAGAAGTTTTTGACGGACCATAACGCCATAATACTAAAGGATAAGGAGGAGATAGTATCATATTTTGAAGGGAATATGGTGGACTCTGTTAAAACCAATTGTGGGGACATTTCACTTCCAATTATCTATACATATCACTCCGAATACTACCGTAATACAGTTCGATGCAATGCCAATACAATTGTATTGAGGTTATATTTGCACATTTTCGCTAAGAACGATTGATTTGAGGGAGGACGGAAGGAAAAGAAGTTACGGTTACATTTCACTCCAAATACTAGCGTAATAGGAATGTATGAACTGCATAGACAATAGTTCATCCAATCCTATTACCAAATCAAAACTCAACGAGATTTCTTGTTCACAGAATACTTGTGAATATACAAATATTCATCAATTTGAATATATCTTGAGGATATAAAAATTTCTACCAAATACCACAGTAATACGATAGGATGCAGTGCAGATACAACTGTAATGACTATATATTTAAGTTAAAGCAAAATCAACAATTTTTTTAAAAGCCGAATAACTGTTATTAATACAAAATGTTAAGCATTTGAAAATGGGATACATGGAAAATCTAACGACAGTTGAATAGAGAAGTCATCATTCATTGAGAAATCATCGTTCAAGTCGCCATTTGCCAAAGTGGTGTTTGAAATTGAATTTGAATCAAACACCGAATTATTATCCGTGAAATTTTGCTGAATCGGATGCTCATAAGCCTCATTGGCAGAAACACCCTTCCCTTTAACTGCACGCGACTTCTCTGTTATCCAAAAAAAAATATTAAGGTAAAATTCAATGTATAATAGTGAAATACAAAAAAAAATCATACTTTTTTTTTGTAAAGTTTTGTTCCCAATAACTCTTCAATCGTGACTTTGGTGCCCCCTTTGGTCGCATGGATGGTGGATCTTTCAAGACATCTTTGTCCTTCCGTAAAGATGAAACAAATACTTTGTTCTTTTTCTCGTCATTGTCGATCATATCTTCTATAACTCGACCCACATCATTCGTTACATTAACCATGTACTCCTTTGCTATTTGACAATTTTCCATTCTTTGGCAAATGTCATATGTCCACCGCATCATATGATTTCTGAAAATCATGTTTGACTCGTTTCGGTTTATGGACGTCGGAAGTATAAAATTACATCGCTTCTTAGCTTGCATTGTAAATCTCCTTAATATGTAATTTGATGGAATTTTCTGTACATTGCGAATATTATAAACCCGGAGTACATGCTCTCACAATAAACCCTTTGTTTGAAAACCTCTACAAGAACACTATGTATCATTGTTCTTTGTGTCAAATCTCACAATCTATTCCTTTGGAAGAGCGGTAGTATCACAAAGGCATATGTTGTATACAATCGTGTCTTGGTCATACCTTGATTCCTCTGACACCATCAAACCAAGTGCCCCCTCCATCAAAGAATGCTCAAATATTACATATATTTTTTTAGTGTATATCTTGGACATTTGTTTCAGAATCATGGAGGAATTGATTTTGAGAGAGTGCGTACCTTCTTTGCATTTGAAATCTTCCTCCTGTTCACTCCTTCGCCAACAATAAATCAATTTTTCCATACCAAGAAAGCATTCGGTAAGTGAACTTGTAGGATTTGAGCAACCATGAAGACTTTGATTTGCCGATTCACTACGTTGTGTGGATAAAATGCTAAGATCAAATGCCTCTTTATTAAAAGCAGTGGACCACTTATTTTTAATATTGTAAAACCCGTTTAACCAACGATTGTGTTGCAAATTTCCTTTGTTGATCATCTCTCTCCAATACAGCTCGAACTCAAATTCAGTATCACATTTACTCATGCAAGTATAAAATAAGGATCTAATGTGCTTGTCTTGGTTGAAAGTGGGTACCTTAGACGGTGTTTTCTTCGATATGTGCCATTGGCATAAACGATGACGGGTAGTGGGTAAAACCCTCTCAATAGCAACTGCCATCGCCTGATCTTGATCTGTGAAAATTGTGATCGGTCTCTTGCCACCAACAAACTTTAAAAAAGCCTCAAAGATCCAACAGAAAGAATCTATTGTCTCATGTGCTACAAATGCACATCCAACAAAAACATTTTGCCAATGGTGATTTACTGCTATAAACGGAGCGCATGCTAAATTATATTTGTTTAGCCTGTAAGTACTGTCAAAAATGATCACGTCACCAAAACATTCGTAATCCAATTTGGCTGAACCATCAATAAAAAAAAAATTATGCAGACGATTCATTTCATCGGTTTGTATATCAAAGGAGAACATGTTATCTGACAATTGTCTATCCTTAAATATTTCAAATAATCTAGTCGCATCTCCAATTTCGATGAGCACATTTTTTTCCCGATGTATGAAGTTATATGCATCTGCTTTCGTGAACCCTACATTTTCAGCTCCGCCAGCTTCTTCCGCCATAAGGTTGAACGTGTCAATCGTTCGTATCCCCACTCCTGTCATATTCCTAATCAAGCTTGCTTGGCCATCAGCTACATGGCGATGCAATCGCAACAAATGTACGTCTTCGGATGCAGCCAAAGGATGATTGTGTTCTTCAATGAATTTTAATACCTTCCAATTCTTACCTTCTTGGTCAGCGGTAAAGTGCAAGCAAGCCAAGCAGCCCGTCCTTAAATCACGCTTATGGAATTTTCTCTTCGCATCAGTACACGGATCCAGATGTTTAAAACCCGCTTTCGAACATGAAAACTCTCGTCCCTTGATAATCCGTGTGTGCGTCCAGTAAAATATATGTTGTTTTCGCACACTAAACCCACACTGACGAGCATATTTAGAGTACATTTTGAATGCCTCATCGTCAGAATGAACCGTGCGAAACACCACATCTTCTTTGTGGACCTGCGAATAAACACCTAAGAATACATTTGATAATAATATATACAACCGTATTACAATTGCAATACAGTTGAATTCAAGTTTATACCACTGTAATAACACACAATCTTACAGCGTCTATCGCCTCATTAAATGGTCCAACAATCTTGTGAACCTCCTGAGACTTCTCAGATGATTGATTGTAGTTATCCATGGAGTTACAACGGTGGAAAATGCTGCTAGAGTGTAAAATGATGACACTAAATTGCTGCTATAATATGCTCATGGATGGTCCTCGACGAAGAAAATTACGGATGGTTGCTCCTACTGGAAACCCCTAGAAAAATGCAGTCATTTGGGGATTATAGAGCCTCCTCTTCGAAGAAGATGACACTGTACAGCTGCTTGCGCTGGAGTACTTTTCTTCACGGCTCGGATCCCCTAAACTGACAAGAAAAATTTGAGAGGGGCTCCTCTACGAAGAATATGGAAGGCTGCTCCCGCTCGAAATAGGGAAAATGGGGGCTCCTCTACGAAGAAGTTGAGAGGGGCTCCTCTACGAAGAAGATGATGGAAGGCTGCTCCCGCTCGAAATAGGGAAAATGGCACTTTGCCGCTCGATACCACAGAACGCCAATATGAAAAATTTGAAAGGGAAATGCGAGGCCTCCGCAAAATAAAGAGTATTTATATGCGCACCTAATAATACATGCGCATACGTAAGGAAATGTTTTTGTTATAATGTTGTGTAACTTCATGATTTTAGGGAACAAAACTGTTATGTTGATCACATTATGATATATATTGTAAATATCGCAGATGGAAGTACACTTGAGAAAAACTTATTTGAAAAGTAGATGTGTCATTCACTTTCAAAAAACATGCAAAGCCACTCATTGATGTGCTTTCCAAGGACTCATTTGGGCTCGTTTTCACGCACATGCACTTCACTTTTAGTTCATTATTGCTTATATTTCACTGCTTCACTCTTCTCACACGAAGTGCACTTTTCAGCTCGTTGTAGTGTGTTATTGCACACTATTCTGTTGGTGGTAAGCACCTTGTGCTCCCCATCTTTTTATGTGCAGTCTTATGGATTTCTGTGTGCTAGAGGTGTGTTCCCAGCAAGTGTTGTGTTGTGCAGGTGGGCAGATCTCCTTTGTTGCCCAGATTTCATCTATGTAGGAATCGCACAATTTTTGCGACCGTGCAATGCCTACAAAACCCCAAACGGTGATCTGCCCCAGGTCGTGCGATTTGTTCTCGCATGGGCTGTTTTGCCCGTGCGTGAGTAAAATTGCACGACCTTGCCTTTTGTCTTAATCTTTATGAAAATATTCACCCGTGCATTTTCTTCACGCACGGTTGGATTCAACCGTGCGAGAAGGAAACGCACGATCTGCCTTTGTTGGCCTGGTTTTTAAGCGATCTGACATTACCCGTGCGTTTTGTTCGCACACGGTCGGTTATGACCGTGTGTGAGTAAAATCGCATGGTCTGCTGCTGAGCCAGGCTGGGCGTTTTCTGTGCATATAATTTTGCACGATCCACGCACGGTCCTGCGTTCGACCGTATGTGCTTATTTTTCTGACTGTTTTCTATAAAAGCCGCAGATTTTGACCTAGCTGGGATCAATCATCTTCTTCCGCCATTTCCGCCGTAGGAGGAGCTCCAACTCCGTTTTCATTCCACCGTCCTTGAGTGCTTCGCCCTAGGCCGCCTCCATCATCCAAGAGCTTCCACGGAGAGGATTATAGCCCTAAGCTCATCATCAAGCAAGAAGAGCTTTGCACGGGAGTAAATCGGGTCGTGAGATAAAGAATACGGGTCCATTAGGAGGATGTGACAACCCTCCTCTACCCCGGACATAGTTGCGGACCAAGCTTGGATGCGGATTGACAAACCGACAATTCCTATCGGGAATCCCAATGAGACTTCAAATGTGGTTGTTTCCTTGCACCCTTTCCTCTTGATTTGATACTTTTAGCAAGATTCTCTGTATATTGATGATGTGCACTATAAACTTTGATTTGTAATGTTTATTTCATGTTTATGAAATTATCTTGTTTATGTGTGTGTATGAGGTGCACTACCTTTCCATCACCATCATCCCCACTCCATCCGCAAGCCTTCTCATCCATTGTGCAAGCCTACTCTTCCATTCCGCAAGCCCACTCTTCCATTTCGTAAGCCTACTCTTCCACATGCCAAGCAAAATGGTGCTAACGCTCGTATAATCAACTTCACTTCAGTCGGTACGAACCCTCCATCCGCTTGCCTTCTCGCCCATCCATCTAGTGAAGCAGTGCATAACGACCTGCATAGTTTCCATCCGCCGAGCGAAGCAGTGCATTGCGCCCTGCATAGTAATTTAGTAGTTAGTTTTATTTCGTTTTCCACAATCCAATCCAACCCTTCCGCAATCCATCCGAACTAAAGGACTTCAATCTCAAGTCCATCCTCAAAAGTAAACTTCACCTTACCATGTTCCTTCGAGATCGATACTTGGGAATCACTCCCATTTATATTACTTGAACGATCGATACACTACCGTTTCGTGCCACAAGCTCGCTCCCGCCTATAGCGGCGTGCAAGATTTGTGTATCAGTTGGCACCAAAAATATATCAAGTCCACACTTGATCAAGCTGAAGGATGAGGGTGGTAATTAATTAGTAGCCGGTTACTTTGAGCCACGAGTGAAGGAGTGAGAGAGGAGGAAAAGAGATGGACGCAAGCAAGCGGCGAGACCATATCTACCCACCACGACGAATGCCTCTCTTGCGGCGGAAAATGCTATTGACTTAAAACCTGTGTTACAGCTGAAGTTACATTCAGATACATGAAAAATATTGCAGATCTTGAAGAAAAGGGTCGGCGATCAGGGAGGAGGTCGCCGAGGTTGATGGGAGATGATGGAGACCGCTAAGAGCTAAAGCCAGCATTGAGTCCTAACGCATGGCGTTAGCTAATGAGACTACCAAGGTCATCTGAAAAAGGATGAGATTGCTTGAAGGTGCTGAGGTAGACTGGATAACTGAATGAGATCGTCGGGTTATCGAGGTGGCTGAGATTGACTGGAGATGCTGATTGAGATCGCCAGGTCGTCGAGGTGGCTGAGATAGACTTGAGATGCTGATTGAGATTGCCAAGTCATCGAGGTGGCTGATAAGTCTAAAACAGGTCAGGGAAAGAGGTAGAGAAGAGACCGAATTTGAGACCGCTTAAACAGGTCATAAGCTGGAGGCTCGAATCCAAAGTCCTTTTTCTGAGTACCCCTCATCTCTATTTATAGACACGAGGGCCTGCCCAAACGGACATGGCTAAAAATAATGGGTTGCCCGAGTCTGCTGAGACCGCTCGCTGAGATCGTCGAGACCACTGAGACCACTGAGATCGTCGAGACAATTGAGACCGCTACCTGAGATTACTGATATCGTCGAGACCGTCGAGATAGTTGAGACCGTTTACTGAGACCGCTGAGATTATCGAGACCGTCAAGATAGCTGAGACCGCTCGCTGAGACCACAGAGATCATCGAGACCGTCGAGACAGCTGAGATCATTTATTGAGACTGCTGAGATCGTCGAGACTGTCGAGACATCTGAGACCGTTTGTTGAGACAACTGAGATCGTCAAGACCGTATAGACAACTGAGACCGCTCGCTGAGACCGCTGAAATCGTTGAGACCTTCGAGACAGCTGAGACCATTTACTGAGACCACAGATATCGTCGAGACCGTCGAGACCATTGAGACAACTGAGATCGTTTGCTGAGATCGTCGAGACCGTCTGGAACTGCTGAGATCATCTAGAACATGTTGAGATCGCCCGGGAAATGCTGAGATCGCCCAGGACATGCTGAGATCGCTCGGGACATGCTGAGATCGCCCGGGAATTTGGAGGAGGCCACCAGGAGAGCTATAACTGTTGGAGTTACCATTGTGATCTAGAAGTGGTCAAACATGTAATGTCACTGCCAACGCGATATGAGCTTGCAGGGTCGCACATAAGAGCATGTGGAGAAGATGAAAGATTGACTGTGTTGGTAAAGGTTACCAATCACCATATAGAATGGGGAAGTCCAGCAAATGTTGCTGTCGGAATTCGTCGGATATGATTCGTCGGATTCGTCGGAATTCGTCGGATCATTCCGTGGAATCCCGACGAATTGTCACAGAAACCCTTCACTCAGCAAATGTTGCTGTCTAATTGGATTCGTCGGAATTCGTCGGATCATTCCGTGGAATCCCGACGAATTGTCACAGAAACCCTTCACTCAGCAAATGTTGCTGTCTGATTGGATTCGTCGGAATTCGTCGGATCATTCCGTGGAATCCCGACGAATTGTCACAGAGACCCTTCACTCGGCAAATGTTGCCGTCTGATGTGATTCGTCGGAATTCGTCGGATTGTCCCGTGAAATCTCGATGAATGTTGTTCCGTGGAATCCCGACGAATTATTACAGAAAACTGTTTCTGTATGGACTGCGGATAGCGATTCTTTTAGGCCTGTTTATACTTCGGCTATAAATAGAACTTAATCTTAAGGGTTCAACACGCTCTTCTTATGCCTCCTGGAAGAAGACCCGACGGAAGGTGTTCCGCCCGAACCCTAGACGGAAGTGTTCCGCCGCCCCGTTCGCCTCCGCCGACCCCCCTTCCGGCGATCGTCGCCGTGGATGTTCTTCCTGGAGCGAACCTAGCAGTTCGTGGAAGTGCAAGGTGCAGTCGTTCTTCTCCCGGCTCGTGTGGATCACTGTAGAGACGTAGACATTATTCTATGTGAGAACTCTCACATAGCCGGCGCAAGGACTCTTCTTCTTGGAGCATCTAGGTTGGATTTGATCCAATCCCGCAAAGGTAATTTCATACCTAGCATTTTGTTAACTTCTTGATTCAATATTCATGGCCCGATCAAAGTCTTTTTGGGTTATTTCTCTTTTATTCCGCTGCGCCTACATGTGATGTATGGTTCTAGAAAAATCCAACAGTGGTATCAGAGGTAGGTTGCGGTCATGAATGTTGTTTCAGAAGTTAGGTTATTCCAGTATGTGCAAATCTAGGTATTTGGAAGCGCTCTAAATGTCAAGATTTCTTCTTGGAATATCACATTTGATGTGATTTTGTGTGGTTTTTGGTGGTGGGATTTCAAAAATTTGGTCGGGGCTCTGCCCCGCACCCCGCAAGGGCTCTGCCTCTTGACCCCGCTCGCTGATCGGTCAGCGAGACCACCGCCAGGGGCGCTGCCCCTTGGACCCCGTTAGGGGCTCTGCCCCTAAGACCCCGCCAGGGGCGCGGCCCCTTGGAACCCCGCCAGGAACGTCTGGGATTTCGTGGTAATTTCTAATTGTTAGAAATTGTTGTCTCCTTAGCAGTAACCGTCCCTCAAGTGGTTAATGAACCCTTGTATTGTTTTGGATTTTGAATCCGACAATGAGAGACGAGCTTGTCTACTGCTTTAAGTCGAGTTGCCTTTGCCTTTGTCCAATGCATGTAAATCTGAAGATTTGGAAGAGTTCTAAATGTCCAGATTTAGCCCTTTCGTCTATCAAAGGTTGATAGTCTTATGTTGTGCACATAAGGGATGCATGTGGATTTTAGAATGCTTGTTTTTCTGTGGATATGCACTTTGATCAAATGTTAATCATGGTTAAGTGTTAACCTATTATTTAAAATTAAAATCCCTTCATCAAATATTAAGTGTTCGGATGCCTTCCGATGGATGACACTCTTCCTGCCTCGATCGATGAAGTGTGGGCTTGCCAAAGCAAGGTGCATTAATCTATCTTGGTAAGGGTGCGAGCGGATAATTGTGATATCCCACTGTCGACATCGGGTCTAACTTAACTAGGTGACCTCAAAGGTTGAGTGCCTAGAGGCATAGGGTTGGCATGCACCATATGATGGATGCGAATAAGGAGTTATTCACCAGCCATACAAGAGTTGCATAAGGATGCAATTGGCAAGCGTTGCCTACCTAAATAACCACATTATGAGAGGAACGCCAAAGCGGACTCGTGGTGTTGGTGAAATACAGATCTTGTCCACTAAGAGAGTAGCTCGCATGGACTCTCCGAATTGATAGTGAGGGCTATCAATTTGAATAAAATAGTGGGAGTATTTAATTGAAGTCCAAATTAAAATAAATTGTATTTTGAAATTAAGGTACTGATTAAATTCTGCATGAATTCTTGTAGAATTCCATGGCAAGTGGTTCACATTCCACCTTGTCCCTGAGAGCTATCCTTGAGAAGGACAAGCTTAGTGGGATGAACTATATGGACTGGTATAGGAACCTGAGAATTGTTCTCAGGCAAGAGCGAAAGCTCTACGTTTTGGAAGAAGAAGCCCCCGAGGTGCCGACCGGGAACTCGTCCCGTGTTGATAAGGATGCTTATAAGAAGTATACCGATGACGCCTTAGACGTCGAGTGCCTTATGCTTGCCACCATGAACTCTGAGCTTCAGAAGCAACACGAGAACATGGGGTGCAAGGAGATTGACGAGCACCTAAAGAAAATGTTTCAAGGGCAAGCTCGTCAAGAGAGGTTCGATGTCACGAAGGCCTTATTTCAGTGCAAAATGGGAGCTCGAGACTCAGTTGGTACTCACGTACTCAAGATGATTGGGTATATAGAGAACCTGGAGAGACTGGGTTTTCCTCTGGGTCAAGAGTTGGCCACAGATCTTATCCTGCAATCGTTGCCGGATAGTTATGAGCAGTTTGTCTTGAACTACAACATGAATGAAATAGACAAGACACTGCCCGAGCTCCTAGGAATGTTGCGAACTGCCGAGATAAACATGAAGAAGGCCAAGCCTGCTAGTCCCATATTGATGGTACATAAAGGCAAGGGTAAGGCCAAGGGCTTCAAGAAGACGAAGGTGGGACCTAAGTCACATCTTGAGCCCAAATCTTCTGCGCTAAAAAAGAAGAGCACCGTGAAGGAAGGGAAATGCCACCACTGTGGCAAGGCTGGTCATTGGAGGAGGAATTGTCCTTCGTACATTGACGGTCTGCGGGAAATGAAGGGAGGTATGACTTCCGCTTCGAATATTTACGTTATAGAGATAAACCTTTCTGCTCCTTCATCTTGGGTATTGGATACCGGATGTGGTTCTCACATTTGTACAAATGTGCAGGAACTAGGAAGGAGGAGATTGCTGAGTAAAGGAGAGGTGGACCTACGCGTCGGCAATGGAGCAAGAGTTGCTGCTGTAGCCGTAGGGGTTTACCGTCTTTCTTTGCCCAGTGGGCTTGTAATAGAACTTGATAATTGTTATTATGTTCCGGCCATAACTAGAAATATTATATCCATTTCATGCTTAGACATGATTGGATTTTCTTTTATAATTAAGAACAATTGTTGTTCTATATTTAAGAATGATGTTTGTTATGCTGTAGCTCAATTGTTTAATGGTCTTTATGTTTTGAACCTAGACCATCCGATTTATAATGTAGATAATAATAAAAGACTAAGAACAAATGACTCAAATCCTACATATCTCTGGCATTGTCGTTTGGGCCATATAAACGAGAAGCGCATATCCAAGCTCCATAAAGATGGACTATTGGACTCATTTGATTATGAATCATTCGAGCGATGCGAGTCTTGTTTATTAGGCAAAATGACTAAAGCCCCTTTCATTGGTTATACTGAGAGGGCTGAGGATCTTTTGGGTATAGTAAACAGTGATGTATGCGGACCCATGAGTTCTATGGCTAGAGGTGGGTATTTCTACTTCGTTACATTTACTAATGATTTCAGTAGATACGGATATGTGTATCTTATGAAGTGCAAATCCGAAACTTTTGAAAAGTTCAAAGAGTTTAAGAATGAAGTGGAGAACCAATTGGGTAAAAAGGTTAAAGCACTACGATCTGATCGAGGTGGCGAATACCTGAGTCATGAGTTTCGTGATCATCTGAAAGAGTGTGGTATTGTATCACAGCTCACTCCACCTAGGACACCGCAGCATAATGGTGTGTCTGAGAGGAGAAATCATACTCTGTTAGACATGGTACGGTCGATGATGAGTCATGCAGACTTGCCTGTTTCCTTTTGGGGTTTTGCTTTAGAGACTGCTGCAATGACACTGAATCACGCTCCAACGAAAACGGTTCTAAAGACACCATATGAGATATGGACTGGGAAGCGTCCTAGTATGTCATTCATTAAAATTTGGGGCTGTGAGGCATACGTACGACGTCAAATGTCTGACAAGCTGGAACCCAAATCAGATAAGTGTTATCTGGTGGGATATCCTAAGGAAACGAAAGGATATTACTTTTACCTACCGTCTGAGGGCAAAGTGTTTGTCGCAAGGATGGGTGTCTTCTTGGAGAAAGAGTTCTTGTCAAGAAAGACGCAAAAGGTAGAACTTGAAGAAGTTCAAGAACCACAAGTAGTGAATGAACCAGAGTTGGATTCTGAGCCAGGACTACAAGATGTTGTAGCTGGAGAACCTGCTCAAGAGACACAAGTCCTACGTAGATCTGGTAGACCAAGATTTGAGCCTGAGAGATATGGATTTCTCGTGTCTCAAATAGGTAATGTGTTGCTTATGGATCATGATGATGAACCAGCAACCTACCAAGAGGCTATGAATGGACCGGACTCCGACAAATGGCTTGAGGCTATGAAATCCGAAATGGACTCCATGTATACAAACCAAGTTTGGAACTTGGTGGAACCACCTGAAGGGGTACGACCCATAGGGTGCAAGTGGGTCTTCAAGAAGAAGACCGACATGGATGGGAATGTACAGACATTCAAAGGGCGACTGGTGGCTAAGGGTTTCAAGCAAATTCATGGTGTTGACTATGATGAGACCTTTTCCCCTGTTGCCATGGTAAAGTCCATTAGGATATTGCTTGCTATTGCTGCGTATTGTGACTACGAGATCTGGCAGATGGATGTCAAAACGGCTTTCCTAAATGGAAACCTCCTTGAGGAAGTGTACATGACACAACCCGAGGGTTTTGTATCCCCAAATGAAGCCACTAAAATATGCAAGCTGAACAGGTCCATCTATGGATTGAAACAGGCCTCTAGAAGTTGGAATCTTCGATTTGATGAGAAAATCAAAGAGTTTGGTTTTGTCAAGAATGAAGATGAACCGTGTGTTTACAAGCGAATCAGTGGGAGCATTGTTGTCTTCCTGATATTGTATGTAGATGACATACTGTTGATCCGGAATGACATACCTACCCTGAAAGTTGTTAAGAAC
This sequence comes from Dactylorhiza incarnata, assembly GCA_033032865.1. Taxonomy (NCBI): domain Eukaryota; kingdom Viridiplantae; phylum Streptophyta; class Magnoliopsida; order Asparagales; family Orchidaceae; genus Dactylorhiza; species Dactylorhiza incarnata. The sequence goes on from JAWHQI010000222.1 coordinate 1,138,669, forward strand.
AACCTAGGGAACTGCTTTTCTATGAAGGACTTGGGTGAAGCGACTTACATACTCGGTATTAAGATCTATAGAGATAGATCGAAGAAGTTGCTGGGTTTGACCCAGAGTACGTACATTGAGAAGGTGTTGAAGCGGTTCAACATGCTTGAGTCCAAGAAAGGATTTTTGCCCATGTCTCATGGTGTGAATCTCTCTAAGGACCAGTGTCCAAAATCTTGTGAAGATAAGGACCGCATGAAGTTGATTCCATATGCTTCGGCAATTGGGTCAATCATGTATGCAATGTTATGTACTCGACCCGATGTATCTTTTGCCTTGAGCATGACTAGCAGGTATCAGTCTGATCCCGGTGAATGTCACTGGATAGCCGTAAAGAATATCCTGAAGTACTTGAGAAGGACTAAGGATGTATTCTTGGTGTATGGTGGAAAGGAAGAGCTCGTTGTAAGTGGTTACACGGATGCCAGCTTCCAAACTGACAGGGATGATTCGAAGTCTCAGTCAGGGTTTGTGTTTTGCTGAATGGAGGAGCTGTGAGCTGGAAAAGTTCCAAGCAAGAGACAGTTGCTGATTCTACAACTGAGGCCGAGTATATCGCTGCGGCAAATGCAGCGAAGGAGGCTGTATGGATTAGGAAATTCATCGGCGTGCTAGATGTAGTTCCTAGCATTATTGGTCCCGTAGTTCTCTACTGTGATAACAATGGTGCAATTGCACAATCTAAGGAACCTAGATCCTATCAGCGCTCCAAGCACATACTTCGGCGGTTCCATCTTATTCGTGAGATTGTCGAACGAGGAGATGTGAACATTTACAGAGTGCCGACTGAGGAGAATATTGCAGATCCACTGACAAAGCCTCTCGCGCAGAGAAAGCATGATGGTCATACTAGATCAATGGGTATACGATACCTGAGTGATCATCTCTAGTGGGAGTCTTGTGGGTTGCATGTAAAATATATATTCTGTTGGCTATTTGTTTATTATTCATATGATGAATTGTGTACCAATTATTTCCTTTTACAATTAATGGCAAGTTCTTTTATTACGATATACTGTTTCTATATGATAGAATAAAATTCGTGATAAATACCCTTAGAATGTTCGCTTCCATAGGACATCAAGTACGTGACTTGAATGTGAGAGCCTATGATTTTGAAGCCTCATTCTTAAAAGGTCCCTGGTCGAGGTATCATCGTAGAAGCTAAGGGTGATGATGATACATTAAGACTAGCATGTGTGTTGACTGATGACTGGTTCTCACAGGTCATGATATTGTGATATCAAGTCATCACGTGGGTACTTGTTAGTGAACAAGTTGTACTGGACAGACCCAACATGAGACTACTTTGTGGATTGTTACTTAAAAGTGTCACAAGTAGGTCTCATTTGACAATGATGTTGTGGTCCTTTGACCTGAAGTCACATCATTCATCGAGTGAAGAAGAGCGTGCTTTGATGTCATCTAAAGTCTTCCTTGAAGAAGGTTGATGATAAGGGTGGTCGTTGGGTACGTTACTAATCATTTGGGTGTTTGGGTGTGAGCAGATATGAGATTTGTCCTCCTATATAACAGGAGTTGCATCCATGGGCCCCTTGGTGGAATTGGACTGGGAAATGCATGGCCATGCTTGGTTGAGTCAATATGTGATATTGAGCTCACCATTCTCTGGAAGTCCATTCTAGATCAAGAAACTTGGATTGAGCTATTACGAGGGTGACACGGTCCATGCCTCTAGTTCTTTCCGGATGTAAGGGACAAAGGGACAAAGACAACGCTGGAACATTGGTCATAAAGGCTTATGAGTTATGAACTCTTATTGCTTGGGGAGCAATGATGCATTGCTAGATGCCGCTCATTGTTTGTGAAGTTTTTGTTTGATACTTTCAAGATCAAGTGGGAGACTGTTGGAGTTACCATTGTGATCTAGAAGTGGTCAAACATGTAATGTCACTGCCAACGCGATATGAGCCTGCAGGGTCGCACATAAGAGCATGTGGAGAAGATGAAAGATTGACTGTGTTGGTAAAGGTTACCAATCACCATATAGAATGGGGAAGTCCAGCAAATGTTGCTGTCGGAATTCGTCGGATATGATTCGTCGGATTCGTCGGAATTCGTCGGAATTCGTCGGATCATTCCGTGGAATCCCGACGAATTGTCACAGAAACCCTTCACTCAGCAAATGTTGCTGTCTGATTGGATTCGTCGGAATTCGTCGGATCATTCCGTGGAATCCCGACGAATTGTCACAGAAACCCTTCACTCAGCAAATGTTGCTGTCTGATTGGATTCGTCGGAATTCGTCGGATCATTCCGTGGAATCCCGACGAATTGTCACAGAGACCCTTCACTCGGCAAATGTTGCCGTCTGATGTGATTCGTCGGAATTCGTCGGATTGTCCCGTGAAATCTCGACGAATGTTGTTCCGTGGAATCCCGACGAACTATTACAGAAAAACTGTTTCTGTATGGACTGCGGATAGCGATTCTTTTAGGCCTGTTTATACTTCGGCTATAAATAGAACTTAATCTTAAGGGTTCAACACGCTCTTCTTACGCCTCCTGGAAGAAGACCCGACGGAAGGTGTTCCGCCCGAACCCTAGACGGAAGTGTTCCGCCGCCCCGTTCGCCTCCGCCGACCCCCCTTCCAGCGATCGTCGCCGTGGATGTTCTTCCTGGAGCGAACCTAGCAGTTCGTGGAAGTGCAAGGTGCAGTCGTTCTTCTCCCGGCTCGTGTGGATCACTGTAGAGACGTAGACATTATTCTACGTGAGAACTCTCGCATAGCCGGCGCAAGGACTCTTCTTCTTGGAGCATCTAGGTTGGATTTGATCCAATCCCGCAAAGGTAATTTCATACCTAGCATTTTGTTAACTTCTTGATTCAATATTCATAGCCCGATCAAAGTCTTTTTGGGTTGTTTCTCTTTTATTCCGCTGCGCCTACATGTGATGTATGGTTCTAGAAAAATCCAATAATAACACCCCAGTTTTCACAATGTTGTGGAAACAGGCGGCCAGTTGCTAACGCCGAGCGGTAGGTACTATCGCTGGCAGTAGCTGTCCCGATCAGACATCGAGAGGCTTCGTCGAGAGGCTTCGTTGAGAGGTTTCGTCGAGATGTTAGCGCGGCGCGGTAGAGATACCACCGACGGTAGGTTCGTCGTATGTCACAGTAGTGTTGAGAAGGGTCCGTCGAGATGATATCGTCGAAAGGGTTCGTTGAGATGTTAACACGGCGCGGTAGCGCTACCGCGGCATGGTAACTTATGGGAGCAGATCCGTAAGTAGTGTTTTCTAGGTGTCTGATCTTCTTAGATCTTGATCTAAGGGCTTAGATAGGTTCGTCCGAAAGTCCTAAATAGAGCAAAGGAGTTCTCTTCTCCTTTGTTAAGTCCTTTATGTTTTTGGGGGCTAAGGTGAGAGGGAGAGCTTGGAGGAAGAAGAAGGGCAAGATCTGCCATTGTTGGAGCATCAGAGCTCCGTTCGTCGATCCGAAACCAGATCCACGGAGAGGACGCAAAGGCGCTCTTTTCTATCCATGCCTTTCAACCGATCCATAACGAGGAAGATAGTTCAAAGGGTAACGACATCTATCCTCCCGATTTTAGGATGTGTGCATGACATCTCTTATTTTGCCTTTTTTTTGAAATTTGTGGTATCAAATCTCTCAAATGAGAGGGGTTTGGGCCGCCTTGGTTCAAGAGGAACCATCAGGTTGATTGAGTCCATCCAAGACATTATTTTTGCATTAGAGATCCGCTCCATTAGCGGATTAGGCATTATGGGTGAAGCCGAGATCGCGACCGGTGGTCCGATTCAGTGATGTTGCTTAACGTGCATTTTAGGGATTTTGCAAGAAATCTGATTGCGGCGAAAATGTCATTGTGATGCCCCTTTATTATTTCATGTGAGAATGAACGTTGGTTCGGAAAGGGAAATGTTGTGCATGGTGAACGGCTTGTGACGCCGCTTATATGTGAAGACGTGGCTTCGTCTTTGTGGTAGGCTGGCTAGCCCGTGGATGCTGGGATTCATGTATGGAGAGTGTCCTGGCAAGATGAGTCCCCTTTTTGTGCTAACGTCCGAGAACAAGTAAGCTGATGCGCCCGATGGCATTGTGGATCATGTACGGGTAAGGTCCTAGTGGAGTTCTTAGATTTGGCTTGGTGATTGTGGCGAGAACAAGTAAGCCGATGCGCCAGATGACATTCTGGGCCTTGTGCGGGTGAGTTCTCAGTGGAGTTCTTGGCCTTAGGCTTGCACGCCCCTGGGTAAATGATGAGTACCCTTTGATTGTTGTGAAATAATGATGTGTGATGTTATGTTAGAAGCATACACGCCATAGGGCGCCTTGGGTGAAACCCAGGTTTGCATACATGCTGCATTGTTAGGCCCCTTACTTTAAATGCTCAACATAAAACCGTGGATGATGCTTGTGACACTCATACCTATTATTTTTATGTTATTATTGTTTATTACATTTGCATATGATGTGCTGACTTACATGGTGATGTAGTTCCCCGGGGTCCGCTAGGATGGCCAGGAGGGGGGGTGTTGTTACACCGTTATTGGTCTGCCAGAGCTGACCCTCGCTATACCGCTCTTTGTGTATTGGATGCAGGGCAAGGATCGCAGGCTGAACCCAGCTCGCTTGCCAAAAAGGCCTAAGCCTCATGAAGTGTACCTCCTCCTGCTTTCCTATTTGTTTATGTTGTCTTTACTTTGTTCTGGCTTGCATGCCGAGGTATAATAGGAATGCTATTATCTTTTGGATATTTTATGTGCTATAGTTGATGTCTAGAGCATTGGTTTTGTAAGGCCTAAAGTCCGTGGTACTCTTATGTAGATGTGGACAATTTCTGTGTTTCTTGTTAATGTTTCCACTGTGTTTGTTCTGAGTTTTGAGTTGTGTAGAATCTATATCATCTTTTAATACTAAAGCTGTGACGACTATATGCTGTGGGGTCCCAGCCGGACCCATATTATATGGTCATTACATGAGAGGTATTACAATTTAGTATCAGAGCTAGGTTTGCTTCTTATTGAGATTTAGTGTAATCAGATCGCGTTAAGAGGTTGTCCACATAGGAGTACGTTGCAGGACCATGAATGTCCTTTTGTTCGATGCCTTGCGAATAGAGTTTGATTTTTCCTTGCTTATGCTAGGATGGTGGAGACGATGCGGGGACGTCGAGGCGACAAGAGGAGCCTTCGGCAAGTAGTGCTACTATCCCAACCCTTATGCATATGGGCGTATCCCCGACAGACTTCTGTCGTATGCTAGTAGAGGCGATGGTAGAGAATCAAGCTGTGGCAATTCCACCGATTGCGACACCTATTGTGCAGGCTGCGACTCATGTTACCCTGGTTACGGTTATGTTGGAAGTGGGAGTAAGGCAGGTAGATTCGTTAGCTGAGAGAGAGGTTGGGCAGAGAGATCGTCAGATGAAGTATTTTCTAAGTTTCCATCTTCCGACATTCAAAGGAGTTGGCACTCCAACGGATGCCGAGGATTGGTTGGCAAGGATTCAGGAACTCCTGAAAGTGCTAGAGACCCCAGAGGACAAGCAGTCCTAGTTCACAACATTTATGATAGAAGGTGACGCCAGGCTGTGTTGGGTGAATGACAGCGGCCATCATTTCCCTGGACGTACCCCGAGTTTAGGAATGCTTTCCTGAATCAGTATATCCCCTCTTCGACGAGGTTAGCACTTCAGAAGCAGTTCTTGCACTTGGTGCAGTGCGAGAAGTCAGTAGACGAGTACCTGCAGGAGTTTAATTGGTTGGGTCGTTACGCGGGGACGACCATGACAGATGATGAGGAGAGGGATAATCTCTTCTATCAAGGTCTGAGAGAAAAATTTAAGGCAACCTATGATAGCCTTGAAGAATGCAGGATTCAATGAGCTGGTCGAAGCCGCTCAAACATTGGAGAGCGACATGGAGCGATCCCAGCGTCGTAAGGGCTTTGCGACAAAGCAAGGAGAAGGTAAACCTTCTCAGTCTCTAGGGAAGTCTGAGGGAAGTCGATGGAAGAGAAAGCCTCATCCATTTAGGACTGGTGAGAGAAGCGGTGCAGCTTCTGGAGAGTTCCATTCCAAAGGACCCGTGACATGCTATATGTGTGGCAAGGTGAGCCACATAGCTCGGTTCTGTTCCTAGGGTGGAGCTGAGCTAGAGTAGAGGCAAGAGCAGTCGGTGCGTTCTGGTCCTAGTATTGGGGAGAAAGGAAAAGCGGCGGAGTCCAGTGCTTCTCGTTTCCCTCCCGTGCAGCCTAGAGCGTACAACCTCGGGCAGCAGAAAACGATTCGTCAACCCCAATGTGGTGACGAGTATAAATTTTTTAGATTTTTCATTCGATAGCTTAAGTGTATTTGCGACCTTTCGTATTTGTTATGTGCGTGTCAGGCCTAATGCTAGTTTCTAGCTATCCATCCAGAGTGTTGTTCAATACGGGAGCATTACATTCTTTTCTCGCAGAAAGCTTTATCTGGAGAATCGGTGTTGAGACTGTCGAGGTGTAGGTGGAGCTCAGTGTGCGCATGTCGAATGGGTTTTTCATGACCACCAGAAGGAAAGGACGCATCGTATTGGGAATTTGCGAGTGTGATTTTGAGTTGGCAGCAGCAATTCCACCACTAGCTGAATTTGACATTATCCTGGGGATGGACTGGCTTGTAGAACAATGAGCTAGTATTGACTGCCTGTTGAAGGTGGTGACCCTAAGGAGTGAAGGTAGAGCGGAGGTCTAGTTCGAGGGCCTCGGCAGAGTGGCTTGCTCCCTGATTTCCGCTGTGCAAATGATGCGAGCTGTGAATCAAGGAGGTGAGACATTTATAGCTTTGGTGGAGACTTGCTCCACAAAGTTGGCAATCAGAGAAGTGCCAGCAGTGGAAGAATTCGAGGATGTGTTCCCCGAGGAGCTTCTGGGAGCACCCCCTCAGCGTGAAATCGACTTTTCAATAGATTTGGTGCCAGGTGCGAGGCTGGTGTCACATCCTCCATTTAGGATGGCACCAAAGGAACTGGCCGAGCTAAGGGTGCAGTTGCAAGAGTTGCTAGAGCAGGGGTACATTTGGACCAACTCTTCGCCGTGGAGTGCGCCAGTGTTATTCGTAAAGAAAAAGGATGGTGATATGCGGTTGTGCATAGGCTACCACGAGTTGAATAAGTTGACCATCAAGAATAAGTATTCGATTCCGCGAATCGATGATTTGTTCAATCACCTGGTGGGGTCGACAGTGTACTCCAAGTTTGATTTGAAGTTGGGTTACTATCAACTGAGGATTCGAGAAGAGGATATTCCCAAGACAGCTTTTGGGATGAGGTATGGTCACTTTGAATTCTCGGTGATGCCATTCGGTTTGACGAATGTGCCGTCAGTGTTCATGAATTTAATGAACAAAGTGTTTCAGCAATACCTATATTCGTTCGTGGTGGTGTTCATCGATGATATCTTAGTGTATTCGAAGTCGAAGGTAGAACATGAGTCTCATCTGAGATTGGTGTTGCAGATTTTGAGGGAGAACCAGCTTTATGCTAAGTTCTCAAAGTGCGAGTTCTGGATCGGGAAGGTGGCATTATTGAGTCACGTGATCAGTGGAGATGGGGTGGAAGTCGATCCGAAGAAGATTGAAGCCATTAGGGATTGGCTTGTACTGAGAACCGTGGATGAAGTCTGGAGTTTCCTTGGACTAGCCGGTTATTACAAAAGGTTCGTTGAGAACTTTTTGCGGATGGCTTTGCCCCTCACCTCTCTTACCCGAAAGGACCAGAAGTTTGTGTCGACGCCGGATTGTGCCCGTGCGTTTGAGACCTTGAAGGAAAGATTGATGACCGCTCCAATCCTAACTCTTCGTGTTTGGCCTGAAGGGTTTCAGATTTTCAGCAATGCGTCACGTTGCGGTTTGGGTTGCATGCTGGTGCAGCAAGACAACGTAATAGCTTATGGGTCGAGGAATCTAAAGCCTCATGAGAAGAATTACCCCGTCCACGACTTGGATTTGGCGGCGGTAATTTTTGCGTTGAAATTGTGGCGGTACTACGTGTATGGTGCGAAGGTGAAAATCTTCACGGACCACAAAAGCTTGAAGTATCTTCTAGATCAGAAAGATCTCAATATAAGACAGCGTAGGTGGGTCGAGTTCCTTGGGGACTACGACGTTGCGATTCAATATACGACAGACAAGGCCAACGTGGTGGCTCACGCCTTGAGTAAAAAGTATTCCGGGAAAGGATATTGGATTAAAGCATATGACGAGCATTTGGTGCGAGAGTTTGAGTCTCTTGACATTGCGTGTGTGGCTAGAGGTGAGTCCAGCGCAGCTCGGCTAAACTGGATCGAGATGTAGTGTGATTTAGCGGATCGAGTCTGATAGGAGACCAGTGCAGACGAAGAGTGTCAACGATTGGTGTTGGAAGATCAGCAAAGCGTAGGCAGTGCTTTGGAGATGGTCAGTGGACTGTTAAAGAGGAATGGAAGGGTGTGTTCCGCGCTTTGGAAAACTCCATTAGGAATTGATGTTTGAGTCTCACTTCACGAAGTACTCCAGTCATCCAGGAAGTACAAAGATGTACTTGGATTTGAGGAAATCTTTTTGGTGGCCAGGGATGAAGCGGGATGTAGCTTTGTACGTAAGTCGGTGTCAGAATTGTGCTTTAGTGAAAGCCGAGTGCCAAAGGCCGGGCGGGTTCTTGAAACCTCTTCCTATCCCCGAGTGGAAATTTGATGACATCTCCATGGATTTTGTGCATGGTTTTGCCTCGGTTACGACAAGGTAACGATGCGATTTGGGTGATTGTGGATCGTCTGACCAAGGTAGACCACTTCATTCCTAATCAGAAGGACGACGGCGTGGAGAAGCTCGTGGAACTTTATATTCGTAATATTGTGTGGTTGCACGGGATTCCAAAGACCATTGTTAATGATCGCGATGGGCGGTTCACATCCAAGGATTGGAGGTTGGTGCAGAGAAGTTTGGGTACAAAGCTGAAGTTTAGTACCGCGTTCCATCCGCAGACTAATGGTCAAACGAAGAGAATGAACCATACGTTGGAGGATATGTTGAGGATGTGTGCCCTCGATTTTGGTAAGAGTTGGGAAGACCATCTTTTCATGGTGGAGTTTGCCAATAACAATAGTTTCCAGGCGAGTATCAAGATGGCGCCATACGAGGTTTTGTATGGAAGGCGGTGTCGAACGCTGATGTCTTGGATAGAGGCGGGAGACACGATTGTAGGAAAAAAAGTGATGGAAAATGCTTGCGAGTTGGTGCGAACGATCCAGGAGCGCATGAATATTTCCCAGGATCGGCAGGCAAGGTATTTTAACGTGCGCCTTAGAAATGTGGATTTTGCGGTGAGCGACAAGGTCTACTTGAAGATCAAACAGTTCAAAGGCATTTCGTGAATTCGGCGACTCAAGAAGTTGAGTTCGAGGTATTTGGGTCCGTTTGAGGTTATGGAGCGCATATGCAAAGCAACCTATCAAATGGCGTTGTCCGCAGAATTAAGTGGATTACATGATGTTTTCCATATCTCGGTGCTGAGGAAAGCTCTGGTGGAGCCGAAAGATATAGTGGGGTCTATGGCAATTCCAGTAGCCGAAGATCTGAGGACGATAGTTCATCCGGTTTGCGTGGAGGATTCAGAAGTCAAGCTGGTGAACATGCGTTGGAATAATTGCAGACGAGATGAGTTCTCATGGGAGCGCGAACAAGCAGTGCGGGAAGACTTCCTGGAACTGTTCGTGTCAGGTATGTGTTAAGGCTGATTTTGACATTCTAAATTTTGAGGACGAATTTATTTTAGGGGGGGGGGGGGGGGGGGTGGAGTTGTAACACCCCAGTTTTCACAATGTTGTGGAAACAGGCGGCCTGTTGCTAAAGCCGAGCGATAGGTACTACCGCTGGCGGTAGCTGTCCCGACGAGAAGTCGAGAGGCTTCGTCGAGAGGTTTCATCGAGAGGTTAGCGCGGCACGGTAGAGATACCGCCGGCGGTAGGTTCGTCGTATGCCGCAGTAGCGTTGAGAAGGGTCCATCGAGATGATAGCGTCGAAAGGGTTCATTGAGACGTTAGTGCGGCGCAGTATCGCTACCACCGCGTGGTAACTTACGGGAGCAGATCCGTAAGCAACATTTTTTGGGCGTCCGATCTTCTTAGATCTTGATCTAAGGGCTTAGATAGGTTCGTCTGAAGTCCTAAATTGTGCAGAGGATTTCTCTTCTCCTTTTGTTAAGTCCTTTGTGTTTTGGGGGTCTAAGGTGAGAGGGAGAGCTTGGAGGAAGAAGAAAGGCAAGATCCTCCATTGTTGGAGCATCGGAGCTCCGTTCGTCGATCCGAAACCAGATCCACGGAGAGGACGCAAAGACGCTCTTTTCTATCCGTGCCTTTCAACCGATCCTTGGCGAGGAAGAGAGTTCAAAGGGTAATGACATCTCTCCTCCCGGTTTTAGGATGCGTGCATGACATGTCTTATTTTGCCTTCTCTTTTTCTAAAATTTGTGGTCCTAAATCTCTCAAATGAGAGGGGTTTGCGTCGCCTTGGTTCAGAGGAACCATCGGGTTGATTGAGTCGATCCCCGACATTATTTTTGCATTAGAGATCCGCTCTGTTAGCGGATTAGGCATTATGGGTGAAGCCGAGATCGCGACCGGTGGTCCGATTCGGTGATGTTGCTTAACGCGCATTTTAGGGATTTTGCTAGAAATTCGATTGCCGCGAAAATGTCGTTGTGATGCCCCATTTATTGTTTTGTGTGAGAACGAACATTGGTTCGGAAAGGGAAATATTGTGCGTGGTGAATGACTTGTGATGCCACTTGTATGTGAAGGCATGACTTCGCCTTTATGGTCGGCTGGCTAGCCCGTGAATGCTGGATTCATGTGTGGAGAGTTTCCCAGCAAGAGGAGTCCCCTTTTTGTGCTAACGGCCGAGAACAAGTAAGTTGATGCGCCCGATGACATTGTGGACCATGTACGAGTGAGGTCTCAGTGAAGTTCTTAGCTTTGGCTTGGTGATTGTGGCGAGAATGAGTAAGCTGATGCGCCCGATGGCATTATGGGCCTTGTGCGGGTGAGGTCTCAGTGGAGTTCTTGCCCTTGGTCTTGCACGCCCCTGGGTAAATGATGAGTACCCATTTGATTGTTGTGAAATGATGATGTGTGATGTTATGTTATAAGCATACATTCCATAGGGTGCCTTGGGTGAAACCAGAGTTTGCATACATAATGCATTGTTAGGCCCCTTACTTTAATTGCTCAACATAGAAATGTGGATGATGCTTGTGACACTCATCCATGTTGTTTTTATGTTATTATTATTTATTACATTTATATACGAAGTGCTGACTTGTAGGGTGATGTAGTTTACCGGGGTCCGCTAGGACGGCCGGGAGGAGGGGTGTTGTTACACCATTGTTGGTCAGCCAAAGATGACCCTCGTTATACCGCTCTTTGTGTATTGGATGTAGGGCAAGGATCGCAGGCTGGACCCAGCTCGCCGGCCAAAAAGTCCTAAGCCTCATGAAGTGTACCTCCTCCTGTTTTCCTGTTTGTTTATCCTGTCTTTACTTTGTTCCGGCTTGCTTGCCGAGGCAGCATAGGAATGCTATTATCTTTTGGATATTTTATGTGCTAAGGTTGATGACTTGAGCATTGGTTTTTTAAGGCCTTAAGGCCTTGGTACTCTTATGTAGATATGGACCACTTCTATGCATCTTGTTAATGTTTCTGCTGTGTTTGTTCTGAGTTTTGAGTTGGGTAGAATCTATATCATCTTTTAATACTAAAGCTGTGGCGACTATATGCTGTGGGGTCCCAGCTGGACCCATATTATATAGTCATTATAGGGGAGATGTTACAAGAGCCTAATCTTGCAGTCGAGCTAATACCGACATTAAGTCATAACGCGGGGCATTAGCTACTGAGACCGTCTAGATCGCCCAAAGTTGTTGTGGTCACCCTCTATTCCTTATAGTCAGGTTGACTGCTTCTCACTATCCGCGAGCTTGGCCCCTTGACTCTGGTGTCCTTTTGAGAGGGGCTTAAACCCCTATTTTCAAGAAAAAGGATCCGATCGCTGAGCACTAAGATCAGTCGCCTTGGAGTGATCGCCAATTTCCGGGTAAACATGATCCCCGCATTTTTTTCAAATTTCGAAAAACTTTGAAAAAATAGAACTTACCCATGAGAATCGAGATCCACCTTTTTCTGTCATGACAGAACATGTGCATAAAAGAGTGCAAGTACCTGTGGGAACTTGCCAGTGCCTGAAGAGAGCTTGCAAACATTTACTTTCTCTTCTCAAGGAGACTTGCAAACACTTGTTTTATTTGAATAGAACTCAAGAACACCCTCTAATCTCTGCAAGAGGAAAATCAGAGTAGGTATAGAAGAAAGATATCGCACGAGTACCTGAAGAAAACTTGCGAATACCCTGCTTATCTCTGCAAAAGAGTAGTCAAGACAGGTATAAAAGAAACATATTACACGAGTAACTGAAGAGAACTCGCGAGCACCTACTTATCTCTGCAAACGAGTTGTCAAAGAAGGTATAAAAGAAATATATTACATGAGTACCTGAAGAGAACTCGCGAGCACCTGCTTATCTCTGCAAAATAGTAGTTAAAACAAGTATAAAAGAAACATTTTACATGAGTACCTGAAGAGAACTCGTGAGCACCTGCTTATCTCTGCAAAAGAGTATTCAAAGCAGGTATAAAAGAGATATATTACACGAGTACCTGAAGAGAACTCGCAAGCACTTGTTTATATCTGCAAAAGATACAAAAAATAGGTATATATATAAAGAGACATGCTAGGTATCTGTGACAACTTGCTGATACCTGCTTTATTCACACATTTGAAGTGCATAAGAAAGAACACCTCATTTATAGAGGGGATATGAATGCTTATTCTCAATTACTTGCTTTGGTGTTGATGAAATAATATATCTATGGGAAGAGATGAGGCAGTACCCATGTTTAGGGATAAATTAAAATTATCTAGAGACTCCAGTTCAGAAAACTCAAAATATACAAGTTGTAGATCAAATATCCATCTATAATAGCGTCTCTAACATGCATGTTCTGAGTCGGCCTTTAAGGTCTCCAAAAGTACATACAAAAACTTGATAAAATAATGTTTAAATACACTTGGTCAGTTTTGTTGTGAAGAAGGGGACTGTCCATACACAGATCTTGGTGCAAATTGGTGGCTAAAGGTGAGTTGGATGGCAAATCGGTGTAGCAGTATCTGCACCAGATCCGGCCAGGCACAATCATTTTGTCCAGGCCATCTGAGGTAATCAGGCAGCTTGTGAAGGCCTGCCAGATTAGATGGTGGATGTACTCCACTGTCGATCCAGGCCATACGAGCCTTCCCCAGGAAGGTTGGAGCCAGCATTGCTTTGGACACCACCCCCGGTGTGTGCGCCCAGGGAGGGCGCTCCGGTTGGGTACCTTCCAGTGGCCAGAAATCATTAGAGGAATGACTGCAAGCCACCATAATCCACGGTGGCTTCATGCCACCATGACCTAAGAGCTTGGTGGACCTCCCCACCACTGTCAGCGGCGTATTAGCTCCGGCCACCGCCCCCGATGGAAATGCTTGGAGGGGGCACTCCAGTGAGGCACTTGACTGCAGTCGGATAAACAATATTAACCCTTTTAAATTATTTTTTTGGATGGAGGAGACTGCCAGAACGGCTTCTAGCAACGTTCCTCCACCTCAAGGGCCATGAGGGAAGGTAATGGAGGTCTCCCCCCTTCACATGTCCCATGCAGTGCAGAAACCCACGCTGTTGGAGGAGATTGGTGGGGTGGCCCAAAACTTCCAAGACCGGGATCGCCAGCTCTGATGGACGGAGCCGACGGGAATCAACGAGAAAATGATCTAAGGGAAAGGATGAATCAATGGAACTTACATGCACGCCATTTAGGCGAGGGGATCACCGAGCGGCCATGGGTAGTGGAGTTCACTCGAGTTGAGGGAGCAGGGTTGTTGGAGGTCAGGGGGTAAACGAGTCGAGCTCGAGTCGATCTTGGAAAAAATCCCAAGCTCGAGCTCGATGAGCTCATCCTGCTTGGCTTGAGCTCGAGCTCGAGACCAGTATATTGAGATTGAGCTCGAGCTTTTGAGCTCGCAAGCTTGAGACAAGCTCGAGCTGCTCACAAGATTTTTGCTCATAAGCCTATTTTTCTTTATATTTATACATATATATTTTTAAAAATGACCCAAAAAAAGCTCGCGAGCCAGCTCACGAACTCATGAACGAGAGCAATCGAGCTCGAGCACAACTGGCTCGAGCTCGAGTCGAGCTTTTTTCGAGCCAGCTCATCGAACTCACGAGCCAACTCAACTCAACTGGGGCTCTTCTTTGGCTTGGTTGAGTCACTCTTAGGTAGGGAAACTCTAACCCGAGTCATTGGGACCCTTTAAATAGGATGCATAGAGGTTTCACGAGGAGTAAATTCCCCTCGTTGGTGATTCCGCCCATCCAGCCCATTTCTGCCTCCCTAACCCTTCCCTAGGCATTGGGAGGAGGAGAAATTTACTCCCCCAGTCGGCTCTAGGCTTGGGGAGTAATGGCACAATGAAGAAGGGGGTTTATTTCACTAATTAGGGTTTAAAATTGTTATAACAGTTTATATAAATTTATTTAAATCAAAATAATTATCCTAGCCTCCTTTGAACCTATTTTATTTTTACAAAATATTTATCATTTTTGGAAGTCTTTTCCTATTTTATTTTATTGGTGTGTAAACATTGATTAAATTAAAATAAATTTAATTAAAGGAATAAGTTTTAATTAATAATTTTTTTTCAAATACTTTTAGGGTGCTATGGTAAAAATTTGGGATTGATTGGAGGTAATTTGCTATTTTTCATATTTTTCATATTTTTCATTATTAAATGATTTATTAATTATTTAATAATTAAATAATTCATTTAAATACAATTAAATAATTCAGAGGTCTCCCCTATACTCATGGGTCATATTGGAGCCACTTTAGTTCATTGTCTGGTCAAGGGCACCTCCCGTCAATGATTTGATTGAGTCGGGTAGTTTGGTGTGCGTTTAGACTAATTAGTGCACTTTTGAGCTTTTTAAATTCACATTGATCAAATTGATGATACATGTCATAATGGGTCAATTTCACCCACTTAGGGTATTTGTGTACTATTAATGTGTGAATTAGGCTTACTAAGACCTAAGGAGTCAATTCACACACCTAGGGGGTCTAGTGTTTGTATGAGTAGGGTAATATTCATGTGGGCCGGTGGGTGAATTGGGTGACCCATTGGATCAAAAACATACAATATGGCAATCACCCACCATTTGTGTGCCATTTGATACCAATTAGCCATAGTGTGTCAATTATCACATAAGGAGTCTAGAAGATCGGGATCGGGATGTTATAAATCCAAAAAATCTAACTAAGTTTCCGTCCTCCAAAATTTGATTAGGTTGTGGTGTTTCCGAACACAAGCAAAAATCTCTATCAATTCCTAAAGTAAGTGATAAAAAAATTTAGGTGTTAAGTGGAAAGATATAAAAAAAAAATCTCTATTCAATTTTAATTCCCCCTTTATTCACCGGAGGTCATTACACTAAGTGGAAAGATATAATGAAAAATGTTCTTATTTCAATTGATATTGATGTGTAGAATATAACTATAAATAAGTATATTGCACCATCTATTTTAAAGAACAATATTATAATTCCTAAGCATGTGATTGATTATAATCAAATTGAGAAAAATGAATGTATTTCGAATGCTAAAGCTATGCATTGTTTGTTTTGTGGTATTGATAAAAATATATTTAAACTTGTTCATACTTTTAGCACCGCTTTTAATTTTGGGAAGTTTCTTGAAAATACTTATGATTTGTCTTCCACAGGTGCTAAAAGAATTGGAGAGTCAAATATTTTAGTAGATAAAGAAAGTGTGCACACATGCTCCACCTCTCACAATGATCCCTCATCGGACGAATCTACGCAGTGCACATCAAATGGAAGGAAGAAAAGGTAGTGCATCTTACTATTCAAATGATATTTCATCAGATAACACTGTAAGAAAATCAAATTTCTCCCTTCCTGATTCAAACTCATTTTCTACATCTCGTGCACTTGAATTTGCTAAGCGTAAATTTGAAAAGTATTAATTCTAAATTACATTTAGAAAAAAAACTTAAAAGCAAAACTTAATAAGAAATCTAATATTGATGGGCCTATTGTTATATCTCCCTCACACCCTTCACTTGAAAATACTACACCTTGTCTTGATTGCAATCAACTTAAAGAAAAATTCAAGGTATTTGAAAAAGAACTTTATGTTGCGAAAGAGCATAGTGAACAATTGCTAATTAAAAATAATGCTCTCATAGGTAAACTAGATTCATTAAAATTATTTGTTCAAGAAATCTCAAATGATAAAAAATCTTTTATATCTAGTTTATCTACAAATTTATGTATGCTCTCTAATTGTATTACAAATCTTGTAAAATAACATACACGTAGTAGAATATTTAATCATGTAAGCACACCTTACATAAAGTGTACCATATGTTCAAAATTTGGACATATATCATCTTGTTGTAAGGATAAATCTAAACCTTGCACATCTCACCAAATTTGGGTTCCCAAAATTTCATTATCCAAAACATTTGGATCTATACGGTTCCCAAATCATGTCTTCATGTACCAAGAGACTATTGATTGTCTAGGGATATGTGTGTGATGCTATGGTTTGTTTTCATCAAAATGATTACTATTTTATCAAACCTTTATTTGCTCCCTAGTCAAATATAAAAAATAAAAATAACATTTTCTTGTTGTTTTGTCCTTCTTTTTGAGACAACAAGTTTCATGTTCACATTAGATATATGTTCCGGTATGACACATTCACCTTGCATAAGCTTACACTACAATAAATCAAATTGGATGAATTCATTCGATCATGTTATGAATATTTGATATCTTATGTTTCTTGTCTCTAATCATGTGTAATAACTTTACGACTATCATGAAAAAATTCAAAAGATTAATCACTAGTATATTAGAACTCTATCTCAAATACATGAAATATAAACTTTAAATTGATTTGAGTATAAATGCCATATCATTGCATGTGGCCAAATTATCTCATTGTTCTAGCATCACAACTTATTATAAATGAAATCCATTGCTTATGCTAGTTGTTTCACTCAAAAACCCATATACACTAACATTTGAGTATAGAAATTTGAAAATGATGATATATATATATCCTTGAATGTATGAATAAAAAAAAATCATTGAATGACTTTAAAATCAACTATCTTTGCTACAGTAATATGTCTAAACTCTCCATGCAACAAAGTCATAGTTTGTGTGCGACGTATATGGATTAATGATGTGTATGTTTGTGATCATCTCCATATATTATCTGTCTCACAAAGCGGGAGCATAGGATTGTGTGCATTAGAAGTGCTAACCTATAAGCCATATCCCGTCCTTGAGCTGGGAGGGTTCTAGTGGGCCATACGAGGCACTGAGGGAAAGAGTGTTATATTGAGCACCCTTTTATGTATGCATATGAGACTAACATCCCAACCTATGACATGTTTGCATCTCCTCATGCACATCTGTCACTTTGTACGAGTGTACTTAGGGTAGTTTGGTCTTGAGCATTCCCATATTATATGTATTGCATGCACTCTTTATGATTATACATCTCTTGCATATTTGATTTGTTGGAACATGCTTTTTGAGTATTATTTTAATTCTCTTATCATGATTGATGTTATCATTTGCACTGATTTATATTTATGAGCATTCATGATCATGGAAAATGCATGAATTTTTGAACTCCTTAAGTCAAACTTTAATATATGCAACTTTTTGATTATATTCTTGTTTTCTTTCATTCATTTGGCGCACCTTATAGTGGACACCTAAAATACATAAAAATTGAAAAACAAAAATTTCAAAAAACATGTTTTCTTGGCAAAATTGTAAGTCTCCGTTTGATACCTCCCGACGGTAGGTGCACCACCGATGATAGCTAATTATTATGGTTTTCTTATTTTTTCTTCAAATTAACTTTATGTTGCTGCCATAGAATATCTTGTTACTGATTTGGCCAAAAATTACTTCTATGTTTCAACAAATTTGTCCTTATTTCATATCTATTTCAAAAATCAACTAGAAAATGACAAAACATTTTTAAAACAAAAAATAGGCTTTCCTTGATATTTTTATTGAGTTTTTTTATGAATGTTGCTTATTTCATATATAAACAATAACTAAAAAACTATATTGACACTACATTGAAAATGTCTAGCATCAGTAGTTTAACATGCAAAGATTGACTATAATGTGTGATTTGTTACTTTAATCCTTATTGAACAATGTAATGTTTTCTCATGCAATGCAAATTATTGTAAAGATACAATGAAAAAGCTATGTAGAAAACTTGTGTCTAAAAGCTTATGTATGCCTCTAAATATGAATGATGTTTTATGTTAGACAATGATTCACGCACTCACTTTTTGATTCCTACATTTGTATTTAATCGTGCATATGCATGTATGCGTAGTGTAATATTGTAACTAATTGATATGCATAGATAAATTACCTACACATCATTATCATGCACCTATTATTAGAGAAGTGTGGTTGGAAAATAAAGCTATGTGTTTGCATACAAGTGAATTCGGAGACCCTTTATCATCAAAATAAAAATCAAATAAATAAATGACCAGGATAACTCCACCAAGTACTACTTCTCCTCATGATAAGTCTTCATAAGCATTATGAGGTTGAGCACCTTGGAAAGAACTATAAAGTGTCTTGTGCAACCAATTAAAAACACCACAACATTATACTTCTCTTTAGTACACCGAATCACAAAAATATATAAGTTAAAATAATACAAGTGATTCACCAAGCACTACTTTGCTTCATGATAAGTCTTAATGAGTATTGTGTGTGCGAAAAACCTTGGTAGTTGTACTACTTTTATATTGTGCATTGCTGTAAGTGGAAGTGATTTTACTTTGCATTTTATGATGTTGTGTATATTACATTACATGTTACACATGTCTTAATTATTGCTTATGTATACACTACCAATTAACAAATTGTACACATCATTATCTTTCATAAACCTTCCACTCATGAGAATTGGACTTTAAGCTAGAAATCACATATTTCAACATATTTGAGTAAATGTACTAATTGTTTACGCATGAACTTTACAATGTCTTTAAAGCTTGAATCTCAAATTGTATAACATTATATTGCTAAATCATTCCATGGTTATACTTTACATGCTTGTCATACTCAATATGAAATATAATTTTAAAAAGAAAAAAAATCTCTTGGATTGTAATAAAAATCTTTATATTATCAACTTGGCTTATCAAGCAAAATATATTTAATCTTTGAACTATAATGCTAATCTTGTATGATATGTTGGGAACTTTGCCCACAATGTTCCTTATTTGAATAAGTCCTCGAGTTACGGATAAACACACTTTGTATTTGATGCATGTGTTTAGTATGTTGTTTTTAGGTATTAGATAGTTCAAGCCTAATATAAACTAGACTTAGTGTCATCAGACACAGTTTTTCCAATATAATCCCTCATTGTGCAAAACATCATGAAGAAAGGTCTAGCAAGTTGGAAAGAGCAAAGAAACTGAATTCAGGATAATCAGAAATTTTCCAAGTCATATCATCTTGGAGAGTTCCAAATATTGTCATGTAGAGGTATCAATATCGGTTGATGACCTTAAGCTTCAAGATGACATCGTCTTGTAGACTCTCAGCTAAAGTATCAAATTATCTTGATTAGAAGAAATAGCTCATTCTCCAAATATCGTCTTGGTAATAGACAATCCAAGACAATATCATTTTGATAATGATCAATTATATTCATATCGTCTCGAAGAAGATCAACAAGATGTTTGGAAGCTCTTCATGAAGGTGGAGTTTTTCTAAGTCATTTATCGTCGAGGTTAAGTCAATTGTCGTCAAGGATAAGTGAAATGTCGTCGATGAGCCTACATGACATTTCAGAGGAATATTGTGTTGAGAATAATTTAAGTCCATATCATCTAAATATGGCTCCCCTATTGCCAAGATATTGCTCAGATCTAAGTTTTAAGTCATATCATCTTGACAAGCTAAAATGTCATCTTGATAAGCTTAATATTCGACTTGAAGACAGTGATCGTGTTAACATAGAAGTCGTATTGATAAGCTTGATCATTCGACTAAAAGATAATGGTCATGTTGAACACAAAAATTATCTTGATAAGCTTGGTCATTTGACTAGAAGACGACAGTCGTGTTCAGCACAAAAATCATCTTGATAAGCTTAATCATTCGACTTGAAGATAGTGGTCGTGCTGAACTCAGATATCATCTTGTAGACCACAAGTATCATCGAGAAGAAATGAAATATCATTGAGACAATGCAAATATCGTCGAGACAATGCAAATGTCGTCGAGACAGTTCAAGATGCAGAAATTCAAAGATTGCCACTAACGATTGGTCCAATCAGATTTGTCCTTTATGGAAAGAGATTTTTGACATAAAAACAATCCGAGATTTGACCGTTAAGGATCTTGGTCTTATAAAAGGAAGACGACGTGAATAGAAAACCATAATCGATATATTTAAAACAAGAGCTCTTTCCGCCATCATTTTCTTGAAAGGGTTGTTCATCTGGAAGCTCAAGATCAGAGAAGATATTCTTTGAAGCCAATCTTTTCTTCTCCAAAAGTAAGAATTCGATTCATCTTGACGATCTACTCAAAGCTCAATCATCTAACGGAAGAAGATGAAGGATCTTCTGAAGTACAGAGGAGATAATATTCATAGAAGCATATTCTCTCAAAGTCCTCTACAAGAAGATCAAAGTTGGAGCCAATCCACAGCAGGCTTCAAAAAGTCTCCAGATTTATCAAGATCTATTATTCTGAGTCTATAAAAAAGTTTTGTATTAAACACTTATATAATTGTAGGATCTCTCTGAGATCTGAGCTGTAGGATTCCTTTGTAGAATCTGAGTTGTAGGGTCCTGTGTGGCCTGAGTTGTAGGGTCCTGTGCGACCTAAGGTAAGAGGTCAGTTAGTACCTCTGAGGTAGGAGACTTGGTCTCTGAGTTGTGGATCTAAGGCAGGAAGCCAACTAGTGCTTTTAAGGTAGGGTCCTATTGACCTGAGGTAGGAGGTCAGTTAGTACCTCTAAGGTAGGAGACTTGGTCAATGAGTTGTATAATCTGAGGATCTGAGTTTGGTTGGAGTTTGCTGAGTCTAGCTCACTACTAGATAGGCGGAGGGGGAAAGTAGATATACCTAACTCGAGGAACCACTATAACTGTCTTTGTTTGTGCTGTGGATTTTCTGTGATTGTGTTTGTTGCATTTACTTTCATTATTCCGCATTAAGTTTATAAAAAGATGACAACACCTATTCACCCCCCTCTAAGTGAAGATTAGACCAATCCCATAACTTACATGATCATCTCAATCTTCATGCTTACTCTTTAGACCTTTGAGGCATATCATTTCCTTCATGATATCCAATGATATACTTGATTTTCATTCATGTATTTTCTTATGTTGGCTCCAATGTTTACATGATCATTTATATATGTTCTTTCCCTTTATATGCATTGTCTTTACATTCACGAATCACGTTTTTCATTATCATTCATGCTTAGTTCTAGGTTTCAACATGAATATTTTTTCAAAGGGGGAGATTAAATTGTGATGTTGATGATTTCATGTTTATTTTCTGCACGTTCATTTCCCTATCTATCATTATCGTCATGACTATTTTCTGTTGCATACACTCTTTTTGCTTGATAATGATTATATTTAAAACAAGTGGTCCTTTTTTTCTTAAAATGGGGATGAATAAATCTCATGACTATACTCACCTCTACCCTCTTTTGATAATAACAAAAGAGGAAGAATAAATTGAGAAATCTAGTGAAATAGAAATCTAAGGGGAGTAAAATTATTAAACTACTTTGTGAAGGGGGAGAACATATGTAGAGGAGAGCACATATGTATGGGGCATACTCTTTAGTATGAACATCATAATTCTACAAACATGTATTCACGATTATTATTTAAATCACACTTTATAAACAAAGCACTATTATAGTGATTGATTTCTCATTATAAGATTTGCTATTATAAAAAAAGGAGTTTGTTGGAACATGGTTTCCATATTTCTTGGATTGAGAATAACAAATCCTAACTTGTATTTTATATACCTTGCTAGGTTTATAGTGTGCAAATTATATAGGTATTATTGAGACAAGTATAAGGAAATCCATTTGGTATGAAAAAGGAGACAATGACTTAAAAGAATACAACCGCATGGCGGTAATTGCTACCACTAACAGTAGAGTTCATTGTTGAGGGACAGCTGCCAAAAGACATTTGAATGCAAGCATTGGAATAAGCAAAGTA
Organism: Dactylorhiza incarnata; assembly: GCA_033032865.1. NCBI lineage: Eukaryota > Viridiplantae > Streptophyta > Magnoliopsida > Asparagales > Orchidaceae > Dactylorhiza > Dactylorhiza incarnata. The sequence goes on from JAWHQI010000222.1 coordinate 1,161,152, forward strand.
CATATTTAGCAACACGTACTACGTCTTGTTAACGCTAATGCCCAATGGTAACTATATGGTTGCCCCGACATTCAATAAATTAAGGTGACGAATGGAACAATATATCAAGATTTGGGGTGGGGGGATCGAATCTATCACTAACGTGATGTGGTAGCCTCTACTGCTTGTGATAGCAAATTATCTAGATGAATAGATGGACGAACATATTTTAAGGAGACATGGCGCGAGATGAAAGGTCATAAAGGAAGAAACTACCACACATCAATAAGATTATCGCGCGGTGGTAGCTTTAGGAAACCCCATCAATCATAACATGATTGAGGAGCCAAACGGAGTATGCTATATCATTTTGGGGCGAGGATTTATCATATTTTTGTGGGGGCAATATGTGTTTATAAAGATGACAACCATTGCCATTAAAGAGAAAATAAAGCAAGAAATTTAAGACATCATGCTACCGCCAAAGCTACCACCAACTACCATCGGGCTGTAGTTTTTTTACACAACAAGCTTTATTTAAAACAACCCGAAAATGAGTTTTTCTCAACGGTTTTGCACAAATTTTTCAAGGGTTGCATGCCCTAGCCGTTTAGAGGGATGTGAGGGGTCATTTTAACTAATTCAAGGGAATAGTTTCTTAGAGGATTTCAAAAGGTATTCATGCGCAAGGATTGAAGGCTATCTAAATGGTGATCAAGATGCCTTCTCCCATATATTCACTTGGAGGATCCTCGTTATGACAAACTCTTATCAAGCGAAGACTTTAAGGATTTGAAGGACATCAAAGAGGAAGACTCTCAAGCCACAAAGATCGAACATTTGCAAACGAAATGACATCAACATCAAGGGTTCTATTTAGAGGGGAGTTTTCTCTTTATTGTATTTTCATCTATCTTGTATTTTCTCTTTCACTTTGGTTACTCTTTTTGAGCGTAGAGAAACTTGCTAGTGTTGTGCTGACTAGGTCCATGAGCAACTTAGGGGGAATTTGCCCATGTGTTGGGGAGTAGGCCCGCGTGTGACTTTGTGAGTAATTCGCTTAATGTGTTAAGCGACTAGATCTTGGGAGTAGGTCTAAGGGTGGCCTGAGGCCTATCTAGAGAGATAGGTTATGACCAACCAGTCCTTAGGGAGAAGGGTCGGTATATAAAACCCAAGAATAAAATTGTCATGATCTTAATGTCAGAAGATCGTTATTATTATAATCATTCATATTGATTAAACATATTGAAGTTTTCTTTTATGTTCATGTATACATATTTGAATCATTGAATGGAAGAAAATTATGTTGAGTCTTATGGGTTTCAGTATAAGAATAAAGTCATAGTGAATACTTTTCTGTGAGTTAACGCCATGCGGTAGCTTCTACCGCCGGCAGTATTGAACAAAGATTGTACTTCCTTCTTATCATCATACAAAAAAGAACTCTTATATATTATCATCTGTGAAAAGAAAAAGTAAAGTTTAATAAACCTTATCCCCCCTCTAAGGTTGCCTACAAATCCAACATAAGGATAACTCACAAATTAAATTTGGGGTCAAGATGAATATTTTCAGAGAAATATGCAACTTATTTAAATTTACCAAAGGTTGAAATACCCAAACTTTGAACATAGATTATGAGAGATATATGTGCCACTAGGAATGGTGTCACCATATTTTGAGAAGGTCTCACTGCCCTCTATAACTTTCATGCTGAACTTATTTTATGAAAGTGACCAGAAGGCCTTCTATTTCTTAGTTTAATGAGACTGCTATTAATTCATATTTTTTCACAATCATATATTATTTAATTTCATTATATGGTCTATGGATAGCGGCTAGAACAAATATAAATGATGGTCTAACATGCCAGATCGCGCTTCACCATAGATCTTACAACGCTCACAGTGGATCAGACCGCTAGATCCACTGTGAGGATGACCAATCATTACTGAGAATATCAATGGTTGTGGCTTCATCCTCAACCTTGATCGGATAGCCTGCATGCTTTGATGGCAAAATTATCACCTGAAGCATTTCAAGATGGTTGTCACTCGTCTACGGTGGCCCCCAGGCAAGGGTTTCACCACCAATCGACTCATCGGAGGAAGATGGTCCTTTAAGTGGCAGTCTGGTGGTCGGCCTCCACCAGTAGTCACTGGAAAGATGAAAAATATCATAAATCCATGCTGCTGCTGCTATAGATCTTCTTCTCCGGTAATGAAATCAACCTTAAGGACCTTTGGGGAGTACTAGAAGTTCTTCCTTTCCTAGGAGATGCCCTTTAGTGAACCCAAAATAGGCCTGGAGCGCTACCTCTCTCGGTGGTGGCTTGAGGATAGGGTGGCCTGGAAACACCACTCTGGTGGCCGAAGTATGGAGCTCTAATTTCCTATGAGATCTAGGCATCAAGAGAATTCAGATGGTTACCCTAAGGGGTGCTTAAGGTATTAAACGTTAGAGTGATGGCATGGTGGCGATGCTATGGCAGAAATCCTTTCCTTGCTTCTCCAGTCACCATTGGCGATCTCTAAGGTTCTCTCTCATTTCATTAGGGGTTATAGAGACGACAAGAACTGAAATGAATCATCTAGGGGAGATTAATAAGGATGAAGTGGTTTATTAGCCTTGGCACACATTCAAGAGGTGGTGGTGGTCTCTTAGGCTCCCAAAATACTTCTTAGTGTTCCCAACAGCCTCTCATTCAAGAGAGACATCTCTTTGATGAAGAGGAGTTCAGGGCCCACCTCTTTAATTAAAGGAAGAAGAGGAAAAGGTTGGTCAAAGCTTAAGGGATTGGGTTTTAATAACTCATAGTAGTTACTACAATTACAGAGCTTGCATTTCCACTCATTTTTAACATGATCATTTGTCTCCTATCCTTCCCACGAAAAATGGATGTTGGACCTTCATTGGAGGCGACATAATAAGATGTTGTAAAGATGATTTGAAGCGTGAGTAATTGCTGGGAATATCGGACCATGAAGCTGGACTTTCATTCGATTCCACTCGCATGAAAGCTAGGTTCTCTGAGATCTTTGGCACCGACACAGAGTAAGAATTCAACACTCCAACTCCACTGCTCCACCCCCCGCATCTTTGGTTGTACCAAACTACTTCGGCAATGAAAATATGAGTTACAATGGCACTTATGCATTTTTCTGTGGAATTTTGCACAGATTAGTTCAAGGCGTAACTATCCACCAAGTCAAATAGAAGCCCTGTTTGATTTGTACAATTTTGCACAGATTAATTGACCATTTGATGGCATGGACGAGCAAAGGGAGGAGTGAGATGGATGGTGAGTCAAGGCCAATTCAATATAAGGTTTAAATTGATCTAGGCAAAGCTTAAGGGCCTAAAACACTAGGGTTTGACCTTAGTTGACTTAGGGTTGGCCTAATTGATGAGGTGGAAATCCATGATTGAGTGAGGAGGGGTATGGAAAGGCTTAGGTGATAAATACATATCTTAGGTTAGCTAGAGTAATCCTAAAAATGAATTTACAGTCAAATTGGTCAAGCCAATATCTAGGATGAACTTGCCGAGCCACTAGGGCCAGTGACCTTTCTAAGGGTTCATGGGCTCAACCATGGGATTACTAGGGCTTGAAGAAGTCTCCCGAGTGAAGTAAGTCTCAAAGAGCAACACAAGGCTAGCGTAAGTGCACCTGACAAAGGCACCAAAACTTCTAAGGTCCCTAAAAGTTTTGGGATGTTACAATTAGTGCTATTGTGATGCCCGTATTCCGTAAGATTTTGCAATGTTGAGGTTAGGGCAAGATTTGCATGTTATATTCCTAGTGATTTAATACAATGCAACGAGATTGCATAAGCTAGTGAATAGGTTGTTAGAAATGTCACGACTTAGGGACAACATATGATTCTAACATAGGATCAATGTTGTGGACTTTAAGTAATATAACACACATAGTTGTGTTAAGAATGTAATGGCGAGAGAATTTGTGTGTAATGCCACCATTTAGGCTGTGAGACTTTTATCACAATGCCATCGTATATGAATTGAATAATTGTGCTAGAGGCCTATGGAATTCATGTGTACTGCCTCCGTGAAGGCCGAGTGACTTTACTGACAAATTTGTCGCACATTATTTGATAGAAGCATACGTGGAATTCATGTGTAATGTCATTGTGAAGGCCAAGAGACTCTACTCATATCCTATGCATATAATTTGAAATGCTATGGTATGTGGACAGTGGTTGTTGGAACTTTATTAGGATATACTACTGCCATACCCATTGATTAATATGAATTATGAATTTACACGAGTGGTTGACTTATGTATGATGTGATTATATTTGATGGATGGATAGACTCATACACATGATTAGGGTCTCATGGGTGATACCCGATTTGCATTCATGATTGCATAAGTAGACCCCTTTATTTGATGCTCAACATAGATACATGGTTGATGATTATGACACTAGAGCTTGATATTTCTATTTATGTTGTTTTCATATGCATATGAAGTGCCGACTTACAAGAAAATGTGGTTCCCCGGGGTCCGCTAGGATGGCCAGGAGGAGTGAAGTTGTTATACGGTTTGTGGTCAGCTCATAGCTGACCCTCATTTACCCTTTATGTTGATTTGGTTGCAGGCAAGGTTCAAATGCAAGAGCACACTAGTTGACTTTAAAATACAAGCCTTATGAAGTGTTTTCCCATTCTCCTTTTTGCTGTATTTTCCTTTGCTTTTGTTCTGGCCTGCAATCTGAGGTAGCTTAAATTTTTTTGTATGATTTTGATGGACAAAATTTGTATGACCTTAAGGCCAAAGACATCCGAGTAATTGTTATAGTTGTGGACACACTCTTAGTTATTAGTTGTTTATATTTTCTCTGTGCTACTATCAGCTTGTAGAGTTGTTCTTTTATACCTTCTTTTATTGCTTAAGCTGTGTTGGGTGTATGTTGTGGGGCCCGGTCGGACCCATACTATACGATCATTGTGATGGTGGGGTTATAAGAGATCGAGAAACCTAATGACCATAACAAGAAGATTGGATCAGGTTACCACTTCTAGTTGAGTTGTGGCTTGGTGTGTGTTACTACCTAACAATCTCAGTTCGAGGAGGTTCAAGTTCTTGGAACATCGGGTCCACATATCTTGGTTTGAGAATAACAAATCATAATCTGTATTTGATCTACCTTTCTTGTGTTTATAGTGTGTAAGTCTTACATGTAAAATAGAGAGAAGTACATTAGAATATGACCGAACACTCAATTAGAAATATGGATTGAATTGCCACCTACTACACAGTGATAAGGTTTATCATCGGTGATAACCTTCATTCCAGAATGACTACCTGGCAAGGAACAATTCAAAATGGACTTGGCGGGAGCAAGGAGATGATTATGTACAGTCTTACAACACGGCGATAGCACTATTGCACGGAAGTAACCTTATGGTATCTCCGACAAACACACAATCATTGGCATCCAAATAGAGTCTGTAATCATAGTTTGGGCATGATGATTTATCACGTTACCGCATGGCAATAGGCTTACCAGATCGTAATAAAAGTTGCTTAAAATAATTTCCATTGTTTCTAAATCAAGACGACAGGAGCAGGAAATTGAATTAATAAGCTATCATCGGCGATAGTCACTACTGCGGGTGATAACTCATAGATCTCTATAAAAAATTCATTTCACTCTGTCTCTCATGGGAGAAAGAGGAGATTTCTATGGTGGACAACTTCAACGCATATTCTAGATGAAGTGCGAACGCCTCTACGATGACAATCTCAAGCGCTCCTTCATCCTTTCCTTCAAAAGTTCTTTAGGGAGTTTTTATTCCAGAATATTTTATTTATCCATCTCTTGTAGTTTTTTTATCTTTCGGTGACTCTTTTTGTGCGAAGTGGAATTCTCCCTTGTGTTAGCGACTAGGTCTTTGTACATTCTAGGAGAATAATTTGCCTTACGTGTTAGGAGACTAGACCGAGGTTTAGGTCTAGGGTCTTGAGGCTAATCTGGTGATTGATAGGCTAAGACCAACTTGTTCAAGGGGTGAATCAGTATAGAAAATCAAAAGAGTTTTTATTTAACCCTTACCCCTATCGTATAAATGGGTATGGGACTCTTTATACAATAGGCCCCGCAAAATGACCCCTTGGTCTATAAGTTTGTATGTATATTCTTATAAATCAAGGTTACTTTATCTGTGATGATTGGCTGCTCTCTTTACTTATTTGATTAGCTGTTCTTTTTACCTATTTACTATTTTGTACTGTTCTGCACTTACTTGCTTACCTTTTATTATATAACCATCTTGTAGTAGAACTGTTAGTAGTTACTTCCTTAGCTAGGGCCATCGTCACCTACTTGATATATACTATTTGATGTCCTTCCTCATCATTCCTCCCGCACGGTGCCTAGAAGCCACTGAGGGAGGGGTGAGGGAGCAAGGCTTAGTCTTTTGACTAACAATTGGTGGACCACATCATTTTAGGGGTTCGAGGAGCAGCACCAGGATATGCAGCACCAACATATGATGGTGTAGATGGAGGTGGGCCAGTCTAGCTCAGCAGAAGCTACGAGATCCATGAGTGTCTAGTAGTTCTACTTCCATGAGTGTTATATAGTGATGCTTTGATGTACCGGGCATGAGCCCGCTTTTATTTTTAGTATTTCTTATCGTGGACTATTATGTGATATTATATATATATATCACCTTGTGATGTGGACTTATCTTACATTATTCTACTTAATTTCTCTGTGATATATGGTTGCCCTGGATGTGAATTTGCTGGCAGAATCGACGTCTTGTAGTGGCGACCTTCCCGAGAGTTGGTGTCACTTCAAGACGGCAGTTCTGGGCATAAGACCCAGTGGAAAAGCAAAAAAAAGGGGTCTTACATCAATCACATTTCATGAATGCTTGATATCTTATATTTGCATGTCTCTAATCATGTGCATGATTCTAGGATTATCATGTAATTATCATAATAAACTAAAAGACTAAATACTTCTATCACTCCTAATTTTATGGAAATCATATTAGAACTTTATCTTCAATACATGCATTATGAACTCTATGTAATAACATTTATTGAAAACTCAAATTGATAATAAATGTCGTATCATTGTATTTTTTAATTTTAACTTATTGTTCTTGCATTACTATGTGATATACATGCGCTTTATTGCTTATGCTTTTTTTGTATCATGCTATGATATATTATTATTATTATTATTATTATTATTATTTGAGTTTTATCGTGTGTTAAAATAAATATATCAATGTTTTTGAAAGTGTGTATGAATATTCTTTTAAATGGCCTCAAAATCAACTATCTCTACTATAATAATATTTTTAAATTCATCATGCATCATATCATAGTTTATGCATCATGGATTGGTTAATGACTACTATGGTTGTGATCATTTCCATGTGTTAAGTGTCACAATAGCGGGGGCATAAGGTTGTGTCCATTTGAGGTTTTTGCCTGTAAGTCATGTATTGTCCTCAACCGGGAAGGGTTCTATTGGGGCCTTGTGAGGCACTGAGGGAGATTGTGTTAGGTGAAAAAAATCTCATATGTATGCATATGGGACTTACATTCCAACCTATGGCATATGTGCAACTCCTCTTATCCACCCGTCATAAAGTACGAGGTTATTTTGATGTCTTATACATTTGTGGTAGTTTTTGTCTTGATCATACTTATTTCACTTTTGTTGCATGCATGCCTTTCTTAGATTACATTTCATGATAATGTATTCTATTTTCTCAAGCATCTCACTTTTTGAAAGATTATTTAGTTAGTGTATTTTTTTCTTAAAGAGATTATCATATTTTGCATATCAATTTAGATATGACAACAACCATGTCATTGTCTTGAGTAATAATCCTGGTCATCATTCTTGGTCCAAGCACATAGATATTACACACCAGTTCATTAGGGGTCACATTAAGAAAGAGAACGTCAAGTTTTAGACCTTCAAGCCTAAAAGCATTTTTGGCAAATTTACTAGTTTTCTTGCTTGTATTATAAGGTGCTCCTTTTAGCATATATACAAAATCCATAAAAATTGAAAGAAAAAATCTAAAACATGTTTTTTCCGTGATTTTACAAATCTATGTTTACTACTGCCGCACAATAGTCCTATTGTCGATGATATAAGTTGATTGTGTCTTTTCATGCTTTTCTTTGCAATTTTTGTCACGAGTATTTATATTTTCTTGGACGTCGGTGCTTTCTACTTATAACTCGGGTTTTTTTAAACATTATTTCTTTCTTTATAAAAATCAAAACAAAATAGAAAAATATAAAATAATTGAAATATCTAAAAATATTTTCATTTTGATGTTTTGTTTTTATATTCATGTTATTGCTTCTAATTTCAAAATAAAATAAAAATTGTTATAACATTAAATTATATAGAATAACATGATATGTATAAATTCTTATGATTTCCTATAATGTTTGATTTGTCATGCTTTAATCATTGTTAACATTATATATTGTATTTTCATGCAAAGCAAAAATCTATTTATGTACCTTGAAATAACGTTTTGGTGATTTTGACATGATGTTTATGTACGCCTCTATGTATGTGTAAGAATTTATTTAAAACAATGTTTACACACATCCACTCATCATGCTAAATACTTATGCATATAATCTTGTTTTAATGTATGTGTAGTATCTATTACACAACTAATTTTTATGCACAGAGTAATTACCAACAAATTCCTCTGTGCGATCCATGGATATTGATACACTGCTTCAAGAGAACTGCGATTTATATATGTATGTTTGTTAACAAGTGAATTAGGAGCCCATGGTCATACAAACAAAAAGACCTAATGACAAAAAGTACTCCCACAAGCAATACTTCTCCCCCTGATAAGTCTTAATGAGCATTGTGAGGTTGAGCACCTTGGGTAGAATTGTAAAGTGTCTTGTGCAAACTTAAACTATCAAAATACCACATTTATACTTTTCTTTGGTACACTAGATCACCCCCAAAAAATAATAATAATAAAATATTGTAATCAGCCAAGCAATACTTTGTATCCATGATAAGTCTTAATGAACATTGGTGAGCGAAGCACCATGGTAGTTGTACTTGATTGTGCTTAGAAGTTATGGAAGCAATTTTACTTTGCATGGTGAGGTTGTTAGTGTACAATTCATTACATATTGACTTATTTCTTTCTTATTACATATGGTATAAGCTATTAATGCAAAACCCTTGTACACTTCATTATTTCATATAACACTTCCGCGCATAAGAATTAGACTCTAAGCTTCATTAAATATCCCTTACAAGAAAAATAAAGTACAAGATTGTTTTGCATGATCTATACAATGTTTCTTTAATTATCTTGCAAATCTATTAACATTGTAATAATTTAATATTTTGACTTTATATCTATTATGTTATCTATCATTCTTATGTAACTTGATGCTTCAAAGATTATTCTCTCAATCTTCAAAAACCTCCAAGATTTAACTTCTAAAATCATTTGATATAATATTTTCAATGTATATATGTGCTTACTTTGCTATTTTATAAGTATTATCATCTATCTTGTGACTACTAATGAGTTATTATATATTAGAAGAGGAATGCAATTATTTAAAATGCAAAATTCTATTTCTGCAATGATACCACCAGACGATAGACTTCCGCCAGCGGCAGTAATATTTTACATGTAGCTTTCCTTTTATGATGTACCTTCAGTTACTACATTAGATTTTTGTTGTTTTGGGTTTAACTTCATCTTTGTAGTAGTACATGCTTACTCGTATGCCAGTAAGGTTGTCCTTACATTCCTTATCGCATTGTTCATTACGAGAATTCGATTATCCTATCATGATTGTCATGCTTATCATTAACTTCATAATTTCAAATGATTTTCTTTCAATACTTCACCCTATGTATGATCTTTGGTTTATCTCTCTTAGCTCTTATTTGTTGACTCTATGCGAATCTCTTTTTCACGCTTATACACTTTACATTTTGTTTGCCGCTCATTCATGATTTTTTTTAATTTTACAGGTTTATAATGCTAATCTTTTATTATGATCTATGGTTCATCATGATTATATTTTTATTATGATCTATGGTTCATCACAATTATATATTTATTTTAATCTTCAGTTTATCATGATTATTTGTATGAAGTTGTGCTCTTATGCTTTCACGATTATCTATATGTGTATTTTCCCTCACTATGCATTATTTCGCAATTATCTGTTGCACACTCATTGCATGCTTGATAATGATTGTTTATTTTATTATGGTTCAATATTTCATGAAATAGTTCAAGTCCACCCTCTTTTGATAATACCAATAGAGAGAAAATAAATTGAGAAGTCTAGAGGAGAAAATGTTAAAATCATTGAGTTTAGGGGGAGCACATATTTAAGGAGAGCACACACTTATACAGATTTAGTAATAATGTACTTGCATATGATCATGTTATTACCTATTTTCATGATTATCATCTTCTACACACTCATATAAACACAACACTTATATAAATGACTGATTTCTCGTTTATGGGATTTGTTATTATCAAAAGGGGGAGTTTATTGGAACATCAGGTATGCATCTCTTGGTTTGAGAATAAAAAAAATACTAATCTATATTTAATCCACCTTACTTGTGTTTATAGTGTGCATGTATTATAGGTAAAATAAAGAGAAGTATATTGGAATATGACTGGGGCACTCAATTGGAACAATGGAATCAATTGCCTCCTACCACACGGTGATATGGCTTATTGCCAATGATCACCTTCATTCTAGAAGGACCAACTGGCAAGGAATAATTCAAAAGGGACTTGGTGAGAGAAAAGAGCTGATTATGTATAGTCTTACTACACGACGATAACACTATCACGCGATAGTAACTGTAAAGCTCCACCTTCCAGTAATTGGGCACGGCCGAGGGGTGCTTTATGCCCAGGACAGCCGCATTGCAGTAGAGCCAACACAAAGTCTAGCATCCACTACAAGGCGCTTATCCTGCCAGCAAACACCAAACAACACAGTGCCAACCAATGAATTAATAATAATGAATGAAGCCCTGAAGTCCACTGATTCATAAATAGTATATATATATGTCCACAATAAAACTTAATAATGAGTAAAAAGGTAAGAATGATAAGGGCTTATGCCTAGTACATCAAAATCTCTCCAAAATCAACTCGCGGAAACAAACTAAACTCTCATTCTCACATCCGTCCGAGGGAGTGTCATGTTAGTAGTGTGCTGCATCGACTCCTCAAGCTATATCTCCCTGGGCTACTGCTGCTGCTCCTGCTCTGGCTCTATACGCTCCTAGTTGTTATGGTCACATCCGGCCGTTAGTCAAAAAGATTAAGTCATTTTGTCCTCGCCTCTCCTCACGACTCCTAGGTACCGGTCGGGAGGATAGAAAAGGAGGACATCAAAAGCAGTATGTACAAGCAGATGACATGGTTATAACTAGCAAGTATATATATGAAAAGTGCTACAACATTAAATGAATCTATGCTTGCAATTCTATAAGTTAGAGCGGTAGTAAAGATCAGAAGTAAGTAAAGTGCGACGCATTAAAGTAAGGTAAAGTAAAGAACAAGCTACACTGCCATCACATAAGCGTACCTTAACTTATATAAATGCCCATACAAATTTATAAGTTAAGATTTTTGGTAAGTAACACACATATAAAAGAGTCCATACTATTTTATATGATGAGGATCTGCAAAGTATATATGTTATGATATGCAATGTAATGTACTATGTCATGCTTTATACAAGTGCAACTCACCCACATGACTTTGTGTGCACAAACCTTAATTTCTACTATTTGGAGGTAGCTAGCCTCTTAGGTACCACCGTCATGGCTACGGAGGCAATGGACCATGCATCTCCACTCTTAGGCAGGTAGGCACACTACCAGGCCTATACCTTACACACCTCTCTTATACACACCTTAGAGTCTTGCGTACTCTTGCTAGACAACCACCAGTCTCTTATAGTCGAGTGTAGGTTATTAAGGATTGTCCTTCCAGACCGCAATAAAAACAACCAACTAGCCCTCTAAACCACCACACCTCACCAAAGTCGACGTACTTCCATCGGTGTACCAACCAGACAAGTACCAAAGACCCACCACATCATATGCATATGCAATGTATCACCTCAACCACCCGGGCCTCCAGCTCGCAAGACTAACCAGTCCTCCATATCACAACCACAACGAGCCTCCAGCTCGCAGGACTAATCGGTCCCACAACCAATTTCATCCTTTAACACATGATGAGGTTTACCGGTACCATTATTCACCTACTTAATTTAATCTTGCTTAGTGTTTAGTTATACTTAGAGATTTGAGGTGAATCTTGGACTTCCCGAGGTCTACCCGGTGAAGGGCTCGCAAAGGTACTAGGAGATATGATGGGCTGACACCCCAAACCTCCCTTTCTCAAGACAATTAATCTTATAATGTTTATGCCGAAACATTCCAAGTAAATTTCCGAGGTTTGTCATGATTTAGGATAATGTTTAACAGAGATTTGAAATTTTCCAAAAATATTATAATCATAATATTTCATAAATGCCTAATTGTGACAATTCAACACTTACACATGAACTATATAAAATTCTCCTTAAAAAATTACAAGTAAATTTCCAGAGGTAAATATTACTCTATAAAGTGTCTATGCAGAGGATTGGAATTTTCCAGATTAATCTAACCATGTTTATTTCATATATTCACATATGAGGTAAATCCACATAAATTCAATATTCAGAGAAACTGATGCTAAAAAATTCTTAATAAATTCCCATTCTTCTAGAAAATCTATTCCAAAAATTCTCATTCTTCTAGAGGCGATACATTTTATCATAATATATGCATGGACAGATTTTCATTGGCATGCATTCAATAATTTTGGTAAAATACCCAAAATGATATTTTGTGCTATATGCACATTAATTCCTATGGTAGACAAATCTTGAAAATGGAATTCCTCTACATGCACTAAGCCAAATGATCCCAAAATTTACCAGGGATGTTTGATGATCTAAATTACCACATACCAAAGATTTGGGTCAATTTGAAGTGATCTAACCATAGATATTTGATATACATGATAGATCAAAAGTTTACCAAAACTATAGAAAAATCTTGCCCCAAAACTATGATTTTTATGCAGATGATGGTCTATGGTATATACATGCATGGCCAAAATTTCATTGACATGCAGTAAGGAATTTGGGAAAGATACACAAAATTGCATTTTGTGCTATATACACCCTATTTCCTAGCATACACAATTCTGCAAATGGAATACCTCCACTTGAAGAAAGCCAAATGATCCCAAAATTTTACCAGGGACATTTGATGACCTAAATAACAGCCTACCAAAGTTGTGGGTCATCTTGAAGTCAGTTAACCATGTATTTTACCTACACATGCAAGATTAAATATTTACAAAAACTATAAAAACATATTCTCCAAAAATTCTAATTTTTGTGTGGAAGGTTTATCTAGATACATCTAATGTATGGCCAAAATTTCAGGTCAATTCAATCAACCTAGAGCAAGGAATTCACAGATTAGTTTCTAGGTCACCTTTGGGACACCCTTCACTAGAACATGAATTTTGGGGGTTGTAGGGCACCAAAGAGGGTGCTCTAAAGCTCATTGGAAAGCCCAAACCAAGGGCTACAAAATTGTTGTTTACCACTTAAGCTAAATCAGAACTTAAGGTGCTTAAAAATGACTTTCAGCCGAGTTCATCGGACGAACGGCGAGGTGTTTCTAGGGTTCCATATGGATACCTATAGAGATGTAGATTTTGTTCAATGTTAAGGTTCTCCCACGATAGTTGTCCTTCTTAGAATTTGATTATGACGCGGGTATGATCTTGATTCTTGATTTGTGCATGGTTATTGCAATGAGTTTCATGCAAATATTCTGTTGCGCATGTGATGCCTGAGAAATCTAACTATGGTATCAGAGGCAGGTTACATTTACCAATTTTTTAGAAATTCCTCCCTTCCGCAGTAACCGTCCATCTTTATGTAGTTTATGAAACTAAAAGCACTGATAAGCGAGTTTGTCTACTGTCTAAGGAGAGATGAATATGTATGATATATGTGCGTGTAAATCTGAAGATTTAGAACTATTCTAAATATTCAGATTTATTCTTGAACCTCGTTAGGGGCTCCGCCCCTAAGACCCTATCAGGGGCGCAACCCCTTGGAACCCCGCAAAGAGTGCATTGTATTTTTGTGTGGTATATGTATATATTTGGAGTGTATCTACAATGCGAATTGTATAATATTTTTTCATGATTTTATTCAAATATATGCAATGATTAAGTGCTAATTATGATTAAATGTTAATCATATATCATGAAAATCACTTAAATTTTATATTAAGTATACAGATGTCATCCGATGAATGACACTCTTCCTGCCTTGATCGGTGAAATGTGGGCTTGTCAAAGCAAGATGCATCAATCTAACTTGGTGGGGTGCATGTAGATAATTATGATATCCCGCTGTTGACATCGAATCTAACTTAACTAGGTGACCTCAATGGTTGAGTGCCTAGAGGCATAAGGTTGACATGCGCTATAAGATGGATGCAAATAATTGTTATTCACCAACCATATGAGAGTTCTATATGATACAATTGGCAAATGTTGCCTACCTAAATAAACACATTATGGGTGATCATCCAAAGCTGACTTATGATGAGGGTGAAATACAGATCTTGTCCACTAGAGAGTGGCTCACATAAACTCTTCAAATTGATATTAAGGGTTATTAAATCGAAGAAAGTAGCGGGAGTATTTAATAAAAGTCCTTTTTAAATAAAATGTATTTTGAAATATTGTACAAATTAATTTTGCATATTTTTTGTAGAATTCCCATAGCTAGTAATTCACATCACACATTATCCATGCGAGTTATCCTTAAGAAGAACAAGCTTAATGAGAAGAACTTCCTAGACTAGTATAAGAACTTGAGGATTATCCTAAAACAAGAGTGTAAGCTCTATATCTTAGAGGAAGATCCCCCTGAAGAGCCACTTGGATCTGCCTCTCGAGCAGATTAAGATACTTATACGAAGTATCAAGAAGACTTCTTACATGTTTAATGACTCATGCTTGCCAACATGACCTATGAGCTTTAGAAGCAATATGAGACCATGTGTGGTTATGAGATAATCGGGCACCTCAAGAAAATGTTTTAGGGGCAGGCTCAGAAAAGAGGTTCGATGTTTCTAAGGCATTATTTCAGTGCAAGATGGGAGATCGTGACCCAGTAGGAACTCATGTACTTAAGATGATTGGGTACATTGAGAACCTTGAAATATTGAGTTGTCCCCTAATGCAAGAGTTGGCCTCTGACTTAATCCTGTAATCGTTGCCGGATAGTTATGAGAAGTTTGTCTTAAATATAATATGAATGAAATTGACAAGACACTATCCAAGCTCCTAGCCATATTACGAACTGCCAGAAATAATATGAAGAAGGTCAAGCCTACTAGACCTATATTGATGGTGCATAAGGGTAAGGTCAAGGCCAATGGATTCAAGAAGACTAAGATAGGATCTAAGTCTTATCTTGATCCCAAATCTTCAGTACTAAAAGAAAGGATTGGTTAAGGAAGGGAATTGCCACCATTATGGGAAGGTCAGGCATTGGAGGAGGAATTGTCCTCTTTATATTGAGGATTTGCAAAAGAAGAAGGGAAATGTGACTTTCACTTCAAATATTTTTTTATAGAAATTAATCTTTCTAGTCCTTCATCTTCGATATTTGATATCATATGTGGTTCTCACATTTGCATAAATGTGCAGGATTTAAGTAGGAGAAGAATACTGGATAGAGAAGAGGTAGACCTACGAGTTGGAAATGGAGTAAGATTTGTTACCATTGTCGTAGGAACTTATCATCTTTCTTTGCCCACTAGGCTTGTAATAGAATTAGAGAATTGCTATTACGTTCTTGCTCTAACTAGAAACAATATTTTTATTTCATGTTTGGACATGAAAGACTTTCTTTTATATTAAGAACAATAGTTGTTCTATACTTTTGAATAATGTTTGTTATGGCAAAACACAAATGTTTAATGGTCTGTATATTTTGAACTTACACTAGCTCATCTATAACATTGCTAATACAAAAAGACTAACAACAAATGACTCGAATCCTACGTACCTTTGACATTGTCGTTCAGGCCATATAAATGAGAAACACATATCCAAACTCCATAAGGATGGACTATTGGACTCATTTGATTATGAATCAGAAAGAGATGTGAATCTTATTTGTTAGGAAAGATGACTAAAGCCCCTTTCACTAGTCATACTAAGAGGGCTGGTGATCTTTTGGGTGTAATATATAGTGTTTATGCAGACCCATGAGTTTAATGGCTAGAGGACAGTTTTACTACTTCATTATATTTACTGATGATTTAAGTAGATATGGATATGTGTTTCTTATGAAATACAAATCTGAATCCTTTGAAAAGTTCAAAGAGTTCAAGAATAAAGTACAAAGCCAACTAGGAAAAATAATTAAAGCTCTCCAAAGTGATCAAGGTGGCGAATATTTAAGTCAAGAGTTTTGTGATCATCTAAGAGAGTGTGGTATTGTATCACAACTCACTCCACCTAGAACACCACAACATAATGGCTATTGTATCACATGGTGTGATCGCTGATGAGCCACGCAGATCTGGATGTTTCCTTTTGGGTATATGCACTAGAGATGATTGCTTTAACGCTGAATCATATTCCTACCAAAAAAGTTCATGGTGTTGACAATTCAGATTTCACACTATAAATACATGTCAAGTATGATCAAATACAATGAGATTTGTTATTCTCAAACCAAGAGATGTGGAAAGCATGTTCCAACAAACTCCCCCTTTTAATAATAACAAATCCTCTTAGAAAGAAAACATGCTCATATAAGATTAGTGTTTATAGGAAAAGATAAGCCTGATAGAATGCATATGCTCCCCTTATATGAGTGTTCCCCCTACATCAAAGCATCCTATGTATTTTACTTCCCTTAAGGGTGAATTTCTTTCAAAGTTATTCTCCCCCTTTTGGTATTATCAAAAGAGGGTGGAGAGAAAAAAATATCATTTAAGGTTTAATACAATGGTTAATGTAGAGATGAGAATGAGCATAACATAGATTGACCACCCAGTGATACCACTTGGTTAGTAAAAAGTTGATTTGGAAGAGTGAGGTACCATTAGTGTAGAAATAAGACCACTTGTTTGAAAAAAATAGTCAACGAGCATACAAGTAGTAATATAGTGGAAAGCATGTTGAAAGATTTTGTAAAGAAACATCATTATAAGAGCTTGAAGCATAGTAAATGAGTAAGAGTTTTTGTCTAGTAAAAAATAGATGATTTAGTAATTAAAGGTCAAGATCAAATATCACTTTGTAACAAAACATAATAGCACTTGTTTATAATGTAAATTTATCAAGATTGAGTATACAGGGCATAGCGGAAAATAGGTTCACAAAGAATGTTAGCATGATTCACTTTATCAAGGCAAGATAGAAAGATACAATGTTTTAAATTTATAATGCAGATAAACTTAAACATTGTAGAGATCATGCAATATTATCTAGTGCATCTACTAAAGAGTTTAGAAAGAAAATGTAGATATGCATTAGAGTCCAATACTTATGAGTAGAAGTTTTACATGAGATAATGATGTGTACAAATTGTGTTTTTTTATAAGAGTATACACATGATTTAATCAAAACACATGACATGTTTAATGGAATAATCACAACATTATTGAAAATGCATTTTTAGAATAACTTTTACCCACAAAGCTAAATTTTATTTCAATGGACATAAAAAGTACAACTACCAAGGTGCTTTACACACAATGCTCATTAAGACTTATCAGGGTGCAAAGTAGTGCTTGGGGGATCACATATATTATGTTTTCTTTGATTTATTTGTGATCCGGTGTACTAGAAGAAGTAGCGTATACAAGAGTTTGCGCAAGACCCTTTACAATTCTCTCCAAGGTGCTCAACCTCACAATGCTCATTAAGACTTATAAGGAGGGTGAGTATTGCTTGGTGGAGTTATCTTTGTCATTTATTTGTTTGAATTTTGGTTTGGTGACAAAGTTCTCCGAATTCACTTATTTTTGCAAACATAGAGTTTTTTTGAAAGAACACACTTCCTCAAATATTAGTGCATGAAAGAGATTTTATTGTGGTGTAGGTAAAACTAATCATAAATCTAACAATGTTAAGTTGTTACACTGCACAATCATGCAAGAGTTAGATTAAAATTATATGCAAATTATCAAAGATGTGAGTGAGTAAATCATTATCAAATATAAAACATTACTCATATTTAGAGGCATACAAAGCAATCCTACACACGATTTCTATAATCAATTTCATTGCACATTACAAGATAATGTTCAAGTCATGACACAAAACAATGTTGTAAGATACTTGAAATTAGAATTTAACATTGTATTTTAATCTTGAAAAGATAAACCTAATCATCCTTGAAACATTTTAATGAATATCAATCAGTTTTAATATTTTTTTGATTTTTTATAATAAACACACATAAAGAAACAATAAGAAAAGCATATTTTTGTTCTTTGAAATTGTTTTGTAATTTTGTAATTGATTTTTTAAATATTCAAATTTAAATATTTTTCTAGAAAACATAGAAGTCTTTATCAAGCCTATCAGTAAATGATATTCTATGCCAGAGAAACTATAAAAAAAGGAAAAAAATATCGATTTTATGCTACCGACAATGCTAGTTCTATCGCGTGGCGCTAGCAACAGAGATTTGGTATTTTGCTTAGAAAACATGATTTTTTTGATAATTTTTTGTTTTGAATTTTCTTGATTCTTATTTTCTAAGATAAGAGACACTAAGTACCGCAAACTGTTTTGAATAATAGTGTGAAAGAAGACGCGGATAAAAGATTTTTGGCTCAAGGTGTCAAAATACTCTTTCAAAATACTTATGTTTTTCAAAATCAAGAGTCCAAATAGTATATAGTATGAAAAACATAAGATAACATGTTTGAACAAAATATGCATAAGTGAAATGATCATAAAGAGTGAAATAATATTCATGCAGTATATATAAAATGAGTATGTCTAAGATCAAGATACCTTAACTATATGTCTACACTCTAGCATCGTACTAAGTGACAGATGAGCATGAGGAGTTGCACACATGCCATAGGTTGGGGGATTAATCCCATATGCATACAAATGACAACGCTCAACCTAGCACTCTTTCCCCCCAATGCCTCACAAGGCCCCACTAGAACCCTTCCTCAGTTAAGGATAAGACATGACTTAGAGGTTAGGACTCCAATGCACATAATCCTACGTCATCGCTATTATGAGACACATAATATGGGTGAATGATCATGGTCATACTAAGCGTTTAGTCCTAAATATCAATTTATAGATTATGACTTTATTTTTGGAATTTTTGAAATGAGGATAATTGATTTAAAGCCAAAATTATTTTTATTACTTTCAAATTTCATTATTCTAATTTACTTTAACATAACATGACATGATATAACTAGCATTGACATTGATTTCTACTTAAAGTAAGAGACGATGCTAAAATGAAAAGTTATGGTAATAAAATGCAATGTTATGTAAAGATTACAAATATATAATTGATTTGCATGTATTCAACATGGATTTTCAACCTAAATGTTCATAGACCTAGAATGGCGTGATTTAACTTTGTGAGTTATTTTCAAAGAGTATAAGGTTGATTCTAAGGTCTAGACAAGAATGAGATACATGCAAACACAAGACATAACTCATACGTAAGACAAGTTATGAAAACAATGGATTCTATTCCAATTGTATTTATTATGAGAATTTTTATAAGATCATTAATTATTATGATGATTTGAAAATTTAAACATGAGATAAATAAATTATCTTTAACGTTATCATATGCTAAACTATTCATATTTATTTTAATTATTTATAGTGAATGATTAATTGTGAATATGTTATTGGTCATTTAGAATGTTTTTTACAATTTTTCTTTGTTTTTAATTTTTTGCGAACATAACCAAAACATATACATAGTGTTCTAAAGTAGAAGAGAATGATAAATAAAGCATTAATATAATTTTCAAAAAGAAGTAATATTGAGAAAATTAGAAAGTTTTAGAAATTATAGATACAGTCGACGATAGAGTTAGCGCCAGGCGGTATAAAACAAAGGTTCAATTTTTCATCTTAAAGTTCTAAGCATTCACGAGCGTTGATGGAGTTCTCTTGGCTGCAAGGAGAAGGCTCTCACGAAAGTTTAGGAGTTGTAGCTTGTTATTCTTCGTGTATTGGCACCGCTAAAAGGAGTAGGACTTCTCTTTAAATTTACACGGATCCTAGTGCCAGCGAGTGCTACCGCCGGGCGGTAGCCACTTTAGTCAATAGGCTGGCACACGAATTGAGTCATCTTAGGCAACATTCTTGCTCCAAATTTGGCAGCCCCTCCTAGCACTCCGCGGTAATGCTAACACATCGCGTTAGCATTATAGCTTTCCTAGCCGTCAGATCTCCTTCCTCATTTGCTCCTCAATCACCAACGAGATGGAGGGTCTTCCATAAGTTATCGTCGGGCGTTAGCCTTAGCGCGCTGCGATAATACTTGCTATATTTGAGTCCCGTCGACATTCCTTTCTCGACGATGTTTCCTTCTAGACGATGTTTCCAAGTATGCCGAAGCTACCTTCAGCGGTAGCGTTAACGCATCGCGATAACAAATAGAATGTCGTAACAATATAGGATCGTCGTCTTTCTTTTTTGTACTCATAGGGGTTTGAGAGCTGAAGTTCCTACACACTATAAACATATGAGAAGTATGATCAAATACAATGGGATTTATTATTCTCAAATGAAGAGATGTGGAAAGCATGTTCCATCAAATTCTTCTTGCTATTATTGCGTATTATGATTACGAGATCTGGAAAATGGATGTCAAAATAGCTTCCCTTAATGGAAACCTCATCAAGGATGTGTACATGAAACAATAAGAGGGTTTTGTATCTCCAAATAAAGCCACTAAAATATGCAAGTTGTAGAGGTCCATTTATGGATTGAAGCAAGCTTCTCAAAGTTGGAATCTTTGTTTTAATGAGAAAATCAAAGAGTTTGGTTTCATCAAGAATGAAGATGAACCTTGTGTTTATAAGAGAATTAGTGGGAGCACTATTATATTCCTAATATTGTGTGTAGATGATTTACTATTGATTAAGAATGACATTCCAACTCTACAAGTTGTTAATAATTTGCTATAGGACTAATTTTCTATGAAGGACTTGGGAGAAGCAACTTATATACTTGGTATAAAGATCTATAGAGATAGATCAAGGAAGTTGCTGGGTTTGACCCGGAGTACATACATTGAGAATATGTTAAAATAGTTCAACAAGCTTGATTCTAAGAAAGGATTCTTACCCATGTCACATGGAGTGAGTCTCTCTAAGGACTAGTGTCCTAAATCTTTGGAAGATAAGGATTGCATGGAGTTTATTCCATATGGTTCTGCAATTGAATATATCATGTATGCAATGCTATGAACTCATCCCGATGTCTTATATGCTTTGAGCATGGCAAGCATATATCAGTCTGATCTAGGTGAAGGTCATTGGATAGTTGTTAAGAATAACCTGAAGTGCTTAAGAAGGAGTAAGGTTGTATTATTGGTATATGGTGGTGTGGAAGATCTTATTGTAAAGGGTTACACGAATGCTAGCTTCCAAACTGATAGGGATGACTCAAAATTTCATTCAGGTTTTGTGTTTTGCCTAAATGGAGGCATTGTGAGCTGGAAGAGTTCAAAGCAAGAGACAATTACCGATTCTACAATAGAGGCTGCATATATCGTTGTTGCTAATGTGGGTGAAGGAGGCGGTGTGGATTGGGAAATTCATCGGCGAGCATAATGTAGTTCCTAGCATTGTTGATCTGTTGAATCTTTACTGTGATAGCAATGGTGCCATTGCACATGCCAAGGAACCTAGATCTCATCAGTGCTCCAAGAACATACTTTGGCGGTTCCATCTCATTTGATAGATTGTCGATTGAGGAGATGTTAACACTTACATAGTACCAACCAATGAGAATATATCAGATCCACTGACAAAGGCTCTTCCTTAGAGGAAGTATGGTTTTCATACTCGATCATTGGATATTCGATACCTGAATCATCAACTCTAGTGGGAGGCTTGTGGATTTTGGCTTTGTTAGTTATATGTTCTTGTGATGTCTTGTACTATGTTATTTCACTTACATTTAAGGTATGCTCTTTTGCTATGTCTATTAATTGCTATGTCTATTAATTGCTATATATATATTATTTAAATATAATAAATGTTCTTAAAATATTTGCTTCCATAGGAATACAAGTCTGTGACTTGAATGTGAGATCCTGTGATTATATATATGAAGCATCATTCTTAAATAGTCCCTGGTCAAGGTATCATCGTAGAAACTAGGGAGATGATGAAACATTGAGACATGTATGTGGGATTGACTGATGACCAGGGTTCATAGGTCATGATATTGGATATCAAGTCATCACACATGTATTTGTTAGAGAATAAGTTGAATTAGATAGACCCACCGTGAGATTACTTTGTAGATTGATATATGAACATGTAATAAGTAATTCTCATAGTGTAATGATGTATGTGGTTCTTTGACCTGAAGTCACTACAGTCATTATGTGAGGAGGAGCATACTTTAATGTCATCTAAAGTCTTTCTTGAGAAAAGTTGATAATAAGGGTGGTTATTGGGTACATTACGAATCGTGTAGGTGATTGTGAGTTTATGTAGATGGGATTTGTCCTCCTATATGATAGGATTTACATCCATATGCCCCATTATGGAATGAGACTATAAAATGCATGGTCATGCTAAGATGAGTCAATATATTATATTATGCTCACTTATTTCTGACAGACTATTCTAGATCGAGAAATAAAAATTGAATGGTTAAGAGGGTGGCACGCTCTATGCCTCGAGTTCAGTCTGGATGGAAAGGACAAAGGGACTAGACTACACTGGAACATTGGTCACATATAAGTTTCATTGAGTTACCAACTCTTGTATCACTTAGGTAGCAATGTGCATTACTAGATGTCGCTCAATGTTTATAAGACTATGGTTGATACGCTCTTGCTCAAGTGGGAGATTGTTGGAATCTTCTGTGATCTATAAGTGATCAAAATTTTGGTCCTGCAACTAACATGATATAAGTCTATTGGGTTGCATGTGAAGAACGTACATAAATTGGATAAATGATCGTGTTGATTCTGAACCAAACCTTAACTGACAACATTCGATGGAGGTGTTGAAATCGTGGAAGATTTCCACTGCATCGATTAGTAGGACTATTCAATACATGCGTTGATTTGTAGAAATTGATGCAACGTCGAATTGGTGTGCGTTTATCAGAATATTATGCTATCAGATAGTATTCGATGCAACGTCGATTTATGGAAATCGAAGTCATGTCGAATAATGGGACTACTCGACACATGTGTTGATTTGTAGAAATCTACTCTACGTCGAATAGTAAGACACTATTCAATGCATAATACGAATAGTTTTACACTCACATGTTGCTCTTATTTCTCCTTTTCGATGCATATATAGTCTGTTATGAAACTGCAGTATATATATTGCATTTTAGGGTTTTTGTGAGAGGATTCCTTTTGCCGTCAGTTGCATCCTCTCCTGAGAAGCGAAATAAGTATTTTGTAGAGATGAAGAAGCACGGTCATCTTCCAGCCCAAGTTCGTCAGACGAACGACAAGGTGTTTTTGGGGTTCTGTGTAGATACCCATAGATATGTAGATTTTTTTTCTATGTTGTGGTTCTCTCACGACAGTTATCCTTCTCAGAATTTGATTTCGAAGCAGGTATGATCTCGATTCTTGATTTATTGGTTTTGCATGGTCATTGCAATGGGTTTCTTGCAAATATTCTGTTGCGCATGTGATGCTCGAGAAACCCAATAGGCGATAACTCACAAATCTATATAAAAAGGCCATTTCGCTCCATCTTTCATGGGTGAAATGAATTATTTTGAGAGAGTCTTCATCCTTGAGTTCTAGAGAAGATTCAAGATTCCCTCAGGCTTCGTTCGTTTTGTTGGTTTTGATTCAAAAGAATTGGATTTGGTCCAAAACCAAAAACTCAAAGGTTTTGGTTTTGAGCCAAACTCAATTCTTGTGTTCGTTTGCATGATGAGTTTCAGGCACAGGAATTGAAAATTGTCAATTTTTCTATTCGGCTGTAGGATGATTTTCAGGCACAGGTTTTTACGACATTTTTAATCATGGATAATTAATGTTGAAACCATCAACCGACATCTTGAGGAGTTCGGACCCACAGGGGTTGTACCCTACACCTACTTCTCCCTCACTGGCACTCTTGATTGTTGACGAAGAAAAATGAATAGACCCAAAGTTGTAGCGAGGAGGTCCCACCACACACCCGGAAGATCTTAGAGAGCTTCCCCTCCCAAACCAATGCTCAACTAGACACCTTGGAGGGGACTTCGAGCCTACAAAAATTAACCAGAGGAGGAGAGAGTCCAAAAGATTGGATCTCCTCCAAGGTGCCCTTAAGGGTCTATTTATAGATTTTTTGGTCTGGTCTGCAAATAGCGTAATTCCGCCTTTTAGTTTTACTAAACACACCCTAAACTGGTCTGCTAACAGTCAAACTCCGCTGTTCTGTAGGGCTATTGGCAGCCCACAAAAGGTATCTAGGTAATTTCACCACCAAATCCTTCTAGGCGAGTGGTCTGTGAAGGCACCACTGGCCATACTTCTCGCACACTAGATTCTCTAGGTTCCACTAGGCGGGTGGTCCGTAGGGCACCACTCACCTGACCCTTGGCTCTCTGGGTGAGTGGTGTTTTTCCCCTTCACTCGCCTGACCTCCAGCATATTCGCACTCCTAAGTGGGCGAATGCTTTGCGGATGAGGCTTACACTCTCCCCGAAGCTTGCCTGCCTCTCCTGACCTGGGCGAGTGACCCCCAATGCTTTGGGTGAATGCTCCCCTTGACCTCCCTTGCATGCCCTTTTACCTTCTGGGACCTGGGGACCCACTCGATGAATACGGGGTTGTACACAATCCCTGGTCTTTGTGAGCAAGTTCTACAGTAGAAAGAAAATTCCAACCCCTAGTATTCAGTGAGTGCTTGCTGACCTGGAGGGAATCTTTTGGCGGGCCCCTCCCCTCTGCTATATATATCTCAGGCCGCAGCGTTGAGAGTGCCCATTTTCCACTTACTAGTTTTTCCTCTTTTCCCCTCTGAGCTCTCGCTATCCTAATGGCGTTCATGAGGCCTTCGTCGAGACCGCTTTCGCAAGAACTGCTGGATCATCTCGCCACCGCGCATGAGAAGACCACCTCTAAATCTGCTCAATATGCCCCTAGCTCTTGTCAAAGAGGGATCCAGCCTCACCCTATTGGCCAAGAAAGGCCAAAGTGGTTTGGTGGGACCCCCTGGTGACCGAGTCTGTGTCAAGGACTCCACCCCTTTCCCGCAATCCTCCTGACAACATCGCCGAGGTAATATGATCTAACTTGCTCTGTGGTTAATTCTGGTGACGTGATACCTCAACATTCATGATCACTCGCAGGACATGCTAGGGACGGGAGATGACCTAGAGACTAACCTGATAGGTGCTGATGTGCTCTCGCCTGTCGTTAAGAGCATCCCACCGGCTCAGGAGTCCGGCCTTCCAGCTACTCATGGCGGAACCCTGCCTGAGGCCGATTAGCTGTTTATTGCTTTATTGCCTACATTGTTACCACTTGTTGTCTCTCTTACCCCGCCTCCCGTAGCCCACACCTTTGGAAATACGGGGTTATCCTTAGTACCACACAACTTTCCAGCCCGCGAGACCATCAAGACTCTCCCAGCACAGGTGTCGGAGCACTCGGCAGGGAGGGACCTCATCCACAATTCTCCCGTCGTTGATTTAGCCACCACTTCCGCTACAAACGAGGTGCCTTCTCGCCCTAGAAAGAGGAAATTGCTTCATCCCCCCGTCCAGCCATTCACATGGTAACCTAGCTCCTCTCGCCAGCGCCCAGGAGAAGAATATGTACCAGGTTAGTCACTGCATTCTCTTCGACCCTGCTTGCTTGAACTACTAGATAAGACTATCTAACTTTCGCTCCCAGAGGCTACCGAGAGGACTCGCCGATGGACCCTCATTCTGAGGAGGAGGTGATCTCGTTGCCTCCTTCTCACATCGACCTTTCATACTTTCTTGGCGACCCCGCCGATCCTAGGATGATGAAGGTGCAGGTGACGGAGGTTCTCGACAAGCTTATCTGGATGAAGCGAGACCAAGCCGACCAAACGGATGAACATCGGGCAGCCTTCGAGCGCAGGCTTAGCGCTCTCGAAAGGGACTACTCGCATCTTGTAGGAGAGATGGAGCGGCAGGGAGCCTGGTGCGAGGGGACTTCCCCCAGGAGGCACCTTACACGGGCAAGGGACAAAATGCGCTTGGTCAATCAAGAACTCACCGCCGTAAGCGCATACAATTACCCGTTAGTGCCACCGAGGATGGGGAGGCGAGGCCAGGGTCAATGGCAATGGATTCAATACTGAGCCTACCGACACTCGCCCTTGTATTTCCCTTACCCCGAGTAATAAATTTGTTTTCATAATGAATGCCAAGATCGGCCTTGTGTTGTAAACGATCTTGTTGTTTTAAACGTTAGACATGTCCATTCCGCATGATTTTTCTTATGTTTTGCCAAATGCTGTCTCGCTTAAGCTTCGGCAGCACCCTTCTCACATCGGTGCAGGAGGATGAGTCAACCTACATGCATCCGTCACTGAGAGGTCATGAGGCCAAGCTCCACCAGTTAATCCAAGTGCACGGCATGGATGTCATTCACTTGCAAAATAACGTCAACTTGCTCCTGCCAGTCTTACCGAAAGAGGGTAAGACGAACTGCTTCACCTCTAGCTCCCGCTTACCTTTATATATACTTTTTCTTATTTAACCCACCTGATGCACGAGTGCGAGATCTCTCCTACATCCGCCGAATGCGAATGAGGGAACTCCTGACGCTGCCCTGGCTCTCACGCGGTCCACCGCCGAAGCTTGCCGCAAAGATTCGAGCTCCTCAAAGCCCAAAGGTCAAAAGAAGAAGCCTGACGTGGTTCCCGGCTTCCTCTAAGCGGTCCAAGCCCTCGACAACCGCCAAGGTTAAGCGGGTTGCCGCCGAGACTTTGCCCTGCGCAGAAGTACATTGATGAAGTAGGCGAACCCCTGCTTCAGTTGGATTGAAAGGCCAACCAGGCCTCCATTTCCACCCTCCTACCTTCCTGGACCGAGCAGGATACCACCAGCGGCGAGGCCTACGACCTCTCTTTCGCGCTCTACAGCCGAGAGGATGCCACGGTCTATGACGCTGAGTCCACCCGGATGCTTGCACACGAGGCCGCGCGGGCCCAGCTGTGCGCTCTCGAGCTTGCACATATCTCCTCGAGCCGCAACATCACCCTCACACGGAACCTTGTCGAGGTCGATAGAACGCGCGTCCTCGACTCCTCTGAATTCGTGGCCTTGAATTAGAAGCTAGAGGCCACCGAATCCCTTCTCTCCAACCGCCCAGTCCAAGTGGTAAGTACGACCCTCTGTAGAGGCTTAAGCTTCTGCGCTTCCTTGCTTTCTAGCCCTGACATTATCACTTTCATTTCTTGCAGGACACAACCAACTCCGATATTCTACGTGTGCGAGAGGCCACCCTCGAGGACCAGGTCAAGGAGCTACATGCCAAGAACCAACGCCTGCGAGGCACTGCTGCCCCGCAACCTTCCGGGGATAAGTGAAATCGACATCACTACACCAATTATGAGATCGAGATGTTGATGCAGGAGAACGATCAAGGGGAAGCGAAGCATGCGTAGGAGGTGTTGAGGTATGTTGGTCTTCTGAATGAAGGAGGTGAGAGGCTCACCGTCCGAAGCATTCTGCCCGGTCTATTCATTCCGCTGGACGTGACGGAGGGAGAAACTGACCTTCAGCGTGAGAGCGACGCCATCCATCTTCTAGGCGAAAGCGTGGGTCCTCCAGCGAAAACTCCGACGACTCCTCTTGAGGGACTTATGCTTCCTTTTCTGATCTTTTTCTTTATGTTGTAATCCATGCCAAGGGTGGAACTCCCATATTGTAAATGAAAGCTTTTATAATGAAATGTAAAATACATTTGTTGTGTAAGTCTTTTTTTTCTTCATTTTTGGCTTACTTTTTGCCACTCACAAATAGCTTGCGCATTCACTCCATGTTCATGCCTTCACACGTATTTTGCGCACTCGCGCATTGCTCATGCCTTTGCACGTATTTCATGCACTTGTGCATTGCTCATGCCTTCACACGTATTTTGCGCACTCGCGCATTGCTCACGCCTTCGCACATTTTTCGCACACTCGCGCATTGTCGATACTTGACACTGGACCATGATTGAGTCGTTCTCGCCTTAATGGTGCGCACTTTTTGGAAAGTCATAACCCGTCCGCATGCGCCAATACCCCTCTCGGATTTTAGGTAGTTATCGCGACGATTCCGCCAGAAGAGTGACCTTGCCGAGAGCGCACCTATTCCGAATGATTCCCACACCTTTAGATGGGTTGGCTTCGTGCATTCCCCGGGCAAGTGCTCCTCTCGGTGGACCTCACTCGCATACCTCCGACTGAGGGACGAACTCTCTTGTGCCGATCTTTCCATTCAAAATTTTCCTTTCCCATCACGCCTTCACCCTGAATCGCCGCCGAGTGAGCCTATGACCCTGCCAGCTAGGTGAGAGCTTGGTCAGAGGGCCTGCTCGGGGCCAACCTCATTTTGAAACTCTTTCATCCTGCCACCGAGTGAGCCTACGACCTTGCCAGCTAGGTGAGAGCCTGGTCAGTGGGTCGCTCTGGGCCAACCACATTTTGAAACTTTCCTTCATCCTGCCACTGAGTAAGCCTACGGCCCTGCCAGCTAGGTGAGAGCCTGGTCAGCGGGTCTGCTCGGGGCCAACCACAATTTGAAACTTTCCTTCATCCTGCCACCGAGTGAGCTTACGGCCCTGCCAGCTAGGTGAGAGCCTGGTCAGCGGGTCTGCTTGGGATCAACCACATTTTGAAACTTTCTCATCTCCTACCACCGAGTGAGACTACGACTCTGCTAGCTAGGTGCGAGCTTGGTCAACGGGTCGACTCAGGGCTAAGCACATTTTGAAACTTTTCTTCATCCTGCCACCGAGTGATCATACGACCCTGCCAGCTAGGTGAGAGCTTGGTCAGCGGGTCTGCTCGGGGCCAACTACATTTTTAAACTTTCTTATCTCCTTTCACCGAGTGAGCCTATGACCCTGCCAGCTAGGTGAGAGCCTGGTCAGCGAGTCTGCTAGGGTCCAACCACATTTTGAAACATTCCTTTATCCTGCCACCGAGTGAGCCTACGACACTACCAGCTAGGTGAGAGCCTAGTCAACGGGTCTGCTCGGGGCCAACCATATTTTGAAACTTTCCTTCATCCTGCCACCGAGTGAGCATACGGCCCTGCCAGCTAGGGGAGAGCCTGGTCAGCAGGTCTGCTCAAGACCGGCCATATGTTGAAACTCTTTCAACCTGCCACCGAGTGAGCCTACGACCCTGCCAGCTAGGTGAGAGCCTGGTCAGTAGGTATGCTCAGGGCCAACGATATTTTGAAACTTTCTCATCTCCTGCCAGCGAGTGAGCGTACGACCCTGTCAGCTAGGTGAGAGCCTGGTCAGTGGGTCTGCTCGGGGAGGACCATTTTTTGAAACTCTTTCATCTTGCCACCGAGTGAGCCTACATCCCTATCAGCTAGGTGAGAGCCTGGTCAGCGGGTCTTCTCGGGGCCAACCACATTTTGAAAATTTCTCATTTCCTGCCACCGAGTGAGCCTACGGCCCTGCCAGCTAGGTGAGAGCCTGGTCAGTGGGTCTGCTCGGGGACAACCACATTTTGAAACTTTCTCATCTCCTGCCACCGATTGAGCCTACGACCATTCCATCTATGTGTGAGCCTGGTTTGCGGGTCTGCTCGAGGCCAAACATATTTTGAAACTTTCTTATCTCCTACCACCAAGTGAACCTACGACCCTGCCAGCTAGGTGAGAGCCTAGTCAGCGGGTCTGCTCGGGGCCAAACACATTTTGAAACTTTCCCATCTCCTGCCACCGAGCGAGCATATGGCCCTGCCATCTAGGTGAGAGCCTGCCTGGTCAGCGGATCTGCTCGGGGCCAACCATATTTTGAAACTTTCTTATCTCCTGCCACCGAGTAAGCCAACGGCCCTGTCAGCTAGGTGAGAGCCTGGTTAGCGGGTTTGCTCAAAGCCAACCACATTTCCAGCATTATCGTCTTACAAGTTAACACACCATTTATAAGGAAAAACAAAGTTTGGAAGTAAACGTTTTTATTACATGAACTCAAGGGTAAAAATGTTTCAGGTCATCACCACTGTATGTGTGACCGATGGGCTCACCTTCCACATTTTGAAGGTGATATCCTCTTGATTTTAAGGCTTCTTCAACGACATAGGGGCCCTCCTAATTGGGATTGAGCTTCCCCACCGCGGATGACCTTCCGGCCGCGTCGACCTTTTTTAATACAAGGTCTCCCTTCTCGAATTGCTTGATCCTGATGTGTTTGTCAAAGTACCTTTCCATCCGGTGCTTGACTTCCTCTTGTCAAATGGCGGCAAGATCTCAGACCTCTTCAATCAGATCTAAAGAGAGTCATAGTTCCTCCTCATTCTCCACTCTCCATTCTTCGTTGCCTCCTTCGGCAGCTCTTACCCGTGGCGTCTTGACCTCAAATTGCACAGGAAGGACGACCTCACAACCATGAGAGAGCTTGAAGGGGGTCTCATTGGTGACGGTGTTGGGTGTAGTCCTTAGGTCCCATAGGACCGAGGGGAGTTGCTCCACCCAAGTCCCTTTCAAATTTTATACTTTCTTTTTTCGCAGGTTTACTATGACTTTGTATGCCGCCTCCACCTGTCTGTTTCTCCTGGGATAATGAACGGACGCGAATCTAAGGTCTATTAATCATTGGCTACAGAAGCTAATGAACTCTTCACTAGCAAACTATGGCCCATTATCTGTGACTATGGCTTGAGGGAGCCCATGTCGGCAGATGATCTTTCCCCATACAAAGTTGTGAATTACCTGGGAGGTCACCATGGCCAATGCCCTGACCTCCAACCACATTAAGAAGTAGTCGATCATGACTAGGAGGAACCTTTTCTGCCCACTTGCCTAGTGGAAAAGGTTCTACCAGATCCATCTCCCAAATCGCAAAGGGCCACGGTGCCGTGATGCTTCTTAGCCTCTGAGCTGGCAAAGATGAAGCGGGGCGAACAACTGACATTTCTGACATTTTTTGGCGAACTCCGTTGCATATTTGCTCAGGGTCAGCCAGAAGTACCCCTGCCTCATTATCCTGGACTCTAACGTCCTGCTTCCCGAGTGACTGCCACACTTGCTAGAGTGAACCTCCTCCAGGACCCTTGAGACTTCTTCTTTAGATACAAATCGTGCCAAGAGTCCTAAGAGGGTTTTCGGTACAGGTGCCCCTCGCGCAACATATAGTAGGCCGACTTATGCCTGAAGCGCCTTTGATCTGGAACCTCCTATGGAAACTTGCCTGTTGCTAGGAAGGTCATGAAAGGATCCTTCCATGAGTGTCACCGCTCTATATCCATCAACTCTCTCTCTTCGATCGACGGGTGAAATAGATCCGTCACGGTCCCTCCGGCCCAAGAATCAGACTTAGCCAACCGATCCGCTGGGGGTACTTTCTTCTCTTGATACGTGCCTGATGGAGAAGGTTCTAAATGTCCCGATGAGGCTCCTCACCATGGTTAGGTACCTCACGAGTGTGGGCTCTCTTGCCTCAAACTCGCCCTTGATTTGTGATGCTATCACCATTGAATCTGTGAGAACCTCTACATCATGAACCCCTAGCTCCTGGGCCAGACGTAAGCCAGTGTTCACTACTTTGTACTCTGCCTGGATGTTGGTGATGGAGAAATGTATCACTACGACTTGCTCTATCTTTACCCCATGGGGATTTCCAATACCACCCCTCCTCCCAGAGAGTTTCTTCCCGAGGCCCCATCCACTAGTAGCATTTAGGCGACGTGACGAGGGGTTTGCTCCTCCTCCATTTCAACCACATAGTCTGCCATAAAGTTTGCCACAATAGCTGAGGGACAAAAGCGATGTCAAACTCGCTTAGCTATACTGACCACTTTGTGAGCTTCCGTGAATGCTCTACCCCTCTAAGATTTTGTGGAGGGGGTGGTTAGTCACTACTTGGATTGAATGGGCTTGGAAGTACGTCCTGAGCTTCCTAGCCGAGACAACCAAGGCGAACAACAGCTTTTCCAGAATTGAATACCAAATCTCCGCCTTTTTCAAGACCCTACTCACGTAGTAGATAGGTGTAACATCCCATTTACTACGAGACCCCTTAACTCCAACTAGTGCGAGACAAGTGGTGAGTGATGTGAGTTTGGGCTAGGTAGTGACCTTAGGACACATTGAGTTGAATGAACTCACATGTGGTCTACTATAGGATTCAAGTCAACTTAGGTCAAACTGAACGTGGAGTTCGTCGAACCCAGGAAGGCGTTCGTCGAACATAGGCTGGGCGAGCTGAGAACGCCGTTCATCAAACCCAGGAAAGCGTTCGTTGAATGTAGGAAGGCGTTCGTCGAACGCAGGCTGGGCAAGCTGAGAATGCCATTCGTCGAACCCAGGAAGGCGTTCGTCGAATGCAGACTGGTCGAACTGAAGCACGCCGTTCATCGAACCCAGGAAGGCATTCGTCGAACGCAGACTGGTCGAGCTGAAGAATGCCGTTCGTCGAACCTAGGAAGGCGTTCGTCGAATGTAGACTGGTCGAGTTGAAGAATGCCATTCGTCGAACCCAGAAAGGAGTTCGTCGAACGCAGACTAGAAATTCTTCGAATGCTGACTGGTCAAGTTGAAGCTCGCCGTTCGTCGAACTCAGGATGAGTTCGTCGAACGCAGATTAGAAATCGTCGAATAGAGAAATAAACTAAGGGCTGTTGACTTCGTCGAACAGAAGCTCGCCGTTCGTCAAACTCAGGATGTGTTCGTCGAACGCAGATTAGAAATCGTCGAACAGAGAAATAAACTAAGGTCTGTCAATTTCGTTGAACTGAAGCTCATCGTTCGTCGAACTCAGGATGAAATTCGTCGAACGCAGGTTAGAGTTCGTCAAACACAGAAACTTATTCTTTCCCATAAGTTCTAGCCACTTAGACAGCCTAAAACCTTGATCCAAATCCCATTCTGAGGCCCAAGTACCTAATGACCAGCCTTGCCCCCTATTTCCAACATGCAAAGGGGTAAGCATGGAATTTCCCCCAAATTCCATTAGAAAACAAGAGGAATTTGAGGAATAGAGGCCACTTGGCACTCCATTCCTCTGCCCAAAGCCATCCCTGACCTCCCCATCAATTCCCAGCCATTTTATGCTGACTGAGTGCCACTTGGCAGCTGGGAGGAACAACCAAAGCTTGGACGAGCCATGCTTTAGTGGGGCTTGCACTTAGAGCCCTCCTCTCCTTCAGTCGAGTACACCATCAGCTTCAGAGAGGCCCAAGCAGTCAGAATAGCCACATGGAGTGGAGCTTTTGCTGGAGGATCGAAGAATTGATCAGGATCGCCGGAACTCGCCATCGCCATGCCTCACCGCCACAACACTCGCCGTCAAGCCCTACTTCAGGTCCGGTTTCTCCCCCTCTCCCTCTGTGCTAGTCTCTTAGATCATTTAGGAGAGGTATCTAGCTCAACAGAGCCAGATTCAAAGTGAGGAAAATGCTATTTTCCATGGATTTTTCCATGCTCGGATCGCCGGAAACTGCCACCTCCGGCGGCCAAACCACCGCCGGCCGATAGCCACCACCTCAACGGAGGTGGTGGTGGCAGTGGCCGGCCAGGGAGGTGGCTGGATGGATGGGAAATGGAGATCTAAGTTGCTCCAGGTCGGGGATATCCTGGCCATTGGCTAGAGGAGGAAGACGACTGGCAGCCGTCTGATCTGGTTGATCAGATAATTGCAGACCAATTAATGTAATGCAAATATTCTGTCACACTTTCTTATGCATTTTCATGCTGGGTTTTGAGGCCCTTAGATGCCTTTTTAGGAAAAGTTGCCTGAGATAACATTTGTAGACCTTGATGTCTACTTGCATTTGAAAGTTAAATCAGACCATTTGGATCACTATAGGACCTACAACACTCACTTTAGTAAGGCTGGTCAAAATAGAAACCAGAGATTAGATTGTGTATATATTCTACAATATAGATCTGATGGACTTGAAATTTTGGCCATGCATGCATGTGCCCTTTATCTAGCTTGCATCCAAAAATCAAAATTTTAGGAGATGATTTTCTTAAGGTTTTATTCAAAATATGTAAAATCAAATAAGTGATATTTTTGGAGTTATATAGCTCCAATTGGCCCCAAATTTGGGTGTCACCCTTAGTTAGGCAATATTAGTCCATGGTTAAAATTTGAGATCAATTGGACCTCTACATGTAGGATAATTCCCTTTGCATGTCTCTACCTAAAAGGGAATAGGTGTGCCAATAGCAAAAAATAGTATTTTGTGTATTCAGCCCAAATGGCTTGGAGTTAGCCTCTGGAATTTTAGTGACATATTCCTTATGACAAAACACACCACCTCAGGGAATCTTAGGATTTTTGGGATCAAAAATCCTATATTTTGGATTAATGTGAATTAGGTCACATATTGGTATTCAAGAAATTTTCATGTCAAATACCTTATAGAAAATTATAGAACTCTGGAGAATTCATTGTTATGACATGCATGACCTCTGTAAATTTTTGTAGAAAATTTCAGAGTCTTTTCCTTCAGGAAATTACAAAATTACCCCTAAGTCACAAATCAGAATAATAGGATTTCCCTCAGTTATATGCATGAGAAAATTGTGAAACTATGAATGATAGTTAGGAATACAATTACAAATCTCTGGGATTTTTGATAGAATATTTAGAGACATTATTCATGTTGAAATACCCTTTATTCATTTTGTCACCCTTTTATGCTAAATAGAAATTATGAGTTTATCTTTGCTTGAAAATTATGATCTCCTGGAATTAGTGTTTTTATGTTATTATAATGCCACTGTAATTTTCTCAGAATTTTAGGAAGTCAAGATTTGGTACTTGATGTACAAAGTCATTTTGTCACCCATTTTATGATAAATAGAAATTATGGGTTTATCTTTGCTGAAAAATTATGATCTTCTGGAATTAGTGTTTTTATGTTATTATAATGCCACTGTAATTTTCTCAGAATTTTAGGAAGTCAAGATCTGGCACTTGATGTACAAAGTCATTTTGTCACCCCTTTTATGATAAATAGAATTGCGGGTTTAAATTTGTTGGAAAATTATGATCTTTTGGAATTAGTGTTTTTATGGCATTATAGTGCCACTGTAATTTTTCCAGAATTTTAGGAAGTTAAAATCTAGCACTTCATGTGTGAAGTCATCATGTCACCATTTTTATGGTAAATAGAAATTGAGGTCAAACCAAAATGGAGCATATCAAATTGTGATCAAACCCTAAATTCTCCGTTGTGAACCTAAGGTAAAAGTTAGAACTCATATGGACATGGTATAGATGAGAAAGCATCATCGGGGTCAAACCTAGGTCAATTTCATTGTGGTTTGCGGATAGTGAAACTTAATAAGGAGATTTGATCAGCATGATAAAGTGTCCATGATGTATCACTAGGGTGTGATTAGAGACATTTGAGAATCATTTAAGGTCTACACCACTTAGAGTATTGGAAATCTTAAGTGTTGAGCATCGTTCAAGAGAACGTTAGCTTAAGGGTAGAATTGGAGATAATTTATAAATCGTCAAGTAATAAAGAGTAATAAGTAGAGAGGGTCTTAGAATGGGGTAGCCACCAATAAAAGTAATTGTCTTGGAATGGGGGATTTGGGTTTCAGCCCATTGCGTTCCCTAGTACCACTGCGAGCCCTTCACCGGGTAAACCTCGGGAAGTCCAGGATTCACCCTAAACTTCTAAGTATACAATAATTAGACAAGATTAGTCTAACTAAATGAATAAGAGATATGGTAAACTTCATCCCGAGTTAAAGGATGGGAAGTTGTATATCAGGACGGGTTAGTCCTGCGAGCTGGAGGCTCGGGAAATTGTATATCAGGGCGGGTTAGTCCTGCGAGCTGGAGGCTCGGGAAATAGTATATCAGGACGGGTTAGTCTTGCGAGCTGGAGGCTCGGGTGGTGACAAATTGCATGTCCATAGAAACCATTTAGTGGCGGATCTTCGGTACGGGCCGGTCGTCACACCGATTGCAGTACGTTGACTTAGGCGGGTGTGAGGTTGAGGGGCTAGTAGGTTATTTATACTGCGGTCTGGAGGACGATCCCCAACAGGACGCACACCCAGCCTTTAAGACAGGTAGGTTCTAGCAAAGAGTACGCAAGACTCTAGAGTGCACCTAGGACGTGTACAGAGGCGTACGGGAGGTCTAGGCCTTGTAGTGTGTATACCCGCCTAGGGGTGGAGATGCCCGCTCCACCACTGCCGTAGCCACAACGGTAGTACCAGTGAGTGTAGCTAACTCCGGAAAGCGGGAACTAAAGGTCTGTGATCACAGAGTCGTGTGGGTGAGTTGCACTTGTATGAATCATATCATGGCATGCATATCATATCATACATAAACCTAGAACATAATTTGCAGACCCTTATCATATAAATTAGTATAGACTCTTTTATATGATAAGTTACAATTCCGGAAATTTTAACTTATAAGTTTGTATGGGCATTCATATAAGTTAAGGTACTCATGTGATGGTAGTGTAGAATTATTTACTTGTTTACAATACTTGCGCGCACTGCTTACTACTTACTTCTTTTACTGCACTTTACTGCTTACTTGTTTTTACTGCTAGAGTAGTGCTTGCCTATATATATATACTTGCTAGCTTAGATTTCCCTGTCACCTGCCTTTTGTTTACTCCACTTTGTTGTCCTCCGCTTCTTCCTCCCGCTCGGTGCCTAGGAGTTGCGGGGGGAGGCGAGGAAAAAATCGGCTTAGTCTTTATGACTAACGGTCGGTTGTGACCGTAGGAGTTTGAGGAGCTGGAGCACCAACACGACCAGAGGACATGATGGCAGGATCTGGGGAGCAGAAGCCGCCCAGTACTTCTACTACAAGACAGGTGTTTGAAGATTTGAGAGTTTGTTTAGCTTCCGCATAGATGTAGAGTGAGAGAGTGAGATTTTGTTCTACTTGGATATGTACCGGGCATAAGCCCTTTTACTCTTTCATTCATTGTACTCATTGATGGACAGATTACATTTAGATATATTTATACAGATGTGTGTGATTGTGGACTTGTTTGCTTATTTTCTTCTTATTCTTATTGGCCTAGTTGATCGTTCTTGCCGGCAGGATCGACGTCTTGCGGAGGCGGCTAACTCGTGTGTTAGCGTCACCATAAGCAGCAGTTTTGGGCATAAGATCCGGAATCCCTCCTGGTGCTGGAGGGGGGGGGGGGGCTCTTACAATAGGTAATTGCTTCTTACCCTCCTCCTGGACCAAGACAGAGCTCACGACCTCTGCTCTAACTCTGAGGTACAAGGCAAGGTCTTCCCCCTCCTTAGGCCCTTGGAGAAGCAGAGCCTTGATGAGCTGACTTGTTAAGGCTTGAAAAGCCTCCTCACACTCTTTTGACCATTCAAAATTTTGGTTGCCTCGCAACACTTTGAAGAAGGGTGAGCATTTCTCCCCTGCCCGGGAGAGAAATTTACTTAACCCTACGAGCTTTCCTGTTAAGCGTTGGACTTCCTTGGCATTTCACGGCGATTCTAGCTCCATTATAGCCTTTACCTAATCTGGATTAGGCTCCACCTTCACCGGGGTAAGGAGGTGATCCAAAAACTTCCCCTTGCTAGCCCCGCATAGACACTTCAAGTGGTTTAGCCACATCTTAAACTTGCACAGAGTGGCAAAGGTTTCCTCGAGGTCCTGGAGCTGAGAGCTCACGTCCTTACTCTTTACCATGAGGTCGTCCACGTACACCTCAAAGTTCCTCCCACTTTGCTCCCGAAAGACTCAGTCCATCATCCTTTGGTATGTCGCCCCTGCGTTCTTTAGCCCAAAAGGCATCATCTTATAGCAATAGCATCCCGCTTGTGATGAAGGAGACATCTTTGATGTCCGATCGGTGCATCCTGATCTAGTGATAACCTAAAAAAGCATCTAAAAAACTCATTACAAAAAAACCGACGACTCAATCAACCAGCACGTCGATTCGAGGCAGAGGGTAATAATCCTTAGGGCATGCTTTGTTTAAAAGAGAAAAGTCGATACACATCCTCTAGCGGCCATCGCCCTTTTTTACCATGATGACATTGGAGACCCAGCCTGGATATTGGATCTATGATACAAAATCTTCTTTGAGGAGCTTCTCCACTTCCTCCTGGATTGGCTCCTCCAACTTGTCGGGAATAGTCCTTCTCTTATGGCGGATGGGACGGGTTCCTGTATCGAGGTTGAGTCGGTGGAAGACCACGTCCTCGCCGACGCTCGAAATTTCTGCCGCGCTCAAAGCGAAGATGTCCATGCTCCTCTGGATGCACTCCATCATCTTCTCCCTATTCTCTAGGCTAAGGCCTCCACTTACCCGCACCTTCTCCACCTTTCCTTCCTGGGTGAT